>JAWWEU010000081.1:85278806-85301454 GCA_035583155.1 Acropternis orthonyx | reverse complement strand
AACGGTGGGGCCAGTTCTGCGCACGCTGTGCCTCACCTAAAAAATCCACTGCGCAGGCTGGAAGGGCACGCCCATGTTCACGAAGTCTGGCCATTATTTATTATTATTATAGGTCTCTTTGAAGAAAATTACATTTCTTAATTTAGAAATCATAATCAGGAGTTAAAATATCACAGTAGAAACCATCTTCATGGAAAAACAAGGAGTCTTCTTTACATTAGACATCTCTGAATCTCTAGATGCCTACTTATCAAACATACTAAAGTCTTAGACTGAGGTCCTTGTGTGTTAACCTTTGATGACTGAGGAAAAGAAATACTGTATGCAGCATTTGACAGGGACAACTGCCCTGTTCTGGGTTTGCTGTAAGACTCACACAATGGAGGCCAATCCCAGACTTACACTCCTTGTGCCACTGCAAAAAAAGTAGGAATGACAATACTCAATGAGTTGCTGGGACATATGCAGCTGTAATTAAACAAAACATCCCTCAACTGATTATTCTAACTTAGCTCTCTGGTAATACAGAGAATGAAAACCTGGATCTAAGACAGTTCAGTGAGCTAAGGTTTTAAGGCCAGCAGTTAGGAGAAAAGAGCTCCAAACAATGTAGGACTTTGGTGGTCATAATAAGACTGTCAAAAAAATAATAAGAAGCAAAGATGTGAAGAATCTTTTCAGTGACAGAATAACTCCCATAAAAACTGACTGCTGCTGATTTGTATAAACTAAGTGTGTGGGGCCAAATACTGCAAAGTGCTGTGGCTACTGGCAAGATTAAAGCTGTCCACCATCAACAGGCATCTGGAAGGATAACAGCTGACAGAATCATGGTCAGACTCAAATGAGGGAATTCTTGCCCCTACAATGCAACAGGCCAGTCTGACACAGATGAATCAACTTGTAGTTTGAAGTATTAAGTACTTAGGGAGATGAAAGCAGTCTGATAAAGGGTCTCTTTATATAAAAGTTATATCTAATATGTACAAATTACAGTACATTGACTCGTGTGAAGATACAATGGATGGGTGCAGTATCTGCAGTAGCATAAGAACTAGCCCCACTATTCTCTGCACTGGCTTGTAGAATATGGAGGCTTGTGGGTAACGAAGGCAGGAGAAAGCTGAGCTATCTACAGGAGCAGGAACTACTCTGAGAGGTGGATAAACCTTGTCTTGACATTCTGTTAAACAGATGTCCTCAGTAATTTGTCTATTTTTTCATAAAGTGCTTGGTAGGGTTCCTCTACCTTAGGTCACGAACATTATTCAGTCATGAAAACTGAATGCAGGGACATATTTTCTTTCCATGTTTTATAGGCGATGCAAAATTACATTTCTCAAACTGGATCTTCACTCTCCCCGTTTCACTGAACTCTGTCATGTCTCTAACTGGACTAGACATAATATCTTGGCTTGTAAAACTCTTGGCCTGCTGCAGATCACATTAAACTGAGCTATGGAATGTATTTTGGAGGCAGTGAAGATAAAAATAAGACTTTCAAATGACCTTTTAGGTTCTTCAAGCAATTTTTAAAACATTTGCTAAAGAAACATAACATAGAAAGAAAATAACTTTTACTCTTGTCACAAGCAAGACCTGCTGAGAACCCATAACCAGGAAACTAAATGTTGTTTTTCTGGGGTCAGAGGATACAATATTCTTTGTTAATCATGAAATCTAGAATTTTATTTGATATCCTGGCAGAACGCAGCGTGCTTATGGTGAACTCGATGAATTGGACTCTGCCTGTTGGGTCAAAATCTACACAGATACATAGCCCTCCCATTACACTAAAAAAAAATTTAAAAAGAGTAATTCCCTAAAAATAGCTTTGTTAGAGAATATAATTATCTGGGGTTTAGTTGTGTTTTTAAAGAGCAAATAGCATTTCTAACTTCCTCTCTCCGTACCTTTTTTTTCTTTTAAGACTCAACAAACAGTAAAGATCACGCTGCCTGGCGCCATTTATTCCTGCATTTGCAATGGTTTTTGGCATGTGTGTTTACATTTGTACTAGTCACTTGTAAGGCAGAATAGATATGACCATTCTCCAGTGCAGGCAGTCAAAGAATGAGTGTCATTCCTATCACAAAGACGTGGCAGCCACAGAACTTTCTTGCAGTCCCAGCTGCAAAGGTAATGCAGTTGCTCGTTGCTGATTTGGAACACAGAAAATTCCACGTGGCTGTGAATTACACAGCGAGGACAGCAGGAAGGGCAGATTATAAGAGGCAATACAGGCCAGCTCCATCATCTCATTTCGTTTATGTACCTCAGTTTTGTTTTGTGCTACCTATCCACACCCAGCTTGCACACTTAGTTTATGTTCTCATTTATTTGCATTTAACATACTCTCTTGGACTTTACTCCAGTGAGTCCAGCAATGGCAATTTGCCACCCAAAAGTTCAATCCAGACAATTTTGCTCATATTTTCTTATTTTAATCCTTTTCTGTCTTCGGATTTTTATGCCACTGCCTATATAAGCTATGTTTAATTACACATATTAATAATAATTACACATCATTGCTTAATATGAGTAGACCTAACTAGTTAAAGAGAAATACTAAAACATTGTGTGTAGAGATTTTCTGATGGGTATTTGTAGGTTAATTTTTGGATTATGTCACATACTTTTCTGAAAAAGTACAGACAACTGAAATGTGGTCTCTGTCTGGGTCAGCCACATAGAAAGCTCACATAAACAACATACTATTATGTATTACTATTGCCCTGCAGCTTTGCTTTGAGTCCTGTTGGCACTTCTTAGATGGCACAAGTCTCCTAACAAGAAATTCTGTAGCTCACAACCACCTCTGTATGTAATTTAAGGTGGTTGTGACATACAGGAGTCTAGCAGTGGAAAAAGAGAAACTGGCACTTCATAAGGAAAGCTTAGCTTGTTTTTCATCTGCAGTGGCTTATGTTATAGGGAACAAAAGGTAACATTGCTTTAGAGGACCTGGGCTGCATGAAGAGCATACAGATTTTCAAAGTTATATTTAACATGTAGTTGAAACTGTTAAGGTTTGTCTTTCACAGATCATCATTGACACAGTCCCAACAGTAGAGCAGAAAAGAAGATTCAACTCCTTTGAAAGCCTTCTATGACAAAACTCTCCTAATTTTCAGGACTTAATGTGAATTCCACTATAAATACTTACGATTAAAAGCAATCCTGCTGCCACCTCTTTCATAATTTCTCCCACTTAACTTCACCAGTCAGAAATGATTCCACTGTTAATAGGTAAAGCATCAAGAGCATAATGCTCACCAGCAAGTGAGTCGGAATGTAAGCACTATACACTGCTTTCAAGACCAGATTATACATCAACAACGCACAAATCAGAAAAAGGTAGGAGATGGGATACAATAAAATAAACCCTCTAAAATAAGTGTTTCAGGCCTGCAGTCTTTACATTCCACTTGGAATTTTAAAATGATCCACTAGGGGGGTGGATCAGGCGTAGGAACTCTCTTGGAGAGTGACTTGGCAGAGGAGTGTGATCAAGTTTGACCACCCAGGCTCTGTGGAATGCAAATTAATTAACCATTAGGAATCCACGCTGGGGAATGAAACAGTTAAAAAGGCATTGTCTCTACAAACCCACCAGATTAAAAGTAACTGTGATCAAAACAATCTTGTAATTCCATTAATTAAGTGGTGTTATTCTGCCTAGAGAAAGCCCTGTATATATATATCTATAACTTCTTGGACATAGTGCTGGGGCAACATAAATGCAAAATAGCTTTGTGTGAAACATTTTTGTTCATCCTCTAAGAGAGATTTCTCTCCAAACACTTCTGACATTCTCATCCGAGCACATCCTGCTTTCCCCAACCCTTCTGCTTAATCTCCCTGGTGGCAGCAGAGGGCTCTCTTTGGCAGCTCCATGCCCTTCTGGAAAGCCACACAAGGAGATCGGTTTTGTTCCTGAGCTTCTTTTGTAAGGCAGCTTGAAAAGCTGCCTTGTACTTCTCTGCCTTTTCTTGTTCTCAGATGAAGTGCTTTGCACAAGTACTCTGCGATTTTGTCAGCCAGCAACTCAGTGACACTGACTTCTCACTCGGATGCTGAAAATCATCATCATCATCATCATATTTCATCAAGAAAGGATGATGTAAATAAGGAGTAAATTTCTCACTGGAAAAAAATATTGAAAGTCACTTTAATACAGGAAGAAAGCAAACAAAATACATATCCTATCAACTTTGGGCTAACAGTGTGCAGCTCAGCCAAACATATTTTTTATATATTTTTAATACTTAGATATCCTACTTTTGGGAATTAATCCTGTGTCAAGAATTCAAAAGCCTTTACCTTTAAAATATGTCAATTAAAATGAAAACAGAACAGAACATGGATGAAGTCACTTGATGCAGTGAATGGCAAACTGGCAAAACTGAAAATAACGATTCGTATGCCTTGTAAGATGCAAAAAAATGAAATAAAGTTAGATTTTTCTACAGAACTACAGTTGAAAAAGTAACAAAACTGTATACCATAACGTAAGTATTTATATAGAAAATGTCACTGCCAATATTCTGTGACCTGGGGACATGAACATCTTTATTTTGTGCATGAAATACTGACATTCCTTATAAGTTCTTGTCTAGAAGCCCAAGGGAAGCTGCGTTTGGTTCTCCCAGTGTTGGAAACACAGACAAGGAGGTGAGACTGGCCTGCCTATGCTGTCAGATCCTGCTGGGACACAGGCTTCACCTGGGCAGTCCCACGAGCTGACAGCCACTCTAAAATCAGACTATCCATTTTCTTTTCATTCCTAAACCATGTCCCATGTGCTTGGGAAATATAACATACACACACATGTGAATGTCTGTGTAGTGTTCATCTCTCTCTTCTCCCTGTTAACTAAAATAAACAGGGATAAAAGAGATGTATTTTTTATAAACATTGCATATTTAACTCTGATTTCCCAGATCAATGCAATGGCTGCTCACCCTTTTTGCAGTTGCTGTATTAAAACAATGCTGCTCAATTTTGAGCAAATACTAAAATCCACAGCATCTCTTATACTGGTAGTGGAATCCAATGCAAATTTAAGGAATGCATTTATTGGTACAGGCTGGGTTAATTTTATATCTGACTTTACTCATTAAAAAAAAAAACCAAACAGCTGTTTCAATCAGAAAGTTTCAGGCTATGGGCCCCAAAAGAAATAACTTCTATCAAAATAAAACTCATTCTAGAAATGACTCACAGATTCCTCTAAAATAGTAACTGGAAAATGAATTTAAGCCTCTTTTACAAGCAATTTTTAAACTAAATTTTTAAACCAGCCTTTCAAAATATGTTTTGTTTTGAAGGCTACATGATGTAGGACTGTACAGAATGATTGGAAGTTTCCCTTACAGTGCTAGGACCAGGCAAACACTCTTGAACAAGCCCTGAGGTAGGAAAGATACTCACAGAGACTCCAACAAAACATATAGGTACTATACATTTGAATATTCAAAAAGTAGAATGTCTATCCCTGTCTGTCAACATCAGGTCTTTTAACAGAAAGCTATAACCTCCTCTCATAATACACACAGTAAAGCAGAAACTGAACACTCATAAATAAATGTGTACCAACTTAGAAATACTATTAATATCAACAATCACAATTATATATGTCAATATGCCACCAATTAGAATGGACTAAACTGAAAATATGGAACCAGCCTCATGCTTTAAATAAATACACTGATTTACAGCTGTCGAAACTCATGAGAAGTGCTTTGGGTTATGCAAAATAATGGTTGTTATGGTGGTATTTGGTTAAAGGTTGGGCTTAAAGAACTCAAAGGTCTTTTCCAAGGTGAATGATTCTATGCTTCTATGATTCTACCTCTCCTGTTTGTTCTCCTACAGCTCTTGATGTTGGCCCCTGGCACAGATGAGATAGGAGACTACACAGACCTCACCCTGCTCAGGTACATCAATTTCTACAGCTTACTGTAGTCAACTGCATTTATTATTAATTCATTAACTATTACTAATAAATTTAATTTAATGTCTGTATTTTTATTTATTGTAGATCATGGAGTTTAGTTCTCCCATTTTTGCAAAGATCTTGCCATCCTAAGGATAAAAGACTGCATTGCTTAAAAGGCATCCAAGACACTAGCTATCTTGGTATCTAACAGAGATAAGCTTCCAGCTGCCATGTTTTGTCTCACATTCTGTCTTCATTCAATAATTACATTTTATTAACTGGTTATTGACCTTCTGAAGGCTTAGTAGTTTGTGCAAGAACAAACAGATTTTGATACTGCATACCATCAGTGATACACTTACTTTTTCTAAACACAAAGATTTCCTAAATATGTTCCTAAATATGTATCACTAACTAGATTACTCTGCCCCCTACTCTAACTTCTGGCAGGATCCAGCTACTCAAATACTAAATAAGTAATTGCAAATTCTAAGTGAATTTTCTTGCCTTTAAAGCATTTTACATAGACTTTATTTTTGTAAAGTTTTCATTTTTTTAAGAAGTATAATTGTCATTAACTCCTGCTTTTAGTCAGGCTACAAATACCAGAACAGTCTCCCTCCTGGTATTTTGGCAACTCTGTATCTTTTCAAAGCCAGAAAAAGTAAGCGGAGAGACACAGAAATGAAAAATAATGAAAAAACCAAAGAAAATAAGAAGAAAAAGTTAAATAAAGCACCCCATGAATACTCAACAAAAAATACACACCTTTGGATTCAAATAGTCTCCCATGTGTTATTTTGTTTGCGTATAAGCACGTTTATTCCAAATTGGCACTGCATGTGTTACCAAAACTTGTCTAAAGCTGGTCTCCACGCCTGGTCCTTTGGCAGAGCTCTTTCCCATGTTTTGGGGCCTGATGACAGCATGCTGATTCTTATTTCACTTTTACTGAAGGTGGAATTTAGTATGAAATACCTGACCTCGGATGTTCTGTAGTTAAATTTAATCCAATGACCCTGAGTTTATTTGTCTAAGAAACTTGACTCAATTCCTATCTCCTCCACAGTCCACTCATGTGAGTCTGACACAAGATTACTTGGGTTGTGCCTCAGATCCATTTCTGCATAATGACTCTAAGAATTCTTTTACTCCCTGTAAGCTATTATGCAAATAAATCAATAAATCCTTATGAGATGTTTCCATATCTCAAGGGTCTGTCATGGGGTATATTATTAGGCTAACACATGACTTTAAAGCCTGATAAAAGAATGAGGCATTATCATGTCTCCCCTCTCTCTTTTTGAAATATCACAAGTAAGTTTGATCAAGTTATCTCATTAGAATATTAGATTAAATTGTGATTCAATTATTATCTGTTCCAAACCCATTTCTCTAACTCAAATCTAAAGCAGATTTTCAGTTCTAATAAAATCTAAGAGAAATAAGAGTCCACACACAGAGAAACACTCTGAGATAAAGAATGTGTGGGGAAACAAGCCTCTTACTCTGCAACCTCCCCATGCACTGTCTTCAGCAGCATTCAGTAAAACCATCACTCACCATCCAAGACCAGTCAGACCTGGGTCCTACATTATAGTTTACCATGTAGGGGCAGATGAAGATCTAGATGCAAACAGTGCTCCACAGTAAAGCCATCTTTAAAGAGCTATTTCGTTGATGCAGTGACCTGCTTGTTAGCAAGCCTAAGTCGGGATGCCCAATCTTTGACCACTGGCTTGACTTCAGGGAGCCAGAAGACACATTTTCAAGCATGAATGTTGCTAATACTATCAATTCATAAAGTAGGAAAATACTGGTAGATTCCTGTTTTAGCCTTAAGATAATTACTAGTCAGCTGGTCTGATTTTACTACGCTGTGGTTTAATCAGCACTTGAACCAGATAGTGACTCCTTAAGACTTTCCCTTGGTCCTTTTTCAGAGCCCTGACATGGCCATTCACAGAAGTCAGAATATAAGCCTGTTTGGCTCAAGACTCACAAGTGTTGCTCTGCCTATGGCAGAATTATTGAAAATACCTTCCATATGCTTATTCATGTTTATTTAACCGAAGTATGATTTTTCATGATGCTGACTCACAGGAATTGTGTCATTCCCCTGAAACAGATCCATCTAAGTTCAATGAGACCAACACAGAGATGGCACTGCAGCAAGAGTCTAAACCTGAGAAGACTGGTCTTCTATTAAAGGATGAATATTTAAATAAACAGCCAGGACAAATATGAAAATAGTATTATCTTCCTATTTTCACAGAATATCCTGAGTTGGAAGGGACCCATTAGGACCACTGAGTTCAACTCCTGGCCCTATACAAGACCACCCCAAGAGTCACACCATGTGCCTGAGAGCATTGTTCAAATGCTTCTTGAACTCTGTCAGGCTTGGTGCTGAAACCAGTTCCCTGGGGAGCCTGTTCAGTGCCCAACCACCCTCCAGGTGAAGACTGTTTTTTCCTGATACCCAACCTAAACCTCCCCTGACTCAGTTTCGTGCAGTTCCCTTGAGTCCTGTCACCGGTCACAAGAGTGAAGAGATTGGTACCTGCCCCTCCACTTCCCCTAGTGAGGATGTCGAAGGCTGCAGTGAGGTCTCCCCTTGGTCTCCTCTTCTCCAGGCTGAACAAACCAAGTGCCCTCAGCTGCTCCTCATACGGCTTCCCCTCCAGGCCCTTCACCATCCTCATGGCCCTCCTTTGGACACTCTCTAACAGCTTTAAATCTTTCTTATATTGTGGTGCCCAAAACTGCACACAATATTCCAGGTGAGGCTGCCCCAGTGCAGAGCAGAGCGGGACAATCCCCTCCCTCACTCAGGTGGTGATGCTGTGCCTGATGCCCCCCAGGACAGGGTTGGCCCTCCTGGCTGCCAGGGCACTGCTGACTCAGATTCAACTTGCTGTTAACTGGGGCCCACCAATCCCTTTCCACAGCACTGTTCTTCAGCCTCTTGTTCCCAGTCTATACACACAACCAGGGTTGCCCTGTCCCAGGTGCAGAATCCAGCACTTGCCCTTGTTAAACTTCATATGGTTGGTGATTGTGCATGTCTCCAATTTGTTGAGGTCTCTCTGCAGGGCCTCTCTGCCCTTGAGGGAGCCAACAGCTTCTCCCAGTTTACTGTGATTGGCAAACTTGCTTAGTATCCCTTCCAGTCCTGCATCCAAGTCATTAATGAAGATGTTGAAGACAACAGGGCCTGTGGAACCCCACTAGTGACCAGTCACCAGTCTGATACCCCACTCACTAGAACTCTTTGTCCCCAACCTGTGAGCCAATTGCTCACCCATCACATATTTTCTATTATGGAGTTTTGTGAGGGCTCTTTAATTAAAGGTACTTCAGTAAAATATGTATCTTATGGATGACACTGCTAGTCTTTATGTGTCTTCTGTTGCCTCAAAGCTACTGTGGCTGTAAGACCTAAATTTTGTATCCCTCAGCTGGAAGCAATTGGAACCAGCTGGTTCACCATGGTGTGAAACTTTAGTAGTGCGATTTTCTAAGCAGCATTATTCTTTATAACATTTCTTCTCTTACCTCACTTCTTGTAATCTTCTCAGCAAACTTTGCTTATCTACCTTATATTAATATTTTTTAATCCAGTCTTCTGTATTAAGTAATATTATTTCTTGATTTTTTTTTGTAATCTCAATGGTATCTTATACAGAGAGTTTAATTTTTATTTCCCCAAATCCACTGGTGCAATGCCTGTGATACTGTTCTGTAAGCCGCTAAGAATTAACTTCAGTTGAATTAATTGACATTTGGACTACCAAATAGAATGATTCTTAACACTTCCTTAACCCAACTTTCCCTTGCACTTGTTTGTTATGACACCATTTCTGAAGGCTATCCTAATCTTGTAGGAGAACCAGGCAATCCTAATTATTTTATTGTTTATTTCTTTGCTAAGTTGAACAGCTTCTCATAATGTTATTAAAAACCTTCAACTTTAAATTTTCAACTTAATTTATATTTTTATGCTTTTAAAATATGCTGAACTGACATATCTAGCAGCTGGGGTCTATTTTTTACACACAGATTAAGAACAGGAGCGAAAAAAACCAGAAGACTCTTCCCATTGCAACTGGCCTTGAGGCTGTCTTTGAACTATTACCTCGAGGGGGTGACAGAGCATTTCAGTTTCTAGGGCTCATTCAGTCCTGTGGTTTTCTGATGAACAAATACAACTGTAATGTTTTCTCATATATAATGTCACTCCAGTACCTCTGGGTAGCAGGTCACTGAACACCTCTTGTAAGGCAGTGACTTCCAGTTGGTTACTGTACTTCTCCTTGCCAAATTTTATCCTTAAAGCCTTCCACTGCGTAAAGGTCTTGCACAGAATTAACTTCTCTCTCTTCAGATCATCACAGGAACTAAGTTGTTATGCACTTATCATGTACTTTAGATTTCTGTAATCCACTTGAGCTCCCACTGAACAAATTCCTTCCTACCAGGTCTTAGTTTACTTCAGTCATATCACAACTTATCAGTGACCTTCCTATCTTCAAACAACACATACAGACGTTTCCATCTATCGTTTGTTGGATGACTCATTGCCTTATTTCTCCTTCCATTTAATTTCTGCTGTTTACTCTGAGCTTTCAAACTCTTCTGCCTCATTACAGTCTAACTAAGCTCCCTGCATACCAGATATGTTCATGCTGCTCAACAACCACAAAAGGTAAAATGGTTCGAATGAACATGTCAAAATGTCTCATTTCCCCATTACAACTACTTCCTGAATTAAACATAAACCTTTTCCATATTTGTGTTTCTGCTTTCTCCTAGTTATAAATGACTTGAGTATCGGTTGGGGTTTTTTTACTTTGCACTTTTCTGTCTTTTTTATGACAAAAAAGATCCCTTGCCAATAAGAACCTTCTGCCTGAATCACAGGAAATGTTTGCAGTGCAATTCCATATAAATATTTTCAGTTTCCAATTTTGCTAAAAACGTATCTCAGTTCATGTTCATTAAAATCTTTGCTGAGTGCTAAGTAAGCCTGACAAGATTTCCAGTTTTGCACTGAAAGCAATGAGACATATGCAACATGATGTGCAGGGAAAGGAATTCCTTTCCAGTGAGCTTCTCTTTCATGTCCATGAATAGACTGAATACCAGGCTCATGGCAAAAGCCAAAAGATGCATATGGGAGCCTGAAGATTGAAGGTGGTGAATCAAACCCATCAGATAATAGGGTCTCTTTGCTTTGCAGATAATAAATATCAGAGCGTTTGCTAATCTAAATCATTAAGGTATGCCTAAAAATCTGCTTTCCAAAATGTTTATGTGTTTCTACCTGGAATATCTTCTGCTCATTTATTAACTTGCATCATGCATTAACAAGGGCTGATCTCTGTTCATGTCCTGGACATGCCATATTATCAGTCCAACTGAGTGTATTTTGAAGCTAAACCACTTCATTAATTCATCATCCAGGTATACTGACTATCTATCAGAGTGAAACAGTTCAGTCAAGATGTTGGCCTTCCACACTTCTGCACATGTCAGCTGAAAGGGACACTAAACTACTGAACTTTATGTTTGTTTTGAAACTGCCTTTTAATCCACTTAAGAGTCTCATCCAGATCTTGAAGAACAAATAAGCAAAAGAGCTGGATTCTATCATGATTAATTACAATGGAAATCAGTCCCAGCCTAACTATTTACTGAATGTTTAGTCCCTGTTAATGTTTTTACTGAATATTAAAGACAGTTCAAATGAAAAAATATATAGTATTTTTATTATCATTATCCTGTTTTGTTTTGTTTTTCCTGCAGCAAGTGCTTCCTTGGGAAAAAAGTACCTGGTAAAAATAAGGAATGAGTTTTTGGTAAGTGTGTGCATGAAGACAGTGTTGCTAACAGAGGAAATATTTCAGCATGGGACAAACCATGGAAATAGGGAAACATACAGGAGGTTTATTTGCTATGCACAAGCCAACTGGGGCAGTCAGCACGTGCAGAACACCAGAACTGTGTGGGGAAGTGGGCAGCAGCAGAAGGTGATGCCACAAAGAGGTAAGGCACAGTGCATGACAGAAAGTAAGACAGACAATCCAGTGTCAGCTCATTTTCTTTGCTTAGAGATTGATTCATCTAACCAGAGTGTCCATTTTTCCTTTGCTTTTGCCACATGCATAAGTTCTTTTCTTAGCATGTGAATATGCTTTCAGCACATGCTAGTTTATAGCAATACAAAATGTTTTTGATCACTCATTATGTTAGAACAATTTCCCAAAAAAGAAAATCTGTGTCATTTTTCACTCACTGTTGTTGACTCCTCTTTGTCCTAACTTCCCAGAAATGCTAAAAAGATGGATGGAAAGGTAGTCAAAAAGCCACATATGGTGAATGACATTAAACACTAAAATCTTAAATTTTCTGGATACTTATCCTTCTCATAGTAATTACAGTAGTTTCTGCACATGAGGGAAAAAAAAAAAACAAACCTATAAAGTTCATCACCTCTTATACATTTTATTTACTACAGCATGAAACCAAATTCCTCAAACTCAGGTGCCGCAGCTCAGCCCCATGGTCACACTACACCATTGAAAGACCACCTTATAAATGTGCTACCTTTTCTTCCCAGTGGAAGTTAAACTCCTCTATAACCACTTTGCAGCCAAGCAGCAGTAGACATTTTGTTTTCAGGGCTGCGGAAAGATAGCACACAGTACGAGAGAGAAAGGTTTTAAAAGGCGAAATATCTCAAACCACTTTTTGCTTTATGAATAAATTCAGCTACAGATGTAGCTATTAATCTTTATGCCAGTTCACAGTAAGTTACAGCATTTTAAGCAGTCTCCATTTGAAGTATTGACCTGACTTCTCTAGTTATGCATAAGTACTTTCATCAGCTCTAAAGTACCATAAACCATTCGCCTCTTACTACTAAGGACATTTCAAGTTCTGTAGAAGACAGAGTCACCCACTGCATACAGCACTGTTTAAACAATAGTAAGAGCAACATAAACCAATCGTAAATACACACTCAAGCAACTACAAACTACCAATGCACGTCTGCCTACTAAAGGCTTGGTTCCTACACCGATATACATAAATATTTGCATGTTTTGCTTATTTTGAGAAATTTAATAGTCATATACTCACACGACTTCCTATTTGCTCGTGACCGCTTCCTCTCTCTAGGCACCGCTCGCTGGCTTGGCACTTGGGTGGCGGACTTTACAATGCGATCCATGATCTCATCCGCTGCGTCATCCGTTGCGTTCGGGGAATCATCATTGCCGGCGTTCCATGAGCCGATACGGCCTGGGAAAGTCCCGCAAGTGAATTGAGGGGAAAAAAAAGACAGAAAGCCTCTGGCGTCACTTCAGTTTTGCAATCGGGTTTTTTTTGGAAATTACAGCAGGCAGCTCAGTCATCACGACTTTACTTTGACCAAAGGGGAAGACTCTGCCTAATGGAGAATATTTCTAAATAATACCCTAGACTCTTTGCTGTATCAGCAGAGAACCAAGAGCTCAAATGCAATTATAATATATATACATATATTTTCTATTCCTTTCAGCCTCAGAGTCTTGCTCTTGACCATACAACTGGCAAATGTCTGCTAGAGGCTGCCTGTAAGCCAAAGACGGCTAGCGTGTGACCATGTTTCCCTCTGCGCCTGTTACACAGACACTAGCAGACATGGCACATGTTAGAGATTGATGCAAATCAGAAACACAGGTCCCTTGAACCAAAAGAGAGACAGAATAATTTTCCAAGCACCTGTATCACAACCTAGTGCAAAGGAGATATGAAAAGGCCATGAAGTGTGGTTTGACATGTATCATTGTCCCTTTCACAATGATGAATTCACCTTCTCATCACAAAGCTGTATGTGTTCTGCCACAACTGCATTTGCTGTGTAATGAGTGGAAAAGGAAGAGTCATTGGCAAGCTCAAAAGCTAAATAAGCAATTTTGGTTAAAACCACAAACAAACAAGTGAGCCATGTTTCCGAATCCAAGGCTCTGGCACTCCTTACTCCACAGAGTTTTGTGTGACACATCTTTGGGTTCCTCCACTACTGACTACTGTTTGTGTGCTTTTTGTTTTTAGGTAATTTGAAGACTAGTGTGCACTGTGAACACTGGCAGCGAGCTTTGCAAAAGTGTGGGTATGAAAGAATTGCAAGCAGCTAAAAAATCACTTATGAAGCCAGTCTACATCACATCCCTGAAGTCAATAAGCAACAGGTTTGATTAGGCCTTTGCTCTGCTGCTTGTCTCCTGGCTCTTGTCAGGAGCAGTTGTATCACAACAGTGCTCCTGACAAGCTTCTGTCTGGCTCACCCATCTTCTGCCTCTGCTGTTCTTCAGGGAAATGCAAGCTGACTCTCACAATCAGGACACACTGCTTGCTAGCATTCAGTGGATTACTTCAGCTGTTCAGCTTGTTGCAGGGCAGCTTGAACCATTTCATCTCTGTAGTTTAGTTAGCTGACTTGCTTCTTAAAATGGGGCTGTGAAACCTCTAAAGTAGACAGGATTATGGTTTTAAGCCTTAATACACTACACACACACACACATTTGGTGGTGGATGCTCTGGATGTGCTATCAGTCATAACAAAAGAGAGTCGAGAAAGTGTAAGATATCCAGATGGGAGAGAGAAGAAATATCAAAGTAGGAAACTGAAGACTTGGATTTCGGTGCACCACCTTTACTTCAAAACCATATTCCATGGATTGCATGTATGGGAGGGGTGAGGGGAAGACAAAAGAAAATACCCACTATCTTTGCAGTTTAGTAGGGAGGTGGTTCAAAGATTCACCATCTTTTCTCCATCCATTTTCCTCTACTTAATCATTCATAAAATGCTGCAAGGTCTTTTAACTTCAATTTTAATTGCTACTTTCTACTTTCTTCTATTGAAAATAAAAAGAAAACCACATCATGGATTCCCCATTTTGCTTTCATGGTGAGAACAAGAATAAAACTTGGGGTGTTAGTGGGCAGTCATGATCACGGTATGGGGGAAGGTAGGGATTTCTGCAGGCTTTGACCCCTAATGCCTCCAGGCACTACTGTGATCCATATGTTAAAACTCCAGGTAAACTAAAACTTCAGGTAAATTCTTCTAGAACCCCTTGTCCCAAATTGCCACTTCCAGCATGAAAACACTGCTGGGGTGTTCTCCTTTACCTTTGACCTTTTCTGCCACAAGCACTAAGCATGGGGGCCATGACGCACGTTTGAGCCAATGTGTGGCTACCCTACCACAAAAATTACAGAGTCACAGAATATCCTGGGTTGGAAGGGACACACAAGGGATCATTAAGTCCAGCTCTTAAGCGAACGGCCCATACGGGGATCAAACCCACAGCCTTGGTGTTACCAGCACCACGCTCCAACCCGGAGACTTGCTGGCACGTACCTCGGCTGGCGCGGCTGCGCGTGCGGACGCCGAGCGCCATGGTGCTTTCCCCGCCCATGGAGGAGGTCTTCAGCACAGCCTTCATGTTCTCGTGCTCGGCAGCGTCCTCGGCGTACTGCAGCCCCTGGGGCTGGCTCTGGCATGGCGCTGAGCTGCTGGAGAACTTGCCAGACTGCGGGAGGAAACAGATTTGTTGTTTCAACTGGGAACAGCACGGAGAACAGGCAAGAGTCTCGACTGTGAACTGCAAGGGGAAAAGTGTCCTCCTGGTCTTGGTCTGGAGTGCAGCTATTCCCAAAAGAGTCCAGCCAGAGTTGCTCCTCTCCCTGAAGCATGCACCCTGACCAGAAATAAACCTGAAACAGGGCGACAGCAGGGACCAGACACAGAGTCAAAACAGATGCATTAGCTCGAGCTCTATAATTTTGACCTTTTATGCCTGAGAGTAAAAGGTACAAAGCAAGGACTTGCTTTGAAACCTTCGATCCAGACTGGGCCTGATCTGGGGTCAGGCATGATGCTGAGGGGAACAGCATGAGACCCAACACAAATAAGAAATTGCTTTTTTTTTCTGTACAGCTTTCAGTAACAAGGCAAAATGGGGACAGTGGTCTAGAGAGAGACACCTTTTCCTCTTGCCTCTCTGCCTTGCTGCACAGAAAACTCTGACTGCTCTAAAACAGAATTGTCTACAAGTAACCTTAAAATACATTGGCAGTAACCCTGAAAAAGTCCCTGATCCCAAAACACCCAGCCAAATTATTTCACGGTCAAAACACAAAAATTGCAGTCAGCAGTTAGAAGAACAAACAAAACCTTACAAGAGACTGAGGAATCTGCCCTCTGCTTCCCTGTCACCACGACTACATGAACAACAGCAGCTACATTAGCTGGGCATTCACAGTGTGGGGATGCAGCAGCCCCACCAGTTACTGAAAACAGCCATCTAGGAACAGATGAGAACAGCAGAAGTGGGTCCTCTCTAAGGAGAAGAGCTTGCATTGCTGGGCTGCACTCCCTTTCCAGACTGCCTACAAAGAGCTGTGATGCTGGTATTCACCACTATGGTCTTATCTACAGAAAGGTCAGAGCACATTTAAAATTCAGTCCTGGCTGCAGAAAATACCAACCCTGCTGACAACAAACAGGCATCAACAGATAACAACACCCCTCAGGGCTCTCAGTTGGATCAGACCACTGACATACGTTTTCTTTTTCGTTTTAATCTTTCTTACTCTGAATGATTCAGCACAGATGAAAGGAGAAGTGCTGTATTCTCTTCTTCCTTTGCATAATAAACAACATTAATTATTCACGTGGTGGTACCAGGCTAGTCAGTTAAAGGGACGCAAACCTGCAAAGCCTTTCTGTCAGAGAACAGTAAATTGGAAGAAAAGACTGGGCCCTACTTTCAGAGCTTTGATCAGGTCCCCAGGGCTGTCAAGACTGCAAATTGAAAACATTTAATCTGGAATTAATAATAAGATGATTCTATTTTAACATACTGACTTTTTGGGGTAAGGTAGCAAGTTAACTGAGTAGCAAAACAATAATCCCTACAAGGCATTGAGCTAAATATACCAGTATGAGACCTATTTTGATAGTGAGAAGTTTGTTTTCTTGTTAAAATACTAGATTGCAACATTTTGATGTGAAAGTATGCAAGTGCTAGAGTTTCACACATGAAATTAAAAGACAGAAAAACATTAGAGAAAAACTTCTACAAAAGTGCATGCCATTTTTGCATTAGGACTAGTCTCTTATACAGAGTGCATTATAAAGCTTACCAATACCATCTCAGAAAAAATCCCCAGGACAAAGCCTTTGCATAACTGTTAGTTACAATTCACACAGGTTAGTTACACGTTGGCATAAACAGGCTAATTCATGTAATTTCTCTTCTTCACCCCAAGCTATACAGCTCAAGTCATCACTGGGGGGCCAATCTTCAGATGTTGCCATAAACTACTGCCCAAATCCCAGCTTCATGAGCAAATGATCACTACTATGAAACAGTGAGCATTAAGTCACATTGTTTATGTTCAGCAAATTGATTAAAGCTCTAATGCAGAACAACAAATGCATTGCACAATAGATGCTCCTCAATCCAACAAACTGTTTTATTATGAATAGAGCTAGAACATTATAGTTCTTAAATTATTTATTCACTCATTAACTTTTGACGTCACCTTCAGGAGCACTTCGTGATAGATACATGGCTCACCTCTATGATGACTGCAGTGTCTTTTTCTCAATTTATACAGCAAGGAAAACAATTACAATTTGCTTAACATCCCTACATCCTGATGTTTTTGAACACTATAAAATAATACCATGTGGAGTTACACATCTTAATAATGAGTATGATAATCCTGATAATCCAGAGCTCAAGATTATTTACAATCTCCATAACATTTAGATCACTGATGTTTTGCATAATGAGGATACTTTGCAGTTTAATGAACAGACATTAAGGAAAAGAAATGAGAAAACTTAAAATTATTATGGCCTCAGACCAGGATATCCTTATTCAAGAGGACAGGTACGCATATGGTTAAAGCTGACTGTAAAAATGCATTCTCATTATTGAGACAAAAAGGTATGAGAAGAATGTCATGGTTCATAGTTCTAGTTGAGCAGATGGAGTTGAGCAGTCCATACTATCTGAGTTAGAAATTAGATGTCACAGCACACAGGAAGCATGGGATGACATGCTCTTTCAGAGAACCATACCTCAGCATCCTCTTCTTCATCGGTCTGCCACCGGAAACAAAACAAAGGACAGGGTGGAGAAGGACAAATAGCAAGATTTAGGAAAGACAGCATGGTCAAAGCACAATAGAGTAAGAGGTAACCATGGTACTGTTTATGCAACAGGAGGACATAAAAATAAAAAAAACATATAAGGAATTAATTCCTTAGACAAACAGCCTGCTCCATTTTTTTAAACCTAATTGTACATAGAGCAGATGATCACTGTCAGCAGGGTATGTAAAATTTTCCTGATTTTTCTTAGAGAAATGATGAACTGAAATTACCCTACCCCTATCCCATCCTATTTCTCTCCTTTGAGCCATGTAGTTATTTGCCCACTTTTTCCCCATGGAAACTGAGAACACCAGGAAGGACTCCCTCCACTTTTCCTAGCTCTGTTTAGCACAGGGAGGTCCTGGCTGTTGTTTCTCTCAGTGCAGAGGTCAACTTCTTGGCAATTCCTTCTCTTTACCCTTAAGTGCTTGTTTTTATTCCCTTTTTAAGCTGGGCCTTTTCAATTTCCAATTTAACAGGGCACTCAAATAAAATGCTGGGTAGTCTTTGAATAAATGCTTAAAGTTCTTCAGTAGCTGTCTGATACCTGAACCTGGAAATCGGAGAGATGCAATTATCCATTGTCATTCAGGGCTTTCACCCTCTTGTGACAGCAGGCATGTAAAATTATCTTGACAGTTATACTACATTAAATGCAATGGACATAGAAAAATATTTTGGAATATGAAGTGTTCTTAAATTTGGGGATTTACAGGGAGCTGGCAAACTATTTAGAACTGTGTTCCCATATGCCTGGGGAATTCTTCACTGGGTCAGTAAGATGCCCCACATGGAAGGTTCCCAAAGTAAAATACGGTTTCTCAAGTATCTGGGCTCCCTCTTTCCATAATTTTCATTTTAACTGTTTATATAAAGTGCAAACATAGTCCGGAAATTTGATGCATTGTGGGTTTTGTTTTGGTTTTTTAGAAGAAGCATTCCACCAATACTATTCCCCTTCCTAGTGTTATAAATACATATTTTTGACCTTATCTCCTTATCAGCTCTGATTTCTGTCTGGGATTGATGCATTCTGTTCCAGAAACATTCATCATTAAAAGTGAAAGCCTGATTTACTTTGGCCCTCAGTTTAGTTTCAGCACAATCTCCACAAGCTGTGAGTACTGAGCAGCACATTAACATTACTTTTTAAGGGTATGTTTTATTCAAAGATGAGGTGCTTATTTTATTTTGGACACAGTGGTAGTAACAGAAATACAGGCAAGTGTGTTTTGCAGAGGGACCTTGGCAGGTATGCTCCCTTTACATTTAAAAAGATCTATTTTTCTTTTTTTTCCATCCCCTGGGGGGCAGGGAGTCATACTTAAAGCAAATCTTCTGAAGAAGACCACTGTTCACTTTTTGGCATGAATAAGAAACAGAAAGAAGAAGAATGGGAAGTAAGAACATTCTTGTCTTCTAATCCCATCTATCTATCTATCTATCTATCTATCTATCTATCTATCTATCTATCTATCTATCTATCTATCTATCTATCTATCTATCATTCTTTACGTCTACCTAATAAGTAAAAGCAGGAGAGCAAATTAATCTAAACAATACAAAAAGGCAGTCAGGGCAAGGTAAAATAGCAGAGAGCACGCATTACAAGACTGTGCTTCAATCAAAAGTGATTATATTGTTACTTTACATCGAGCTAGATTTTTACAGGGAAAGTCCCAGCTGCTGGCCTTCCTGGCTGTTTAATCTAGCTAAAAGTGATTTGCTGTGGACTTACTTTAAGGGCAATGTACACTGCAACTTCCCTGCTTGACTTTGCTCAGCTCCAGTACCCAGGAATTACCATTTCTCTTCCTCTTGCTCTGGGTGGAGAACATTCACTCCTTCTATACCCAAAGCTACTCCAGTGCACAGGAGGAGCAGTTCACCAGGTTTCCATGTTTGAACAGCCATTTGCCCCCAGCAAATACTGATAAGAGGAGTGAAAGTATCAAAATAAATAAATAAATCAACTTTTTGTTTCACAAGGGAATCTGCTCTCACCTAGGTGTGTAAATTCTGCCTTCTATTTCCATCTTCATTTCATCATTATAAATACGCTGAGCAATAGTAATAAATTAGGAATTTTGTAACATGTAACATTACCAAAAAACTGTGAAAGAATATTGCTATACTGAACACTGCTTGCAGATATAAGATGTTAATTTTAAGGAAAAAATCCTGCTTGATTATTCTGCCATCCAATATTGGATGTTGCAGGACAATCTGAGATCTCCCTCCTTCCCTCCCTCCTACCCTCACATTTTTCCTTTAGGCTAGCATTTCTATGTGGTGGATTTGCTATTTCAAAATATTATTTCTATTACATAGCAATTTTGGAATTGAAACTCTTTAAGTATCATGAAAAGCAGAGCTTCATAAATCTGGGAGACAGATGCTTGTATTACCTACTACTATTAAAAATCATTAAAAAGCTCAGACTTGTATCTGTAATTGCATTTCATCCCTATTTTGCTTGCTTGTTATTTTCAGAGGGCCTGAAATGAATGCTGTCATTGGCTAAAGCCAGATATAAGGTTACAGGGACTAGGCAATTTTCCCTGTGAAACTGTGGCAACTCACTGTTCTTTCTTTTCCCTTACCCCTCCCCTCCAGACAACACTCACCAGAATTTAAACTGACAGTGCCCAGTCCACTTCTGCTATTAAAGAACGCGTAAACATAAAGACATCTGTGGTAAAAGGCTGAGAGAAAGACTGGAAATACTCCCCATCGTGTTCCTCAGCCCTACTCCATGTGAGTAGTTGCTGAAGCTGATGCAAGTTCTCCGTGCAAAGAGCCAGCAGGCTCTGCGTGCCATGAGCCAGCACCCCTCTGCCTTCCAAGTCCGCAGGGGGGACCAAGGTTTAAGAGATACGTGCCTTTTCCTAAAGAAGTGGTTTGGTTCTGGCTTATTCCTTTCCCACTTTCGCTAAAATCCCTCTTCATCTGCCTGAAAACAATATACTGTAAGGTGATAAAAATGAGATCCTGAGGAAACTTTCAAAAGGACAAGGAGGTAAATTTTAAATAACTGCACAATACTTACGGGTCATCAAAAGCAGAAATTAAAATTCCACATGACTGCTACATATTGTAATTAATTTCTACAAAGAGCTTCTTTTCAATGTCAAGATCTCAACTTTCTTCTATCAGTATTTTGTAACTAGTAAACACACTGTCAGTGCAATACTTTTCTATATTCCCTTTCCAATGCCTTTGAATATAAAACACTAAGAAAATCAAGACCAGATACAAAACACAGCCAAAACAAGACTACAATAAAATTCCCTGTTTTCATCATTCTTCACACATAAATATCTTCCATCCTGCTGACTTGGAAACTTGTTTTGAGGTAGATCTAACTTTGAAGTTGTCAAAGGAAGCTGTGACAAAGAGTCTGATGCAACTTCAATTCTGTTTTACCATATACAGCAAGTCAAATGAAAGGTGAGGCCATATTACTGGGCTATGGTTGAAGAGAATTAGCAAGTTCTGAAATAACTATATGGCCACATAAATAACTCCCTTAAAAAACATTTCTATAAGGGTAATTTTAAAGAGTGTTGGCTTTTACTCCAGCAGACTTTTTGGTTTTAAGCTAATAAGACTGTTCTATAATTTTAAATTAGTGATAGGCAAAAAATGCCCCCTTTCTCAAGACCTGCAAGATATTTTTAGGTGTAACACTAGCTGTCAGATGGCATTTAATTCTTGCCAAAGCTCAACACTATTCTGAGCTGAAAAAGAGATCTTCTTCCAATAATACTTTTGTTCTGGGAAAGGCCTTGGTGCCTCCTTTCCTCTATTTTCAGGAAATAGTCATTGTCCCTGTCTCTGCTCCTTGCTGACTTCCTGTGAAGCCTGAGACTTTTTCTGGTTTGAAAGTGTCCCATTTCCCAGATTCCTGAACCCAGCCAGCTGCCAGTGATCAGATCACCTTTCCCTCTCACATTTTCTGCAGGAACAGGATGCAGAGAAGCTTTCTGTGCTGCCACAGCCAGTTGTTCTGGACAGATAATACAGAAGCACTACATCATATAGTAGGAAAACAGCAATTTCTTTGTATCTCAATATTGCATAAACTAGTAAAAAGTATTGAGGCTATTTGAGGAAATGAAAACTGTAATTTATCAAATTCTTTGGTTAATGCTGTCTAGAAGTTAGTGCCTCTAGAATATGTCAGGAGAGAAGCAATTGAAGAAAGTGATCTCAGTTCCGCAGTGGCAGTTTTGAAAACTTGTATGACTACATTACAGTCTTTGTATAAAATCAGCACCTCTTTCTTACCTGAGGCTAGACCAAAAGGAAAATCTTTTGATAATAATACAGGTTGAGCATTTTCTCTGGATGGGGCAGATTTCCAAATGTAAAGAGGATATTGCTAGGAAAGATCTACAAATGATCATGAGTCAATGACTTAAATACAATCTCAATTTTTATCAGTTTCCATACATACATACATATATATATGTATATATATA
>JAWWEU010000081.1:85142877-85278706 GCA_035583155.1 Acropternis orthonyx | reverse complement strand
AGTCAATGACTTAAATACAATCTCAATTTTTATCAGTGTCCATACATATATATATATATATATATATATATATATGTATATATATATGTATATATGTATATATATATATATTGACCCATGTTGCCTGAGCCATAAAACTGTAATCAGCTCAGGGCTTTCCATGCAAAGGCAGGAATAGCTTCATATGCAATGAACCACTTGCATCTAATAGAGACTCCAGATTTGGATTTTGAGACAGCTGGAAACTTTTATTATGTACTGGCACTTCTTAAAACTTTATTTGAATTTTATTAAACTACACCAACTTAAAAAAAAAAAAAGAAAAAAATGAAGAGTAAATTGAAACTTACTTTGCTGAGAAAACTAATCATATTTTAGTTTATTCTATGAGTATGCAACCATACAGTCAAAAAAAATTGTGGGGTAGCACCTACTGTGAACATAAACTTGTCCATTCTTTCAGAATCCCAAAGTACTCTGTACCCATAAAATTGGCTGTTTTGTACTTCAAAATTAAGAAGAAAATTGCTGCATGTACATGCATAAAGATAGATGCATCCACACACATAAAAATAGATAAAATAGCAAGATGAAAGACTACATTAGAATATTCAAAGATGGAAGAAAAATATCCATTCGAGTTTGGTTGCAATCACTTAAATGGCTACAATGATTCATCATTTAAATTATATTCTCAATTAGGAGTCTAATTTCTAGGCTTTTTTTCTTTTTCATATTCTTGGCTGATCAGGTACACACAGCTCCTGCCTTCTAGATATTCTGGACACTGTGCAACACACAGAGAAGCTCTTTTTGGATGCTTAATTTCAGTTTGTTCTCATCCTATACATTTGTATGAAGCAGAAAATATACACAATCAAGGATTTGCAAGTTGTGTCTCCTAGGAGAATGGAGTTCATTACTTACAGTAGGAGAACCTCTAAAAACAAAATAGAGAGTAACAACACTTCATATACCACATTCAATGAAAGAAAGTTTGAAAAATCCATGCTGTGGGAGATACATTTTGCCACTTACATCTGTTATCATTTTCCCTCTGGTCTTGTTTCTTTCCCTGTGGTTAGCTCGTTTCTGTTTTTGCTGCAAAACTCGTTCCCTGGTGGTGCGGTATTCCAGAGCAAATTCACTAATAATTTTGCAGAACTTATTGATGTTGACTTCACGTATTGCGTAGGGAGGATGGCCCATAAATAACAAAAATGAGTGAAACCTGGAAAACAATGAGTTCATAAATGTAAAGGGGAAAAAAAATCTTTACTGATGGTCTCTGGGAAAAAACCCCACATTTCCCTGCATCCATTTATTACTTTACTAGCTCCCATCATTTCCTTTGTGCTACGGAATTTTCATGGATGCTTTGCATAACACTGGTATGTTTTATAATTAAAACCATGAAAGTCTAGCCTATGATAACTTTATCCCTGTCTACTTTCCCAGGCTGATGCAGGAGATAAGATGTTTATGGAACTCCATCTACTTTATATGACTAATTTGGCACGTGAATGACCAATTTCATTTCAGTTATAGAAAAAATATTTATTAAGTTTCAATTCTATTTATTTGAGTTAAGCAACTTCAAAGAGGCTGTTAGGATGTTGGTTAAAGTCTAGACAAAAAGAATGCAGATTTACAGGCTAGCAAACACAAGAAGGAAAGAATTTCTGGTTCACAAAAATGACCATAAAATTATACTATCTACCAACTACATTAGCTTGGGATACTCTCAATTCACAGTTTTACTTCTTCTGTGGCATTCAGAGTTTTTGCACTATTTGCAATTTTTACTACTGTTTCCATATTTCATGATTTATAACAGCATGCTGAATGTTTGAAAATATATGGGAATTCCTTTTAACTGCATCTACATCCCTGATAATAAAAAGTCTTCCCAACCCTAGAAAGATGCAAGTACATGAATACATTTTTTATAAACTATAGTAGCAGTTGCAGGATATCACAGGAAAAAGTTACTATTTTTCTTATTTGTAGAATACATATGATAAACACAACGGGAAACTAGGGAATTCACTTCCCTTCCACTGCAATTGGCATTTCTGCTTATTTATGGCATAAAGTCACTACAAAAACACAAGAAGAGCTGAATCAATATTTCAAGTGTATATCCACAAATTTGGGATCATTTGGAATCCAGTTCCTAAATTTGACCACAACAACTTGGAAACTATCCAGAAGCTGGAAAAATCTCTCACAATTTCATTAAACCCATCTGCAAATCCTGAGGAGAGGAATCTTAATTCTGTCTTCAGCTGCAAAGGCATAAAACACATAGGCATTAATCTTGCAAATAGGAGTGGTGCTGCCTATGAAAGAACTCATTGTACAAGACTTATTTCAACTTCTGCATATGACAAATTTGTCATTAATACTTCATTTTTTTTCTACAGTCTCTTCTTGTTTATCAGACAATAAGCCAAACTTCCTCAAAAATACCCAGGGATGAACACAAAATATAGTAACTTAACGACAAAGCTGCCAGCTTTCGGGAACTAGGAGTTAAAAGATCCAGTTCTTGCACCTTGGAAATAAATGACTGCCTGGATGATTGCTTCTTTTAATCAGAAATATAGACCGTTTTGGAGTGTGGATAGTTCTTAAATGGAGTCTATAACAAAGGATGCCCCACATACAACTTGGTAACATTCCTTGCAGGAATGTAGATTAAACATTCATTAAAAAACCCATATTTATAATGTCATAACTTATAATTTTATCAAGTAATTTACTATCAAGGTAGTGCTGTCACGAATCTAATTCTGTACCTGTTAATTATTCTTCTATGAACAATCTTCAGGATAATGATTCTTTCTGCACAGTCTTTAAGGAACTCAGACATTTTTTGCTTTAAACTTGGCTTCATTTCATGCTTTGCTATAGCCTTAAGGTGATCCCATGATGCTTTGCAACGTCTTTCCATCTGACACAAGTTTTCCTGGAGTTGTTCAAAGTCAACCTGAAAAATGAGAAAAGAAAAGGTAACACTTGAAGGGAAAACATCTCCATTATATACTTGGATATCTGAACACTGCAATGCATGTGTAAGAAAGGGTCAATATAGTGGCAGCACAACATTAATTCACATTATTAATTACTACTAAATAAATAAGAAATAGTTTTCTCTGTTGCACTACATCTAGGTATGTAATGTTAGTGAGGAAAACTGAAAACAAAGAAATACCCATAAACATACATATTTGGCTTGAGTCTTGGAGGCCTAACAGCTAAAGAAGGCACAATAAAATATTGTGATGGGTTTTTCCCCTTCCTAATAACTTCATGTCTGCACCAAGCAACTGCATGAGTCAGTTCTTTCTGAGGTAATACAAAACTTTCTCTTTTTTTAATCCTTTTCTCTACTACTCATAGCTTTTTATACCCTGTTTAGTGCTCACTGTTGCACCCCGCCAACACTTCTCCATTTTAGGAAGCACTTGGATCTATTCCCTAGTCATTCACTGACTTGTTAATAGATGATCTAGTTCTAATCACAAAATTCACGGGCCAGAATTTTTTAAAGCTCTATTGAAAGTATGTGTTATTTAGTGATCTCAGCACTGACTTTCATCCCTTGATATACAGTACGAATTTACCGGCTTGTAACAAGATCATATAACAACTTTGAAAGTCTCTCAACACAGTTAAAATAAATGATTGCATCCTACAGTAACATTCATCAGGATAGAAGCCAACACATTCCACAGAAGGTGAGGGAGAGCTTGTCCTTTATTCATCAACCAAAAAAGGTATTCAAATCGAACAGTCTACAGAAGACATTCGGGATGTGTTGCTAACAACTGAACAAAGCACATTAACGACCCAGCCACAGCACACAACAGATGAAAGAAATAAAACTAACCAACATGTTCTTGAATTTTGAAGAAAGGAAAAACATTATTTTATAGTACCCTGCACAGTTCAGATGAACTCTAGCTATAAAATACAGACTTAGCTCTCAGACTCTAAACACATCAGTGGGATGTTACAGTCTCGTACTCCAGTTAATTCCTTAATGCTAAATGAAAACCAGTATTAGAGACAGGTTTTATTTCATTCTTCCTAGCTGTGTGCAGCATCCACTGCTGAGACCTATACTGAGGATAGCCATAAGAAATGCATTATTATTAAAAAGCTCCTGGTATTGATTTGATTTGTTTTTACTGTGATTTATAAAGTGATGAATTTTTCCTCTTCACAAGGAAATAAAAACATCCTTTGATTCATTCTGCTATTCAGAAAAGCCCTGCAGGCGGAGCAGCTGTGGGGCTTTTGCTTTCCTTATATCCATATCAATACATATGTTTAAAAAAAAAAAAAAAAGCCCTTTCCAGATCAGTATTTTCACTGTTGATGATAAACACATTGCTGCTCTCCACAGATGGTGTATCTAAAACACAGATGGGGAAAAACACTATCATTCCTGTTAAGGTAAAAAAACCCAAAAAGCCAAGGTCTAGGTCTTTTTACTAGTAATAATTACCCAACCTGGTTGAGGAAGCCCCTCAGTCCCTGCAGTTGAGAAATGTAAATTTATCACATTTTATGACAGCTTTCACTGAAAACAGAATGAGTTTTAATCTATCAAAAAGCTCAGAGATCCAGGACCGTAGGGATTCAAGAAACACCTTTGGAGAACAACAATTCTCTGGGGAAGACGCGATAAATTCCCAGTCCCTTGAAATCTGCCAGCAGTCAGCACATTCACAGGAATGGGAAGTTCAGCGGGGACTGGGAATGACAGCTTGGTTTAAGGGATACACAGGAATTTTTTGAGTGTAAACAAAAATTCAGTCCTCTGGGGAAGTCCTAAGGAGTTTGCAGTAAAGGGAATGCCACCTGAGCTCTCCTGGGATAAACCTCTGTGGAGCACAGGTGTGCTCGAGCAGAAGTTGTAAACTCCTGGAAGGAGCAAAGCAGGAAGTCCAATATGGGATAATGTCCCTTTGTATTCCCCACAGGCAAACTGTATCATGCCCACAAGAATGTGCCAAACCTTCATGAAACCTCTGGCTGCCACCTCTCTAGTGTTTAGTCACTTACTTGTGGACAGAAAGGAAAATACTTACAGGAAAATATCCAGATGTGAAATATTGAAAGTCCAATTTTTCTCAGAGATAACCAGGTACCCCACCTGGTATTTCATGAAGTGCTATTTTGCCAGTGCCAATTTTGTGTGCAGACACAGAATCCATTACATTTCAGTCTGCTATAGGTCTGTTGTTCTGTTTAGGGTGTTATATACAAATATAACAGTAAAAGTGATGAGAAATGATTCCCCAAATAAGTGCTCCTATGATAAGGAGAACAAGAACTTGTGTGGAGTAATCATGACAATTATTCAATATATTATGTATAGAGAAAACATGAAAAGGCATATATAATACGATACTACCTCTGTGCCAGTCCACACAGCATTCCCAAGGGAGCATGGATCAGCACTTTCTTATTTATGTGCTTATTTCCAACACTTTCCTAAAAGAATTAATGCTGTATAATGGTATAGAAACATGATGCCTTTTTTCCATTCTTTCTTTCTTGAAAGGAAAGATGCACCAATTTTTGCCTGCAGCTGGGTCATGCCGGGACTAAGAAGGAATTCAGATGAGCTGTGGCTCCAGGAGAGCTCAGCATAGGAGGTACTCCGACAAGCATTGCTGTGGCACTGTTTTGTAACTATGCTCCCCTGAATAAAAGGAAGCAGTAATCTGACATAGTCATTGCAGCTTTCCTCCTGGACAGCAGCATACAGCTGTTGTGCCTGGTCCAAGGATTTGAAAGATGGTGGAAACATATATTATTGTTCTTTCTTCTCATGTACATATGCACAATAGATGTGCAGCTTGCTGGTCTTGCTTACTGTTACCTTCTGGTACAAATTTTAAAATTCATACTTTTCCCTTTCGGCAGGCAAAAGCATGAGAGGTCTTAGGCTGTTATGCAAAATAAAAATGTCCTTTCTTTCACACACTAAGTAATGTTTATTTCAGTTTGCAAACCAATTTAGAAAAAGCAACTTTCTAAATGCTTCTGAGATATATTTGGTATGTTTCTCCTTCCTTCTGCCAGGGTCCCCTCCATTCACAGTCACACTAGCTGAAAAATATTCACAACTATTAGTATCTGTGAAATATCTTGCCAGGCCCACTGTTCAGTCGTCTGAGAAGTGCCTTTGTAGACACTGTTGCATTAAAGTGGAGTAGCCAGAGACAGTATATGCAAATAGGATGTAAAGACTAATTGATGTGGCATGAGCCATGCAGAGTCAGCCTCAGCAAACTATTGCCCTAATGGCCAACTTTAAAAATAAAAATCTATTTTTCAATTTGATGCACCACCATATTTAACACAAATGACACTCAGACCAAGAATAAATCCTTCCGAATACATGCCAGGAACACCAGTGCTCATTTTAATCACTTTATATCATTATTTACCACTTGCTACCATAGCAGCAGATGACTTTGCCATAAACAACAACATAAAAATTCTACCAAGTTTCTCACTCCACTGGACTAAGAATTTAATACTGTGTGATACACCTTCTCCCCAAATTACTTCTGTTCTCACCAGTTTTCGTCTGACTCAAAAACTACTGCCACCATCAAATGGCCCAGTGTTTACTTCCCTGATCATTCAGGTTCCATGAAAATTGGTCCTTTTTAAAGGCCTATTTTCTTCAAGTTCAAATCTATCTCATACATCCAATATCACCTGCTGCGTATAACAGTATAAAATTTTCTCATTCATGAAATACTATACTATGCTCCAATCATTCAGGTAGGACATGTATCAAGGAGCCTTTCTGGTCTTTGGGTTGGAATGTTATTCCTCTGTGTGGCTGCAAATAATTCATGGCAACACAGGGATTGCACTCTTTACTATTTGTTGGGAGAGAGAGGAAGGGCTGCTTTGAGGTGACATTGGGAATTAAATGCAGTAGCTCAAACCTGAAGTGCTTTCCACTGTGTATTCCCTAGGGCAGCATATACCATTTCAGGTATGTATTGCCATCCACAGCAAACAAACGTAGCCACTGTGAGATAACAGGTCATTTTTCTTCAGCATTTCCTCAGCTGGAACATGCTTTACACACACATCTTGTCTTCCAGCTAAATCTCCTCTAGTCTTTAGACAAAGCTCCCCCACTACTTCGAGTACAAAACTGTCCTAAAGTCAAAGATGCTGCACCTAAATACACTGACATTTCCTGCCTCCTGTGTTAGCATTCAGCCCTTGAACAGAGTCAAAAATGCCACAACTGGATTGAAGTAAAAAATCCTAAAACAAATAAATGAATGGCAACTGATAAAGCTGAGGTTTATGCTTAAAAAGCACTGCTTTTCAAAATGATTGTATCCAAAGTTTTGTTCTGAAGGCCAGAGCCTTAAATTCACAGTAAAATGGCAACTATTTTATTGTACCTCATAGAAAGATATACATAATCCCAGATGCAAGCTTTCTTTTTTCAAAGTTCAAGACAGTTTTTGCAGCTGACCACAGCCTAGTCTGAGCTGTCTATAATTTAGGGTCAGACCGTTCATTCTCACATTATTACAGGGATGCGTTCTGGCACGGAACATGAAATCTTCCTCTTTTCCTGAGCTGGTGCAGCGCCAAAGGAAATTCTGAGAATTGCTCCTTGCAAACACACTGTCATCTGAGCGCAATGACCTTCTGTGGCATACGTTCAAAACTCTGTCTCCTCTAATATTTCCACGCTGGCTTCCTTCACCAAGCATCACAAGAATTATCCCAAGACCAACGTCAGTCCAGCTTGCACACTGTGGGTCATGCATTTTAAGTGAAATAGATGTCAGCTCTCAAAAGCAAGCAAAATATAAAGGAGGTTCGGTCCAGACATTTCTACTTCTAGAGTAAAAGGTGGCATCCTGCAAAAATAATTTTGGAAATGAGAACTCCTGAATCAACCCACTAATGAAAAATTAAATGACAGAGGTGCTTACTGAGGTATGAGCAGATGAGTCTACCCAGACAGATGCACATCTCCAGTGCATTTTAGTTCATTGAACAATAAATACACCAACATGGGATCTTTTTGCAGATGCTGTATGGCAGTTCCCACAATCTGGGACAAAGAGGAGCAGTATCACTAAATGGTGATGTAGGTCCCTTCAGATGGTGTTATGTCACCTGCAACAACTCCTGCAGTCATGTCACTTGCAATGTTATTGAAACACCGCAGTGCTGTCAGGCATATGTTTTAAACTTCATTTGCTCTCTTTCAGACAGAACCTCAAAGTTTCATTTGCCACGGAAGCTCCTTCCCCCTTGCCCCAGTATGCCCTGCAGCCAACAGGATCTGCCTTACCCCACGCTGCCTTCACCTCTGCTCCTGCTAGCCCATGCCAGGAGCTGGGGCAGCTCCAGCAGTCCTTGCTGCTGGCACCACAAGGAATGACACAACTGTAAAAAACCTTGCATTCCTCAACTTCTTCTTTTTTTTTTTTTTTCCTCATGGAAAATAATTTGACTTTTGGCATTTATTTTTGTTTGAAATAATGTAGGGAAAACATACTTAACTGCACATAAATACTTCCTGACAAGAGAAACCCTACTGAAAGAGTACAGGAGGCAGCATGATCTTCTCTACCTTTTTTTTTTCCCCTTCCTTTTTTCTCCTTTCTCTGATTTCCAGTGTATCAGTCAGCACCTACAGCACGTCAAATGGCACTTCTGTTCCAGCCACCTCCTTTCTCCCCATACCTCCCTACCAAGTCCCTTGGAGGGCACCTTCCTTCTCCCCTGTGCATGGCTTAATCTCATCCTCAGTTCTTTCCTATCAGCAGTCCCTGTCCCCTCCCCTGTGTTGCTAACATTTTCTATTGCTTATTTTTAAAAGCTGCCTGCTTCTCCACTGCCCAGGATCCACAATTAATCCAGGTGTCTTGCTGCAGGGGTCAAAAACCAGACAGAAGTTTGACATCTTGTAAGTAAATCAAAAAAAGGGGAAGAAAAGGACAATTACTGGTTTACTCTGGAGCTGGCTAGCTTTCAGATACACAGGGAAAGTATTTATGGGTTAGAGAGAAAAGATCAGTATTTTTAAGAAGTATACATTTTTCATTCACTAAGTTTAACTTCAGAAAACTCTGAGTCTGCTTCAGTATTAGGTACACCAGTTCCGGCAGAACTTCAGTGAAAAAAACAACTTAATATATGTTTAAAAAAAAAAGGGCAAGTGGTTTTAATCACAGGATACTAGACAATAAGCACCATGCATGATTTAATAAATACTTTTTTAAAAATCTAGAATTCTTATCTTTTTTTTCAATTTTTTTCTCGTGTCTGCTTTTTTCAGTGCTATTTATGATTTCAGTCCTTCAATAAAAAGCCACAAGTTTTGCAATAACTATACCATTTTGTTTCTGGTCTTTCTAACTACTTTTTGGTGCAGCCGCCTGTTTTCTTTCTTTTTTTTTTTTTTTTTTCAAGAACAAAGGTTCAGGAAATTCTCTTATGATGTGCATCTCAGGGGAAGGGGCATCTCTGTTTATCTACAGGATGGGATTTGTTTAGCCTTTGTGGTTTCTGAAAGATGTTTGTAGACAAAATGGAGCTCAAAATACAGCCTAACCCACAGTGAAATATTAGTTCTCCTTTCCTGTCAGCTTTCCTAAACCAAGATTTCGCCTTGTCTGTGAACATTCCCTTGAAGAGGGCAGCTTGGATGGTTTCCATGTCCTAACTTTTTGATTTGTGGCAGCTATGATCAAGTGGGAATAGAGCTTGTTACAGTAATCCATCAGTGGTATAACACATGCAGGAACATCCCAAGGAGGGAGACCTTGGGCGTCACGGGGAAGGTTAAGGCTATAATTTCTCTTAATGTGATTTTGTCTGGCCTTTTTAGAATTTCATCCGCTTTGGGCAGGGCCACTAGATCAGCAAACCACAGACTGAAAGACTGGGCTCAATTTTGCACACTCTTAGACCTAAAATTTTTTATAAGTGACAGCAGTAGGTTAAGCTTTCTTCCACTTTCTGTAACTGAAAAATAGAAGATTCACTTGAGAGTGCACCATACATGATGGTGAGGATCTTGGAAAACAAAGGCTCTTCTGTTTTATGGTAATTTTGATTTTAGTGATTAACTTGGTCCCAATTTAATAAAAAAATTGAAATAACTTCTTAACAAAGAGAAGAATCAGGAAATGAGAAACCGCTATACCTAAATGTTATGAGAAGAAGAATCTCTCAAATTGAAAACAAAAACATAAAAAAGCTAAAATCTTCTAAACATGAAAAACCAACCTCAATGAAGGCAATAAAACATTCTGAACATAGGCTGTATAAGAGGAAAACTAGGAAAAAAAGAGATGGAATCCAAAGAGAAAATATTTAAGGATATAAAACAAAAGCCACAAATTCCTTTATAGTATTAAAAAAAAATAAAATATGTAGGAGGTCTTGGATCACTGGGGATGAAAGAAATTGAGGAAGACAAAACTTAGAGAAGGGAAGCAAGAATGAATTCTTTTCATCCAACTTCACCTCAGAGGATGCTGGGAAGAAACCTATTCTAGTACCTGATTTCATTTTTCTGTCTTATTTTTATAATAGATGTGAACTAATACCAAGGTTTGAAAACTTTCCAGCAGAATCAAATGTGTTAGTGGAAGATGATACCTTATGAAGCAGTAAACAAGTAGAATATGAGAAATCTGAGAGCAATTAAAATAAAGAAATTGAGCCACTGGCTGAATATGAATATGTATGAAACTACACTTAATAACTTGGAGAATCAGAGGATAGCAAAAGATTCCACCTATCCTTAGAGAAGCACCAAGGGTGATGCAGAAGTCTAGGTTTTATTACTATATCTGGTAACCTGGCTGAAAGGGCAAGTAACACGAATTTAATACATCAAAATAACCACTATATTCTGTATATATTTATAAAATAGTGGACAGATAAGAGTAAGTAAAGAAAATTAGATTTCAAAAATCTTTACAAGAGCCTCTGAGAGGCCACCTATGAAGTATGAGGTTAAGAAAGCAAAAGAAAAGAAGGAATACACATTGATTCTCATTGATGACAGGGTTAACAGGAGGTGTCTCATGGTTTGCACTTTGTATTTCAAAATTATCTGGAAACAAGGAAGCACATCAAGAGGGTAAAATGTACAGATGGCTAGAAATTATTCAGATTAGTCCTGAGTGAAGATTATTAGGGTTTGAGAGATAAGCAGTAAATCTGCTTCAGCAGATCATGGTCATTACTGTAGACAGAAATGAAATGCACACTGCAGGCAGTACCAGAGTCCTTTGTGCAGAGGGCTGAGTTCTGAATTGCTTGATCAGCTCAGGAGACTGCCTGGATGTCCTTGTGAACTGCCCAAAGACAACAGGTGTTCAAAGGATAGCACCAGCCAAAAAACACAAGGAAAATATGAGGACATCTAGCAAAAGGTAGCAGAAGCAGAAGGGACAAACATAGTAAGCATATACCATTTATATGAAGAGGCTGGAATACTGGGCTTACTGCTGTTTAACCATTCTAAAGGTAAGATGGAGGAAAAGTGGAAATGGTCTGATAAAAAAGGACGTAAAAGGATCATTTAAGACTTAAACAAGGATCTGAGCAGCCTAGTTTAATTTGGTCTTGTACTGAAAAGGGTGATGGACCAGATGACCTTCAGAGATCCTTTCCAGCCTAAGTTATTCTGTTAAACAGAGAGATAAAAATGTTTTGACTGTTTAATATATTCAGACAGTAAATCCTGAAATTGGCAAATTCAACAGTAGACAAAATTAGATTATGAATTTGTTGTCACAAGGACTACACTAGGAGCCAAAATAAGATTTGGTTTTTTCAGTTTTAAAAAAAAAATTATTATACAGGGTTGTTTCCCTCCCCTAAACCCCTCTCTCAATCTCCAGAGAAGGTGGCCTTTGGAAAATAAGTAATTCCTCTACTTGATGCATATAATGAGAATTATGGCTCATGAAATAACATTCTCCTAGGAGAAATCTTCCTCCTCCTACCCCTTAGAAGCTTCTTGTGTTCTTCTTTCAAGCAGCTGGTACTGTCCGCTGTCTCAATCAAAACACTAGTATTATCTGCTGCAATTATTTCCATTTCCACATGAGACATGACTCCTAAACAGAATTTTTATGTTTGCTATCTCCTGTGTTTACTACATCAATCAAGTAACATACTGTTTTTAAGGGTCATTCACAAAATCTCACACTCTGAGAGCTCCAAGAGTGAGTTTAGTATTTCTGTCATGCCTGCTAGCAGCAGTAACAAATAATCTGCAAACACACTGAGCCATTGACCAGACCTATGCATTAACCAGGGGATTACCATTGTTTTGGAAAAGAGTTTCCTTTATTTCTATTTATCTTCCCTAACCCCTAATCTTCTGGATGTAATCTTCTGCAACCTACTCTAGGTGAAACTGCTTTAGCTGGGGGTTGGACTAAATGACCTGTTGAAGTCCCTCCCAGCTCCACCATTCTATGATTCTGTGAGTTAATCAATGTATTTCAAGGATACTTCAATTTTGGAAACAATTTTATTAGCAAAAAATTAATTCCTTCCATTGTCCTTAAAATACAACCAGTCATCTGCCTTAAAAAAGAGATTCCCCCAAACCATAGAATAAATATATTTGAAGAGACTGGTCACATAAATATTTAACTTAAAAATAATTCCTACTAGTTATATAAATTAATAATGTACATAACATTAAAACGGCTGTTGTAACTAATGGCTGCCTAATAGTGCACTGATGAGGGAACTACCTGACAGACACAAATAAAGCTCAGAGGGAGTTCTGGCAACTTTGAAATTCAGTGCAAATGACACAACGAAGCCACATTTAAAAATAGTGCTGCAACCAGTGAGGAACAAAATTCAGAGAATAAAATAAAATCTTAAACATTTCACTTCAAAGAGGTGTTATAAAAACATACATATAGATGTATGTACCCACTGGACATACCTTGGCTGACCTAGTGATGGCCCCGATCTCTGAATACAGATCAGTGCTGTCTGGAAACTTTTCCACCACCATAGTGCAGACGTGGTGCAGGAGGGACTGTTTGTGCACTGTGTCCTTGACTTCTGGAACCTTCTCGAGGTAGCTCAACTCAAAAGCTTTGGCCTGTAAGGGGAAAAAAAGGCAAGAAATTAAAAATAAAAATGTTTAGTCCTTCCCATGCAGATTAGTACGCAAAAATGATGACCATGAAGGGGAAGTAGGAAAAGAAGAAGAATCCTATGGGAAAACAAACTTATTGCTTTTATTAATTTTTAACTTGCTGAAGACTAGGCCTAAAATCAGTCGAACTGCAGTGAAATGACTCATGACACAGTTCCCACAATTTGAATGGGGAGCATCAACATTAAATTTAAGGGAGTTACACTGGAAGAGTGCCTAGCCCTGAATTTCCTTCAGATTATGCTGAAAGGGACAAAGAGCACCCTAACACACAATAAAAAACAGGTTTTGTTTTCTAAATTACTTTTCTGGTACAAAAGAAACAGTGGGTTGCAATTATCACAATGGTTTTGACTTTCAGGTTTTTTGAAGGAAAAAGCTGCAGGGGAAATGCTGAGACATCAGGCTTACGTTGGTTCCATTCAGAAAGTTCCCAATGGCTAGTAGAGTAGAAAGGATAAATCCCAAAGTTTTATTGTGCTCCAGTTGGTCCATTCCTTCCTTCAGGTCTAGCAGTGGTTCTGCAACTTCCTGCCATGAGAACAGAAAAAAGAAAGTGAAGGCTGCAGTTGGCTAGTTTTTAATTCTATGGTTTAGATTAATTACTGCAAAAAGTTCCTGAACTGGCGTCTTGCAGAGTGTAAACTAGCCATGTGTGCTGGCTTTCTTCCATGTTCCAGCTAATAAATCACCAGCAAGGACAGCAAAAAAAATACATAGAATACTTTCCTAATGTTGCTCCTTTATGTATGCAATTGCCTTACTTGTCCTGGGGATTATCCTGTGATTCCAAACAGAAGAGAGACTCAGAGAAGGGGCTGCTGCATTTGCGTTAGATGCATGAACAACCCCGTTCCCCAACTGATAAAAAAGCTTTTTAAAACTACTTTTTCTAATCTTTGAAAAACAACCAAAAAAGGTTAGAAATCTGGCTGACTTGACATTGAGAGCCTGACTCTACAGCTTTCTTCAAATGATGGCCACCTCGGAGTTTTGGATACGGTTTTGTGCTTCTGAGGATTTAAAACTGAAGAAAATGCCTGCTGTAAACATCAAGATTTGCAAATATTCTCTTTTTAATCTTTTAACCTAATGCATCCTCCATCCACACATGTTATCTGAGTATAGTATGTAAACTGATAAGAGTTGAAAACATAAATTCTGTTCCATTACCTCGGGAAGTGAACTACACCAGAGAGTTCAAAGGAAGAGAGTGAGGGTAATTGAGTTGACAGAGCTTATTTCCCCGTCTCTGTGTGAGGCTCAGGGTTATTTATTTTGTGTGCACAGTAACAGTTCACATTATTTCTATCTCCAAACACCATCCTAAGCATCCATGAGCAGCATTGTTTTCAGAGAATCATAGAATGCTTTGTGTTGGAAAAGACCTTAAAGATCATCTAGTTCCAACTCCCCTTGAAATGGGCAGCAAGACCTTTTTTCCCCAGTCTCCCAAATTTTTTGTACTCTGTATGAGTCAGGAAGCCAAATTTAAGCTGTTCTAGTGGACCAAGAGGCAAAATAACTGAGAACTTCACTTTCTTGGAGACACATAATGGGTCCTTCCACAACTGTAGCGATATTTTACCATAAAAGATGAATGAAATACACATTTCTAGTCACTCCAGAACAATTAATCGCTTGAAAAGAATATGGTAAATTCGAGACAAATTAAGAGATGTAATAGTGAACTAAGCAATTTCTACATCAGAGGAGAGGTGCTAAATAATCCAAGATTTTATCAAGCTGAACTAAAATGAAGAAACTGCTGCTTTGAGCTGCTTTAAAGTCAGGGTTGATTTAGTTTGTTTTGTTGCATTATAGGGATGAATCAAAGTGCTCTGCATCTGCAGTAAACACAGGTTTCTGAACTATTTTATTTGGATCAACTTTCAACCTGTTAAGAAAGCTTTCCTAAAAGACTAATTTTTAAAGCATTCTCAAGGTGAATATAAAGTGGCATAGAAGGCTTCCAAAGCATGCCATACTAAGTCCTTCATTTAGCTATTTACAGGCAAGTTATCTGAGCTTAGGCTTTCTTGTATATAGTACACATTTATAGTTACTGTTTATTTTTTATTTTATTATAGGATTAAAAAAAAAAGTGTGCAAGATATTGAATAACCAGACAAAATACCTATTCTTGCTTCCTATAAAACTGACCTTCTACCTAAAGAGGGCAGATATCTAAGGCAGAGATTGCTCATATCCTTTGATACCACGTTTGTATTTTTCACCTACAAATCATGTTTGAATGAAATTTGAGGATTGGTCCAGAATTTCTGTCTGCGAGACATCTGATAATGCCTAATACATGTTTGACACACGTGCACAAATGAACCCAACTATATGCAATGATTCCAGCGGTCCAGGGACAGGGAGGACGTGGCACACATGTTCTGTACAGCTAATCTGATATATGCATCATTTACCAACCTGCTGTACTGTAATAAGTTTAGCTTCCTGCACCTATAAAAGTTTATGTTTGTGCTTTTCTGGGATGGGAACTTTGAGATGATCAAAAAGTAACTTCCCATATTTTTTTTTTTTTAATCAAGACTGGCCTGCATATAGTAACACATCCTTCTAAAACAACAAAAGGTATCAGAATCACACCATAAGGCTTAAAAAAGCTCTGATGCACTTTGTAAAATTTTCAGACAGTTTAAGCATCACTCAGAAGTACTATCTTTTTGAACACTTATTTTTGTAGCACACTGCCTGCAAGAAGACTAGAGGCAGGAGTAATCTTTCTGCTCGAAAGAGAAACTGAGCTAAGCCCTTTTCTTTACCAGTTCTGCTTTTCTCATTTTGACACCTGCTTATATTAATTTATGATCCTTTAAAGTTGTCAGCACTAAGGATGTATTTGCCTGCAGCGATCTTAACAGAAAATAATCTTATTTAGGACAACCAAAGTTTCTATTCCTTTTTCTTAGATCTTTAAACTCCCTTTTGAGATAATGAAATTTGATGGCATTTGCATCATAAATACTTCAGTACAACGAATGAGTAGTAACAATTAGTGAGCAATCAGAAGTCTGAAAATCAAGTTTTAGAGTTGAAACTCTACCTCTTTTGTCTACACTTTTAAACTATGATACAAAATAAAGGTGAGAAAAATTATTGTTCCATTAACTTCATTCATTATGCCTGGAAAGTTTCTCATGAACATAAACAATAGATCACTTAGCCTGATTCTTGAACAATTCATGCTCCTTTCTTTCAAGTTATCAGACATCAAGCTAAGACTTACTTAGGCAAAACTCCACTCCTGGCAGATTAGCAATAGCATGTTCTCATTTATGAGATGCCTGGTCTTACATCAACACCTCAGGTATTTCACACTGTTGTTATCATGGACCATCTAAAAATTCCAGCCTCATGGAAATAATAGCAAGGTTCATTAATTTTTTACATAAAATATATATATGACTTGATATATACTATGAGTGCATTCTGACCTGCTATGAATTTTCCTTATTTTAAAATAGATTTTAAAAAAAGCAAATACTGGACCAAAAAAAAAAGGACAAAATCTGTGGAGCTAAGTGATTTTGGCACCTAAGGTTTGCTCTTCTGCAGATGGATCTTCTTCAAAAAGATAGTTTCAAGAACAGAAGAATTTTAGCAGCTCATGGGACTCTTTTATTACCACAATCACTAATGCAAACCACTTCATTTTTAAAATTTGAAGATCCTTCTCTCAGTCTAAATAACACATGTATTTATTGGTTACCTGGAACTTAAAACTCTGACTTTAACCTCTTGTTACTGGAGAGTAGCTCACTCTCTCTTGTACCCCTAACGTCCTCTTCAACCCAAGCTGTCTGTCCTATCTATGCTTGTCTGTCAGGCTTCTTATCTCATGCTCCTCTTCTTTTATCACAGTTATCACATGTTATTTCCTCTACCATTTTATAGTAAGTACTGAACTTAGTCCTATCTGCCTTTCAACAGGGATAAAAATGTTAGTTCTATCTTGACTCCAGCTATTGCTTCTCTGACTAATTTAAGTATTTGAGACATTTTATATTAGCATCTATTCTACATGGATTTTAGCTGGCAATTCATGAACTAACTTTGTGGCATAACCATTATAGGCAAAGCATCAGGAAAACTATCAGAATTTCTATAGCTTTTAGCAGTGCTTCAAATGTTACGTTTTGATTGAGAGGACACCAGAAATTCTAGGTATATGCAGGTATTAACAGCTACAGCTAACTCAGCCAACATGAAAGGTACAATGTAGCCTTGTAGTAACTTCAAAGCAGAATACCGAGTTGTACAGGAGTAAAAAAAGAAAAACTGGCAAGAAAGTAATCATACCACAACAAGTATTTTGTCATACAAGTCAGAAATGTAAATGGCTAAGATTAGACTATTACAATTAAAAAAAATCCTGAATATTAATATGATCGCATTTCTTAAAATCTAGGAAGATTAAGCAGAGGATGAGTAATCTTGACAGTATTGTTTGCAAATCAATCAACTTCTGTACAACTTGTAAAACCATTTCTAGGTAAACATAAGGCATTTTCACAAGCATGTCACACAGATACAGATACAAAACTAAAACAGAAGAGAGCTGCATTAAGAGCAATACATGGGGTATGCACCAGCAGTGCAGCCAGAAGAAGGCTCCTGTGCAGAGATTCTTGAAAGACCTTGTAAAAGGCAAGTAGTTAAAATCCTCTACACACCTATATTTCACCTATGCACCAAAATCTTACACTCAGTTTTTGAAACGTTTGTCTGTGATTCATCACTAATGACAGACACCCCAATTATAGTATTATGGTGTCCTCTGAATGAATGACAATCCATGGAGAAGGTGACAACAACTGTCTGTGACTTAACTGAACAGAACATTCCTGAAGGATGTTTTCTCTTTTATTTAGAATTTTGAGAACTATTAAAAAAAGCCTTTGATGGATGGTGTTTTCCTCAGTTCAAATGAATATAAGATCAATACTCTCATTTTATGATGTAAGATTGAATACCATAGTCCTCACTCAATCTTTAACCAAAGAAAAATTCTCACTGCTCTGAAGTAAGAATTTCCTGAATAATGACATCTGGAGAAGATGTGATCAAGATTTAGCCCTCCTATTTGTTTCAATATCATTACCGACTAATTAAAGGAAGGAAGACATAATCTCTGATTTTCTTTTATAAAAGGAATAGATTATGAAGGATCACTTCAGCTGTTTCCTGGTTTGACACTGAAACAAAAGCGACCCATTTACCATTTCCTCAACATACATGCTCATATAATAACAAGGTCAGGGAAAGATTAAGCAAAGCCTCGGAAGAGTCTCCACCCCTGCCACTCTGCTTCCCCTCACCTTTTCCACTATCTCATAGTCCATCTTGAAAGCCCAGAGCTGGAGCCTGGCGGAGAGTTCGCTGATGGAGGAGAGGGTGAGAAGGAACTGCTCGGCACTGCCCAGGGGGACATCGGGGTTCGCCAGCTGTGCCTCCTGGATCTTTTGCTTTTCCTCCTCAGATGGGATCATGGTCAGGATTTTCTGTATAGGGAGACAAAAGGCAGGCATCAGTGACAGGGCTGAGAGGTGTGAGAGTGCTGGATGCTGGGTGACCTCACAGCAGCAACAGCAGAAGTCTTCAAGTCCCTGGCTGTTAAATTAGGACAGCCCTGTAGTAATCACGAACTAACCCATGCACAAGAAAGCAAAATGAGGCCTGCTGTCTCACATATCTGCAGTTTGTTGAAAAACATATCTGGATTAAAATGCCTTTCGTTTGGTTTTCTTTTTTTTTTTTTTTATCAGTAGATATGGCTAATCATGGGATGAAACACTGAAGGAGACAAAGGGAGACTGTTTAGGACTGATCTTACCAGCTTGCCTATGTTTCATATGTTTAAGTCAAAACTTAACATCTTTCTGCAAATTACATATGGAAGTAAGGGTAAAAGAAGAGAAGTTTTGTGGCCTGTCATTTATAGCAGGTCAGACTAAATTTCAAGGTCCCTTTTAGCCTCAACATCTATGAATCTTCCAGCACACTTGTAAGTATACAAAAATAACGTGAGGACTCCTGTCCCTTGCTGTTCCCATAATTGGTTGCTTTTAGTTCAGTCTGTTTTGGTTTTTTTTATGAAACATGAAAACTATTGCAGCTTACTAGGTCACTCCTAAAAACTTCACCCTAAATGACAACTTCCCAAGGAACAGACATGGAATTTAAAGCTGAATTATGCATTGCAAAACATTCAGCCTTTTTTGATCTGAAAAGTCTAAAATTTTGATGAAAAAGGATGTCAGTATTTTCAGTTTCTGCTGTCAGTGTTGCTCAAAACATTTAAATTTTCCCTTTAATTCATGCATTTTACAGGCTTGTTTATATCTGGCAGCTTTCCTTCTCAAATTCTTGCTCTCTAAGGTATTGCTTCTTAATTAGTTTTTAACAGGATAAATGCATTTTAAATAAAAAAGCAAAACAACATAATGGCATCAGTTAAGTTGAGGTCTTTAACCTACTGATCAATGCCTCCTTAGAGCAAAGCTGATTTTTAACACAACTTATGTTTATTCATCTGAGGAATGACATGTTTTTGCTGTAGCCTTCTATAATGATAGAGGCTGTTTTGAAGGGGAGGAGAGAATAATATAAACAGAGCCAAATAGCTATCAGATATGCCAATCCAAACTACAGCCTTGTTCCAATGCTGGACATAGCCAATTCATCAAAGCAGCACAACTGCCCCCCTCCAGTACTGATAGTTCCCCTGGCTGTCTGTACAGCACTGGAGCTAAGCATGGAGAGCAAGGGACCTTTCCAGGAGAAAACAAGACTTAGGCAGGCAAGTAATGTTCAATTTGTTGAACTGGGACTTATTTAATTTTAGCCACAGCATTTGTATTGCTGTCCATTTTCTTCTGCTGACTTCCACAAACATAAATAAAGAAGTGTTTCTTTCTGTTAATGTTGGCTCTGTCTCTCAGTTACAAACAATAGAAAAAGGCTCCTTGCTTGGACACTGCAAGATTCTACCTTAATAAATTAATATCTAAAGTGAAAAAAAGAAGAGGAGGAAAATCCCTCAATACACTCTGGTGCTTTTCTTTATCCTGTCAATAACTACTTGGAAAATATTTTGATGTACACCTGTTCCAATTGATAGCATTTGTGTATTGATTGTGAGATGTGCTATCCGTTCAGGCATCCATCCATGCATTCATCCACTCACACATGCTAAAATCTGTAGCTTGGGTAATAGCTAAAACAAATTAGATTAATAATAAGATTAGATTTATAAGTAGCTGCTTTGGGGCATTTCTCAGTGCTTAACCAATACTCATCTAAAAACATTCATAAAAAAACCCCAAACTTGAGTCTGAAACTCATAAGAAGAGGAGTTTTGCAGTGTCCCTTGAAGAAGTCAGGCCTCCTAATGCCTACTTCTCTCTTCCACAACAAGAACCCAATACACCCTCAGCTGAGACAGGGCAGCTTGCAAATAGGATCATATTGAACATCCATACATGGAGAGTTCAGTAGGAACCATGTGATGGATGAAAAATGCTTCTGGTGCATTTTTAAAGGCTAACACTTCAGCAGTATTCTCAATTGCCTCCTACAAATAACTTGGACTTTTGGCAGTTACCCAGAGATCCCACAAGTATTTTGTGGTGGGGCAGAGCCCTTACTCCAGAGATTTTGCACTGCTTTGGGGCATTTTAAAGAGAGCAATGGAACAGTAAGCTTTATTTCCAAAGGGACTCTCCTCCAACTTGAGCTTTCCGTAAACACCACAAGACAGATGGAGCTAACAAAAAGCATTCAAGTCCAAGTTCTGCAAAGCTGCTGTGCTGTGTACCATGGTATGAGAAACAGAGAATGCCAAGCAAAAGAGCTTGTACTTGTGGTGCCAGCTGCTGAGGATCAGCCCTGCTGCTGAAAGCCATGCCTTGATGGGACCAGAGCTGCTGGTAGTTCTCACACCATCCAGGGTGCAACTGCTCCCATAACAATGACCTACACCAGCACTTCTATCTGCTTAGGCAAATACCTCTGATCTGGCTAGTCATCATCCCTGGTGTGCCCTTGAGCTAGTTGTAAAAATGCTCCTATTCTTAATTTCCACTCTATGACTAATTTGAGCCATATTTTCAGTGCTGGAAACTGATGAGTACACCATCTGCCACTTTATTATTATTTTAATTTTTATTACTATTACTTTTTGAATCCTTACCAACAGTAAAAGTAGCATAAAAACACAGCAGGGCAGAAGGTTACTGGCACCTGATGCGACCATTAAATCACAAATAGCTCTGAGTCAAATCATTAGTTCATAGCAGTCTCCCCAGTACAGAGAATCACAGAATAGGTCAGGTTGGAAGGGACCACAGTGGGTCATCTGGTCCAACCTCACTGCTCAAGCAGGATCATCCCAGAGCACATGGCACAGAATTGCATCCATGTGGTTCTTGAATATCTCCAGTGAGGGAGACTCCACAACTGGGCAATCTCTTCCAGTGCTCAGTCATCCACACAGTGAAGAAGTTCTTCCTTGTGTTCAGATGAAACTTTCTGTGCATTGGTTTCTGCCCTTTGCCTCTTGTCCTATTGCTCGGCACCACTGAGAAGAGCCTGGATCCATTCTCTTGACACCCTCCCTTCAGATACTTATAGACATTGGTAAGATCCACTGTCAGTCTGCTCTTCTCCAGGCTAAACATGCCCAGATTCCTCAGTCTTTCCTCATAACTGAGGTGGTGTTGGCAGCCTTCAGGTCCATTAAAGAAGAATTGGTTATTAACAAACCCTATGCTCATATTCTCTACTATGTATATATATATATAACACACGTATTTCACCTCCATGCATTCTCATACAACTGTTCAGGCCAGAGAAAAAAAATATGCACAAATAATGGACAAAAATAAGTAATTTTTGCATGAGATAATGGATCCTAATTACTTTGCTGCTGGACTGCTGGACCCAGCCAGTTGCTTGAACTTTCAGCATAGGGATCAAACTGCTTATTTTCTGGGCTCTGCCATCCTGAAGTATAATCTCCAGGAATTCCTAAGAGGAAAGACTTACAATGGTCACAGGGCAAAATTTATAAACCCCATATGGCTGAGGGTTGTGGGCCTCTGTGGGATGCAAGGAAGCACCTAACCAGTGATTGCAAATAGCCCAGAGCATCTGACGAAATAATGGTGCTTAAGTTATCTCTTTCATGAGATATTGGGGCTTCTCAGTGATGATGAGGTTGCAGGGGTGTCTCGGCTTTCATATTTGGTTTCAACTGATCTTACCAGGAAAACAACAGTCTGAAAAAAATTAGGAACTCAAATATTTGGTTGTTGTTGGGTCTTCTGTGGCTTGAGGCCCACAAATTTGTAAGCTGCATATCCAAATACATGTTAGTGGGCATCTCATCAGATATTTGACAGGTCTCAGCAAACAATTCAACTCCTAAGAGGCTCTCTCACTCTCCAGCTTCCCAGACAGCTGTTAATGAGGCACACTGCTGTTTGCATTACCTGTAGAAACTCTAAGAAATTTTAACAGCATCTGAAGTTCAGAACTCCACAGTAACTGAGGCTGCCTGCACTGATTTTATTTCAACTCTTCCAAAATGATCCAATTCTGAGAAGGGACTACATCTAAAATGCTGATGGCCATCCCTGTAAATCAGGAATGGACACCATTGCCTCATTCACATCACTCCCCTTCCTCAGCTCTCTACTGAGGCACACGAACTTCTTGAAGTCTGACTAGGGCAGTGGTAGGCTGGCTCAGTGTCTGGTCAGCAAGGCACCACTGAGGCCATTCTATCTTCTGTCTACACTTGTAAAAAAAGGTGTTCTTTCAGGTAATATGAGCTAGCACGGGATTTGAAACATCCCGTTACACTTTCACAAAGCATTAGCTAAACAACTGAAACTGCAAATGCCAACACACCATGTTAACTATCAGAATAAAAATGTAAATACTGTAATTGTTTCCAAAAATCAAATTTTGATTTTTGTTTATACATGTCACCATCTGCCTTTTTAACACCAAGCTCTCATTTCTTACCCCTTTTTACATCTCAGGGCTACCTAGACACTCCAAATACCTAGACTTCAAAGTACTTCATATGAGTATGGACAGCCTAGCATACCTATGGAGATTTTTTCATTTCAAATAGTTTTACTAAAAGCTATACCTAATGCAATCAATATTGCATAGCATCAGAAAGCTATACCGTAAAGCAAAAAACAACCCATGTTAATTTCCTCACAGCATTACCCAAATTTCACTTTGCTAAATTAATCATACTCTTTGGTATAACTTGATTTTGATCCATGTTCCCTTACTGAGTAGCTCTTTACAGAGCAATCCACTCATTTCCTTTGCTGATGACAAGCACCAAGGACTGGTTTGTTGTACTCCATTCTTGCAGTTGCCCATGATACATAAAAGTTAGGTGCCAAGATTTTAAGTTTGCCTCTTTTGCTTAGCTCATAGAAAGACCTCATCCATGCTAAGGAGGCACTTCTTTATTCTGCAGCAAGCTCAAAGTTGTGTGAACACAATGAATGCCAAACTTTCAAAGAAAGGAAAACACAAATACTTTGGCAAATGTAAGGTGGCAAAATTTTTTTTTAGCTGGACTGACGCATGCTTGCAAACACACAATGTGCATTCCTTTGAAAATACGTTTTAACAGTGCCTGCTTTGCATACTAAGCGGGCTACATCTGCCTTTTTAGCGTCATGCCTGCATTTTCTGACTTTTTTCACAGCTCAGGGGTACCTAACCACCTTGACCATGTGGCCAAAAAATATGTAATATACTTAGTTATAGAGGGCTTTAAAATAACTGGACAATTTTTTCTACTTAGTTACGCATTTAAAATTAAAAGGTAAAATACAGATTACTAACAAGAGGTCAATGTCACAAGCACAGCAGCATCCAGCAGAATGTAGGACAGTAGTGGAGGGTTTACTGGGTCACTCTGGACTTGATCAATTGGGCTATCACAAACTTGGAGCCTGTAGTCTGCTGCATCACTGCTTTGCTGCTAGAATTACTGTCAGCACTACATTCATCCACTGCTCTTAAAGGAATCACCAAGGTCAGGTTTCAGGTACCATTCAACCCACTGAGGTGCAGAACTAAAGCCACACACACACACTCACATGACAGTGATGATGCTCCTCAGGGAAGGACAACACAGAGCTCCCAGCCAAGGCAGGGGATGGCTCAGGTGACATTTTACATTGGTGGTGCCCTGCTCACTGTTGGAACTGATAAAAGCTGAAGATTATCCTAAATTATAGCTCTAAAACATTAGCAGTTAATGTTGTCACTGCACACATTGCATCTCTTTTCCTGCTATCTTTACATCTCTCTCTTCTGCTTACTAGATGTGACATCTCTTCTAGCCAATTGACTATGCAGAAACATTTTTGAGCATCCACTGTGATACAATTTTTAAATTAAGCCAACGGCACAATTCTTTTGCATACCAGTTCTGCCTTATTCAACCCATAGATAAGCTATCAATTAAATATATGGCAAATTATGTTTATTATCTGTGGGTTTTTTACAAATGAAGCTGATTCTTACACTATTACTGATTCATTCATCATTGCTACCAATTATTTCCCAATATTTAGGAACCAGAGATATGAACCAGAAAGCTTTCTAAAACTCTAGACTGAAAAGACAACCTCTTTTCCCTCTAAGCTAACTCCAAGGCTAAAGCAAATGAATGGATAGCTGCAGAGAAGAGAAACAGGAAAAAAAGCTTGTCTACATTGTAGACCAAAGGGGTAGTATGGAAAATTGAGACAGAGCTCTGCCAAAAACAGTGGGACTTGCAACAGTGCATTTCTGTATCAACCTGTGTGCTTCCTGGCCAATTCTGCATCGCTTAATCCAGTATCACTATAAACATCTGTCTGACTCTGCAACAATGTACTACAAGAAAAATCAGTAACTTGGGGATTGGGAAAGGGAGATTGAATTCAGTGGAAGGTTTTACCTGATAAGAAGTAAATAAATATGAAATACAGAGGAAAAAACCCTCTTTTCTTCATGAACATCATCCTTCCCAACCAATGAAGGCTTAATCTTTTCAAGGGCAAAGTACCTGGGCTCTGCTCCACTTACCATTTCTCTTGGTTTCAAATACCAGAATGATCACATTAGGATGACTCACAACCTTAGCACCAAGCTGTGGCCATAGACTTCAGAAACCCCATTTTCTTTAGCACTGGGCATGTATACTAACAGTGTGTCATTTCCTGGTTTCTTGAATTCTTTAATTTGAAAGGTACCTACATATATTTTTGAAATGAAATTATGGGCTCCTGGCAGCTAATGGGAAGGCCACCCAGAGGAGGGTGTGGTGGTACAAGGCACTCACAGCTGTGGCTGCCACAGGTGGTTGGCAAATGGACAGTCCAGAGACAAATGTTGGCAGTGGAAAGGGTGGGCCATGCAGAGCATCTCATCTTCTTTTAAGCAAGCCAGAGAAAGACATAATTCAAAGGAGAAGACACGTGGAAGTTAACGAAGGTGTGTCCTTTCTTATTAGGCATGTTATGTTGTACTTTGTATGGAAACCTTGCCTACAGCACCGAGATCTAACTGGTGGTCTGTGAGCTGAGCTTGGCTGGAGGGGTACTTCTCTCCAACACTTTAAAGCTTAGTGCTGCCGACTGCCGTGCTGGGTACACGGGCTGGGTCATGAAAAATTACCGTTTTAGACTGACCTGTCACCTTCATAATACAAGTAAAGTTTGATTATAGCAAGTAAGTAAAATAGTTTTTGGAAGAAACTATCTTCTAGTAGGGATAGATAAATCAGGCCGTGCCTTCTAGCTAGAATGATCTTTTGACTTAAATATTTCTTTTGCACACAACTGTTGGCAACTTCATTGCCATTGCAGCAAGCTTTTCTCAGTTTTTTCTGGAGTCAGCACAGTGAAGGTGGAAAGGTGGAAATCATGAAACATGGTACCAAATTCCTAAAAGGTGACTGTGAATCAATATATGACCTCTGAAGCTCAGCTACTGGTTGAGATTTGTAGTTGTGCAGATTAGTTTCACCAGATGATATAAGCTTATTGAAAAAAACAAAGTAAAATTTGAAACAAATACAACCACAATGAAAAAGAAAAACCAAACAGGGGAGAGCAGCAGGCTTCTTTCACACTTCATAGAGGAAAATGTTTTGATAAAAAAAAATAATAAACAGAGCTCATCTTGGATCTCGGTAAGAATACCTGCAAAGTCAAACATGTAATGGTAGAAATTACATCATCTATAATCTTTATACCAACTGCTTTTCTTCAAACAACAGTAATACAGAAATGCTATTTTGAGCGGAACTGTATTTGTTTTCCATTAGATATACAATCTAGAATGACTCCAACAGCTATCTGGGCATGAAATTTATTAAATCCTGTACCAGTTGCATCAGCCCTAGTAAGTAACTGCGTATTCTTGCTGCTCACAATATTTAAGTCAAGCTTGAGATAATACTCTGAAAATCTGGAGAGGAATTAACAGGATTACTACTCAAACTTAGATATGAACAAAGCAGATAATCAACATTTATGGAGCATGCCCAGCCTCACGTGGATACTACATGCTTCTGAGTCCATGACACTGATTTGACAAATTTCAGCACTCAGACATAATGTAATACATCCTCTTCTCCCTCCTTCATGACAAATCTAGCTTGTACCATGTGCAAGATGGAAAAAAAAAAAGAAAAGGAAGTATTGAAAATGTAGATTTGAAGACATCAGCTGTTCGTTCTTACCTCTATTCCTTCCTTGTTTAAGGCATATTCATCAAAGTTCAAAATAGCAGTCTTGATAGTGCGGGGAGGGGGCAACACGGTCAAGCCAATATTAATAGTGTTGCTTCGTTTTGAGTCCAATACAATGATCTCCTGTCGCTTCCCATCTGCAGCAGTTTTCTTGGTAAAGAAGAGAACAAGATTATTATTCATTGGATCTGTTTTATAAAGAAAAAGTCCCTCCTTTCACTAATGACTTCCCTTACTCAGGGAAGCTGACACTGAATGTAAATCTACTTCATTTGTAGTCATCAAAACAAGGTGAATTCTTCTACCACATCGGTGTTGGTATCAATGTGAGCTGCCAGGATTCAAGTAGAGATGTGAATGCCGCCATTCAAAGCAGAGCCAGCCTGAGAGTCCCCACAAGGGCAGTTCGGGGCAGGAGCTGGTCTGAAAAACACCTGAAGCTGTGTCTGCCAGTTGAGAGCTCTGCTGTGCAGCAGGACTGGCCAGCACAGGGTTGGTGGGGCAGCAGCCAGGCAGCCACTGGGCTCTGGGGCTCAATTCACTGTTGGATGCATCAACCTGGACTGGCCACTGACCCTCCCTCATGTGTGTGGCTGGCTGGGAAACAGACAGGGCTTGCCAGCACTCTCCTGTATTATAAATCCACCTTGGGCACTGGCAAAGGAGCCATAGAGGCCTTTCTGGAAGCACTGGCTTGGTTTTCTGACCTCTGGCTGCCAGGGGAAAGTTATTCTACCTTGCTGCTCATAATATGCCCGTCAAGACCTTCACAGATGCAGAACAATTTCAACTCCTCTGGGTTTTTTTTGAAGTTTTATTTGAGACTAGGCATATCTTTGGATCTTACACTGTCCAGTAAAAATAATAATGAAATCAGAAAGAACTAGCAGCACATGCTTTAAATTCCATTCTGCAGTACACCCAAGGAATTTCTTCCTCTTTCTCCCTCTCTTTACATTGACAAAATGTGAACCAACTACGCAAGGTGGCTCACCAACCATTCAAATGGCATAATGTAGAGTTCAATGTGATCTTTGCTTTTATGCCTTAGCATGGCTCTCTTTCTCTCCCTCATTACCCCACGGTAGGTGTCTCTTTGGTAGCTACATATGTTGTAATAGGCTGAAAGGTGAGAGGACTCTGCTCCTCATACTGAGGGAAAAGTTTTTCCTCCCTCTCCATATACCTGAACTTTGTAAACACATTTTCTCTGGTACTTCCTTTGCCCTCTCAGAGATGAGTTGAGGAATGCTGTCAAACAGAGCTGCATGCCCATGCAAGCAAGCACAGAGATGCTTCGCTGTATACAAACCTGCAGTGCAGGCTGCAGAGATGGGACTGTGACCTCTCTGAAGACCCTGAAGACCTGAATGTGGTTTGTAGCCTCAGAAGTAGCAACCTTAGCATAGGTGCACCTCAACGGGGCAAAGAGACTAAGCAATGCCTCTTTCAAGGCAGCCCATACAACTGTTCAAAGCAGGGAATCATCTGTGGATTTCAGGAACGCCCAGGAGGAGACTCTTACTGATCAGGATTGTTTTTCAGACCGTGAAGCTTCGATTTTTACTTTCTTTGGGTCTGCATCACAGCCACTGAGACAAAAAAATACCCTACTGCGATGCCTATGTGCTGTTTCTGAATTGAAAGAACTAAGCTAGTAAATGATTTCACCAAAGTACCTCCAGCTGCGGGTCAGCCCATAATGGGGAATGCAGCTGTATCATTACAAAGATACCTTTTTATGGCATAGTTCAGTTTCTTGCTCGCACAGGGAAAGGTTTGCCCACCAGTCTCTGGAGCCTGCTTAGCACCTGTGTGGCACCAGAGACCTTTGATCATACCAGAACAATTAATGTGGTATGATGCAACTCCTGTGGGCAGATGGGACTGAAGGCAAGTGCAAATTAAAGGAGCTGGGGACTACCACATGTGTATGACCTGAGAAAGTAATAAGAGAGTTGGTTTTTTTTAAACTTAAAAAGAAGCAACAATTTTTCAGTAAACAGGATAAATTTTAGGAGAGGGGAGATGACATTGGTTTTCAACATTTCTATGTCAGTTCTGTCAGAACTGCTCTCTCCTTAATGCCTTAAAAGTATCCACAAAGCTTTCCTGAAGTTTCCTCAAGTAAGAGACTTCTCTTTTTCCTGGGGAGCTACCTGAGGGATGTGAAATGCAGTTTCTCCTTTAATGCAGTAAATTTTTTACTTCCTGAGCCATTAATCACATTTTCAGGACCACACTTAGTGGCCAAGACCACATTAAAAACAAACAAGGCTCACCAGAGACTGCCTCCTCTTGAGTTTGTATTTCACTAAGCCTTGTTTAAACCACCAGTTTCTACCTTGTCCTTTGCAGCACAGAATTACATAGCTCCAAAGAATTTATGCAGAAGGGAAAAGGCCCGGGGAAAGGAGTTAAATTTAGGCTTGCCACATGTGGTATGGGTGAGTAAGCCTCAAATCTGCAGCTCTGTTTTTAGGCTCCAAAGTTTGACAAGAGAGACATATTCATTTGGGGGACCCATGACTCTGACCACCAGGGTGATTGGGATCACAACCGTGCCCTTGCTCCTCAGCCAAGAGTTATGACAGATGAGCTATACAGGGGCAGGTATGCACCCAGGTATTTTCCAGAGCTGTAACTGCACATGGGATGTAAAGCTTTGGGGTAACTAACCCTGTTCAAAAACAGGGGCAGAAGGGATTTTAAACCCACTCTGAGGACGACGGCTGAGTTCCAAAGAGATCCTTTCCAAATAAACAAAAGATGGAAGAAAAAGAGATTTTACTACTATGAACTTTACTATCTTACCACTAGGAAAAGAACTGCTTTTTGTCTGCAATGAAATTGCACATGTGTAAGCGTCTGACTGCTAAAATAAGCCATAACTATTAATTTCTATTACAATATTAGGTGACTTCAATCTGTGCTTTATAAATTTATAAAAATAGAGAATGACTTCAAATGCTTGAGGGAACAGCGAACTAGTGCACATGATTTTATATTTTAATGTGTCAATATGAAACATAATCCCTGAACTTCTGATTACTGTATTATTAAATGTAAATGCAAAATTATATACAGAATACAAATCAGGTGGTATAATTTGTGGGAAACAAATATTTCTGCAATGTACTAACAATTACAGTGAATTTACAAGACCCAGCTGGACAGATTCTTTTGCTTCTGTTGAAGACTGGGTCCAGACAGATTATTTAGAAACCGTTACCATCCCACAGAGGTGATTTGCAGTCTGATGAACACATAATCTAAAATATACCTCTTTGCTTTAATTAATACAGGAAGCAGAAAAAGTTAAATAACTTTTCAAGTGGAAATACAAATAAACTATAACAAAAATAAAAATAAAATATATATGTGCATCAAGGCAGAAGTATCTCCTGCCTTTAAACTTGCAGAAGTCTGCATCAGAAGTACAGAAAAAAGTCAGCAATGCCTTAACAGTAAGACGGCTTTCCCACCCCCCTATATCAATTAGCAAGGATTTAATCCTGGAGATTTAAAAAGGAATTGTTCAGCTGCCACTGACTTTTTCCAGGATAGATGTATGCAAGCTTTTTAAGAAATTCTGGTTCACATTTACGACTTGTCTTGGCATTTATTCAAATTGCAACAAATCCTTTCAAAAGGATATACACGTGTATGTGAAAATAGATTTCTTAGTTTTTCCCTCCTACTAGTTTTTATGTCTGTGGCACATGATGCATCCCTATAGCCCTCAGGGTATATACGAATCAGCAAAACAGTACTTTCATAAAGAACCAAGTGGATGGCAGAAGGGCTGAAAAACATCTGATTCACGTGTGTCTGCGTGTTTTCATTTCTCTTCACAGAAAAGTAAATACTTTGAAGTACTTTGCCAAAATATCTGCTTTGTTTGGTGGAGTGAGAAGAAAGGAAATACTAGACTAGCTTGGAGGGGATACCTGATCACTCTCTTTCTATTCACAAATATAATGTCATGGTTCTCTACTCTAGAAACTAAACATTCTGCAGCTAAAGGTGCTCCAGTAACTACAAGCATTGTGCAAGTTGCCCAATGTGGCATAAGTTTTCCTAAAATCAAGAATCTTGTCTCCCAGCCCCAACCCCCAAAATCCTGTATTATATCCTACAATTTAAAATCCACTTTATTTTATTACAGTCTATTGTGTTTAATGAAAAACTTCTCATGAGCCAGGAAGTAGCTGTTTATAGCTGTGTGTTGTGGAAATCATAGTGGAGGATTAGAAACTGGAGTAAAATTGGTTACAGCTGTACAAAAGAGCACATGCATAAGATAGAGCCAAGCCCACCCCTACACACCCTGACTTTGCCTTTCCTCTCATCCTTCTGGACTGTTCCTTTTCCATGCACCTACTTCCATCTCTTGCTATGAAATCTGGAGATCTGACTTTTGATTTGTTGCTCTGCACTCTCTTTTTTTCAGCTGAACGAACTGAGCTGTGAGTCAGACTTTACGATATTATAGAATAAACCTGTTTTGGATTGCAGCCATTGGACAGGAGAAACTAGACACAACGGGGAATGTACTCCCTGGAAATCAACCAAGCAGTCTGGAAAAAGCGAGAGCTATCCTAATTTGAGTGCAATCTTTGTACCAAACCTCAAGTCTTTTACGAATTCAGGGGTCTGCTTAATTATTCCCACTCTCACTTGATCTAAGGACCATCTCCTACTCTGTAAGACTTTTTGGTGTTCACCAAAACCAAGCAGGAGTTTCAGAAGTCTGTGTAGACTTCTACTACAGAACTCGTCAGTTCCCACTGTCTTCCCTACAGAGACAATGAGACTTCTATGTCTGCGTTATGGGACAGGGTGGAAAGAGAGCCAGAAGTACAATGTCTCATGCAGAGAGCAGTTATTAGTCTCCAGGAGGAAAGCAGTCACCTAAATCATTCTTCAGACTTGCACTAATTTCAAAGAAACCTGCTCGCTCATCTTCCAGCCAGAAGCCAAAAGCTGTGCCAAAGCATCAGGCAGGTTTGAGAAACAAGTGTGAGGGAGGGAAAATGTCCAGGGGTAGTTTGGGAATGTGCATGATGAATGACTGGAGAAGTAAACAAGTAATAATTCCAACAATTTAACATTTTATCAAAATTTTGTGTGAGAATAAAAGACTAAGAATCAGCCAGAGTGATCCATTACAATACTGGCATTTAGCACAAAGCTAAATTTTGGAAACGGCAAATATGTCATAATTCTACATTCAATGCAAGGAATTAAATGTTTTATGGATCTAAGAAAATGCTCTCATTCCTTCCATCCATCTATGAACCATCTGTGGCAGATTTGTATTTACGGGGAGAGAGATGAGGAGTAGCACGCCACGACGTCACCAGCATTCCTTCCTCAGCAGAAAAGGAATTAGAGAAATTAATCTCAGCATTGGCCAAATGAACAATCAGCTGAATAAAGCTGCTACACCATACGTTTCAGAGGCATCTGTGCATGCATTCACATGCATCTGTGTCACAAAAAATTCCTCTAAGAACAGTGATGGCAGGATCTCTTTCTGTACCTGCTGTTTCCTAGGTACTAAGGGGCTTGATTGTTGAAATTGCAATGTTTCCACTTGGTCAAGAAGATCAAGACTGACTATTAGAAAATATTGAGTTAATAATGCAGACAAGTGACCTCAGAACTTTTACTGTGAGATATCCAGACTCCCCAGATTAAGAGTAAACAGTACTATCTATGATACATACTAGATACAATAACTTTCTCTGGCTAAAGAGAAGTAAAATACTCAAGGTGCTGAATGCTTTTTGTGTCACTGTAAAATATACAGGCATACAGAGAATACACACAAGCAGTTTATTTATTTTAGTAGAGATGGACACATTTTACTGGCATTTTAAGAAAAATAAAACCCCATTGTTTTCCTGAAACTGATTATTCTGCTTAGGAGAAAAAGAGTTTATGTAGCCATGAAAAACAAATGTTCAAGCTAATAACTTTTTTAATGCTACTTCACATTCCGACTAAATGTAACTATAAAAAGCTTCCTTTTGTTGTTGATGCTAATGTTAAACAGCCATGTCACCAGCCTTTGTGAATTTATTTTATAACAATACTGAGGAAGAGGGAATCCTAGCTACAGAGGTATTTCCTGTGCCAGCTTCTATCCTAAAATTGCCACATTGCATAAATTAAGGTTTTAAAACAGCCCTGATCATCAGTATAAAACAAAAACTCAATACCCCTGCAGAGTTTAGCTGTACAGTTGGTCCAGCTGATAATTCGATCCTTCAGAACAAAGCACATGTGTAGACTCCTTGCAGCAGATCCAGTCTGATATTCTAACCCTTCCACATAACGATTAGGAAAATATTACCCAGTGAAGAACTGTCAAATACACAGATATGAATCACCATGCTGTGACCTTCGCATGAATGTAACAAAAAATAATTCAGATTCCAATATCTAGTTTGGCATTCAGTTATGGACAAGGTAACGTAAAATTTGTTAGTATTTGCCACCTGAAATGATATCCCACAACTGGCAGACCCGAGACAGGAGGGCAACTTGGCATGTACACCACCCTAGGCTCATCTCCTAGTGTCAGGCCATGGAATATCTTCCATCATAGGCCAAGCTAGAAAGACATGCAATAATTTCCACTGTTCTTATAAAAAACAACATAAATCATCTAGATCTAAGTCAGAATGAATACCAATACAATAGAAGAATAAGAGCAAACTGAATACAAGCTGTACCTTTGTGACAGGCAGTTCCTTGGATTTAGACTCAAAGAGATGCTCCAGTTTGGAAGTGTCCACCTTAATGGGTTCCAGTTTCGACCACAGGAATTCTCTGCAGCGTTTGTTGTTTTTACACTGCCACTCAAATGGCCGTACCTCATTCCAAAACAGACGGATGGTTTTCTTCTTCTTTATAAATGCTGGCTGACCCCTGGAAACCTGGGGTGACCCTAAACCCTGAGGAGTGCTGAACAGTGGAGGAGGAGCCAATAAATTAGCAGAGGGTGGAGGTGGAGGCGGACATCCAAACAATGGGGGAGGTGGTGGAGGAGGCAAACCCAGAAAAGAAGGTGGAGGTGGAGGAGGGGGAACAAGGGAGTCCCCAGGACCCATATCCATGTCCAACACATCTACATCGTCCTCCTCCCCCAAGTCTGTAAAATCCATGTCTTTGATTTTAAGTTCTCTAGGATTAGCCATGAGCTGATCCCAGATGTAATCTGATTCCTTCTTTGGCTGTGCTGGTGTTTTCTCAGGGACCTGTTCACTGATTTCATCTTCAGGCATGGCTGTCCCCTTAGCCAGCTCACCGCTGTTGAATTTTTCCGCAAAGGCTTTCACGCTGCCTTGGTTGTCCAGATTTCCGATCTCCATCTTTTTGACACTTTCATCTTTGGCCTGCTTGGTGGCCTGAAGAATAGAGATCCTACTGGCTAGGCTAGTGACTGACTCCTCACTTTCCTCCGTCTCCTTCTTTTCCTCCTTCGCCTCCAGCTCCTTCTCCTCTTCATCCTTGGGCTTTTTGTTATGCGCATACAGCATGTCCAACATAAACCGCTTGTTGTTGAGGATGTTGCTGCACTGCTCATTCACACCAGCATCCTGAATGGTCTGTGACCATGGACCTGCAATCACAGAGAGAGATGGGAAGAGTCAAGGGAAAGAACACTTTTCAACCTACCAAAAAAAAAATAAAAATTGGGGACACGTGTACAATTAGTCTGAAACTGGACAAGAAGTTACTGTGAAAATTTTGGAGTAAGTGACAGCACTGATATATGGCCCAATCTTGAGGTTTTGGAAGTAATTCTCAGAAAAGGAATGGGAGAGAATAATGAGCTCAGGAGGGACTATATAACTCTCAGGATTTGAATGTTCAGGTTTCCCCTGAAATCTGTCAAGTTTCACTTTGTACTTAATACCCCAGCTCATTTTACACAGTGAATAAATTCTCATAATCTTTAGTATTCCAGAATGGGGCTTAAATATCATGACAATGACACAAAATAGGTCACCTGGCCATAAACTGGAACCACCCCAGGAAAATTTCAAATGAAAGAGCTCTTCCCTGCCTGATGTCAAGGTCAATATGTAGCTGCTTACATCTCCTTCCACCCTGCTGGCTAGGGGAGGACAGCTTTCAGACCTGCCTGTTCCTCAGTCCTCCTGGCTGGGTACCTGGGCCATCTTCACAACACAGAATATTGGAATTCCAAAACAGTCTGCATACCTAGGGTACAGCTCTCAGGGTAACTCAGTGAGCATAACCATAAGCAAGATTTTAAAAGTTGTTTATAATATGAGAACATTTATAGAATAGTTTCAAAAATGCTGCTCATCAACCACTGTTGCCCTCCCTGTTATACGATGGTGTTTAAAGAACAATGGCCTTCCCACATCACAATCATTTAACATGTCACTGTAATAAAGCTTCATCTTTCTGACTATGGCTTTTCTCACCAATAATATGCAAAATACCATGTTTGAGACAGCACCATAAATAACAAATTATAGTGGTCAAACTGTAAAAATATATGATGTAAGCGTCTCTGTGACTACATTTCCCTGAATATAATACTGCTAACCAATGTGGATGATGTGTCTAAAAATTATGGTGCTTCATTTTCCAGTAAGCTCAGTTGAAGTGATTAAACATGAACAAAAATAATTCTTCACACTTACTGTATTTCTTGTATGGAATTCCTTCTGTTCCCCATAGTCTTTACACATTTTTTTAATACATTTTTCATAAACTCTGTTTCTTTAATTTTATCATTTTAGTTTGATTGCTAGCCTGCCTTCCTTTTGGGTCCTTTTGATTAAAGATTTTCCTTTATATCTGTCAATTGCCCTTTTTCTTAAACTTCCATTTTATCTTTGTTTCTCCACTCTTGCTGCCACCTTTTTCAATACTTAGGAGTTTTAAACAGCTTTTACAGCTTTCTTTGTCAACAGTTTCTTTTAGCACATCTAGTCCTGTGCTCTGAGAAGGTGTCCTCTTGGTGAGATCTACATCCAGGGGCCCCACAACTCCCCCCCTCACCCTCTTCATTTAAAATAACATTGTGTTAAAGTGAAGGGCCTCACAGCACAAAGTGAATGGACAGCAACGACTCTCACCTCTACTCAGCTCAACCTCTAAACCATGTTTTAAAATGAGTTCAGAGGTTTAAGCAGAGACAAAACAAAGACTTTTCTTGACAACCGATACAACCTACTTTCCTGCAGGAGGCTTGACTGCTTCCATTACTGCTAATTTTTCCTCAGACTTTATCCATGGGATTGCTTTCTTACCAATACTTGTCACATGAGGTAGTCTTTTAGATTTGTCTCTGAGGTAGTTTCACTAGACATCATGATTAGACAACTCCTTCCCCACACCATAGATTTATCCAGCTGTGCCCTCACAGAGAACTTCCCGCTACTCACAGCCTTTCCTTCAAAGATGTCCCAAAATCCCACAGGACCTACCCGTTCTCAGTTTCACCAGATGGGATCCTTCAGGATTTAATCCCTTTGCAAAACTGCTCATCATAATTTCACGGGACATAATCCCTAATTTAGGTTCCCCAAGTCCACCTCTATCTGTCCTAGCTGATCAGTGATCGTTGCTGTGAAGACTCTTGCTACCTTGGTGGCGTCTTCTTCCCTCCTTTCCACAGGTAAATCTTTGAAATACCATTGGAGAAACAAGGCCTGTTGGAAGCCAAATTTGGCAGGATGGCTAATGAAGGAGGAGCCTGCACCAAGGGCTTTATTCCTTTGTCCCTAACACATCTGGGCAGAACCAAGAGGCCACCTCATAAATAGCAAACTGCTTGTTGGGAATGTCAGAACTGATGGAGAAAGTGTTCTCATTTGCTTTCCAATTCTCCTCACCTACTAGAGCAAAAATTCACTACATGACACATCCTATATACCACTGCAGAATAAATCTTTGGTCTACTGGTAATGTAGGTCAGTTTTAAGATGTTGATTTTTCAAAAACAGAGTACATTTCTTAGCCTTTAGTAAAAGTACCTTGGGGACTTTAAATTAGAGTGGTAACAGGTTGGTAACAGACAAGGTGAGGAGAAAAAAATCTGCAATCTGTTCTCCCTTATTTGTACTTAGACTATCTTGGACTGCATCACAGGGTAACAACACCTTTCATCTCTCATACCTCCCTTGCCTTTCCTATATATATATATATATCTATATCTCCATCTACATTCTTTATTAGTACAATTTACTAATTGTAAATTAGTACAATTAATTAACTCAATCTTGTACTAGTTGGAAAAAAGTTAGCTCTTAAATTTAGGACACAGTTCATGGTTTAAACATGAACACTTCAATCTGACAGTTTATCTCTGTGAGGTAAGCCTTGTGATTCAGAGTTAGCGCTCTTGTTTTAGGAAAGAGCAAGACTCTTTTACACTTTGAAGCACATCTTGTTTTCTTATATAGAATTTAGAAAAATTAGGACAATGCACTCCACTGTTCAGTCGGAGGAAAGCTTAGGAACCAAATGCCCTAATTGCATGACATTGCATTTACCTCCCTATTAAAAAGGGAAAAGAGTAATCAACAAAGTCAAAATCTGCCTTTTACTCCCTCCCTGCCTGTGCTGCATGACTAACTCTGGTTACCATTATCTCTCCAGGCAGAAAGTTGGTTTTTAAGGTGTTTTCCAGGCTGTGCATTTAGAGGTATCTGATGGCATATCTGACGAGAATCCCTTGTCACTACAGAAGTGGTCTTTTCCAGACAAGCTCTATTTCACGTGCCTCCTCCACATGACCTAAGGATGGCCACAGCCCAGACCTATCTTCAGCATCTTCTACCTATCTCTCTCAGCTGTCTGAAGGCTAACCGTGACAGAATTGAAGGAAAGGAATAAACATCTCAGCCCTCACTGCTCTTCCTCTTCCACTAAAAGGATGAGAAAAAGTATTTGTCATCTCACAACAAACCATGTTAGCACAACCCCTTGTCTCATTGATTTATGTGTAGAAAACCCAACTAAATTCTCTAGGAGCTAGAGATACAAGTTGCTGCAACATGGTGATTCAATAGTTAATGTACTAATCTTAGGGGAAGAAAACAGTCTCAAATTCAGGGAAAATTAATTTCACCAAGGCCCTACTGTCTCTCAAACATAGAAACCCCAATAAAGTCTGTGGATGTCCAAGCAGAGAGTAGACAAGACTTGGCCATGGTGAAGAAAGTCTTAGATAGGCACAAAGGGTTTGTTAGCTAATTAATACAACATCAGAGCTGCTAATTTAACATTTTTTTCCACCAGAAACCCTTCATTATTGAAAAAGTGTCACTTTACCAGTTTCATTGTCACTGGTTAACTTGTCCTCTCTCTCTTCCCTCTCTAAAGTGCTGCTTGCTGAGGATATACTGGATGCAGAGCAGTTGTCTTTTTCATTCACTTCCTCATTCTGCCTCTCTTTTTCACTGAGTATTGCACTTTCTTCTGGCTCTCTCTCTGGTCCTTGCTCCACCTCACTCTCTGGTCCCACCTCTGTAGCCTCTATTTCCTTGGGTGTCTCCGTTCCCTGCTTGGCCTCAGCCTCAGCCTCCTGCTCTGGTTCTGGTTCTGTCTCTGTCTCGGGTTCGGGTTCACTGGCACTCACTGGCGGAGAGAACAATGGGAGAAAGAGATTCACTTCACAAAGGAGTCGTCTCAGGCTCACCCCTCTAAGCGAGAGTGATGTGAGAGTTGTACAAGAGCCTTATGGAAAGAAAATAAAAAGCAAGTCCACAGCACTGGGAGCACCAGAGTGATGAATGTTGTGCGACGACAGTGTTGCACGTGAGAGTGGCCTGGCAAACCCCCTCACTTGCCATCTGGAGCCAGCCCGCTGTTTTTATACATACTTCCACAGCTGCAGTGCTGGACTCGCACAAGGATTTGAACAAACCAGCAGGAAATGGGCATCCCATCTGAGCATGACATTGACAACTCAGTGCCTAGATAGAGCCAGGAAAGAAGAGATCTTTCAAAAAAACAAAAAGGAGGGAGACTGTGCCTTTTGATCGAATTTTCTGTGGGTTCTGGAAGAATTCTTTTTTCACCTGATGAGGAACACTTCAACGAAAAGAATAGAAATATTAGTTTTAACAACACAGTTGAATGTCACAGTCTTGAAATGGCACTGTCACACATTTGGCTGACAAAAACCGTATGTTTTTTCATGCACATTTACTTCAGAATAGCCACATCAAAACTGCACAAAGTTTCCAACTGCTTGGCATATGGCACAAATTTAGTTTTCAGTCGGTTGGCATATGGCATACGATGAGCTTTTTATCAGTTGGCACACAGCAAACACTGTTGATAGTACGCTTGGTTTCTTCCCTGCTTTATCACTGATAGTGAAATTAAATCATTCACCTTTAGGGCTTTTGGCTATAACAGCAGATTTTCACATGCACATATTCTCTGCATGCTGCAAAGAAACTGAAGAGCATCCACACATATTCACATCAAGCAGCTCATAATTTTCTGAAAACTGAAATGGCCATGCAAAGAATGGCAAAAAAGGGCATGCATGTTAGTTCTGCATAGTCCCCGAATTCCCTCTGTACTAAACCTTGTGTTGGGTGGATGAACTATAATGACCAAGTCATACTTGTTTTGTCTCTCTGTTAACTGTTTTTCCTTACAATATTGCAAAGGAATCTTCTGGACTTCTCATTGTCTTTGGATTACATGATAAACAATGAGAATTTCTTCAAGAGCTACATGAATCTTTGAAGGAGATGAAAGTGCCACACTGAAATACTGGAATGCAATCCAACCATTTCAGTCCTCTAGTGAGTGGGTAAGTAGATTTATCCTAAGTAAGTATAAGCCATAATAATGAAGGTCACAATGCTTTCCTAAGGCTGCTTCATGTTGCCTATTTTCTGAGAAACCCACACAGAGAATAGTGATTTCTAATGATACTTGTGCTTATCTTTACAGCAAAACATATGTTTTCAAACTAGCTTTCAGCAAGGCATTTTCAGTACCATGCTATTTCACTTAATTTCATATAATTTAAGGGTAAAAAGATGAAAATAATTTTTTTGTCACTGACTTCACTGGTGCTAAGCTTCTACACTTTCACAGTTGATTTTAAATATGTAGTTAGTTAAATAACTGGAAATGCATATAAAATACATTTATATAAAAGAAATGTACACATAATATACTTAATATATAGTTGTCACTCACTCAAATCCCTCTAAGATGTTTTAAAACACTTCCAGTTAGAAGCTTAACTTCCTCCCTCTTCTGCACAGAGAGCATCTAACAGCCTAATATCAGATATGCAAGCACCTCTGCATATGCCTTCTTTCTCTAAAAGTACCTTACTTATGACTGTACCCTGGACACTGCTTAGGATAGAATCAAAATTATAGAGGGCTGTCAAGAACTTGGCAAACACTCCAAATCCTAGTGGTGTGTTTCTCACCACAACTGTCAATGTGTAGGTACAGTACAAGAGAATTTTAAAGTCAAGTCAGGATTTGAATATAACTGAGATGGAAGCTTAGGAATCCTTCAGGAGGTCCTGGAACTAATATGGTACTGTAGCATGAAAGACTCTCAGCTTGCCATGCTGCAATTGTACATACATACAAATGTCACCAATTCATCCATGAATAATCATAATTTCATATGGATCTTAGATGTTTCTCTCTAAAAACAAAGGCTGTCATGCAACAACCAAAAAGGTCAACTCCAACAGTTCAAGTAGAGAAAGAAGCTGACTAAAATGTGGCCAGGACTGTTAATGCTTATTGTACCTTTGTCATCATGAAGCTACACTGAAGATTTAATAGGAAAAAATGAGGAGAGATGTAAGAAATGCTTGAGAAAATTAGAATGTTCAAAAGATTTCTGGACACTCTTCAAACAAGGAATATTTCACACATACCAGAAAGATGCAGTAACTTAACAGAATCTAATACATAACAAAGAGTAAAGAGCAATATACTGACATAGGCTGGTTTTTTGAGTTTGAGGAGTACCAAAACCTAAGCACTTCTAGAACTAAACAAGGATATGTTGACACTCATTTTGACAGCCCCTCTCTCTCGGGATAACATCAAACAATCCACCTATAACTCAAATCACTTATAAATAGTCAGCTAAGTCAGGTAGCACTTCCCTTAAAAAGCAGCGCAAAAATCAAGTCTGTCAGCAAACACTATCAGGAGAACAAAGCCAGCAAGCTAGACATGTCTCCCTCACTTGCATTTCCATCAATATAATCCATTGGTGATATTAGTGAGAACTTCTAAAGTTAAAAGATGCAATTCTCAGTGAATGTCTGGTGGTCACCTCTTCGAAATGAGCTCCAACTTTCAGTCCCATATCTACTGAGTCCATCTTCACACCAGACAAAACACTAAGTGGTAACCTTACAAGTGGCAAGAGAGGTAAATAACAGACCAGCCTCTGTCCCCTGTCTTCAGAGTTCTGCTGGTGGAGAGTGTGAAGACTCAGGGAAGCAAGCATGGTCATATCAAAAAGCATCAACAGCAAAGGTGTGCCTCAGATGTTAAGAAGGGTGATGCCTTTATAAGCAACAGATAGATATGTATCTATGTATCTTTTTTTTCTCCTTTAAACCGCAATTCTTACACAAAAACCTAAACTGGGATTGTCAGATTCAGTAGGAGAGGTAATCTCTTTTCACCTGCTTATGCTATCTTTTACATTTTTCTCAAGGCTTAGCTCCACTCCCTACACCCATTAGAACAAATGACAAAACTGAGGTCTTTAAATAAGCAGAGTTTTATTTGCAATTGGATTAATCAGGAGGAGAAAAACTGAATGTGGCCAATTTTTGCACCATTTTCCCACTTCCTTTTTTTTTAAACCAGAATTCAATCTCTAAAAGCATATTACTGGAAGAAAAAAACGTGAGGATTTCTCAGAAGAATGAAATCTCCCGGAGAAGCTGTATCACTTCACTAAAAGAGAGAGTAGCTGAGTCCCTCAATGATTGTGTAAAGATTTTGTTGTTTTGAGAGATGGTGTAATCTGCATCTTCTGACATTTTCAAGACTTGCTCACATTAAGTGCTAGCAACCTGATCCACTATGATGTCATCAGATGTTGGTGACAGCCTTCTTTTGAGTAGGAGGTTATAGAGGTGAAAGCTGTTCCCTTCTGAAAAGCCTAGCTAAGAACTTATAATGCTATAGAGGGACGCAGACATTTCCTTTAATACTCAACTATAAATGAACTTCAAAGCAGACACAAGATGTTGTATCCTGCTGTTAAGACCTCAGCCCTCCAGTCCTATGAGCCCTCAGAGCAAAGAAACATCCCTCTAGGCCCACATCTAATCACCTGTCAGGGCAATTGATTAGGCAACCACATCCTTATCTATTTTCTCTGCTTTCTGTTTGGAGCTGTGAGGTACACATACTAAGTGCCCCCTGAGGATGCAAATAGTAAGTCTGAAGATACTATGCCTACCCATGACCTCTTGGTTCAACTGTTTGGGCATCACTTAAAGTCTTGGATGTTCTCTCCCTTGAGTTCCTCCAGCACAGGACTCCTCTTCCTCTGAATTCTGCAGGGACACCCTGTCTTTCTCCAGCTACACTCCAATCTTTCCCTCCCATTCCTTATGATTGTAAGAACTAGTGCAGAGTGATCAGTAGTAGGGAACTGTCTCTTCGTGCAGTCAGAAATGATGCTTCTTTGTCCCCAACCCCAGTTTCTCCTCCGACTTTCTGTTTCACAGTTCCTTTGGCTCTACAATTAGGGCTGCACTGGCCTCACTGTGCTCTCATGCTCTGGTGCTTCCTCATCAGCAGAGATGCTCTCACCAGTCATGCTTTGGGCAGCATTTGAACCTTGCTCAGCTACCAGTATTTTCAGATGTTCTTCTGCTGTCCACCATGTGCCCCTGGGTTGCCCTGCTTACTTCCTTGAGTGCTAAAAAAGCTGCTCCTTTCAGAGAAGGGTTCACCTGCAATTCCTTTGTGGAGTGACTTCAGAGATGTCTCAGTTATTCTTGCTTCTCTTTTACTGCATACGCACACTTCATAAAATACTCTCCAATGAAATTACAAAAGAGTAAGTAGCTGCTCTGAAGAAAAATACTAAGTTCCATTTTGCAGTTATGGGACTGCCTTTATTTCCTCTAAATGCCATACCCCAACTTTTACAAGAATAAGTCTTACAAAACTTGATTACTTTAGTGGAACCAATTGTTTTATATGAGAAAACACTTCAGCTCAGCAAACCCAGATTTTTATATTGGTTAATGATACTGAGACATTTCACAGTGTGAGACAAAGTTCCACAGACAGAATCTATTTCCTTCTTAAGACCAGTACATACTGGACGGTCACAGGATACTTCAGCACAAAAGAAATAAAATAAATCTGACTTTGAAAATCCCTTATTGTTTTGCTGGTACATGAACACACTTTTCTTTAGACTTCAGGTTCTGAATTCTGCAGACGAATATCACACATCTGTTAACATTGTTCTTGCAGAGTCTTTGGAGCATCCTATGACAGAAACAAAGAAGTGTTGTCCTTCTGCAGTTTCATCCTTGCTTGGGAAGAGAGTGACCCCATTTTCAAAGCAACTGCTTGGGGTGCAAGTAATCTGAGTTCTGTCCATGGCTTCATTTCAGCTTTTCTACAACTGGCAAATTAGTGCTTCAGTTTCTCTACCTACTAAGTCAGATTCACTTCCTAAAGACATTGAGATTTTAATTCACCATGGAGCTTAAGGAAGTCAGATGACAGTATAGAGGCAATGGCACAAAGTCTATATTACGCCTGCCAGCTCTTGGCTGCCATCCAATAATCTGGCCACTTCCAGATGTAGTGCCCTCCCCACATGCTTGTTACTTCCTATGACTTTTCCAATGCTTTTGGTAGGTCTGAAAAAGCAGTCATTCTCCATGCACAGATCCCACTGAAGCATGTAGATTTCAGGCCCCTGTTCTGGTTCTGTCCTGGCCATCTGCCTGCAGCTGCTGGAAGTTTACCCTGCCCCATCCATATGTTCTCTCCTTGTGGTCCATAAGCCAGGCTTCCAGGTGCTGCCCTCCAATGCCTACAGATATTGCCAGGAGTTTAGTGGAGATGTCCTGTCTATCCACGTGCTGATAGCTTTGGACATTCTGGCTGCCTAAAGCTGCCCTGTACACCTGCTCTAAATGTATTCTCCAAATGGATTGTGCTGCTTCAGTTCATGCTGCAATTTTTTTTTTAATGCTTCCAGGAGAAATATGTTAAAACAATCATCATAAAAGAGATACTTGCTCCCTACCCAACTCTGAAATACTAACGGTGGAAAAATTCAGCTTATTTGCTCTAAAAGCAATATTGCACTCAAATAAAATGAGTCTTTGGATGTTTCTGACTATCAGTATTGGAGAAAAATATCCATGTTTTTAAGTTCAAATTATACCACTGAGACTCTTAAGGTTCCAAACAAGAAAACTGGGGAATATAATTGGGAAAATATATAAAACTAAAATAAATTTCACCAACCTAGTACAGTGAGGATAAACATATGCAACATTCAGTATTTGTAACTTTTTTCTTAAATTGTCTTGCTTTATAGCATGCTACCAGCCATAACACTCAATAAAGACAAGCAGTGCAAGTTACAAATGCATTAATCACCAATAGCGTGTAGCAGGAAATCAAATAAAATAAAATAAAAATGAATGATGGCAACAATTCACCCTCAACATGCATTCTAGCTCCCGATGTTAATGCAATATCATGTGGTGCAAATATAATTCTGTATAGTGGTGGTTTTTTGAGGACTGAAGGATAGGTACATGATGCAAGTGGCAGAATGATGTGCACACACTAAAAACATTGCTCTGTACACCAATAAATTATATGACAGCAAACCAACCGTGCAAACAGTAGTTATACTTCCTTTTTACTAATTGTCTGTGGTTTCTTTTAAGTCCTTTATGACTTGTGCTACAATTTTAGGAGTTTTTCTTGGTATTAAAAATAATCAACACACTCCCCCTACCTTCAGTTCAAGACCTTTTCTGTTTGTCCCATTCAGCCTGTGCTCTCCTGGAAAGTTATAATCTTGGCATTCATCTGTTGCATTTCTTTCAGAGAATCCACATAAGCAAAATCTCTTGGCAGGAATACTGTTTGTGTAGTATTTAGAAACTTCTAATATATAAGGAACATGATGCTAAAATTAAGACCCTCTGCATTTTCTAATTATTCCCTTCTAATAGCAACAGACAATGGCAGTATAAATCATAGCAACGATTAGCAGTGTATTCAGATTAAATGACATCTAAATCAATGCAAATAAAAAAGGAAATTTAGGAAGAAAGGATGAAACAATATGATAACCCTTTACTTTGGCACCTCATAGATTATATTCTTGCACTCAAGCATCAAAAATCACCAATATCACAAGAGAAACTGATAAACCCACCATGCTTTCCTCTGCCCTCCTTTTAACTTACCTTCTGAGGGCTGAGGGGTCCCACAAGGGGTGGAAGGGGTCTTCAGCTCCTCCTGGGACTCTATGGATGCTGGGCTGACGCACTTGGGTACAGGTGAGGATGGAGCTGAAGGAGATCTCAGATTCAAGGACAGCTCACTTCTGCCTCGGCTTACACTCCGACTCTTCAGCTCCTTCTCATACTCCTCTGCTGCCAACTTCTCCAAGTATTTGTATCTGAAAGTTAAATTCCAAAGGGTTTCCGTAAAGAAAAAGAAATCTGTGGCTGATGCTTGTTTATGGATGAAACACCTGCAGAGAATGAGCTGACTTCCTGACAGAAGGGGTACAGCACTAAACTGCCTGCCTGCTCAATCTGCCAAAAAGGGCACACCACGGCAAAGACTATTGCCCTGAAAAATGTTAAATTGCTCATTACAGTACAAAAGGAAAAACCAGCAGAGTTAAAGAAACTTTAGATATAGTATTTTGTCTGCACTGTCCTTCCCCTTTTGGAAGCGTTTGTCTGTCCTGCTTTTCACTCTCCTCCTTCTCCTCTTCCTCCTCCTTCCAGCCCTCCCTCTCCCAAAACTAAAACGGGAGGGAAAAAAAAAGAAGGGAAATAAAAAACCCTCCAAATGCAGAGCCCCTTAATACTGATGCAAATTGCCAGTCTGAGACTTGCTGTAAGGAGAGGAAAATACGGCAGACAAAAACAGATCTTCCTGAAAATAATACCAATAATAAACGTTTGGATTGACTATCTAAAGATTCTGAACCTGCTTCCATTTGCTCTGAGAGCAATGCACTGGAATTCACTTTGTTCTCTCCAGAGTCTCCAATGGAAAGTTTTCTTTTTTTTATTGTAAAAAATTTCTCTGCCGGACTCAGACATCCAATAGCTTGTACCTGACGTCACATGTAGTTTATTCATCAAAGTCACTTTAAAAGAACAAAGATACATCTGTTTTGCATTTTAGGCAGGCAGAACTCACTAACTGTTTATTAAGACCAGCTACCAATCATATTCTTCATAGTGTGCTTTATACATTTCGACCAAAATAACTTTGAAATATGTGCCTCTTCCAGATGTCTGCTAATTTTATCCACCATTATTTGCTAAGGAATAAATTTATGAATACAGCTGGATCAGGCTTTAGACTGTTTGCCTTACCCACAAGTGAACTGTTTAACAGGTTAATCAAGACTACTGCTTATGTCCCTGAAACACTGTGGTCATCCTCCTATTATAACTCACTGCTGTAAACACTTCATAATGGGGAACACCTCTCCACCCCCCTTCTGCCTCACTGACAGCACGAGTTAGTGTACGAGGGTGCACTAAAAAGCAGGCAGAGTAAAGAAGTCAGCCATATGTGGTAACAAACACACTTAGTACATATGGTAGCCACACATGCATGCACGTTTGCAAACATCCATATAAAGCATAGAAACGTGTCTTTGAAGAGCAGTCCTTGTGTTTTCAGAAGCAATTTGCTTTATTGCAAACAGCAATAATGAAGAACAAACTCGTTTTCTTTTATTCCTCCAGAGGTATGCACAGGCTTTGAACAAATTCTGCAAGAAAAAGAACCCCTACAGACTCTGGATGAAAATATAACAAGCTACATACTTGTATGGTTATAAAATAGGAACTGTTTACAGTTCTAACATGAAACCAATTCTCAAGACTGAATTTTGCCTTTTCAGTAGAGGAGAAAGCCTTTTTCCTCAGCATGATGTGCTGTTACAGTCCATGAAGCCACTATTTCTTTTGACGTTGGTCACTCATGTACTGCATCTTCCACCTCCTCACAGGCAGAGCAGATGAGACTTCAGACTCCTAAAGAGCCATTCCAATTGATCACTTCGACCAAACAGGTACAGCCCAGCTGGCTGCTGCCTAGGGGCTTTGTAGTTTGCCAACAGACTACAACAAAGATCTGGATGGATTCTTCTTATAATGGCAGGGGGAGAGCTGCAATGTTTTATTGTCCTCAGCTCTTTTTCAGCTGCTTTGACATTTTAGGTTCTTAGCTGTGCACTGCACAGTCAACGAGATAGGCAGAGGACTATCATCAAGAGAAAAATCACTCAAGAATCATTATTAACACTTCACACTTGATAAATTACATCATTTAGGCTATTTTTTGTTTCTGATCAGTATCTTAACAATGAATGAATGCCAGCATCAGATATACAAGGTCTCATGCAAACCAAAATCTGAAGGAGTTGAAAGGATGAGCTACCAGACTTCTGGTATAGGACTGTAGATATTCTGCTATATATATTGCCTCTGTACATGCTGCCATATTTAAAAATCATGGAAACCTGCAGACATCATCACACCTGTACTGACTTTTCTCTATAGACAACGATCCAAAAGTCTGTGGGCTATCCATGTGGTATTGCTAATGAACATGACACTGCATTTATCATCTCTGAGTAGATGAAATTATCATTGTGACTTCTCTAGGTCTCCGAGCAATACCCTGAGGGCAACTTAAAATGTTTATATACCAACAAAATAATGGGGTGGAGAACATTTCAGCTGTACCTCACACTAGAGAGGGCTTGGGAGCTCACCCTTCTTGGTTTCATTTTTTAATTACCACTGGAAAACACCCAGCCAAGCAAAACAAAAAGGTCTCAAAGCATAGCATCGCAAGAACTGATATGGAGAAAACACACAAACCAGTTTTTAACTAGGATTTTAGGCATGTTGAGTATAGGATTTTCTTACAGTCTATGCACTCTCCTAAAACCAGTTAACATGCAACTTCCTACAGGACATGAAACTTCATTTTGCAAAGGTATTTATTAAAAGAGTAAATACAGAACACCAATGTAATGGACTACTGGTGCAAGACTTCACTTGCAGGAGTTTTCTCCAATATGTGTGTGCTGTCAAAGCAAATGTGTCTTTCCTCTTTATGAGTACGAACCAATAGTTTAACACTCTAGTTCAAAAGAGCCCTAAGGATAAAGAAACATTACTAATGACCTAATGAAATTCTCTCAGATCGCACAGCGGTGGTGCACTGCTGATGAACACTTCCCCAAAAATCCTCCAGTTGGCATGTTCCCTGACAATTTGGGAACTTGTTTCTAATTTGTTTCAAATCTTGCACATGAGCATGGCTTGCTGAAAAAGGCTTCACTCAGCTCAGATCAATGTACGACGCTTATGTGCTCACATGCATTTCATTTCAGAAGATGCTTTAAACTATTTGTAATTGTTTTGACTGGAAGGACTAAGGAGAGCCCATCCACCTTTTCTTACTCTTAAAGATGTCAAAATAATTTTTCAATATTAGCTACTTCAGCCACAAGAGATATGATTTCAGTCTGCAGAAAGAAACTGTCTCCTGTATGATGATTGTGTGGAAAAAAAACCCCACACAAGAGCAACCAATAAAACAACCTTTCAGAAACATAACAACACAATGATTTCTGAGATGGCTGCTCTCTTATTTTGATAATGTAATTCCAATTCTTGACAATCCAAAAGTATTTCCAGAGCGCAATCTCTAGAGAACCATACAAGTAGAATTGAAGCACTCTGGATGATTTTTCATCTACTATTTGTACAGTAACTTGCATATTTTCTAGGTAAAAACAAGCGCTTTCTCCAGGATGTAACTACTAGCAGAGGTAGAGATGAAGCTACTGAAAGGCAAAGGTCTTCAGCTGAGTATTCCTTGAAAAATGTGCTTTCATAAGCACATAGATCCCAGCCTAGCCCAGAGTTTCTAAACTACTTAATTGAATTTAAAAAACGGAAAAAAACCCCAAACCCTCAGTCCCTTTAAATATGCTATTTAAATAAAACTAAAACAATGTCCCAATGATAAACATTGCTAAGCTTTGTAGTTTACTCACTGATGTTTAGAGAGATTGGCAAAGAAAACTTGGCTCTGAAAGATAAAAATATGCTGGGAGTGGGTCAGAACCATTTCCATCAGACTGTCACTGCAGTTTTGCAATGCTTGTGACCCCAATTTCCTTTATCCTCAGTTGCCTTTTCTGACCCTGTAGAAAGCTTGGGACCCACAGGGTGAGAAAGACAGGCCTATTCAATTTATAACTTTCTGAAAGTTGGGCAAATTTCTGAGGCAAATGGGGCAAGCTTATTTCCCACACAAATAGATAAAAGATAGATCATCAATCATTCTTATGCATTCCAGTCTCACTGCTCTTCATTTATTGCTATGCTTACAGCTGGACTTCATTCTCCTCTTTAGTTTAACAGCTTCTTTCTTATGGAAGTCTTTTGGAATAAAAGTGTTCTGTGCAAGCAGAATTAAAAATGTAAATACGTGACAGCTCCACAGGAAGTGCAAACAACCAAAGGGCAAGATGGATGCAGTATATACAAACCTCTCTTCTCTTGCTTGTCTTAGTTCTTCTCTTTTGTCTAAATAATCACGGCTAAAAAGAGAATTACAGTAAATTGAAGCAGAAACAGAAGAACAAGGTACATAGTAGAAGTAGAAGTACAGTAGGAGAAACCAAGAGCAGTACAATCAAGCCAATTAGAAGCAATTAAGGTTGTTGTTGACAAAAAAATGTCTATTTTTGCAAAAATTGCTGGAAAACGTGTGTACACTTATCCATGTATACATCACAGGTATGTGACACCAAATATGTGGTTTGAAAGGTCATCAAAAGTAATTATAAAAAATCCCAATAACTGAAAAACTTGAAGCACTCTTTAAACCTGGTATCTAAAATTAGACACGATGAACTGCACTTACTCATAATCAGCAGGCACATTAGTGGCCATTAAAGCATTCCTCATGTGCTCCAACTTAGAATGCCCCAAAACAGTGACTGCAGCACCTGGCAGGCTGGACCAAGGCAGGGAGCATACCATGTCACCCTTTTTTTCTAAGGGAGCTTTCCTACAGCTGGAAACAGGACAGCAAACTGGCATTACTGAGTAGGACAATTCTTCATTCTTAGAAGGTGTGTGCAGGATCACTGGACAGGTAAAAACCTTTCATTTCTTTATTTTCCTTCCTGGGTTTTAGATACAAAACTTCTATGTCAGCTGCCGCTCCCACAGCTCCTCAAGTAACACATATATTTAACTCTTGCCAAGTCAACTTTGCTGGATGCTTGAGCACTGTGATTTCAGAAAGGCCTGCCACATCCACAAATGTGGATGCAGATTTAACCCAGAGCACAGCAGAATCCAGTGAATGTCTAGCCTGTCTTGACACCACAGCAGGATAGTTCCTTACAATATATTTTTAATATTTTGTTGAATCTGGTAGAAAAAACTGATGAGATCTTCACCTTATCTGTTAGGTTTTTCCACAGTGTAACCTGTGAGTACCAGAAAGATTTTCAGAACTACTCCTTTTATTAATAACCACTATTTTTTCTCTATAATATGTCAAGTGAGTTACTTATCATCTACTGTACCAATAGGTATCAAACTAAGTACTCTTCAAAAGTCCATTAACAAGGAACACACATTACTGTTTCAGGCTATCTCCACATGCTTTGAATCCTGAACTGGTTATATTTTTATCATATTTTCAGAGTATTCTAGGAATTCTTCATTACTCTTTCCCCTCCGACAACTTCCACCCTTCCCTACAGCTGAAGAATAACTATTGTATTTTAGGACATATTGTTCTACACATGCAATGGGTACAAGAGTCCTTCTACTGAGAAAAATGTTCATTCTGTAAAGCATTCCTTTAGTTAACAATATCTTATGAAGCTTTTTAGCACCTCTCCTAATTCTCCAGCTCTTTCACAACTGGTGATGCTCTCCTTTAAATTATCCTCAATTTGTCAATAATGGTGCCAGAATCTAGTGCAATGTTCTCAAGGCAGAGTTGGAAAGAATGAGATAACAAATGAGTCATGATGGTAAATCCAGTACTGCTCACAAGTTTAAAGACTGTGAATTGCAAGTGCTATTTTTAATCAAAAATACATCTTCAGAGTCTGGGTTTCTAGCCAGACTGATGATATGATAATGCAATCCCAAGAACTCTTATGAAACTGTCCATGACTGCTTGCTGTGGCTTTGTCCTCCTGCCAGACTGTTTAATCAACTGTGTGATGATGTCTTGTCTGCAAAGTTTGGTGTCTTTGGAGACCCTCTGCGCAAACAGAAATCACAAATTTTGCATGATCATGGAACTCAAATCCAGAAGATGAAAACACTGGGCATCAAAAAATCCTCTTAAATATGTCATTTAGTTAACCAGTTTCTTACTCTGAAACAGTGGGATGAAAATGTATATTTTGATTTTTTTTCTGACTTCAAGGAAGCTCTTTTAGTGACAGAACAACTAGTGTAGCCAACCTCTACTGAAATGTGCAGATCTGTTATTCAAACAGGTCAATCTGCCAAATGCCCTGTTGGCTTTTTCAGTCTGGGAGTTTCTTTTTTGAAAGATCATGTTGGCTGTCCATGGCAGTCTGCTGCAGCCTGATGATACCACTTAGAGGGAGAGTTTTTGGAAGAGGCTTGAAGACTGAAACCTTATTGTTTCTGTTTCAGGAGAACTTGGGCAGCTGTTGGCTGCCAAAGATCCTATTATGGTGCTCTTCCACCTTCCCTCTGCCTCTCATTTCCTTCTAAACTAGCTATCTTCTGGAGCCAGGAGAATATCAATCAACCAACCAACCATTCGTAAGTTACTCCTCTTTCCAAATTCACAGAATCACAGTCTGTTTCCACTTCTTACTAAATAGATGACTACAGTGAAAACAATCCTGCATAGTAATAAACAAGCTCACATGAAACCCAGTGCCACCTTGTCCATAACTACCAATTCTGAGGCAACAAAGCATTTATCTTACTGTTCTTTAGGTTATTACATTATATCTTCTAACTACTAAAAATATGTTTATTTTTGACTCCTGTCTATGAGGAAACAAACTGGTTTCTTAGTGTACACTCTTCAGACTGTAGGCAAACCATTTCATGTATAGACTTCATATATATCCTTAGCCCCCTACAGTCTTTGCTAGTATCTGTGCTGAGATTTCCAGGCATGAATTTAAGAAGATAAGGGGGCTTGTCTCTTACTATCCTCAGGCAGCATACCCTGGGATTCCACATCACAAAACATTTTCTCAGATATGAGTCCTGGCTGTGGCCTTTGTCTGGCCATGGTTTGAACAACGATTTTGATAATTACTTCCTGTCAGTTATTGTTTCCAGGACAAAGAGACACATGTTCAGAAAAGTGGGAAAAAGTAATTAAAAAACATTACCACACAGACTGAGACAGCAAAACCCTTTTACTTTGCGTAACACAAAAGCAAAAAGATGTTTCAGAGCTGTCTCTTCTGCCCTTCTTGGTACCTTTGATCCCACTGTTTCACCTTCAAATCAGATGCCTCATTCAGATTATAATTTGGGGAGTATATTAGCTAATAAAACAAGCCTCCATATATACTCAGACAGTATAATTGAAAAATACATAGCTGCCTTTAAAAAAATTCTTTGTTTGTTAAATGCCAAAATTAATGATGTGTTTAATCTACCAGTTCTTAAGATACTTAGATCCAGAAAGGTATCTAAAGAGACAAACTATTCATTAATTCAATTATTTTGCAATTGAATGCCTCAATGATTCAACAATCTATCACACATTTAAAGCAAGAGACTGAGATCAAATTTGGGTCCTACTTGAATTTGTTTCTTTCTTCACGTTCTATCCTTTGCAACCTTTCTTCTCTCTCCTGACGCCGTCTTTCTCTTTCAGCTGCCAAGGACTCCTGGTGCTGCCGAAAAGATGATGTAAGGAGACCACCCAAAGCTGGCCTGCAGAAAAGGAAGATCAGATTTCTCAGTGTCACTTTTATTGATTATACTGGCAAAAAATGAGTAGCAATCATTCAGCAAGTAACATAATCCCAACCAGCAGAATGACATGGCGATATTTATGTATGGATCTTTCAAAGTACTGGTGAAATGTCGTCTTGCTAAATTGATTATAGATACTGTGATGAGCTTAAGAACAACACTTAAGGGTAGGCTTGTTAAATTGCCAAATTTCTAAAGCACAAATAAAGTATATGTAAACGTTCTTCAGTCTATTTCCACTGCAATATTGTTTAAATAATTTTTTGATTTTTTACTTTTTAAACCTGTTAACACCAAAGCTGAATCCTGTAAAGGATTTTTGGAATTTTAAAGAAAAAAACCTGTAATACTTTTTCAGTATATGAACACATTATGCAGTGATGTTAGAAACAGATGTGTCACAAACACTTGAGAATCCTTTATACAGAAAAACAAAAGCAAGGGAAGCAAATGTCATAACTGCCCTTCAGAATTTGAATGCCCTCTTAAGTAGAGGCATATTTTTCCTTTATACATTACAAATTTGGTGATGATGATTTCCTCACTGCATGTGCTGCAGGAGCAAAATGAATCACATGTAAGAACATATCTGTAAAACACACAGGGACAGTCTTCTCAAACCCTTCCTGAAAACTGTCAGAAATAATGGCCTCTACAGTAAAGACTTTTCAAATATATAAAGCCACATTTATATTCACTTATAGCTTGCTGTTGACACGAATTTTTTATAGGTTTTACTGCAAGTACTACTTTGGGAGAGTGGGTACTCACACACAGCCTTCCCCCAGCACGGTGGTATTGGTACCACCAGCCTCTCAGCACCAGAGTGACCTCAGAGTAAACATGTCTTTCTTTCTGTCTCTTAGACAGGAACAAAAAATCTGTATTGTACAGGGTAGCTTTATACAGATCCACACTGATTGAATTAGACTGATAAAATCAAAAAGACATAACTCATGTAGAGCAGTTTCTGTGCATTGTTGTAACATGAGTTTTGCAATGAAAATATTAATTAGAGAAATAGATACTGCCTTTTCTGAAAAGAAACTAAACTCTGCCTAGAAGAAGGTTCCTTAACCACTAATACAAACCTGAGTAAATTTTCATTATTTTTAAGAACTCAGACCCTTTCCCTTAATTATTTACTTGCCTATGGCTGCACAATGTAAGCATTTAGTATAATGGCACAAGTTCACTAGTGAAAATAGATGCAGAAGACAAAAACATTAATGCAAACTTATCTTCCCTGAGTGTCTATGCCTGTATAAGCAGGAACACCACAAAACATAGCCATTTCAGCCCCACTGGCAGCAGGGCAGTGTGAATATAATGTCAATAATTTCAATAAATTGAATTTCAATATGTCATATCCCACCCGCATAAACATTACATAAGATGGTATAAAACTTGATATTCTGTAAGCCTCCCTGCTGGCACTCCTCCAGAGCTACAGTATCAATGCTGGATCACGCTCAAAACCATAAAAATCTCTAATATGCTTCAGCACTAAGAAAAGGGGGGAAAAAATCCTCAAACATTGACAGTCAAGTACGTGTGGTGAATTTTCCCTTGAGCATATTTCAAATTTATTTTAACTTTTGACCTCTTAGTGCATGTAGCAAGAGAAAGCTCTCAGCAGAAACAGTAGCATCACTGTACTGAAATTCAAAAGCTAGAGCTCCATCCCTGCCATAGCATGAAACACTGTGGCTATAACGTTGGTTATAACATCAGAAATTGCACTTGGAAGGGGAAAACTGGACAATGCTTCCATGTGAATACATATGGAAATAAACTGGGAGACATGGCAAAAGAGGGTCCCTAACAAGTCTGTGCTTTCATCTGTTTTGTGTATTCAGCTTGATATCCCATCCTGTCCCACCCATCTGCAAACTCCATTTAGAGTCAAGGGAAGGTATGCCTTAAAAAAAAACCTGAAGAAAAATCAGTGGGAAGGATGGAGTGATGCTGAGAGACCGAAAGAGTGATTGTAGGTCTGCGCAGCATTCTAGCAGGTTGGAAACCTTCGGCTCTCACAAAGCTCTTTGAGGGTCCACAATAAATACATTCTTATTCGTGGAATTACAGGGAAATCACATGGAGATGCGTAGTTCAGTCATGCAGATGGGATTCTAACCTAACCCTGGTAGCAAAATGCCTCCAACATGCCAAACCACCTTGTTTGGAGGTTTGATCTAGCGCAGTTTGGCTAGCGTTGCTCACTTGGCTGAAATCTGCAGATGTATGAACTGCAGCTTCACAGTCTAAATCAAAGATCCACAGCCCTATGTCCAGAAAAAAAGCTAATGTTTAAGAAACTGAAAATGTTAGCTTACCACCTCTTTGAAACTAATCTTATAAAAAATAATTACCCAAAACTTGGTATTTCTGTATTTCTCACTGGTTATGAGTCCATACTCCATCTGAATGAAGTGCAGCATGCACACATGTGCCCGATTCAATTCCTTTGTCCCAGACACAGTCATATCGTGTACAACAGTTTATTGCATGGAATCGTCAAAACTAACAGTAAAAGCTGCAAGAAGGTTGTTCGTACAGGACAGGAACATGGTCAGCTGACCCCTTGTGTGGCACTGACTTCTTAAAACACGAATATTTAGGTTTTGGGTGTTCAGTGACATTTAGAAAAGAGCAGGCAAAGAAACAGCACTGATGCTGCTGAGTTAGTGCTTGCTTAGTGGTTAGACCCTGCAGCGGCCAACCCACTCATCCAGCCCTCGGTGAGGACCACACCTCCCACCAAACGCTGAGACCATCTGCCTTATGAAACCTTGTAAACTCACAGCTTCCCTGCTGCTATCAAGCACTGTAACTCAACCGCTGTTTGGGAGCATCAATACTCTTTTTAATATGAATTGCAACTGTAAATGAACAGAATTTAGTATTTAGTAAACTCTATCATTAAGTTTCTACATGTGCATAAACTAAACCTGGAGTAAACAGGTGTTATTGTCAGAGCATATAAACACTTAAGAGGAAAAGCAAACATTGAGAGATGTTCCTCAAACATTCTGAACAACTTGAAGAGGGATTTGTCTATGTATGGTTTGTCTACAAAATCTGATTTTTGTTTCTGTATTCCTCTGGCAGTAACACTTAAAGTAAATGTTCCCTTCCAGTGAACTCACACTTGAACTGCAAATGGCAGCAGCACTGGTCAAACCAGCTGGTGGGAAGGCTTGGGCTGAGCCTTTGGGTAAGTTTGTTGCTTTGATGCTGTTTAAAGGGTGACACTGCCTTCAGGCCTCAGCAATTTTTAAATCTTATTGCTGTAGACTGCATTTTAAAAACGGGTAAGCAAGGAAAAGGCTAAAAAAAATTTGGCATTGAATCAAAGGTGATAAGAGATTTTAACAGAAAAGGGTATGTGAATACTCAATGAAAGCATAATAGAGTGATCACTCATAAAACAGGGTTATAGCTAATATTTGCCAGCATTTTAATGCTGGTGTCATATGTTACCAGCTGGTAATACCAACCATTTGTTCAATTCCACAAATATAATCCAGAAGGATGCTTACACTGACTACTATTTTTGTCTTGTAGAGAATGCAAGGCTATTAAGAATGGACTGTTAATATAAAAAATGCTAAGAAAAGCTTTCTTATGCCTGCTGTTAAAACCAGTAAAAGCTAAACAAGCTTTGTTATTACAATCTCATTCCAAAAAGAAAACACACAACATGAATATGTCTAGGTCTGGGGATCTGTGAATAGAGCTCCACACCACAGCATCAGGACCTGGGGCCAAAGGGGTCATTTAGTTACTTATCAGGCTGGAAGAAGAGACAAGAAAGAGAAATAATGGGGGTGGGGGTGGGGGAGGGTGGCGGGAAGAAAATGAAAAAGAAAGCAACAGAAATATATGCAAAGCAGAGGATACAAAGCCAAAACACTGACTGTAGGCCCAAACTCTTCTGAATAAAAATTCAGCTAGACTGATCTACAGCATTTAACACAGCACTGAATTAGTAATCATTATTATAAATACAAATTCAGGCAGACACAACATACCTTTTTCGCAAGTATTGCAGTTTCCTGACAATACTCCATCAAAGACTATATATTTTGAAGGGGAATATGTGACCTGAATTACTCTGATCTTGTTGCAAACTGAAGAAAATATTTCTGTCTTACTCCAAGCCGCTTTATTTCATCAAAATTTCAGTTCTGATCTTCAAATGTTCTTCATTCACATATGATCTGAAACACTCTTTTGTGGCTGCATTTCCCTGTGCTTGGCTGAATTTTTAAAATTTCCTGAACTGAAATGGGTATCTCTAGGACAAATATAAAATACAAGTGTATATTTTTAGGAGCTAAAAAAATTATCAGATTAGTTATGAGAAGAAATCCCATTAGGCCATAAGGTTAATATTCAGGATTGTCTTTAATATAACATGGGTCAGAGTCATCAATAACTTTAATCAGGAAGCACTAATTACCTAATTTTGTGAAGTGCTCCTGTTCCACCAGTCATGGGATTGCTACAGGGAGGGAACAACAGTAAGCAGCTCCTACTCAGGGCTTAAGTAACTCTAAATGTCTCTTGGCTTTAACAAAATAAATTCACTTTCCAGCTTAGAAAGAGACAAAAGGCAAAGCTGCCAAAAGCCATATTGCTTTTCACAGTTAAAGAAACTCTCAGTGTGTTATGTCTCCCTATATGACAGGGCAAATTCAAAAGCATGTTGATATAAGATTTTGCAAACAGACTAAACATTACTTGAGGAATCTTTACAAAACTTCTCTCAAAAATAAACAGAAAATTGAGAGATAAAACTGAGTAATGCTTCTTTTGAGAAAGAAAGTTGAGAGTGACCAAGAGAAGAACTGATTAATGTTAGACTTTTTAAGAGGCATGGAGGACTACTGAAAATAAAGTGTCAGCAGGGCAGAGCTGCACAGAGCCCAGGCAAGGCACGAGGACGTTCTGCATACACTCCTCCTCTTTCAACCTGACCTCTACAGGTTTTACACTGTGCTTCTGTCTTTCTCCCTCCTCATGTGAGTTACAAATTGCTTGGAAGTGACTTGCAGAGCCCACATGTGGATCCAGGCTAAGGTGGGTGTCCCCTGAGCATCAGCACTGCACACAGTGTGTTCAGCCAGCAACACTCGGAAACCGTAACCCAGCTCATGCTTCTGTTTAAACATACGCCCTGTGATGAATCCTACAAAGCTGCAATCAAGAATATTGCTTACACAGTAGTTCAACAAGCAGCTAGGCCAGCGTAAGCCACCACTGCCTCCCAAATTGTAAATCATCAAGTAATTCCTAAGGTCATTTTCCCTCTTAAAACCTCAGCAATAAAGCTGAGGCTTTTGCCCTGGGCCACTATTACCAACTACCAAGCTATACCTTCCTCATTATGTTACTCAGAGTGAAAGATGTGCTTGGCATTTACCACAAGAAAAAATGGTCATGGTCTCTAGTCTGAGACCAGAAGTACATATTAAGACACACAGAACAGCAAGCCAAGGAACGGGAAACTGTTCTTGGGAGAGCAGCAACTTTGTAGGCTGTATAGTAGATTTTGTTTCATAGGTTTCTTGTTTTACCTTAGTGCTTAACAGCTGCAGTAAGAGAACTCCAGGGTGCAGATTAGTAATAAATAGCTAATTGAAAAAAAAAAAAAGAAAAAAGAAAAAAAATAGAGAACTTGCCAAGAAGCTTCATCCAGCAGCATCTCCGTGGTGTTGTCAATTACTGAGATTTTTAATTTTAGTAGGCAGTCTAATTGAAAAGCTGCTTGGCTTTTTTTTTTTGTGTGTGTGTCTGGATATTTTGTTTGGTTGGATGGTTTTGCTTGGGTGTTTGTTTGTTTGGTTTTTGCTTTGTTTTGAAGAGATGGAAATTTGAAAGAAAGCACCAGATTGCCAGCAAATCACTGTTTCAGGCACCTGGAGAGGGAATAGAATTCAAAAGAAGAGTTCTTGCAGACTTCTGCTTCACTTAATGTTTAAGCTTCAAGTATGGTGTTTAAGTGTCTGTGGAGAAAAAATCACCTGTAATCTAGGCATGCTAATCTGTGTCTGTCACCTGGTTTAGAAATAAATGCTTGAAGGTATATTTCCTTTAAAAGATACAGAAGAACATGGAGATGAACACTCAGCATTCAAGACCCTGCATCATGGGAGCCCAAGGTAATGTACTGCTGTGGATCACAAAGCAAGTAAGATGAAAAACATACTAAAGAATGTGAAATATACTTCATTTTTCTTAAGCCTATTTTCTAACGCTCTGGAAAAGCTGGAGATGCTTCAAATAGGAGCAACCTACAAACCCCATAGCAGGCCTTTACCAAGCTTGGAGACTTGGAAAAACTTCTGAGGGACCAGCCAGAAGTGGAGACTAAGTTCACAGTGACTGCCCAAGAGGCTCAAGAAGTGAAGGTTTGCAAGCTGAACTTTCTGGCATTTGATTTAACAGACAAGAGAATGGGGACCATGATCTCCTGCTCCTTTAGGACACAGTGCCCTGAGAAAAAGCCTTTTCAAGCTAGGCTAACTGTACTACTGTTTGACTACCAAGCCCACTGGGAACTGTCTCCTGGTAAATGCATCAGAAGAAACCTACCCTGGCAAACACACCAGCAGGATGTTTTTCTGGAAGTGGAATGAATTAAAGCTGGGGCTGAATTCAGGAGCTCTTGCCTTAGAAGTTACACTCCTTTGTGGTCTCCTCTAAGGATGGCATACACTTCCCCACCAAAAGGACAATAGGAAAGGCTGTGAAGCTTTGCAAGTAATGATTTTTCTGGTTCAGCTACAGATTCCATGGTGACACTTTCATTTTGAGTGACTGTCTTAGATTCAGAGTCCAAGAAGGATAGAAATATCCTACGTATGAGCATAACACAGGTAAATTCAAGCTACCCTACAACACCTTCTGCTCCCAGGAAAGGTGGCACCTCAGAGGGACAGAAAAAGTTGTTTTTTGTTTTTTCCCCTGGTGTGCTTCAGTCATGTCTTGTTCCTCCCCTTTGTTACCAAAATTTATCAGGTTATGAAACTGAGAGTGATTTTTTTCCCTTTTATTAAGTGGAGAGAGAAAGTTAACTGGTGATTTAAGTTGTGAAGAATGGGAGCAGTATATTTATGGAGCAAAGCAGTCTTTGGCATTTGAAAACAGGCAGACTGGGTTATACTTCTTATGCATTAAGAGCAACTTTCAGAAGCAGAGAGATACAAGAGAATCAATACACCCTTTCTTCTCTCCCAGTGAAGGGCTGAACAGAAAGTGCCCTGCAATTTGCCCTCCTTCAGCAGGATTCCCATGGCTGCAATACGCATTTCAGAAACATGGCTGTCCACAGGGGACCCAGGGAAATGAGAGAGAACAACAGTAGTGCAAGAAGTTGCCAAAAGGCCACAGCTGAATTTAGAAACAGTCAAGTAAGCTTTTTCTTCTGCTGTACACTCAGAAATATACAGATGATGTGGATTTCAAAGAAAAAAATCCAGCTACTTTTGCACTGAATTATACTGCTGTTACGATTCCCTACTGATCTTAGCCAAGGAGGGTTTTAAAACTATGAATGTCAAAATGTCAACCACACTGTTTCCTTCTACCTAAGTTGTAGCCCTTGTTTACACAAGCAAAATGCAGCCAAGGGCTTGAAAGGCTTGTCAGGGCAACTGAATGGAGCATGAATCATTTTGCTGGGCACTGCTCTAAATGCTGCTTCTTCCTTCCTCCTCATTCTCGAAGGTCAGATAAACGGTACCAGGAACTGCATCTGAGGCTCTTCCCTGCATGATAAAAGACAGGAATCTTTCTGTGAAAGCTTTGGATAACTAGTCATAAGCTGAAAGCAGAAAACTCACCTTGGAGCTAACCATAGATATGCATCTGCTTCTTATCAAGTGTCTTCCTCTCCTCCCCTCATCTTTTAACTTTATTTTTGTGTTTGAATCCATGCAAATTTTTACCATCAGGAGGTAGGAAATAATGTTTACATAATCTAAGACGAACACCATTCATAGAAGACTGTGAAAACTTCCACAATACTTTCCATTTACTAATTAGTGCTGAGCATTGCATCATGCATTACACAGCCTGCTCTCCAGTAAGCAAATTCTTACAAGCAAAATCGATCTCTATGTGGGCATTTCTGCAATGCAGAACATTTCATTTCAGGACAATGAAATAAAAGCAGGCTTCTGCTCTTCTTCAAAGCAGTCACTTCATTAGAGCTTGCTGAACTATAGATCTACAATGGCAATGTAGGCAAAAAGAACAAGAGGATGCAAAATGGCATCTGAAACTGTGAATTTAATTATCTTTCAAGAAAAAAATGCATCTATTCTGCAGGCAACATGCAAAAACACACTTCTCAGAGGTTCATATACAGGAAAGCATCAGGCTGTAACATCCCTGAAATGTAAAAATGCAGAAAACCTGGTGAGTTCATGAACTACCATGAACAGCAAGCTGCAAATTTAAACAGGAGTACAGAGATAATTATCATGTGAGGTGAAAAGCGGTAAACATAACCTGAGGGAAAGACTGAGATGTGACTCCGAGCACTGTGTATGGACCCTTTGAACATGTAAGAGAGATTTGATAGTCGAAGGCACAGCACTTTACAGTTTCACAATAAACAAAAGGATGAGGTATGATGGCTAGAAGATGCTGCTAGAAAAAACTGTCCACAAAATAAAGAATATTTTCCTAGCAGTGATGATAGATACAGGAATGTTTTCCAGGAGAAGTCATGTGCTGCCCTTTGAAAACACGTGAAGGTACAGGGGTCTTTCATTTAGCTTCTGTGAGACCCATTACAGGTCACAACAGATGATTGCAGAGCTCCCCTCTGGCCTGACTCTCCATGAATCTGCAAATTTTACAGCTTCATCCTGTGGGGCCAAGGCATTTTGGCTCCAAACCAGCAACGCACTTACGCACATGCTGCAATGAAAGTTGCCTTTCTCTGCTGGAGCAGCGCCAGCACCATCAACCTCTTGCAGGACAGCCCAACCATCTTTAGCCATCTCAGCGTTTGACCCCTCTGGGGTTTCTCTGCCACAATAGCAGTCAGAAGCCTACAGCAGCAGGAGCTTGGAAAATCTAAAACTTCCAAAGCAGTGGGATACTTTTAACTCTTGCTTATCTTGCATCTATTGTGCTGAGGTAAAAAAAGGGGGTGAAAATGCCAGTGTAGAGTGGTTTTTTTAATGGTGTCACTCAGCAATAATTTAATTGAAATTGAGGAAAGGTACTCTAGGAAGATGAGCAAATGAAAAACAATGTCTTTCTCCAAAGATGAACTTAATGTAATTACTCACTTGAAAAAAAAGGAATAAATCAATACCTCATGGCTAGAAATACATGTATGCTCAAAGAACCTAACTTGAACCGTTCTGAAGAGTAGCCTGCGAAGGATGTGAATCATTAGGAAGGTTTGAACATATACAGACACACACAAAGACATAGAAAAATACCCTTAAAAAAATTAACAAAAATTAGCTGGAATACAGGCAAAGGATCCTGACAAAAACCTTCAGTTCAAAAAACAGGGTGGGAGATGCAATTTTTATTAATTAGAGACCAGTCTGGAAACAAAAAATACAAACCCCACCTGGCCTAATTGGATATTATTTAATTGAATCATTAAATTTTTGAATTCAGTTAATTACAAACTTTTATCTTTCCTTCTTAAACTCAGCATGACATCCTTTGAAGCTGTCATTTCCTTCCAGGTTGTAACAGACAATTAATTTCTGGTGGTCCAAATCTTTTGTCAAGAATTTCTTTCACGTAACCGTAACATTTTCCTACCTTTTTTCTTCTCCTAGTACTTACATAATTCAAAAGAGTATTTTCATTGTTCAAAATACTGATTTTTTTGTTGCTGGTTTGGTTTTTTTCCCTTTTTCTTTTTTTTTTTTTTTTTTTAAGTGAGCTGATAACTGAAGTTATTGACTTTGCTTTACCTATAGCAAGAAATGTTTTCCCTTGATGAAATACAATGAGATATATCACGTATTTTCAAGAAAGGACAAAATTATGGCCCAGGAAATTCTGAGTTAAGCATGTTTCCAAGATTTTGTAGTTGATTTAAGATGATGGAAGTGAAAATAGATCTATTTGAATTTATTTTTAAAAATGGAAAGAAAATGTGCTTTAATTAATCTCTTAATACTTAGCATATGCATGAAGCAACTCTGCTTTATCCATTTAAGTGGAAGAAGCAGACGTAGGATGGAAATACACTCAGGCTTTTAACACCAAGTCAGACAGAAAGGCTTGAGAATGAGCGGGAAATCAACACATTCAGATTTTTATCCATTTTCTTTCCAACATTAGAAAAAATCTGGCTAGAAGCTATTTCCAGTACTCATTCAGAACAGCTTACACTTACCTCCTTCTTCTTTTCTACAAAGGAACTGTTGTCAAAACACTGATTAATTTACGAACCTGTCAGATTTGGCCTCTTGAGGTGGTGACAGAGTTGTCCCATAACGAGTAGTGGGTGTTGTAGGGGCACTCACTCCAGCATAGGGTCGTGGAGAAGAGTAAGAGCTGCTGCCATAGCTGTTGTATCTGAAGAAATGGGGGAAAAAAAGCAGGAAAAAGGAAGAGACAGAAAGAATCTGTCAGCAAGCAGGCATGAAACATAAATCCGCTTGTTTACGGGGTGGTAGTGATCCCATACCCAAGAACTTCTCAAACATTCGCCTTCTTAAAATGTTGCTCTATTTCCAGTTTCCAAATATACAACCTATCATGTACTTTTAATATTAACAATGTCATGAACATACGTGATGCAAACAGTGAGCTACTGGTAAGGAAAATAACGAGAGATTATAATGGTCCTCCCAAGTGACAACTCATAGTAGGAATAGTTGAATTATTGCTCAGTTACTCAAAATTATTAGCTGTTCTGGGAGCTGATATCCAGCTATTAGAAAAGGGATCAAACCAGTCCAAGTCAGCAGTATTCATATCCAGTGAAATTAAGGAAAACAGCAGTGCTCCTGAGACATGATCTGAACATGGACATCCATGATTTGCAAATGTTTGAATTTTAAATTTGCATTTAAATTGCAACCACATTCTTTTCAATTAAAGCTGGCAGTATTTTCTTTCCCCTCCCCCAACATAAGTAATAGCTTATGTCTGTAAAAAATCATCACCATGGTTAAAAAGTCATGTCTCCGGAAGCACGGCTTTAGAAATTTCTATCAGCCCTTCCCTCCATTAAAAAAAGAAAACCAATAAACTTGCTTCACTTCAATGCAAGCTTGCTGATCAAAGAGAAATTGTTTCCAGGACTCCTGGAACGGCCACCTCCCCAGAGTCCCTTCTATCAATGTTTTCATCCTGGCTCCTGTACTGAATAGAAAAGGCAGTTGTGTTGCTTTGCTGTGCCTTTTAACCATTGTACTTAAACAGCATGTCAAGGAGAGACTCCTGATTTGGGAAAATGTTAATATTTCTGTTCACAGACAATGCCATTTTCCCACATGGAAAGCATATGATGCTCTGTAGGTCAGTACTCTGCAAGGCCAACTCATCCAATGATAAAATTCATTTCAGGAAATAGGGCAACATCATTTTCCTTATCATAATTCATAAGATACAATAGAATCTTCTTCACCATATCCTTTCTTTGCTGCTTCTTCCCCACCATGCATCTGTACTCAGCAATTTCACTCAGCAATTTTATTTGAAAAGGCTGGTTGCTTTCCTTCAGCTCCATTTAGCACACTCATCTAGCCATGCAGAATTTCAAAGTTTCAAGCTTGATTCCTTAGGGTTCAAGAGCATTGCTGTCTGCCAAGGGCCATGTTAAAATCAGAAGAGCTTTCAGTGAGGTGCTTTTCTAATGGAAGGGACTGTGCTTTAGAGAACATGCCCTTTTGGACAACAGTTCCAGGTTGATGCTTTAGAAAACATACCACCACCAGCACCATCGATTTTTGAGGCACCATACTGACTTCCCAGCAACAGGGGAATAATTTTGGGAAGAAATTCTGACATGCATGTTTCTGAGCCACAGAAGGAATTTTGCAGGAAATAATTGCCATCTGGACCTTCTTGCCCTGTAAGAAAACTAACTAGAAACTGGAGATAGTGGTGTGCTGAAGGGCTGTCTAAATGGCCAGTGCGGAGCCTCCCTGTTGGGTCTTCTCTCTGACTCAGCCCAGAAAATGTTCTGCCTGCGCCTGTACTCAGTGAGCGATGAGAAAACTCCACTGTCCTGATAAGAACTCCGAGGTCACTTGGTATGTTCCTGACACTAATAGAAACCTCCATTTCCATTTCGATCAAGTGAAAGGAGAACTACTTATCAACAATTACACATGCTTTTCTTCTCCTCTGTCTCATGAAGAAGCTGACACAGTGCAGAACCCTTCTTCAGACCCAGCAATTTCAATTCATCCAAAGATAACTCTCATGAAAATGGAAGGGAACACACCTCCTAGGGACTCAGACCTACAACTATTAGAAAAGTAAAATTCAGAGGGACTGGTCTGGACACACCATTCTTACGTATCAAATTTAGAGGAAGTCTGAGATGCTGGACGAGTAACAAGGCAAAACCAGAACACCACAAAATCACTGAATATGCTGAGTTGGAAGGATCATGGAGTCCAAATTCTGGCCCTGCACAGGACCATTACCAAGAGTCGCACTGTGTGCCTCAGAGTATTGTTCAGGATGAGTCTATCCTGTACACAGTGTTTATCTTTCTAACCTTCCTCTGGTACTGTATTATTTCCATTTCCCTTCTGGTTTGATATACCCATGAAGATGCAATGGCCTTATCTCAGGAGACTTCGCTCTCAAGAAACCCCAGACATTTACCTCTTTTGCGGGCACATTACTATCCACATTTTGGAAGCTTTGCCTTCCTTTTCCTTCAAATAAACCCAGCAGAACCAGCCCCCCACCAGACACCACACCCTTGATCCTGTGCAATAACTAGAAGCACAAAGAATGGTCAGAGGCAAAAAAAAACACTGCAGAAATATTAGATATTGTAGAAACGGGAGGTACTAAGGAATCTACTCACTAAAGTATAGCAGCAGCAATGGGAGAGCAATAAATGAGGGTGAGAGGTCTAAGGGAAAATTGCACCTATGCAGGAAAACATAAATTTAGAGGAATTCTAGTGTTCAAGTTGCAGGTAAGGAACAATATGTGAAAACTAAGTCCCTTGTCAACAGCTACTTGGATCTACTGGCTTTTCAATGAAGTGAAAAAGCAACACAACACACGCACCTATTAGAAGAGAAAGAGCGAAAATTAAAAGGATCAAAGGAATCAAAATATTTGTTCACATGCAGAAATTCAGAAGGACTGCTGGAGAGAGGAAGAAATAAATATGCATACAATATATGTGTACATTTTTATCACCTAATTCAAAGAACACTGGCAACTGGGAGAGACAGGAAAAAATCATCAACCTCTTTTCAAGGTGTTTCTCTAACATTGTCTTTAGTGCTGCTTACTGTCAATTTGTTTTACTTGAAAACAGTCTGAGACAAAGCAATTTTTTAAATCTAAAATAAGTGGAATGGGGAATTTAAAATTAAAAACTAAGAGAAATGCATGAGGAACAACTGAACTGAGCAGATGTTGTTGAGATAAAACTGCATATTCTGAGTGCTGTATTATCTTTATAGATGTCTTATTACAAACATGAATAGAAATTGCACATGACACAGACATGCACTGTAATCTAACAACAAATTTGGGATTTGGCAGTTCAGCCTTTGAAGCCAGGATTTCACCCCTGAATTTTAAGTGCTGATCTGACCTCTCTTGGTTTTATAGCAGAAGAGATCCATTGATTTTCATGAAATCATTTCTGCAAATTACACTGTTCTAAATGAGAGCAAAATGGTGCTTCTTTTTGTGATCTCCTAAATCACGGGTTATTTATCCACTGCTCTGTAGAGGGGCCCAGCATACTTATTAACTATAGACCTTGAAGAAGAGTAAGATGAAATGAAGGCAACAAGGCAGCAAGAGAATATCAATCAAATCAAAATACAGTCTTACAAGACTAAAACTAATACAGTATGTTCTGGAAATAATAAAACACATAGAATGCACTATTACCACTATAAAGTTCTTGAAAGGTGTTATTCATTATCTAAAAATTAATGTCAGCTGTATAGAATCTACCTGTTTTCCCTCATCATTTCTGGTTCCTTCTCTTTCAGAGATGCTGGAGGCTCTTCAAAGTCATATGAGAAGAGGTGAAAAGGAGTATGCGGTACATAAGGTAATTTCTCCACCGTTGGAGATGCCTTTGGAGTAATGGATGCTGAGGAATTTTGGGGTGAGCTCAGCAATGTTGTCGCAGGTGAAGATGGTGATGAAAGGACAGAATTATGACGACAGACAGATGACTCAGGCACAGAAGAGGAGCTGATAGAAGAGTTCTTTGCTCTAGAGCAGGAGAGAGACCTCTCAGCTGGAGAAATGGTACTGGAGATAGCTGAAGAATCAGAACACTGTAAAAAATTTCCATTCACAGCCTCCCGTACATCTTGAACCTCACTGCGGAAGGAAAAAATCATGAGAAAGGGAAGAAAAGGAGAGAAAAATGGGGAAAAGAGAGATCAATAGCTAGTAATGCTTGGAGGGGAAAAAAAAACACAAGTAAAGGAGAGTCAGACAATCAAAAACTTTCCAAATTTAGACAATTATCACCTCTTTTTACATGAAGTAAGAAAACTCACATCTTTGTATCCCAGTGGGATTCTTCTTAGGCTTGAAAGTACTGGGGAAAGGAAGCAACTCAATTGAACAGAAAAGAGAGTATTTAACCTCCAGGCTTCAGAACTAATTTTCATTAATCTTTTCCCAAGTATTTTTTTGAACAATTTTCATGTATTTTAAGTTAGGTTGTAAGCATCATCACAGCAGCACAAGCAGACTCAACATGCTGGATAAAATGGTCCACAGAGTACAGATGCTTCAAGATACAGTCTGCATGACTGCTTCTTGAAACATCTTCAGATATCTGAGTATCATGCTCCCTGGGGATATGATCTTCTCACTAGAAATGTTCATCCATCAAAGATGAAAATAAAAAAGTACTCAATCAGCACTGTTCTGTCAAAATTCAAGTTGAGAATGATCTTAAAAGCAACACTTTACCTGATCATTTGTCTAAGTATGAAGGTACTAATTTCTGATTTCTCTGAGTTTCAGTATCCCATGCCAGTGTTAGATAGAGACTTGCAGAGTTGTATCAAGGGAAAAAGAAAACACATCTGCTTTGCTCTACTGAAGGCAGATGTTGGAGAGTGACAGAAGGCACAAGGCAGGTGAAAAGCCATGGGATCTGCACTCCAGGATATCTGTTTTCGCTAGTAACTCCAGCATAAACACTGTGCATGTGCTTTGAGCTGGATCACTTGGCAAGTGGCTGATATCATTCTACTGAGACCACTTCTGTGATCCACTGACAGGCATGGCCCTTACCTGAGGGCTGTGGGCTTGGCACAGCATATGCAACAAAAACACTATACATGTTATATATGTTGGGATATTATGAAGTTAATAATCAGGTATATAACAGGTAATTGTTCTCACAACAGATGCACAGTGGGCAGTCTGGAAACCTTCATCTGTTAAACCTGCTGTGCTTGACAGGAGTCACTGAAACCAGGCCCGTCCTACCCATCCTGACAGCACCTAACAAGAACAGCCAGGGTACAGATCACTTTTGTCATGCTACAGTGACAGTGAAAGGAAGTACTTAGAAAAGGCATGGGAACATCACCCAGTTATCTCAAAGTCATTATTATTTCAAAAGATCGATGACCTAAAAACACATTATGCTCTCTACGTGGCTCTTCCTCACGTTTTTTTTAACTTGTGTCTTTATTTTGACTTTTAACAATCAGATTTGAGGAAATTATCACTTAATTTTGAAATTTCAGGCAGCCACTGGCAAGATTTGCAGACTGGAAGATATTAATAACAACAGTACAGTATTTTCTTTGGAATTCACACATTAAACAGTTTCCTTTCTTCCTTCTGTGCTGTACAGTGTCTGCATGAGTGTGGTTTATTTAAAAAAAACCCACCCAATCTCATTTGCTGAGTTATAAAGCCAAATAACCTAAATCAAATGGCTGTCTGGAACAAAGAATGTATTTTCTTGCTTCCAATTTATTAGGATCAAGTTGCCAAATACATTATATATCTCAGAACTAAGTGGAGACTTTTACGTGAGAATATTGATATGTGATTTGCTTATATCTGTATATATACAGATGGGCAAGTATTTATAAAATCATATATATACACATATATACATACATCTATATCAGTTTTATCTCATAGTAGTTCTTTGCCATTTAAACATGAACAAAATTGATAGAAATCATAGGCCGAATTCAAAAAAATGTCAATCTACTGCATAGCAACAAATATTCCTAATAAGGTGGTATTAGTAAGGTAGTGATGAAAACCTCAGAAACCAGGCAACACCCTCAGGAAAGCATTGCAATGTTTCACCATAGCGTTAACTAAAAAGATACACCTAAGCCATGCTTAGAAGTTATGCTTTCCACTAAATCCTTTAAGATTTGTGAGCATTACATAAAGGGAACGAGTGGAGACAGTGCACTGAACCTACATAATTAAACATGTTTCCATTGTCACTGCTGCCCCCCACCCCCCTCCCCAAAGCTTTTAAATGCAAAAACATTTCCCTGGGGAGTGGCTTTAACAGGTGATCTAGGAATTTGAGTGAAAAAGTAGATGCTGCTGCACACTGTGCTGGTGAGTTCATGCCAGAGCCTGAAGAAAAGGTGGAGGGACGATGCTGAATCCTGGTACCTGGCTTTGACCTGCCTATTGGCCTCTTCCTCCCCCTCATCCTCAGTATTGGGCTCTGTGACTGGTTGTTCTTCTTCCTCCTCTTCATACTCATCCTCTCTGAGGTCAGACCAAGGAAAGAGGCATGCAATGGGATGGAAAGAGAGAAGGTGGAAGAGAAAACAACATGAGTCCCCAGAAAAAGAAATGCAATGAAGTCAGAAATGGAAGGAAAACAGTGAGGAGGACGAAGTTTTGGCCCTCTATGTTAGACAAAATGCCACCTAAAACTTCCTGCTAAATATGTGTTGGTGCAAGGGCAGCTACCAATATAAAAATGCTATCCTCTCCCCTATTTATATTTGTACTATTAACGTTTAAGATTTGAAGATGTCACTGCTTTTCCTCCAGCTTGGCTTTCCATTTGCTGCTGCTCTACCTGCAGAGACTTTAACGGAAAACATTCATGACAATACCAATATTCAACTCATTAGTCATTAAGTTGTGTCTTTTTGGCTTAAAGGACAGTACACGCTGTGCTGGCATGGGATAGCTGGCACTGGACATCACACTTTCTAAATTAACACAAATAAAACATTCCTGTTAAGCAACGAATAGCTCAACTGGAAAACAGAACAGGGTGAACCATTGAGTTAGAAATAACAGAGAGCCCAAATCAGTTTAGGACTATTTGCAAATAGCAGTATTTAAGTCATCAGATACCAGTACATGAATTATTTCAGTAGAGTCATTAGTATGGTCAAAGCAGGCTTTGGTTCAGTAGTAATTCTGGCAGAAGAGAATTTTAAGTCACGCATAAAGCCTCCATAACCTACAAACCACATAAGCAAAACTATAATAAACAACAAAAAAGGCTACATTATTTGCCTTCTCTCCCTCCCATCTATGCTTTTTTCTCCCCAAACCAACAGACTCAAGGAAGATTTAGAAAATATTCCGTCTCTGAGCTTCTTTTGCATTTGCAGATGATACAGTTCTCCATTTGATTTAATAATAACCATGACGTTATGCTTCATGCAAAAAAGAAAACATGCAAACAGTAATAAAGTTTGTAAGACACTCATAATCCTTGCATTTTCCTGAAAGCTTGGTTTCTTTTCTCTAATTCTGAAGGGATGCCCTGTGGATTTTTTCCATTTAGAATTAGTTTCCATATTGTAAGAATAGTGACTATTTACAATGTGAGATCATAAACTCATTGAGTGCAATGCAAAGGGTGAATGCAAAATTTGTTGCATTTATATAGAGTTTGTTATAGAATAATCAGGAAAATGGCAGCACCTGGAACTTTTCCAATGCTCTGGCAAGCATCTACAAGGCAAACACTTTTAACCATTCCTCAGGTGCCATAGTGACATAACCATCTCAGTTGTCATCTCTTCATCTCCCTGTCCTCTCCACAAACATACATCTCCCTTACAGAGACACCTCTCAACTTCCACACATAGACTGGTATATAGAAAAAATAAGAAAAGAAAGAGTTGACCCTCTCCTTACTAGCAAGTAGCTCAAGACTAGCTTTGCTATTATCTCCTATGAAGGGAAACATCTGCATCTGCTAGTCCTACAGCAACCACATTTGGGAAACAACTCTTGAAGCTTTGTGGGATCATGGTTCTCTGATAAGAGCACAGTGGATCATATAATGTTGGCAGCACAGTTGTCACTTATAAGAACAAGAGTGGCTACATTATTACTGTGTTTTAAGCTCCCACCAAGATTCCAGACTGATGATGTCAAAATTTCTACTCTCAATTGTGTCAAAATGCCCAAAACCATAAGTGAAATAGTCATCTGATACAGATCTCATAAATGTGAGGGCATGGTAGTAAGGATGGGAGTTTATACAGAACAGGGAACCACTGACTTATAATTGAACTGAACAGAGAAAGAAAGTGAAAGATTCCAGAGACACCGTTCTTCTCTGAGCCCAATGACTCTTTCCTCAAGTCTCTTTGACTTCTAGATCAAAAGCTTAGAAGAAGCTTTGGTTGGAAAGCTCTTTTCCTTTGCTAATATTAACTGTAGAGGGGCAGCAACTATATGGCAATTGGTTGGAAAAACTGGAGGAAGGAGCTGGCTCTGTGTCAGTTGGCTGCAGAGATGACTGGTGTGCACAGAGGCAGGCACGCTCCCCAACCTGGGGGAGACAATTTCATCAAAGGAAATTTGCACAATGGAAATAAGAGTGTGCTTGTGAGAGATGCTCAACACTTGGAAAGTCCTCTTTGTGCAACTAAACTCAGAGTTTCAGACTCCTCAACTGTGCCCAGAAAGGGGATTGGGCACAGATCAGAGGAGAGGGGTAAGTTCACAGGCAGGAATAATGTGTGCTCTTCTTTTAGCCAAAGCAATACTGGCAGTTGTTTCTCAGTCTTCTTAGAGAACAGATACTCTGTCCATAAAAACAGGTAGTACCTGCTAGCTAAATCTTTTCTAAAAAGGTAGAAGAGGAAAATTTCCATATGAATATTTATTAAAACAGAATTTAGGAAAACACCACCTACAGGCAGGTGGCATTCAACTACAGTCAGATACTAAAACAGAACAGCATACAGATTTGTGAATTCACCTGGAATGTTCAGGGTGACATGTTCATTTCTGTGTGCAATGGAGAAGGAATGATGAGGAAAGCTCACTATCCCTCCCATGTATACATGCAAATTTGGTGTCAGTGCAATAGTAGAAATAAAGTAGGAAAAAAGATTCAGTGGGAGGTTTCCAAATAAACAAGGTTGCAGAAGCCAGGGTGTTTTTCAGTAGTGCAGAGGAATTTATCCTGTTTAACAAAAGGCAAATATTTATCCTGCGGCAGGGAGGAAGGGCTTCAGCTAATGCTGAAAGATCATATATATTCAGCTAATCTTAAGGCTGTTCCTGGGTTACTTCAGTTACATGATAGAAGTACCAGATTAGAAGTATTTAAACAAAAGATTTATAACACTGAAAACAAATTTCAAAACAATGGCTGTGCTTATTTTCATCTTTAAAAAGGATTACTGCTACAGGCTAACACCCCCACTAAACAAATAAACAAAACCCCAAGCCACCACAAATTTTTTAAAATATATTATCTGTCATGGCAACTAACAAACATCTAGGGCACAGGTTTTGCTCAGTTGTTTCAACTAAAATGTCACATGAAAGTATTTAGAGCCCCTTAAAATAAGGTGCATGTTAAAAAAGACTATGGAAGTGCAGTTTATGGAGAGAGAACCACTAGGGCAGCAAAACAGAATCTAGACAAAGGATTTAGAACTAAAGGATTAACTTTTCCCCTTTTTAAAATAAAAGAAATAAAGAGAGTGACAATCAAACTTGTCCTGCTGATTTAAATAGGCTACTCAATGCTGAAGAGAGAAAAACACAAACAGACTGATGAAAAGAAATGATAGTAAAGGGACTCATCTACAAGTTTAGCTGAAGGCAGGGACAAAGTCCATAAGATGCTATGCATGGTACCTCATGTACACCTAACCTAGTCACAGCTAGATGGTTTTAAAACTAAGGCACCACTCTGAAGACAATGACTCTTATCCACAAGAACTCAGAGCACCAAAAAATGCTCTCTGACTCACTGGACCCTACAGCTGAACAATGTGCACAAGGTTGTATATAGCCTCTGTCCTCTACAGGCTCTCCCCAATCTCTTTCCTCTGCAGAGTTTCTATGAAGGCAGCTTGAAGGAATTTAGGATTTATTTGTTCCAGCTTGTAGCCCAGAAACACAAATTTCTCACTGTCCTCCTCTACAAAAATCCCAAAGGTAGATGTAACAGAAAAATCAAAAGCTATGAAGGAACAAGAAAAATCCAACACAACAAAACAAACCCAGGAAACAACCTCTCCACCCCACAGCCAAAACCAAAAAGCCCTCCCAAGAAAATGAGCATGAGCACAGAAACACATTTTGCTGTGCTTGGTATCAAAGGAAATTTTGGAAGTGTAAGATATGGTTTAAATAATTTTAATTTGGGAAGAATTTGACCTCTGATGTTTGAATATAGAACAATAGAAAAAAGTGTCTTGCCATAATTAGGCTACCAATGATTTGTTCTGCACATACAATGCACAGAGAAGTTAACTCATGAGATAACAGCACATTAAAATATCTTTCTTGTGGTATATGATTCCACTTTGTATAGGGTTCATTTAACCTTCCTAAAGTCTTACTAAATATTTCCTTTGCAATTTTGCAGCTTACTGAACAAGGCTTTAAGTGCAGTTCTGAACCTTTTGCATTCATCCAGATTTATACAGAAATTTCCAAGAAACACGAACACTCAAGTTCAGTGAAAAAAGGAGACTTGGAGTTACGAAGTGACCCAGAGAAGAAAGGACTGGGGAGTTGTAAAGCTATTGGTTAGTATTCCCACACTCTCTGAAAATCACCTTATGTGCCATTAAATACTGATGAGCAATTTTCTCTCCCTTTCTTTTTGTAATTGAGACAAGTGCTTTTTAGTTTCATTTCTTTAAATTACTTCCATTTAAACTTTCACTGCTTTTGATACCCCATCCCTAGAAGTGTTCAGGGACAGGCTGGATAGAACTCTGACCAACCTGGTCTGGTGAGGGGCGACCCTGCCCATGGCAGGGGGTTGGAAGTGGATGATCTTTAGAGTCCCTTCCAACCCAAACCATTCTATGTTTCTATGACCAGGATTACAGGCTACATTCCACAAAATAAGATCACCATTAGCCATTACAGAGTATTATTCTAAATTAAATACTACAGTTGATCTTGCAATTTTTCCTTTCATGATTATTTCCCACTTTACCTCCTTCAAACCTCTGACCTGTTTTACCTCTTACCACTTTGCAAGCTGCATCCCTAAACCGCTCACAAGTGAACAATGAGAAAATGAAAAATGTGCTGTCTAGGAAAGATCTTTACAATTCACCATGGATGTAATTTTATGTTCTCTTGCCATCACTTGCCACTGTCCTCAATTTATAAGTGAAATTCCACCTTCATAGGTTAGACCACACAGTCCATAGCCAAATTCCTAAGTCCTTGTAAAACAAATGCTTTAGTACACTTCTGCTGCTTCTTCCTTTCTTCTGTCCTAGATGCCAAACCAGATTCAACTAGCCTTTTATATGAAAGCTAAAAGTGGTAATAATTTCAATTCATCATTTTCTACTCTATATAAAGATATGGCAATATACTTTCCTCCTTCATTAAAAATAAAATGAAGGAACAACACATTAACCCCACTGCCCATTTCCATTCCATTGCCACATATGATAGACCACTGCAGTTGGTGCAACTATGAGAAGATGAAAATACATTAAATGATATGAATAACAACATACAAAGCCTCAAAACCTGATCACCTGCACTCAGGAAGACTAACATGCATAATTTAAAAGGTCAAAAGGAAAATGACCCTGGTATTTCTGCCCTAAATAAAGAAAACAGTTCACACAAAAAGTTGAGGAACTGACAAATGATGTGAAGTACATGCACTCACTATGCCTTCACATGATGCTGTTCCTTAGGTTACTGTTACTTTCTTGCCCCTAAAATACGATAAGCAACAGCTTTTCACACCCCAATAATACCTAGGTGACTCCTCCACACTTTTTATATAGGACACATCAAAGCAGAGTATTGCTTAAGATACTGTCAAGGCTTTGCAAAGACTTCAAGAGTTATAACTGTGTGATCATTGAACAGCATTGCTGTTTTTACACTTCTATGAGCAGAGATAGAAAGAAACGTGCTAGACTTTTGGAGCAATAAATACTGAAGGAGAAATAAAGAAGGAGAGGAGCAGTGGTATTTTCAGAACTTGAAAATGCATATTGGTTAACACTTTCAGGTCGCTGCTATTGATCCTTACTTCAAAGGGAAATGGCATCTTGCCAAACTGCGGTCTCTTTTAACTCCCATTGCAACCTATGTGTAAAAAAAAATTTTCCCCGGCCTCATAGTATTATGTTTGGAAACACTAGGAGCTCTCTAAGGCATTTATACTCCAGTGCATGAGACACTATCATGCAGATCCAGACAAATACACTCACATCCTGGTTTGGCATTGAATTTCCTCAGGTACTTCACCAAGGCTAAACACACAGTGGGGAGAAAAAAAAAAGTAAAATATTAGGCTAAGTGAATGCTGCAATCTCATTTGCCATGCAGCTATAATCTCATTTATGCTTCAGTGTTTTCTTCAATCCTCTTGAAATTCAAACAGGAAAATCTACCATTACCTTTATAGCAAGGTGCAGTGCTGTCAACTGGACTCTGCATTTATACCAAGTATAAAAACATTGCCTTTCAGCAAGACCCACAGTCAGCAAAGAATATCCCTACTAGAAAGCCTGATGTATCTACAGAGATATTTCTAATTCAGATAAAAAGTGCTGGTATCAACCTCGAATAGTAACAGGACCTGTACTTGTGATGCTCATAAAACTGTAACTTTTAAATTTTTATGTTATTACTACTTATGCATTAGTGGGTCAATCCCTATCTATACATCAATGAAGTCCTTTTTTATGGAATGGCTTCAGAAGAAAATTTTTCTTAGCCTATTTCATGTCTCTTCCCATACTGGATTCTTTACAGGACCTTCCAAGGTATTCTTACAAAGACTAAGATTGCAAATGTCACAATTTTATTCTCTCTTTTCAAGTCTGTTTGACTTCATGCTTCAAATAATCCTACCTGCACGGGAGAAATACACATATCCTCCCTGCTCCAAACCTAAAATAGCCGGTCAGATTTTATATGTTATTGCTGCCAAAGACTAATAAAGGTCTGATGCTATGAACAGATGCTACCTTACCAAGCCATTTAATTTCCCAGATAAATCTTCCCAAACCCACCTTTATACTCCATTTTCACCCATACCAATCAAATACTTAAAAAAGCTATTATCTGTCCCATAACTGATCATATGCCATTCTAGGTCAAGGCACACCCAAATGCTAGGTAGCTTAGCTCATATCATTCTTAGCATATCCACAGATATATGACTGTGTGTTTATCCTGGAGATGTTTTCTTTGTCTAGTTTCATGCCTCAGTTGTTTTAAATATCCAAAACTAGGATCCAGAGATAAACATCAAGGAAACAAAAAAAGCCCAAACATGTGTTTTCTTCTATTACAGCAGTAAAAACGAAATTAACTTCTTCTCTCCTCTGGGCCTATAATAATCCATACCACAGCCTGAGTATTACATTAAATGCTGATGTTGAGTCTCCTCACTTTGCTGTTTCATACCTATCATACCACTCATCATATTTGACACAGACAGCAACTCTAAGAGATGTGGAATGTACCCATCCTAAATAAAATTAAATAAATCCCACCCACCACTGTAACCAGCACTTTGATCTATAGCCATAAGTATTTCTAAAATAAAAACATTTCATGCAGTGTTGTGGAAAGTCACCAGAACTTGAAACATTATGACAAACCCTAGAATTCTGTCATAGTAAATGCTAGAAAAATCAAGGATTAGTTATGGTTTAGGATGTCTGAAAACAAAGAAAATCATAGTAATAAAAAAAGAAGTCTCAGCTGTATTTTGGATGAACCAACCCTGCAGTTCTGGCTCTACATGAAGCAATTTGAACAATCAGTCAACAGAGCCTAACAGTCAAACTAAGGTCTGTGCTGTTGGTTAGAAACTCGACAGGAATCCAAAGTGAAGCACAAAAAATGCTTAGCATCAGAGGCTCAGCTGCATTCATTGTTTTCTGGTGAAACCAAAATAGTGTCACAATCTCTGCCTGCATCTTGGCAATCCTCAAACATCAGAAACATCTATTTTCTAACACACAGATTCTTATGACTTTTCCACACAGCTTCCTTTATTTAGACAACAATTTCCCAGTTTTTTTCTAGGACCATAAAAGGTGTGAAAGCCCTTGAGCACAGTGTGCACCCTGCAATGGCACTATGTCCAGCTAGCCTAGAAATCTGTGGGAAACTTTGGAATTCCCTGTGTTACTCTTTGCTCAGAGGAAGAATCCTAACAGGCTTTCAGGCAGGGCCCTAACAAAAGTAAAGTTCATAGATACATTATGCCCTGTTTGCTTCTCTTCTGTTTTTACCTTATCAATATAAGTCTCCTGAAGGCCAAGTTTCTTCAGATCAAAAAATCTGAAAGCCTCAGGTGAACCTGAACTGTTGGCCTTCTTCATACTTTTTAGCCCCACGGTCTGAAAAATATAGCTTGCTAAAGCCAGCTTTGGTTATTAATTCAGGATCCAGGCTCCACTCTGATGAGTTCTGAAGATGGCAGTCAGTTCTTTCACTTGTTAGATGTCAAACACAGGAATACTGACAAGAAAGTCCTAACCACAGCCAGGTTATCTCTAGACTAACATATATAATGTTATATAATCAATCTTAGTAATACTTTGGTGATTTTTGATGACATTAAACAAATCAAAGCTATGAAAAAGAAGAAGAAGGCAGAGAGTCTAGTAGGGTGAGGTAAATACGTAATCAAAGCTTCTGACAACTTCATAAACCTCAGTTTTTGTAACTAATTCCATAAAGCTTTGATGGAGCCATTCACTCAAATGTTGGTAAGAGGTGTCAGTGTAAATGTCATAGAAGCTCCCCTGAGCATGTTTGCTAAGTCTGGATGACACAGCTCTGATGGGACACCCAGGTATAGAGATGCATATGGTCTCTGTGCAGTACTGAAGAAAGGGAAATACACAGCAAAATGTGAAACACATTAATCTGAAAAACTGGGAGAAGTTTCTGCTTTTTAAGTACAGAACCCAAAGCAACACTGAGAACTTCTGAATTACCTGCCTTCTACTCCCTCAAAGCCAGACAGGACCAGACTGAAAGACAGACAGGCAGAAATTTCCCTTTTAATGCTTGTATACCCAGAAATGACTGCATACAGTAACAACATAAATCTAGTGAAAATTCCATGCCACTTTTTAAATTTTTCCCCAACTCTATCCGTTGCGTAGTTGGAAAAAGCTAGCTTGACTTTAAAAAGGTAAAAAAAAGCCCAACACAACCCATGGAACAATGTGTTTAAAAGTCTACTGCTTAAGAAACAGCATGCTAGAGCATAGATTGAGAGCGCTCAATTTGGATCAGAGCAGACAACCTTAGGAGTTACCTCCAACAAAGAGCTTTTTAAAACAATGTTTTAACAGGAGTGAAGTTCTCTGCAGGCTTATTGGTGCTCTACCCCATCATGGTAAAAGAAAGCAGTTCTAGCTAAGCAAACCTGCTGGTGGTTGGGAAAGGCTTCTTAAAGTACTCTGTAATAGGTGCAAACCCTCAAATCAGCCTTGAGCCTTTCTTCGTTAGTAGTTGTTATCAACTTCTTTACTTATTCATTTAGTAACAGGCACATCAGTCTGGGCTTCACTCTCCCTGAAAACTACTTTAACACAAAGCAGATTTGGGTCCTTATTTGTTTTGAGCCACAAGTGAAAAAGCAATACATTTCGTTTGGAAGAAGGTTGCCAAGTTGATGAAAAAGGCCTGCAAGTTATCCTTTTGGTCGCCCTTAGTATTTATGGTCAATTTTTCCCAGCTCAAACCCTAAAGTCTGCTCTCAATTAGCCTGGCATACATCAGAGCAACTCCACTGACTTCAGACAGCTTTTCTGGATACAGAGCATTGCGAGACAGAACAGAATTTGGCCAATATTGTCTTTTTTTGTTTTACCGGCACCATGAATTTTTGGAAGACTTATCAATTGACACAGAGCAGATGACTGTGGACAACCTGTTTGATGTGGTAAACAAAAGCAAAGTAACTGCCAAAACAGCTGATGAGTTAGAAAGAAAAGAAACATGAACACTGTGGGAATGAGAATGCTGAGAAGAACTTGAATCTTCTACTGATTTTGGTACAGAAGTCCAAAAATAACCAAGAATATTTCCCAAAATAAAATTTAGTAGAGTGTAAGAGTGTGTGACAATCTCCAGCACTGTCCATCAGAAACAATTCTGCTGGGACTAATCCACTAAAAAACCAGACACAAAGTTTAGACACCAGCAGGAGCAACACAATAGGATTATCTATAGTACTGTTACACGATTCTTATTAGGGAAGAAAATGTAGTGAAGGAATAAAGAGACTGAAACCCATGTTGTAGACTATTTTTTTGAAAATAAAGCTCTGCCAAAACTGACTGCCAATTTTTTTCCTTCCTCAAGAGGGATCCAAAAAGAACCAAAAGAAGGTCATTAACAGAAGACAGTTCTTATATGGGTGAACAGAAGTCACCTTTATTATCTATTTGCACAGATTCCTCCCTACAGCATTAACAATGGAAGCAGAAGGGACATAACAAGCATTTCTTTTGACAAAACCAGGTGGTGCCTGCATCATAGTTTAACGTATGATTTCAAAATTTCAATACAAATGGCAGCAAGGCATAAATTTATGATGCTCTGTTAAGGTCTTTTAAGCCAATAAATATGTTGTATCTGAGACGATTTGCTCAAATTTGAAAACTGGATTCACAAAACCTGTTTCCATTTAAGGTTAATTCAAACTCTATAAATGTGTAAAAACTTGTATGAGTCATTTAACTTCACTGTTTTTCTGCCTGAACATTAATAAAGAGAAGGCATACAGATTTTCTTTTTTTTTTCTGTCTCAGTTTAGCTATCGGGTGTAGAGATACTGGTGCATACATCTGGACTATTTCACTCAAAGTTGAGACTTGCTGGAATATGATAAAACAGGAAGGCTGTTTTTCCTCTTCCTACTACAACTACAGATTTGGGCAGATAATGAAACTAAAGATGTGAAGAACAGAATCTGCTTATCTGAAACATTGGTTTACTAGAAATTTGGTGGGAATAATAGAAGATCCAACAGCTGACAAACTTCTTTTTATGGTAACTTAAAAAATTTCACTGGGCACAGAACTTGCATCTTCAGGTACTGATAAAAACTCTGTAGTCTGTCATGACCAACTGGAAAAAATCTTCTTTTCTAGCTATAAGTAATACTCCCTGTTTTTACCTGCTAAGACGACTGGAGAACGGGTGTGGGGGGTGGGAGTGGGAGGGCAGGATTGTTATTTAACTAATATGCAAAGTAAAGATCAGCATTACACACATTCATAATTTAATGCCTCTTTCCTTACAGTGTCAGGTGGGCAAGTTAGAAATTCCAAACAGAGCTGAAGAGAATCTAATTATTTTCCTACAGAAGATTCCAAGGATAACTGCAGCATGAAATTGACTGCTTAGATAAAGACTTCTTTCCTGGATTTAAACTTAAACTATGCTTTAAGTTATTTCACTGTCAAAGAAGATGTGGGACACAGCTGGATTTTTTTTTTAAAGGTAGGATAATTACTGAAATTATTGATGAAAAAATATTTCAAAGAATTTATGAAACTAATCTGGTGTGTTTTTATTCCCTCTATGATATGCCTACTAAAAATCAGCTGAAACACAAATTTATTAGGAGTCACTGAACACTGCAATTCAAAGCTCGCAAGCAAACATTAATAGTGAGAAAATATACAGGTAGAAGCTGTTGTCCTGCATGGCTTCTATTTGTTTAATTAATTAACAGTAAGAGAATGAACAATTTCTGTAGAGTTGAAGCATCTCCTCATTTCCAATCTAAATTCATCAGTTTAGCAAAAAAGTCAATGATATCTGCTCCACATCCTTAGATACAGACTCCCAGTCACATTGTTAAGTCATGAAGCAGGGCTCAAGGTCATGCACAAGGCAGAGCAGCTGAAGTCCCCAGCTGTACTCACACTGCAGATGCTTTAAACTCATCCTCAAATGCACTGTCATCCTTGTTATCAGCCTGTAAGACAGTGGGGCTCTCAGCTGTTAGCCCACTGAAGACCCATCCATAGAAGATGATGGAAAACAAGCATGAGTATGTTGCCAAATGCAAGAAGAAAAAAAACAAAGAAAGAAAACAAAGTGCTATTATGTGGTATACAACATGCAACTACTTTTTCAGTTATCTGGAGTCTTACATTTTCATATTATCAGGATCCATTAAACTTTAATCAACTCAGTCAAAACAGTTTGCTCTGCCAGAAGGACAGCTTCACACGTAATGCAGGATTTTAAGGCTCCAAATTCACACCGAGTGCTAACCAACAGAAAACCTCCAATGAACTTCTCAAAGGCTATAATTAATACAAGATATGCTTGCCATGGACTATGCTCCAGTTTTGCTAATTGCATCTTCAGCAATGGGATGACAGTGTCCAGCTTTACGTATCTGCAGTTTATGTATCTTCACCTGAGCTAGTCAGCCAGATTCCCTGTATAGTCAACAGTCAGTTTTGGAGCATGATTCATCCTGGTTGAAATTTCAGGCCTGTAGAAAATGTCAAATTACTGAGGGCCAACCACTTCTTGCTGCACTCGGCTGACATCAAAGGGAGGTGAGCTGATCAGACATCTAACTTTGGCAAAATTAATTCCAGCCCTCTTATGCAGTAGTCAGACATGCTGAGGATCTGCAGCTTCTTTTTTCTTAAGCATGCATAGCCCTAATGAACAACTACAGGACTGGCAAAGACACTATCTTTGACTGACTCCACTTTTGCAGACTGCGCTCAACTAGTCATTACTGCCTCTGTTTCACTAATTGTAAAACATTATATATATTCACTACTACAGTGTAGCCCCGAAAGAAAATGTTCATGCTGGAATGCTGACTGCAAAGGAGGAAAAAAAAAAAAAAAGAACTGTAACATATACAGGACAAACAGCTCTGCATTAGTGTTACTATGCTCTTGTTACAATCTTCTGTCATGTGCACACAGGGAATATAAAATCTGCCAGTGGATGACAGTTTAGTTAGTTCCCATATCAAATGCTCTACCTCATGTGGTTTGGGTCCACTTACTTAGGATGGATGGTGCCAAAGAACTTAGCTATGCAGGTAAGTCACCTATAAATCCATTTCTTTTTGATGGTGGTGTTTTAACTCTGAATATGCTTTTTTTTCTTTTTTTATTTCAATGAAAAGAGGAAAACAAAGAAAAGTTTGCCATGTTAATAAAACACAATGAACATAAGGGAAAGTAACGGGAGAAAAATGGAGTATTCCTCAGCTCGTGCACTTACCTCTCACTGAGCTCATCGACACACTGCCCGTGGCCCAGCATGAGGCTGGACTGACCACACGGGCTCGCAGGGGCTGATAAAGTGCTTTTGACGTTCTGTGCTGAGTGCCTGCGGCTCCGTCGGCGCTCCAGCCCCCTTCGCTCCCCAGCACCAAGGCTGGCCCTTCTCCGATCCTTGCGCCCACTGGGAGGGGGCTCTGCACTCTCATCTCCATCTTCATGCCTCAGTGTCACCTGAGAAAGAAAGGAAGACAGCTGAGGCTTCTGACACAGCTCCTTTAGGTACCAGAGGTCTTCACACCTAGGCTTAAAAATTTACTGATCTCAGCACGATAAACCCCTATTAGCATCACTGTTTCTATAGCTATCCCTGTAAGTTGCTGTCTGTCCATTAGTGTAGCATGGCAGTGCTAATAATGGAATTATATGCTGATGCCTTCTATAGAACACTAGAGAACCTGTAACAACACAGTTATGTGTCTCCTAATTTGTCTTTGGTTTCTTTTTAATGTGGGACTGAATTTTTAAGGAAGCTGAGCAATGTTGGACAACTAGTTCTCCTTACTTCCTTCCAGAATACTTAAGTGAAATCTTGGCTTTAGTGAAATCACCAGAAGGAAACTCTCATGTACTGACTGATTGAATGTTTCCTCATGTTCAGACAGGACACATGTAGTGATCGAGCAGAAGTTACCACCTACTACTTTTGGAAATAGTAGAGGACCAAAGCACGGGTGCGTATCTCAAACTACAGCACACCACTGACACACCAATGTGACATACCTCTAACAGAAACAAACCAAGTGTTAGCTTTTGGTACGTGTGGAGAGACATCCCTGGCAGAAACAAGGAAGCTGAAGTTACTAGTGGATTTCATCTGAAACACAGTCACATTTAAGTAATCTTTTTATGAGACAGATCCAATCAAATAGGCAGAGGTACAGAAGAAGGCGATGGGGGTGATCAGAATAATGTGTATCTTCTTGTTTCTGTTAGTCTTGTTATTCTGATAATTCTTACCAGAAGTGACTTAAAAAAAAGCAAAGGGGGAAGTGAGATATCTCTGCTTAGGGTATAAAATCTGAATCTGTGAGGAAGTCTTAAGAGACTTTTCATGTGAAAACAACATTGGCAGAAAAAATGAAGAACCTGCATCGGCATGTCTAAATTTAGTTCGGTCATCAAGAGAAAGCTGGTACCCAACTAAGTCAACGGCTAATTTTGCAATCAAATCTTTCAGTAGGCCCAGCATGCACAAAAAATCCTCTGCCTTTAGGATTAATCACCTTATTTTAAAAAGGATTTTATAAGCCTATGCCTCTGATGATAGAAAATTAAAGAATATGGAGCCCTCTAATTCTCTTGTTCCTATTTTGGCCTGACTTTTCCTGAAAATTGCTGTATATAAAACTTCACTCTGCTAAAGTTAGTGAAGTGGCATGGGTGTAGAGTTGATGAAGAAAATGGAGAATCACATCTATCAAATCCTTCACTGGACTTAGGCAGAGATGAAGTAATTTCATTTCATCCCATCAGAATATGAATTCACATTTACATTTCATTAACTTCAGTCTAAACCTCCCTGCTCCAACACTTTCCAAAGTCTGAAAAGAGGCTAATTATTAAGAAACTGGATATCCTACCCTTATATATAAATGCTTCAGAAGTGGTTATTTTATACCTAGGTGGTAAATGTGGAGTCACTCATTACTCCATTGCTGCAAACTGCATAGGGTCTGATCCAGTGTAAACCCATAAACAAGGACTTGCTGGATATTGAGTTGCAGAACAAGTGGTATTTGTGAAGCTGAGCTCAGCCGAACCTTTTTCAGGAGTTGAATACTTTTGCATATGGAAAGAACTTCTACTTCAGAATGTGTAACTAGCAGTTGCAGAAAGAAGGCTAGTAAATGTGCTGATTTGCCTTGGAGTATGCCCCAGCTTTAGTATGAAATGCCTTTGCATTAAATACAGCTATGTACTGTAACAAGTCACATCTACAAATGTGGGTAATACTTTTTGCAACCAGATGTTTTTCTTTTAAAATAAAATAGATAACCAAATTTCACCTAGGTTACATTCCCCCCCTCCTCTTGGCTTTGAAGTTTGCACAAGCTGTAAGATGCATAAAACAGGGCATGTTATGTTACCTCATAAATGTTAAATTGCTCAACTAAGTCCAAGTCTGTTCCTTTCTTGTTCAAGTGTCTCTGTGAAATAGCTTCAATGCCGAGCTCTTCCAGACAATCCACCACATCGTAGAAAGAGTCTTGATCTGGCAATCCCGACAGCGCCTACGAATCAAAGGAAAAACATTTAAATCTGTTTGTTTTGAAAAGAATTAAACAAAGGACTTTAAAAGCGGGTGGCAAGTGCTGCTATGCATGATTTCAATAAAGTAAAACCCATGATGTGGGATTAGAGACACCGCTAGAAAATAAAAAACAAGTGGCACAGTCTTTAACAAACAACTCTGTGCACTGTGTAGAAAAATGAATAATTGGCAAAACAAATCAATGTTGTTATTTCATACAAAAAAGTATGGAAAATGTGGGTCTTTAAAATACACAGTTGGATTCTTCCTGGCTTCACTCAAGTACAGATTTAAAGAACAGAGAATGTTAAAGCATCAAACACAAGGATAAAAGCAAAGAAGGAGAAAAAAATGGTTTAGCTAAAACTAGTAAAGCTGATTTCCTACTGATTCCTGTAAGTTTAGCCTTAAGAAGAAAAAGTCCAATGCACAGCTGTGTGATGTCAGGACAGCAGGAAATATCCTGCACCATGTGCCTACTGTCCTCCACACCTGCAGCAGCAGTCATCTTCCCTGCACACAAATTGTTTCATATTACAGAGACCATGAATCCTCTTCTTTTCAACTTGAAAAGTTTTATTAAAGGTACACTGACTCATTGAGTCCTATAAAAGGTTAAAAGAGTTATTAATTCCTGAGCCAATGGAGAGAAGGTTTTGCACACTAGAAAATAAAGAATGCCAATAGTAACAGCTTTTGCAAAATTAACTGTTTGAGTTCAGAGCTTTCTGTGGCACCTGCTCTGTGTCTAAGAGCAGTTTTCTTACCGTAGTAATTTCCCATCTTTATGCTGAATTCAGAAAACTGAGAAAAGGAAGGCAGTCTTCTGCAGTACAGCATGTGTACCATGGTATGTCTGCAGCGTATGCAACAAGAGGGATTGAATCAAGTGACTCACAGCTTTACTGCAGAGAGTTACGTGGGAAGAGTACATGGGCACTGGACAATTTTGTTCAAAGCACAAATGAAGTTTATTCACCAATTCTAAGACATTTACAAGGACAACAGAAAGCACTCCTGTTAAGGATTGCCACTGATTTCTATTCAGTTTGTGCTGATTTTTCACTGTTCCTTATGGAGGAAGGAGAATAATTAGTGTAATCCTGTGCATGTTAAGGAGAAACTACTGAACATACTGTGCATCTTGCAGAGCAACATATACCTTCTCACAAGAACCAGTCCATGCAGAGCTGTTTCTGCAAAATACCTGAGAACACAGACTGGAAACAACACAGTTATTCCGCATGAGATCACCAGATACATGTCTGTTCTGAATAGTTTTCCTCTCTCTTGTTTAATTAGCTAAGTAACTTACCTATATCCCCAGCAGAGAAGAGAAAGAGCAAGAGATAGAGATGCAAAACCCAAAAAGAGTTTCAACTTCTCATGCCTTGGATAGAATGAACTGTGCTCTGTGAATACTGCTTTTCTGAGCTTGGCTTTTCTGAAGTTGCTCTGAGCAGCAGAGTGCAGAAAAGAGCAGCCACTCCGGGCTGCCTCCCTAGACCAAGAAGCTTTACATTCAGAAAAACAGGTCTGAATTACATCACTAACGAGTGAGGAATAGCCAGCTGATACATCTGTCCTATTAAAGCACCTCTTTCCTGTGATATGAGGCACTGAAATACATGCATCAACAGGGAACTTTTTAACCTAATTTCGCGCCCCCCACCCCCTAACTAAACAAAACACAGCAACATTTTCTTCTCCAGTCATTGCAGGACTATTGCCTGGTGAAATTCACCACAACAGGAATTCTTAGCACAAACACCAATTAAGCGTTAGGCTTATACGTTCAGGCTTTAATTAAGAATTTGTCTCTATCCAGGACAGTATTTAAGCCTCTGTTTAAAACCCAGACAAGACTATGAAACTTAAACTTTTTGAACAGTGCTGCAAACACGTATTTTGTTCCTTCCTAACCTGACACCTGGGATTGAGTAAAAATCTGAGGATTTCAGCAAATGAAGCTATCACATTGCAAATTCAATGGAGCTTCAACATGGATATGGAAATATTATAACAGAAAACAGCGTCCAACTATCTTGCAAATGAAAGATGCAGAACAGCAACTATTCTGACCTGATGGCTTCCATGCATAGTAAGACGTGATGTTTTATTTGCAAAAGTGTGGGCAAGAAGTCATATCTTCTGAGCATTTACTTTCATAAAAATCAGGAAATGGTCTTAAAGTTGATATGAAGATCATCCACCTTCAAGTACAGTTTTCTTAAAATTCAGTGTAAGGCAAGCTGTAGACTAGACATACAGCAGCATAAGGTAGTATTTACTGGCAACTGCTTTAGTCAGCAGCCTTTTATTGGTTAATGTAATTTTAAATCACACAGCAGTGGAAATCCAATTTTCACTGCACGTTACTGGCCAGAACTGGGCAACTGAACTCCAAGTATAGAAATCAAGTATTTTTCCTTTGCACAGTTTGTCCTGAAACTCACAGACCCACTTTCAGAACATAAAGCATATCAAATTCAATTTCTAACATTATAAATGGAATGTAAAAGGGCACTACTGGTGTAGCAACAAGATCAGTTCAATCTATCATAGGGAAAACACTTTTCCAGTAAATAAACACAAGGAACACGAAGTGCTTGCATAAATGATGGTATCAGACTGAAAGACTCTATTCCCAGTTAGTAGAACTAGTAAGTACGGTGACTTTTGTCATTTACAAAACAATCACGGTATAAAGCAGTGGTGCAGAGACAATACAGACAAGAGTAAGTCTGTTTGGTGCGTAATGTTTTTCGTGAAGGTCTGAGTAATACAAGAATCCTGCATGGTAAATAAACACACTTAAGGGCATTAGCCAAGTTTTCAATTGCTTCAGGATAGGAAGTAGCCTCTCTCATGTATTTGTTTTCCCAGGAACCACAACTTCTAAAACATCTGGTGTGGCCAATGTCAGACACAGGACCTGGGATGACCATGACTCCAGTGCAGCAGTTGTGATGTTCTCAAGGCAGGTCATTGGTAATTGACGTGCCAGCTGCTGTATTAACACCACACCGACCTGAAACAGCACTTTTTCAACTACAGCTGATGGACTGCTGCTGGGTAGCACTCTATGCTCCCACTTGGACTGGAAGCTGATGCTTAAACTCCAAAATTATACTGGATGTACTAAAAACCATTCAGTTCTTAACCCGACTATACTAATACATATTAATTTTTATGTACCCTTATGTAATTATTTTATCTGTTTAAAAATACACTGATATGAGAGAACAAGCAATATTAATAACAGGTAAAAAGAAAATCAGCATTAATTTTACAATTTACAAATCTTGCAATGCAATTTCAATAAATGAAGTTTTATAGCAGTTGAATAGAAAGCGAATTAAATGCAACACAGAATTATTTTTTTCTGCATTTCATAAGTAGTTGGTGAGGCTTTTTTATACAAAGGAAACACAAAGACTTTAATCTATCCAGACTTCAGTAATAAACATAAGGAAGTAGAGATTAGTAAGATCCAACAAATCATAGGCACTAACCCAAAGAAGATAACAAAGGTTATACCAGAACTATACATAACCAGAAGTATCTGCGTTGGGATCACTCTCATTTAAGAGTTTCATTAATGGCTAAATCCTCACAAAATAAGAGAAGGTTAACGAAATATTAGCTTAACTAAATTGGCTAAGCATCAACAGAAGAGAGGGAGAGGATAACAGGACTGGAGCAATTCTTATGTCTGGGCAGATGTGTTTTGTGCTCTTGGAGAGGAAGGAAAACAATCTGTAAATGTACACAGAGAAAGAAGAAAGAATGCTTCCTTAAGACCAATCCTTCATGAGGACTCTGCCTGTGCTGAAAGCTTTGCCATTTCCCTGCCTAGGGAAGCTGAAACCATCTGAGCCTTCTTTGTATTCTCTGCGGGGGAAAAAATTACAACTGTTACATGCTGCTTGCTGTTTTCTCTATAATCATGAAAAATATCCCATTAAAAACATCATAAAGCTGCCCATAAGCCAGATCATAATTATAAGTGTGGATTTGTGGGATTCCTCTTTTCCTTGATCTTCATAACTGCCTTGCTCCTTTGACTGTGAGATGCTTTTTCTTTTTGTGTGTTTTTAAAGAACTACATCCTCCTAAAAATAGCTTCAAATGTACTGAAGAAACTCAGACTAAAGGAATCAACTATAGGATAATAAAAGAATCAACAGGGAACAAAATCTTTGGGGTCAAAGTCAAACAGCAGGTAGATTACAACTGCACAAATGATGAGGAGAAAGACAAATTGGTACACAAAAAAACCAAGGTCTAAAGAGGAGATGTTGAAGACTGGTCACCTTGGCTTTAATAGCAGCATATGTAACAGAAGCATATGTAACTGGTGATGCTTTTCAGAAGGAGTACAGCAGTAAGATTAGGTGGTCTTTTAAACTCAAGAGAAGCTTTACTACCATGGAAGCAGGAGAAAAAGTACAGTAACAGCAGTAATGTCACCAGGAGAGGTTAGTCTCTCTCAGGCACATTTGCTGGACAATATCTGCCATTAAGAAATCATTTTATTATTAAAAAAAAAAAAGAAACAACAACAGCAACTTACAATTCCCACTAGGTAGCCAAGAGCCCAATAAAACTGCATCTTGGTATATGACCTCCACCAATAAACTCAGCATCTTCAAGTGAATATAAGGAATAATATTTCCTAATACTCTGTCCTATTAAGTATAACCATAAACCACACAGCTATTTTGATTTGCCAGTAGTATGCTTATCCTTTGTGTCCCTTAAAAAAATAATCTTAAATTTTAGTCACCCTAAGGTTTGCCTAGGACTAGATGCTGATTTTTAAACAATTTACACTAATGAATTTCTAACTTTCACAGACCTTCAATTTTGTCCATTTTTTCCCACCCAATAGCCTGAGTGAATACTTCAGAAAATATTTGATTTTACTACAAAATGATTTCTTGTAAATCAGGTAACCAGAAAATATAAGGAAATAAGAAAAAAATGTAACCTTATTTCTTTAAGCAGAAGTACTCTTACCAGCACTCAGACCTGTTAAATTCATCATATTTGGTTGGTAGCAAAACCAAATAAAATTTAAACTATCTGAACTAGAATATTGCGTACAATGCAAGCCTTTGTGAGCATGCAATCTTTTCCCCAGCACTTGCTTTCTTTCTCCCCTTGGATAATCTGTTGAATTAGTTTGTTGAGTTTTTGTTTAGCACTGCAGAGTCAGCGTTGGGAGACAAGCCATGTCATACCACAATTCCACACAGCATCTAGCAAAATAGCAATTTTGCTCCCAGCCACTGCCTCTGGGTGACTGCAGCACAAGTAACAAGAGTGTGCTGATTGATTATAGCTTGTCCTGCAACTTCTCTGTGACAGGTCTGTCATATACTCTCAACAGTGAAGTTCACCATAGAAATGAAAACACTGGCAATATCTCTACCATTTATGCTAACAAAGTAAACAAACCTTGTTAACCAAAGTCATTGCGTAAACCAGTAGTTCGGTATCAACCCCATCCTTCTCCTCCAGTATCTCCATGATGTTGGACCATGGCTTGGCTCCTAGAGGAAAAGCAGAAACTCTTGGTTACAGTGATCAAAATGCAAAGCTGTAGCATCAACACTTTTCTAAGTAGCACAAGTTGTAATATGCAGCCAGGGGAAAGATCAAGCAGAAAGACCCAGCTTTGTCTACAGTCTCTCCTGCTTCCCTGAGAGTGAAGTTAAAAGAGACAGTGAAAACTGCAGTGCAGCCTAATTCAGGGATCTAAAATATGCCAGGTGGACTTTTCTGAAGGTGCCAACTTCTCTCCCTTCATGATGAAGGAAGCCTTGTTAGCCCAGTTTCACTGATATCAAACTTCTAAAAATCAGGTGGGAAGTATTTTTCCCAACCTATCATAGGTTCACATAGGCTTTGATAAATCTTCAGCAAAAACCTATAAGCTATGCTTTCAGGGCGCCTGTTGCTCACATTCCTGGTGCTATTTCTGAGTTATGCTGCATTAAAGTAAGTCAGGTTAACAAAACAGTGTGGCAGAGAAACAGTTTTCTCGAATTACAGACTATATGTCTTGGATAAAAGAAATGATCAATGAGGGGAAAAGGCTTTTTCCTGTGGTTCTTTCTCAAATTATTATTATAAGAAAACTGTCTACAGAACTTTCAGATGTGTTGCTCTTATTTTCCACTAAAATTTGTGCTTTTAGTTATGACATACTTGCTTGATTTGCATGTTGATTTGAATTTGCATACTTACCTGGTAACTAAACCCTAGTGGCTTAGTAAAGTTATTTGCCAAAAACATCAGACAGGCAACATGCCACCCAGACTCAAGACAACCTCTTGTGTGGGAGGTACTGTGCCAAACCATCCTATTTAATTTGGCTAAATGGCAAGATGGTTGCATGTACTAAATTTTATCTAGTATAACCAAAGTAAATATCAAAAGACTATAATTCAGTGTTTTGTTTAAAGTTAGAGGTGAGAAGGACAAAGTAGAGAGCTAACCCTAACCTAGAGATACTCAATTCAACTACACAAGTGTAACTGTGAGAGTCTTCGAATTTCAGAGGGAAACACGCACAGCATTCCAACCGTCCATGTCCCCTAAACATCCTAGGGATGAGGAGAGTTTGAGTATAATCAGTCAGTAAAATGCAAATATGCCATCACAATCACCTGTTGCTGACTGATCACTAGCCCTGAGGTCTAAACTCAGCATTACCCACACAGTGATAACAGCCCTTGTTTATTCAAGGTATCATACATACACCCTGCTACACAGACATCAGATCTCTGCTAACCAAGGATCTGCATTTTCAAGGCAGTGACAGTGCACTGTGTAAAAAAATCTATTAATGAATGTGCAGACAGCAATATTTCTCCTGTTTTCTCTCCTCCTCTTTTTGAGACAGTCTCTGATCTTTACTACTGAATAATAAATCAGAGCTTCTTTATCTCAAGCAAAATCAAGGGAGGAGGGGGATTCACTCTCAGCTCTCCAGATGTATTTATGTGCATGACTAATTAAATGCTAATTCAAATGCATGTCTATAATGGAAATACACTAGACACCTCTTTACAAAATTCTCTATATTGTCAGACATTTTGGGCACTATATATTCAAAAGACATGTGGAACAAATTCACTCAGCTCACAAATGATATATGATCAGCAGGAATGATATCCTCACTACAAAAATGCCTTCCTGTGGTTTCCACTGAAAAAATAAAAAAAATGGAAGAAAATGAGAAAGAGAAACAAAATGGGGAAACGATGCGAGTCTGACTTTTAACAATATCATTTGGGAAAAAAAGTGAGTTGATAACAACATCAAAAATAATTTAATCCACTGCATTATTCAGTGAGAGTCCTAGCGAAACATGCCTTTAGTTTTGCAGACAGGTTTTATTCTTATTGGAATAATTTTGGTTTGTTTTTTAGACAGCATCCTTGTGTTTGATTTTTTTTTCCTGAATGTCTCCATACTTCTTCATTATCATAAAAAAATCATTTCAAGGTCACCTTGCTGTTTTCCTGCAAGGATGATATATAATTTTCTTCTACCCATACCCCTTTTTTATTTTAGAATACCATTTTTAAAAATTGTTATTCAGGTGCACTTAATAGCAAGGCAAGTAAAAGCTGTAGGGCAAGTAAACAGCTGTAAGGAAGCAAAGCCCTGTAAAAGCTGATCTGTCTTTTAAAGGCTTTCATTGTGCTGCTGCTAATAAAGCTTAGACAGTTTCCAAAATCTAGGCTTTAGTTCCAAACTCATCTACTCCCCAACCACGGACAAGAGGAGGCAATACTACCAATGACTTTGATAGAGCTACTCTTATTTGTACCAGATGAAACCTTCCCTTTCAAATGTTACTTTCGCCATTACGATCTCAATCTGAACGGAAAAGAAGTGAACATGAAAGTAGCCACAAGGCCATCTACCCACCCAGGGACAAGGCAGTTCTAGTGTGGAAGTTGCACCATGAACTTACTGTGTTACTGTAGCTGGGTTAATATTCCTTGCTAATATATAATGAGAGCCTATAGTTTCCAACCTACGATCCAGACAGCATGGGATATGGGCTGATAGAGAGCAGGTGTCTGCTCTCACCTTCACTTTCCAGAGCCTATGCAGTCCAGTATGCTTACAGGAAAAAGAGACCTGCTCAGATTGAGATCATAATGAAGAAAATAGCATGTGAAAAAAGCGAGGTTTCATCTGGTACATACTGGAGTAGTTCTATCAAAGTCATTGATAGCAGTGCCTCCTCTTGATTCCAGTTAGGAATAGTTGAATTTCCTCCTTCACTCAATCCTGATGTAGAAGAATGATGATGCAGCATCCCAGAGATTCTTCTGGGAGCAGGTGGGGATGTTCCCATAAGGTTATGACTTATATGCAAAACTTGTGGACTTGTGGCAAAATCTATGTGAGTGATGAAGTAAAATAGCAGAGGTTGAATTTTGTGTGTGTTCTCCTGCCTTCTAATGGGTAAAACAAGAATTGCTTGACTACCCTTTACAAGCTTGTCACTGAGAAGAGCTCTTTATTGCAGCTATTCTGACAGGAAGACTGGAACCTCAAACCTCATACTACTTACAGCATTCCAAGTAATCCCACATGGTGCATAGACACATGAAGAACTATGAGATTGCAACAGCCAAGCCTATATTAAACGAATACAGTCTATTGAATAACATTGCCCATTGTTTTAAATCTTAGTCTTTTCTCAGTTCCCTCTTTAAATGTTTTTTACATATTTATTTTAATGCTGCTGTTCATGTCCTATGCAAAATCTTGACATCACAACTACAAAGGATGTGCACAGTATGTATAAAGCATGAAAAACCTTGCACAAGGGCAGAAACTTACATGAGAACTGCCACTGACTCAGAGAGTGCCTGTCTCCAGCAGTCACAGAAACTCTTGGAAAGACCTCAATATTTTGTACTCCAGGCTGTTTGAGTGAACTTACACCCTTTCATCCTACCTACAGTACAGGTATTAATTTAGTGGATATCTAACTATGAATGAAATAGCAGGAAAAGCTGAGAACTGATAATGAGGGCCATTTACAAATAATATAACAAGTCCAGGTAGCAGAAATTTTCTTCACTATCAATATGTTACAGTGTCCAGATCAGTCATGGGGCTTTAATGTCTGCCCTAAAATATGCTCACGATAAAACAGCCCTAGACAGCAGAGTGCAATGCCAGCTCCACTGTCCAGAGCCTGTGCAGTATGGTATGCTTAAACTGAAAAGAGACCAAATTCCTCTGGGGCTCTAAATCAAGAGAGGGTGGGAGGAAGGGGGGAGCTAGATGGAAGTGCAAGTAGAAGCTACTTCCTATATGATGAGGGCCATGCAGTTATTCACTTACTGTCTGCTTATATCTGAGAGCAAAGCCGGTACTTCAGTTTGCATATGGATGTATTCACACATAGAAACCACAGATGGGATTGCTTTGAAACCAGGCTGAGTTAATATGGGGCTCTTTATGTTAATCATGTGTGGTACACATGTTGAAGAATTATGTCATATCTCATCACCTTGTATGTACATGAAACATTGGACTTTTATCAAAGCAGTGCTAAACTTAATTACATACCTGTGAGATTTATGACAATGGTTCAGGAAAAAGCACATTGCTTTTTATTTCCTCTGTATTTCTGTTCTGTTACATCAGTCATTAAAGGACAGTACTCCTCAGTTATAAGCAACTAATTTAAAAATATAAATTAAAACACAGCACATCCACAGCTAAAATCGACAGATCATTCTCCTGGAGCAACTGGCTGCTCAGGGCTTGGAAAGGTGCACTGTTCAGTGGGTAGAAAGCTGGCTGTACGGCCAGGCCCAGAGAGTGGTGGTGAACGGAGTTACATCCAGCTGACAGCTGATGACTAGTAGGGTTCCCCAGCCCTCAGTGCTGGTGCCACTCCTGTTCAATATATTCATCAACGATCTGGATAAGGAGATTTCAGGCACTCTCAGTCAGTTTGCAGATGACACCAAGTTAGATGGGGGTGTTGATCTGCTGTTGGACAGGAGGGATTGATGGGACAGGGCAGATAGGCAGGATGAGGCCAATTGTATGAGGATCAACAGCCCCATGTAGTGCTACAGGCTGGGGCAGAGTGGCTGGAAAGTTGACCAGCAGAAAAGGACCTGGGGTGCTGGCCACTGAACATGCCCAGGTGGGCAAGAAAGCCAATGGCATCCTGGTCTGTATCAGAAACAGTGTAGCCAGAAGGACCAGTGAAGGGATTGTCCCTTTATGTTGTGTACTGGTGAGGCTGCATCTGTGTTCATTTCTGAGTACCTCACTACAAGAAAGACACTGGAGGTGCTGGAGGGTGTCCAGGGAAGAGAAACAAAGTTGTTGAAGGATCTGGAGCACCAGTCTTATGAGGAGTGGCTGAGAGAGCTGGGGTTCTTCATTGTGAAGAAAAGGAGGATGATGGGGTGACCTTATCACTCTCTACAACTACCTGAAAGAAGAATGTAGCAAGGTGGGGATCAGTCCTTCTCACAGGTAACAAGACACAGGACAAGAGGAAATAACCCCAGGTTGCATCAAGGGAGGTTTAGATGGCATATTAGGAAAAATTTCTTAGAAAGGGTTGTCAAGCTTTGGAAAAGCTGCCCAGGGAAGTGGTGGAGTGACCATCCCCAGAGGTATTTAAAAGACATATGGATGTTGCACTGAGGGACATGGTTTAGTGATGAATTTGGCAGTACTTGGTTTAATAGTCAGACTTGATAATCTTAATAGTCTTTTCCAACCAAAATGATTCTATGACTATTACAATGATGACCTAAAAAAGGCAACTAAATATAAAACCAGAAAAAAGAATCTCTTAAGGAACTAAGTACAACTGCTCAGTAAAAATAATTTAAAGAAAAAAAAGGAAAAAGGGAAAACTGGATATTTAGTTTAAGTTATTTGCAAGTGACAATCCATCAAAGCACAGGTATGAGAATTCCTGTAAAACCTCTCATCATGCTCGTAACATATACTCATCTAACTACATGCAACAGGATTTTTTTTTGAGTCTTACTTTGCTACTTAAGTTGTTTTATTACTTTGGGGCACGTAAATGTTTGCCTAAGGCTGCTCTACAGATACAGAAGGGAATACACAGAGCGTAGTAGTTTGTTTAGGGTCCTTCCTCCTTTTCAATTTAATGAGGTTTACTAGCATGTGAACAGATGGCACTTGCACATGTTGAGAATACCAGTGAGTTCAGAAAGCTGAGGAAATACTGACTGCAAAAAATAAATTCTGGTGCTCACAGTCACAGGAATATTGTAACTAAATTTATGCTTATGGCATTGCAAATTTTATTGGTTTCAGCTGAAAACAGAAAGCCAACCTGCAGAGTTCACTGTTTGTGAATTGCCCCTGCCTGTTCCTCTCCCATAAGAGACAATTTGTCCTTTTTTCCTTTCAATCCATTCTGATAGCTGAAATCAAAATCTGGCTCCTTTCTCCTGTTTCTGGCACCAACTTTCTCCCCAACCCCCAACATTTTCTTGTTTCACTTTTACCATATCAAGTCACTCAAACAAGTTCAGCATGGAGGCAGTTGCTCCACAGAGGGAACCTTGCTTTCAACCTCCGTGTTTGAGACCACAACAATGGATCTCCTAACCTCAAAAACTGTCCTTAAGGCAGAGGAATGTTTTGCATCAAGAGAGAATGCCCCAGGAGCTTAGTGATGGCTTTGTGGGAAGAACAAGAAAGAATCATTTTTGTTCTATTTATTTGTAAAAAATACAGTATACATATTCAAGTATTTTTCATGAGCCTGAAGGGTAACAGATTTCATAGTATAATATCTGCTCAAGGGCTTTATTTTAATGTAACAACAGATGGTTTTGCTTTTACTATAAAGCCTGTACTATTACTGACCTCGTCTTTCTCTTCAAAGGGATTACACTGATTAGATATCATTTTCTCTTCTAAATCAGACTGCTGCTTCTCAGAAGGAAGTGGAAAGACAGCCTTGCCTGGAGGAGCCTCTGAGGTCGGAAGATATAAGGGGGCTTACTTTGCAAGTGGGTGCAGGGAAGGGGCAATGACTGTGGTGCCCGGTCAGGCAATCAAGTTCGTCAGCTTTTCACTCTTCAGTTTCCCAATATAATTAATTCCTCAGACAACCTTAGATTATATGAACACTTACAATATGCTTTTAATCAAGAAATGACAGATATGTTGCACAAAGCAGGCATCATGACAGCAGCTCTAGAACCATCAAAATCAGTGATGTAATGCCATCTTGATCTCAGTGGTGCTGGGATTTTGCAACCCCCAAGGAAGGCTACTCACCTCTCTTTTCATCAACAGTAGATACTGCCTGGATCAAAAGCGGAGCGTTGGATTCAGTATACTCCACAAACACCAGCAGCAGCTTCAGTGCTGTCTTTACCACCAAGCGAAACTGGAAGAAAAGAGTGCAACTTGTCATTCAGCAAACCACAGCATTTCCATATGTGTGAAATGACACTGGGCAAGATGCAAGCGCAGCAGTCCACATCTGGCAATAACACACGAATGGAAGAGATTAAGCTGTGACAGCACTGAAAAAATGAAAGGTAGCCAGCTGGCTGAGAATTTCATTCACTGGACAGTGCTCTCCCAGGGAAGTCCCAATAGTCACCGAATCCAAATGAAAGCTTAACACTGCCACATGTAACAAAAGGTTGAACATCCCACCTATGTATATTCCCAACACTGTTGTGCAAAGCTTGGTGTACACAGAACCTACTGAACTAACAAAGCATATATTTCTCTATTTCTCAACACACTTATTTCCTTCATTTGCTACAGGCCTTTAATCCTGTCAAAATGCTGTATGATGAGATGACTTCCTCCTTATGCTTTCTTCTTTTCTTCTAATGTTACTGTTTAATGCTTACATTATTAAATAGAGTGATTTTCACTATTAAACACAGCTTGAGAGAAAGTGTGTTTAAATTCCAACTATCCCACCCTATCATGAAGAGTGTGATTTACTGGACCTGAGCATTCTGCCTGCAAGTTTTCAAACTCAGTTTTTTGTACAACTCCAGAGAGAGAGTTCATTAAAGACTCAGCATTGCTAAAATGGATCTACTGAAAATCAATAGCCAAACTATCAATTTCATCACAGATCTCCCATTTCCAGAGAGGATTATTTGACTAAAAGAGATGAGTAAGAATTTCTAGGGGTGATCAAGTATGACTGCTTGGCATGATAAGGTATGTGAAAAATCAAACCTTTACTTAAGGGAATATTTGGAGTTTTTAATAAAAGGAGATGTGAAAGGGGAGGATTTTTTAATAGCCAGGGCTCTACATGCCCAGCTGAGAAGGCTATTACTGGGAGAATTTATTCTAGATTAAATTTGTTATAAATTTAAACAATGGATTTAAAGCCAAATAAAAGGTGATATGCTGCTGGTCCCAGAAACACATTTTCCAACCTACTGTGCTTGAATCAACCTCCAGAAAAAAACCCCATGTATTTCTAAGTTTACTGTATTTTTCTTCTACCCTGCTCTGCAACAAATCTATCCAACAACATGTAAGATTTTTAAAGAGACAGCTACAGTAATGTGGACATTACTCTCTCCTCTGCCACTGACAAATTTTTTAAATCTACTTTGGAATGCACTCATGTAGAGATAAGCCACGTTCCAGAAAATCCCTGCCTTTGTCTCCTTACATTAAGCTGATAGGCACTCTGAAACATAACCTTCTGGTCATTAAAATATCTCACCTACGGGGAAAGTTAAAAAAGAAATAAAAATCATTATACTGTATTGCTAAACTGTTTCAGGGATATATATATATATAGTATCTGCCAATATTTGCTCATTCCCATTCCCTCATTTTTTTCAAGTCCTCTCAACACAACTCTCCTAAGAGGCAAAAAAATCACTTTTAATCAACTCATAGATGCACACTAAGACAGGGACTGTGTCCACTAAAACAGATTGCAAGTGCAACAGGCATAGGCTCAAGCTACCACGTTCACATAGCCACTCACAGAGATGTAATGGAGCTCACTTGAAGGTAACTACTTAAAATGCAGCTCACTGCTATAAACACAGGCTTTAGTGTCACCAGTGACCCAGCTATTTCCCTGGCTTCCTGGGTTCTACTCATGTGGAATTCAGCTTAATGCCCTGCAATGTCACTACTAGCAATGCAAAATACTCTCCTGTTGAATCTAGACTCTTTCAGGCTTGATGCATTATCAAATGGTTTCATTTTAGGGCTGACAGCCAGGATATCCCAATGACAAGCCTGACCAGGTCCCTTAAGACACTTGATTAGCCTAATCTGCAGTTGTACTGCTGCAGCAATTCTTCATAGATACAGGGGGTAGTCAAAGTAAAGGAAATTGAAACCCAATAACACAACAAATCACTTCCCCACAATTGCACTGGACATCTGTGTATTTGCCTGTCAGGCCAACACCACGATGTTTCTGCTCTGCAATGACATTTCCCTTAGCAATCAAGCTCAATTGTTTAATAGACATATTGTAAGAATTTCCAAAAAGTCTCCACTTGTTTTATAAAGTTACTTTGTAAAACAGGAGTTATACCAGATCACTGTAAACTATTCCAGCAGCAACATACTTCCCAGATAACCACTTACATACTACCTCCTAATCCAATCAGGTTCCTTTCTCTAGAAAGGAAATTTTAGATAATACTTTTGATGGTTGTTAAAACCTCAAGGCTTGGCCATATGGTGACACCGGGATGCATTTACACATACATGTTTCCATTTGACAGTGATCAGTGGGGGATACACCAGGCTTAGTTCTACTTCTGCAGTTCTCTTTTTCTACCAGAAAGAAGAACCTTTGGCAATACCTTTGCTCTATCTGTTGCTGGCTGGCCATGGTGGCTGCTATAATAATGAGCTAGTCCCTATGAACCTGCGACGTTGCAAATCCTGTGAAGCCTCAGGGCGGCCAAACGAAACTGCACCAGAACAAGGCTCTCAGGCTGGCTGATTTTGGGTGCTGTCTGCAGGTATCAGTCTCCTGTGCTTAACAAACTAACAGATGGCATTGTAAGGAATAAATACCACTCAGAAGTAGTTCTGGAGAAAAGGAGCAATTAGAAAAGCTAGGTTTGGCTTACCATTTAGGTACAGAAGGACACAGTGAGTTCAGTTCCTCAATCTGCAAATTTTCAGGGCTTCTCCAACCCCTCACAAAACAGTCAATCAGCCCTAGAAGTGGAGGTACTTTCCAGTGAAAGTGCATACCATGGGGCTGCTTTCTGCTTGCAGGCAGCACAAACACTAGCTTTGAGAAAACCTGCGTTTAAAGCAATGCTTTTTGCTACTCAATTTGAGGCCCCTGTGGGCACTTTTAAGCCTGCCTTGGACAAGGAAAAAACTAAACACTGCAGTCCTAGACTAAGTTGCAAAATGTCTCTACTCTCTGACCCACACAATCTTTGCACTCATCTTGCAATGCTTTCTAATACTGATTTAACAGTGTTTCTTGACAGAAGCAGGCAATCACTGAGCAGCTGCACTGCCCCTAGGAGACTGAAGTCTTCAGCCAGCCAAGACATCTGATTGCCTGTCAGCCCAGACAGAAGAACAGTCCAGAGCCTGACATTCTTACACTAAAATCAACTCTAATTATTCACTGTGGAACAAAGAAGTCTCTGAACGGTCTGTTCAGGGATACCCGGTGCCAGAACCCATGTGAAACACAGTGAATTTTCTTACATAGCCTATCTTTTAAATGTTCATTTCATGACCACCTGTGTTCCTGACCTGACTGTGGCAGCTCTTGCATGCTGCTGGTGACATGTCAAGTGTTGGGTATTGCAATGGGAAGGGTTTTCAGCCATGACCAAGAAGGACCGCTTCACAGCTTGCGTAATACCAGAGCTATTCAGAAAGTTCCCATTTGTGATTAACTGGTCATTGTCAAAGTGGGAGATCCTCATAGCTTTGTGAGTGAGTTCTAAAATGTGCTTGCAGGGCATATATTTTCAATTAATTAAATAGTAGACAGCTACATTGCAAATAAAATAACTAAATTTCAAAACTGGGAGACTGTTTCACAGGAAAAACCAGCAGTAATTCATCGACTTTCTTGCTTCCCCTTGTGATGTCATTGGAGTTCTTGCCAGCCACTGCTACATGATGTACCCAGATGGCACAGCAATGGGAGCAATGGAAACAAGATTCATATTTCATTCATGAGTAGGTGAATCACTAATAATTTGAATCACTGTTAAAAACTTCATGTAAGCTTTTAAGACTGTTCCTAGGACTTTTTTGTCGTTCTCATTTAGTATTGAAGACAACCTCAACTGCTTTCTGAATGATCTTCAATAGTCACAGTTCTGCTGAAAGTCCATGGGACAGTCACACTATTACTTCAAACAGGACTAGATATGAGAAGGGCAATAAAAAGTTGATGTGTTAGCTCAAAAAAGGTCCTGTTATTCTCACCTTGCAAACACTGGCTGTTGTAATTAAATCCAAATTTCCATCCTAAACATTACTCCTCAGCTAAAAAAAAAGCTCATTGAGGCAATATACATACTCACTGACTTGGTAAAGTGACGTTTTAACAGTTCTGAGATTAAATCAGGATTTTTGAATGTCAAAGCACTGAAGTATCAAAACTTCTATTAAATTAGAAAAGAAAGTTCATATTGTGTTTCTGTATCACGTGCAAGCCAATTTATAGAGAGGAAATGATGTTAGCATCTTCTGGCTAAAGATAAGATGTAGCCAGCAATGTAAAAGGAAGAAAAATTATAAACCTTTTCCCTCCTTCTCACTTTGCATTATCCAGTGCAGTCTGGCACCCCCTTTCCTTTTTATCTTTTTATGTTTAGACAGTTACAGACTCAGCCAAAGATACCACACAACAGGCTAAAAAAAAACTCATGTCCCATGGAAGAGCTTATCCCAGTTGTTAATCACTTGTCAGGAAAGGTTTTTGCCTTTACAAGGCATGTTGTCACAAAGTTAACTGACTTAAATATCAAGGCAATATTTGTAAAGTTCAGATTTAAACATTCAGGATTCAATTATTTATCTTTTTTAAAAAGGAAGAAAGTAAAAAGAAAATTGAGTAAAAATATTTCGCTCAGCGAGATGTAGTTGCTTTGGACTTACACTATTCAAATTTGAAAGAGAAATGGGGAGTGAATTTTTAAATAAAGATTTACTACAGCCAAATCCTCCAAGTCCTGTTCCGAGTACAGACATGGACTTACTGTAGGCCACACACTCATGCTCCTGATAGGATACAGCCAGGCACCGAGCTGCAGCTAAAGAAATACCCAGGGCAACCAGTTTCCAGCCTGCTGGTGAGAGGTGCACAGGGAAGCTGGAACCCTTCTTTCTTGTGAGGTGCAAAGATGCTCCCAACTTCGGATCTAGTCCTGTAGGAAGAGCCCACTGACATCCTGCCAGCACCTGCAATGCAGCTCAACCTCATGTTTCACAAGGGGATAAAACCACCTTCTGCTCACAAAAGGAGGACAGATCTTCCTGGAATGCAAGGTTTTATATACATATTTAAATACATTCATAACATATATATATATAGTACATCTATAAACCTGTATTTATTATAATAAATAACAACACAATATAAAAATAAATATACACTACTATATGGTAATGTTATATAATAGTATGATAATATGTGATTTTCTTTGTAATAATCAAGAAAAGGGAAAAAATAAATATTGAGCTTGGGAGAATCTGAGAGTAATAACTCAAGTTGAAAGGGCTCTAATATGACTTTCCTTCTTATCTTAGGTGAACAAACCCAGTTCCCTTCCTCACATATCATGTTCTCTGCCCCACCTCACCATCATGGTGAACCCCTGCTGGACTCGCTCCAGTACGCAAATATCTACCTCACACTGAGGAGCCTCAAACTGGACTCCTGAACTCCTGATGCAGTCTTATCAGCACCGAACAGGGAGAGGCACTTCCTTCAACTTGGTGGCTACACTCCCACCAGCCCAGCCCTGGATGTGTTTGGCCTTCATTCACACAAGGGCACACCACTCACTTGTGCACAAATTCATATTCTCTCGTTCAGAACGAGTGAACAGAATCAGACTGTGGGGTGCTAAAAGAAACACCTGTAATTCTCCCTGATTTTAAGGAGAGCAGGGGTAAACGGCCTTAAACTGAAAGAGAGTAGTCTTACGATATGTGTTAGAAAGAAATTCTTGACTGTGAGGGTGGCTAAGCAATGTAACAGGTTGCCCAGAGAAGTTGTGGATGCCACATCCCCTGAAGTGTTCAGGGCCAGGTATGATGGGGCTTTGAGTAAACTGATCCCTCCCAGTGGCAGGGGGACTGAAACTAGGTAATTTTTAAGGTTCCTTCAAATTCAAACCGTCCTATCATATGATTCTATCACTCAGTACCCTTAAAGGGTAATTTTCAAGAAAGAATCACAGACAAAGAAAAAAAGAGATAGAAATGGAAGATATACAAAAAGTGCCAGATAAAACCTGCCATAAGAAAAATTAGTTCAATTAGTTCACAAATCCAATCTGAGCTTGCAGCATTACTGCCAAGGCCAGTACAGATCGTGTTCACTTTATCAAAAAGCTAAATGTGCATAAACAAAAACGCATTGAGATTCTCCTAGGATTTTGCACATTAGATGTTCCATATATTTCTTTATCTGTTGTTCCCAGCATATCTCTCCTGTTCACACAAGGGAGTCAGACCTAAGAACAGCTTGGGCTTATATGTCTCTGGATGAATCTCATGAGGCGTGCAAGGATCAAATTGTAAGGAAAAACAAAATTAATCAAAAGGTCTATAGTGAAGATTGATGAAAAGCATACTACAACATTTCCAAATGAAAACTTGGGATTGAACTACACTTTGTATCAGCTCTGGCTTTCTGTTGCATTTGTTGTCACACATAGTTCAAAAGCTTCTTCAGCACCTGGTAAAATTACACATACATATATACACACCACATACAAGCTTTCACGTATACAAAGAGACTAGTACATATATTGCAAGGATATATATATATATGTATATATATATATGAATAAAACCTTGTTTGCTACCACCTTAGTATTTTACTTTGGGTTTACACAGTAATAAAAACCTCAGGGTTCTGCTTCAACTTCAGCATTACTTGAATATGGGCAAGGAGAGCTGCCTATCTGCTACAAAAGCAGGTTTGCCTCTAACAACCACACAACACAGTCTCACATTATTAATGCTCTGGCCTAAGTTGTCTGTATTTTGTGGCAGTTTGCAGAACCACACCAGTTTCTTTCTTTGTTTTTTTTTCCCCTGTAAGGTAAAAATGCACCTATACCATGTATGTCCTTGTTCACAGAGAAACACCTTGAAATCAGAAATCTAATGTGGAAAGCAGAAGATGATGAGGAGAGACAACTGGATAATCTTACACTGATATCCCTTTGCATAGCATAGCTTTGGTAAAAATTAGGCTATTTAGAGCCCATAAACCAGAAAGCACACAAAACCGGGGTGGGGGTGACCCTATTTCTTGACCAGGCAGGTAATGCCAGGTATATGCCTGTGTGGCATACAAAAGCCCTTTGCAAGGATTCATATTTGTAGCAAGTCTTTTAGAAATATAATTTAGCTGACACATATGACATCCCAGTACTTTTTGATACATATTATTTTTTCTGAAATCTGTTAACAGTGTCATTTCAGTATTTCACAATCTGTTCACCTGTAGTTATGTAAAAGGATGTGGCCACTGCAATCAGCATCTTACTGTATCTTTCCCACATCTGCACTGCAGAAATCCAGCCAAGAGTCCCAGCACAAGCAGGAACAGCCGCCTCTGATATGATGACTAAAGATCAGCTATCTCAGAAATAAGCAGGATTGGCTAAACATGGGAAAGAACTGTAACATCTACAGCAAGAGCTCTGGAAATGTGTTGTACAGACTACTTACATAACCCAGACAAAATTGGGGTTTGGGGTGTCAAATAAACAAGGGGAAAGACACCAGGGGGTAAAACATTTGAAACTCTCTATTACTAAGATTTTCAAATGCCTTACAGAACATAGAAACCATTCAAGTTCTTTATGTTCTCTCTCTATTCCAAAACTGACATTTGATGTCAAATACTTAACTCCAAAAGCTGGTAACAACTTTACTTAGTGATTCAGTTCCTTCTTATTCATAGTAACTGAATGAAGAAATGCTCAGCAGAACGAGATCTTTCTTTGTCACCTAAGCCAAGTGGTTCTAATCAGCTTAATTTTCCACCAAAATCTTAAGGCAGCCTCTTTTAAGGAGAATGATGAAAAATTTAGAAACTCAAATAACCTACATAATACCACACAAAACTTTCCAAATGAGTGCAATCATCCTCTTCTAGAAGGAAGAAAGAGTTCATATGTGCTGGGGCCCTAAAAGCTGTTTTCTATACTGCCATGAAGACACGTCAATTCCCCTACTTGCTTTTCAGAGAGGCAGCATCTGCCCAAGTCACAGGGTGTGCATTGGCACAGGGAGGTATCACAAAGCTGAGATGCATGGGAAGCAACAGTTAAATACAGTATGCACAAAGTATGTGAATAACCCCATTCTAGGTACAGAATATTACGTACACCTGGGCATTTTATATAATTAGGGCCGTAACTATTAAATAATCTATGTTTCTGTGGGTTGGTGCAGCAATAGAAAAAATAAGAATGTGTGTGATGCCGTATCTATATTTTAAGCAATGCGACACTTGTAAGCTGAAGTATATTAAAATAATGCTAGATCCCATTTTAGTATTCAGCCATTTTTGCTCAAATCTTCAGAGAGTGATGCTTAAATAAGGCAAAATAATTGTTTTTAGGTGCTTTGCAGGCTCAGGACTAAAGGTGTGAACACTGCAGGAAAGGAGTTAGATTGATGTGAAAACTCCTATAATGTTTAGATGCAAGATGCTCCAAAATTATCATTTAAACAGACTTTTTATTCAGAATGCTCCTTTAATTTTTACTCACCACAGAACATGTAATGTTAGGAATGGCAGAGAAATACATGCATTTACTGTTCTTAAAATTAAGCTTCTCAGAACTTTGCAAATGTACTGGGTAATAAATTCTGCACACTGTTACATATGTGGTGTGTATCTGTCATTTATCTGTGGTGAGATTTCTGACGTGAAGAGAAAGAAGGTCATTAAAAAGAAATTCATCTGACTTACCAACAAAACACAGGGATGAGCAAATAGTGATTAGTGAATAGTCAACAGGAAAAAAAAAAAAAAGGCTCATGCCTGGAAATTATTCTTTCCACCATCAATCATGGTCCAGAAGGAGAAGGAGGAAAAATGAAAAAAAATCTGTACACAGAAGCAGGCAATTCATACAAGAAATCAAAGCATATTGCAGGTCAAAGCAGCTCTCAGATGAATACACACAATTCTGATGGGAGCTTTGGAAGAACATGTTCGGGGTAGAAATCAGCCCCCTGTTAAGCCATTTCTAATAAACTAATGATGTAGCTGCATTTCTCATGCAGCAATCACCACAACAAACAGACATTGTTTGAAAAAACCCTAAAAGCCACAGAGCCTGGAACGAGACAGGAGATGCTACAGGGTATTTCTGGGCATTCCCCTCTCCATCTTTTGGAACAGCAATGACAATCTTGGGGAGGTGGGGAAGGGATTTTCTCATCCTATGAAGTACTTAAATACTACATTTTTCTTTGTTTTATGACAGGATGAATGAAAGAGCATTCACAGCTTCACGGGAGCGAGAGCAATTTGGTCTTGCTTTTCTCCCCTGCAACCAGACCAGTCCCTGCAGTGTCTTCCGTGAGAACTGTTCAGTGTGTAAAAATTACATGTAATTACTGAGCTAGAAAGAAGGACAGGATACGACTTGGAGATTACAGGACATTAAAAGATCAAACTTCCTTATTTTCAGGTGACTCCTGAGCTGTTGTCTTTGCACCTTTGTCAAGGGCCAAACCACATACCTATTAAGTATTACACAGTTTTGAGCACCTTTCTCTTTTGCTCCTTCAGATATTGCTGAAACAGAAGGGTCTGGGTTCAATTAAAGTTTTAGTTTTTTCTATTGCAAAACACAAAACAAAAATATTTCACTGGAAATTTGCCATCAGCCTGAGTCCAGAACAGGAATTATGCTTTGCTTGTGAAGATTTACAGTAAGATTTTACTTTCTTTCTCTCTTCAAATTGTGCAGTTTCATTGTATTCAATATGTTGATGCTTTTATTAACCCTTCCCAAATGCTGCTATCTTCTAGGACTCCAGGCAAATGAACACTATCAGCACCTCTACACTGCCGTCTGTGTAAAGATTTTTAATTCTCTTTTTGTCTTCTATATACTTACATCTTGTTTATATATAGCATTGGTTTTCTAGCATTTTCATGTTATGGATCTTAGAATAAAATTGTCTAGTAAAGTCTGTTCCTTTCATTAGATAACATAACCTTGACTGGGCACATACTAAACTAGCCCTATGCAAAAAAAAAAAAAAAAAAAAAAAAAAAAAAAAAAAAAAAAAAAAAAAAAAAAAAAAAAAAACAACCAAAACCATGATGTGTATAATGTCATTCTAATGCAACTTAGCATCTGGAAACATACTATCTGACTAGGCCAGTTTTTGACTGTTACTGCAAATGCATGAGGTCTTTAGGTCACAGTCAAACCAGTTTAAACATGATGGGTCTTTAAGAATTACCCATATATCTATTAAATAAAATGTGCATTTCTGATGAGCAGAAAAAATGAGAAATAACCATGTTTCTCTTGAACACTATCCTGATGATATGTTCAGCAATGGGTGTAACAGTGAGATTTCATGTTTTGGTGATAGTAAGACAAGCAGAAAATAAACAACAAGATATGAAACCCATAGGGAATTAGAATTCCACAATAGAAATGAATTTTCAAACTAAAATTGATCACAAGGATGGTGTTTGTGTGCCAATATAGTGGAAATATGATTAAGGCCATTTGGCACCTCTTTTTTTCGTTATGACAGAGGAGTTACATGTTGAGCCTTCACACCAGCCCTCTAAATTGATGTATGATGTTAGCCTTGAACTACGCTGTCCCCAACAGATGGTCATTGGGCTGAACCTCTGGCAACCGGAAAGTTTTGAGAGAATGGCAATTTCAGCAACTTCTTTTCCTTGGGCAGGGCCAAGTTGACATTTCCTTAGCTGTGTTACAAAATGAATGGGAGAGGAAAAGATTTTTTTTATGAATCCAATTGCAGACAGGACTTTATCTTCCCTCTCCAAAATCCCTTTCATATCACACTCTTTTACCTTTTGTTATACTGCTGAGTGACATCTGGGTTTGTGAAAACATCTAATGTAATACAAAGTCACCTTACTCAAGACAAAAAGTAATCCATTTTAAGAGAGAAGGAATTCAATACCTGTTACTAAGGTAACTTATGCCAAGCATTTAAGGATCTGAAAGCCATGTACAATTAAGTCATGCAATAGTTCTGTGACACTTGCTGCGATGGATCACATTTTAGGTATGGAAAAACTGAAGTACTGTAAACTTATAAGACAAACAAAAGATGTAACATTGTATCTTATTTCTTTCTTTGTAAGCCTCCATGTAAATTTGACTAATGTGTATTTTCAGAAATATTTTAAATTCCGAATGCAGGCTTTAGATTTAAGATTAAATCACTACTGTATCATTTTCCTGACCGATTAGAAACTATGTAGAGGTCCACTTGCTGCACATCAATTTTCCATACCAAACTACTTTCTCCCTATCATATCCAGACCTCTGAATTATATAGGTTAGTGTGTAGCTGATGCAAAAAGAAATTTCCTCATGACAGCAGCAGGGAGTGCTTCACAGGCTTCAGACCTGCAGTATGTTTGATAGGGGAACTGTGTACTAAGCAGCATCTCAAAACTTCAGTGTCCTCATGACTTTAATTCTCCTTCTGGCCAAGACACAGAATGGCTCAGGTGGAGCTCAGAGGTCACCCTGTCCCTGCATGTTAAAGTCATCACCAATAAAGTGCGTGGCTCCAATGAATTACGGTCAAAGCCAAAAGAAAACAGAGAAATAAGGAAACTATCAGAGTACCTTCTCTCAGAGCCTCCTTTCAAAATTAAACTCACTCAAGCACACAACAGCCATGAGGAGCACTGCATTTTCACCCTTGTTTCCTTAGGCAGCTGTGCTGTCCCTCCCACTGCCCACTTACGGACTAACTCCTGTAACTACGGGAAGAATGTGCCACTGAATTGTTACACGTGACAGTAACTGAGCTACATTCCTACTTGAATTGAAAATAGCATTACAAAAGACCCCAAGTCATAATTCTCATAAGAGAAATTTTGAAGAGTAATTTTGAAAGGGTGCCAGCTATAAAATTAGTCCTCATGTAGCCTTCTACCAGCCATGCTGGCTGCCATTTGTACCAACAGGTACAGGACACACAGCAGGACTGAGGCACCAAGAGTGTGAGGGATGGGATGGAAAAAGCTATGAAAGAAGAAAACGAAAATAACAAATTGCTTCATTAGTTCTACTGCTTATGAAACAACTTGTTAGAGTTAGTGGCCTTGGCGATGTCCTGTTTAAATAGTATCAGGGTTGAGTTCAAAGACCCTAGGGTAAAAAACTATTTGAGTCTGCAAGTACAGTGGAAAACTACTCTGTTATTATTCTGTGGTTTTGTGCATGTGAAATTCGTTCTTTCAACAGTTTCATTAAAAAATACTCATATTAAATACCAAAACTATGGCTGGGTTTAAATAACTTCACCTGAGAAACCCTGTAAGTTTAATGATATGGTTGGCGGTTTTTTCCTGACACTGTACAATCTCATAGAAAACATTTCAACAGCAAAACCCCAAAATCATAATAACCTATGTATAAAATGTGTGGAAATGGTTGAAGATAGTATGTCAACAAAGACTCCAAATAATAAAATATTACCTATTACAACATCTTTCTTAAGTAAACAGTTGTTAACAGGTTATCCTTTTTAAGCACCCTAAACAGCAACATACAAATGGTTTGAACTAATGAAATCATAAAACTGTTGAAAGAACAAATATCACACACAAAACCATGGAACAACACAACTCCTCCTGAAAGAATAACTAATAAAGTAAAACTAGAGAAAGAAGATATACATATATATGTATAAATTCCACTTATTACTGGAATGGTAAGAGTACTCATATTTCACTGTATGCATAGGCCAAAGATTTTTCTCTATTCTCAAACTTCTGAGTATTATCAGGCACAAAGAGGAACTCAGAAGAAGTTTGACTGCAAAACTAGACACACTTATTTACCTTTGCACAACTTGCCAAGTAAAGTTAATGATAAAGATGCTTTCTGAAGGATATCTAAACATAACAGAAGCAATCACATTTCTCCAGCAATCTTCTATTTGTCACAGCTTTCCCAAATCTGGAAGAGGTCGCTATCCTCAAATCCAGTTCCCATCATCAGTCTAGGCCAGATGCTTTTTTCTAAATCCACAAAGCTTCATGATGAAAACGAAAATGTAACTGAGCCTAGACACATTCCCAGCTTCCCATGTGGTGGGTGTCTGAGGTGAGTGGCAGAATGTTTCACAGAGTGAGTTAGAAACCTGATTTATGAGGATACAAATCACTGTGTATCAGCTAAGGCACTGCTTAATGACATAGTCCTAGCAGTGTCACATGATTCTAAGTCCTTCCTTTGTTGAAAGAGAACTGAGGGAGAATTTTCATAAATGCTAACAGCTATGCAACTTCTGCATACAGTTGGAGAACTACAAAATGCATGATATTATTGTAGAAACCAGTACTCTCACCTTACAGTGGTAACTATTTTTTTAACAGTTACAAAGTTCAGTGTTCAAGGATATAATGTAATTTCTCTATCTCAAGCTACTTCCTTCCTCTGACTTGTATCAACCAAACCCATCACATCCACCCTCAATTTTACAGCAAATCAAACAAACATACAAACTGAAACATTGCATGGTTTTGAATTGCAGGAAGGTGAAAGAGGTGCAATAAGACTCCTGCTTGGATAATAAAAATGGAAGTGTTTCCATAAACCACTTCTGGTAATGTGGAAAAGGCTTCCCAAGTTGGAGATAACTCTAACCACACTCATGTTCTCTTGTGTTCCAAAGGTTTGCACATTAGATAAAGTCAGCTTCAGCTTCACCAACATCCTTGAGAGAACTCTAATTCCTCTCCACATACAGATCCCAACTGTAGTTTGACTAAAAGGAAATTTCTTTCTTACAACTCATAAAGAAGATCTGGCTTTTACAGTTTTCTTCAAAGTATAAAGCACATTTATGTGGGTACCACTACAGCAGAAAAAGGAGGAAGAACTTTAGGTGATTCACTGAAGGGTTGAAGTTGGAAGGGATATCCCTGGAGGTCATCTTCTCCAACTCCCTGCAAAGCCTGGTATAGTTAATTGTCCAGGACTCTGTCTGATTTATTAAATGTGACTAAATAATAACAACTATATGAAAAACATGAATAAAAAAAGTGAGGACCCTTAGATGTTCCTGTTAAAGCACTCTTTCTTTTTGAAGCGTGACACCCACAGCTTGTTTTCTGTCTCTCACACACCCATACCACTCCCCAAATACGCATATACTGAAAGGGACATGTGGGTACAAAAAGATCACATTTTCACCCAACCACAGTAATTACCTAATTTCAGTATAACAAAGCAGTTCTACATAATGTTATGATTCAGATGCCCATACATGTGCCCAAAATGTACTTTTCAGTTCACAAATCACATGAAGACAAGACCTTTTATGCAATGAGGTTCAAGTAGTTCTCTGTAATCTCTGCTCTGGGAATACAGTAAACATCTGTGGTATTGTAACTTAAGTGACTTTTAAGTTTTGTCAAGCACTTAAGAGAATACTGAGCAGCTTGCTGGTGAACCTCCAGTCACTCACAGAATTTGTGTTTCAGTTCCTCATCAGTACCCCAGTAATAGCAATCCCCACCTTCAGTCTAGTTTGACAGCAGACTGAAAGGGATATAAACACGTTTTCTATACAGCAGACTCAGAACATGGCTATGACAAGTATTCAAGGCTTGAGAATTCATGTTCAAAACTGACAGGTCCAGCCGGGCTTCTGAACTAACCCATCTGCATGTGTAAAGTCTCCCTACAGCCTACTTTCTTGGAAACCTGGATGTGCAGCTCAAAGACAAGCCTGGACTAGATTTCTGTCTCCCAAATGAGGTTAACAGAATCTCAGAAGTAAGATGGAGCATCCTCTGAAATCCCCTGAAATGTAACAAGACTAAAAATACCAAACAGCTATGTAATAAGATAACTGAAATCAAATATGTGCCTGTATATTTCTAGGAGGCTGTAGCTATCAGCCTATAGGTAGGTTTGCAGCAGTGGTGACCAGGACAGGACAGCAGCTAGCAGAGTTTGTTTCGCTACATTTGAGCCTTACTGCACTGTTCTGAACCTGAAGACTAAACACATTTGATCAAGCCACTGCACAGTGAGATGTGCCTTTATTGTTGCATTATTTAATGAATTTTTTCAGTTCTGTTTTGTCAGACCAAAACATATTTGAGATGCAGTATATTTAAGAATAAGTATGTTTTAAGAATTATTCAGCATCTGGAACTTGTATAGTTTTTAGCCAAGTAATTGCCACGGTCATTCAAAGAGCTGAACCCACAGAAGCACGAGATCATAATCAGCAGTGATCTGACTTGCATCATAGATCAATTTTGGGCTGTTGTTTCAGTTCTTTGGGAGCAGTACAGACACAAAGAGGGAGAGAGAGAAGCTGGGAAAAAAAAACCCCAAAACAACCCTCTTTTTCCTGAAGTAACCACAGCAGATTACTTCCACTTTCTTCTGAAGTCAAGAGTAACTGCAGGCAAAATCAGTAAATACAGTTATGCCCTAAAGAGAGGAGCAGTTCACAAAAGCAGTTAAATAAACTGCTGCAGAACATGATCCTTTGTATCCAAGAAAGCTCAAGTGAAAGGCACTGCAGTAGCTGTGTAATGTCTGATGGGAATACTTCCTACAGATTTAGCCAAAAGCAAATGTAATTGAGATTTGACCCTTTCAGCTACTCAGTAGAGTACAATTTTTGAAGAGGTGACTTTACTAAGAGTACTAAAATCACACTGAACTCTTACTACTGTGGTTATTTTGCTTGTTTTTAGAAAGTGTTCCATGGTAGGCTCTCACACAACATAACAAGGAACCTTGACTTAAACATTTAGAGTCCCACAAAAGAGATGAGAAGTATGATGGAGCAACTGTGTGAAAGGCACAAAAGATATTACCACAGTGATTGTGAAAACACCAGAAAAAAAATCTGGGTTTTTTTTGGTGGTTTCCCCATCCTACCCCCCCCTCTCCAAATTCCTGCATGGGCACAGTGCCTTTCATAAAAGTAAAATGTCTCAGAGCATCTGAAAGAATTTCTTTAGGTTTCCACATATGGATTCAGTCGTATAGTTCTTGACTACAAATTATAACAATGACAGCAGTTTTGTCAATACTACAGAACAAATTAAGAGTCTTGATAGTCAGTCACATGTTTTAACCAGGAAAATAAGATCTCAGAACATGGAAGGAACTGGATTTCAGTACTGTTGCCAGAGGTCTCTCTGAATTGCCTCTAAGTTGTAAAGCCAATCTGCCTATATGCCTAATGCCAAACTAAAAACCTCTGCAAGCTCAAAGTCCTCCTACTCCTCCCTATTACTGAGTCATTAGTTTTTTCTAATCCACAGCACCATTCACAGGAGGACCAGTGCTGCTCTACTTCAGCATAACCAACTACAACTCGTGCTCTGAAATTGCATCTTTAATTGCAGCTTTCCTTCAAGCTCCTAGACAGCCTCCCACAAGTGGGTATTGCCAGAACCTTTCATTTCTGCCTGTTTAGGATGGCAGGGTGAAGCCTGGAAGGCTATGTAAGGTATAGAGATGAACAAAATTAACCAAATAACAAAGTAGAGGCAATAGGCTGCTACAGATTCACAAATAAATACTTCATATTTGCAGCCCAAAAGCAAGTGTTCTGGGCCCCCTAGAAAAACAAACATGTAAAACAACTACTTTAGAAAACAGAGACAGGCAGCAGCTGCAACTTAACTATTTTATAACAAGTCTTCCCCAGCCACAGGACTGGGATGAGGATGTGCTTGCTGACCTCTTTAAAATCCATGTTCTGGTAGTATTCCTCAGCAGGCAGCTGGGTAATTTCTCCCCAGCACCTTGGACTAATGCAGACAAAAACATAAATTGCTTGATAACTAAAGCCATCATGCCAATTAAGCTAGATGTGTTAAAAAATACAGGGGGCTAAAGAGCACAACTCCAGATTACAAAAAATATCCCAAACTTGAAGATCTATTTTCTTAGATATACAGAGAGACTGATGAGCTGTATGAGAAGAGACTGAGGGGAGACCTCATCACAGTTACAGCTTCCTCATGAGGGGAAGAGGAGGGGCAGGCACTTCTTCTCTGTGGTGACCAGGGACAGGATCTGAGGGAAAGGCCTGAAGTTGTGTCAGGGGAGTTTAGGCTGGATATCAGAAAAAAAGTTCTTCACCCAGGGGGTGGTTGGGCACTGAACAGGTTCCTCAGGGGCAGTAGTCACAGCACCGAGCCTGACAGAGTTCAAAAACCGTTTGGACAACGCTCTCAGGCACATGGTGTGACTCTTGGAGATGGTTCTGTGCAGGGGTGAGGGTTGGACTAAGGTGGGTCTCTCCCCCAGCTCAGCATATTCTGTGAAATATTCCATCCTGAAGGATACCAGCTGCCTGAGGCAGCCCAGCTCAGCTTGTATCATGACCTGTGCTAGGTATTAGATGGAAAAGGTGTTTTAAGTCATGTGGTCCTGCTCAAACACTGTATTCTCCCAGGAGTATTTTGCTCCAGTCCTGTCCTCAGACTATTCATATCCATCTGTGCCTGCTAGGTGGTGCTGTGGGATGGCTTTTCTAAGGCAGAAAAGGCAGCTTGTTTTTTTCATTCCCCTCAATGATATTTTTTTTCCTTCTACATGAGAACAGCTGCAGTGTTTTTTTATCTTGGCTATACAGGATGTGTCCTGTCAGGTCTCCTTTCTTGTTCTTTACTTGCTGGAGGCATGAGGTGACCACCACTGAGGATGCTGCTTCTCCAGAGTAGTCAAGAGAAAATGAGTGCATCAGCATTCATCTGCATGTGTCCATACCCACGCAGGAAAGCAGAAACCTCAGATGGAGGCAGAAGGGATTAATACCTACTCTAAAATTCTCAAAATTTTATTTTCCTTTGGTTCTAAAGATACAGGACATTAAAAAACCCCTATTTTTATTTACAAAGCATGACTTAAAATTAAATCAGACACACAAATTAAATGCAGAGTTTCAAAGGAAAGAGTAAGACTAAAAGTTCCTGAAGGTCCAGTGAGTGAAATATGTCCCTTTTTTCCTCTCAGACTGCAACTCAGTTCTATGAGGAAAGGCACCCTACTGCAAAAACTTCAGAAGGAAACCCTCTGAAAAGGGAGGTAATGGGTAGGATACTTTTTTATGTCTCATTTGTCTTCTGGAACTGATCAATAACTCAAGTGGCAGGATGCTATTGGTGCTTTAACATCCATAGCATCATAAATGGTGCAGATTGGGATTTAACTATTCAGACCTGTAGGTAAAGTAAATCTGGTGATGTCCATCTGTTCCACATAAACTTCATGATGGTTTAGCCAAAGATGACGAATAATCTAACCCACCCTTCTGAGCAAAAGGGAAGAAAAACAAAACAACCCCCAGGATGAGTAATTGCAGTAATACTACATCGGGTGATGACATCAGGAAAATCTTGTGCTCTGTTTTCAGATCCCATCCCATGGTCCAATACCTTGGGACACCCTCTGAACCCTTGCTGTTCCTGTGAAAAAGCCACCCTAATAAAGGGCAAGGCTATTGTCTTTAACACAGACTTCAATTCCTGTGTAGTGAGCTGACATTTTCTGTCTGATGCTCTGCTATGAATGATCCTGCACTGTCAGAAACTGAACTTTGGCATTCACATTGCATCCCTGCATCAGAAGGGGATGACAAGGAAACAAGAAGGGAAAGTTTTGCAGGCCAGTGTTGAAAGTTGAAGTACTGTCATGATTCTAAGGAAGTTTGCCACAGATCTCACTATCAGATCCAGAGCTAGAACAGAAGTCCATCTGAGCAAATCACGAGACACTGCAGATCTGGAAGTAAACCTACCTTCAGATTGTTTATCATATCCTTCCCCCCTAGAGCCATGCAGAATCCTTACTACAGAGGGTCTACAGTTCCCCTGAGCATGGAAGAGTGGTCCAACATATGCCAAACATGAGAGGAGTGTGTATATGTGGAAGCTAGACTGCAGTGAGAAAGACAAAAAGAAAAAATTACCTGAGCACAAAGCACTGCAAACTACAGAGAGTGGTAGTTTCTTCTCTATTTAAAGGAAAACACAATGAAGTGAAACACAATCCCCATGGGATTAAGAGTTTTGAGGCAATTCTATACATTAATACCTGTGGGGGTCTCTTGTCCCACTTTACTCCTTCCATTTACATTCTGCAAGAAAGCCTGTCATTTGCAAAGCCTGACTGAGAAAGTGGAAGCATTCAAACTTCAAGTTAGTGACGTATTACATTTCCCTCCAAAATCATGACAATAAGATGTTCAGACAACCACACAGTGACATTTAAAGTGCAGTGTAGAAAAAATGGCTTCTGAGGGGTCGCTTTAATTTTATTACTAAGGTAAGTAAGGAAGCAGTTACACACTGCTGGAAATGAAAAGGACAAAGCATTCATTTGCTACAGTTCTGTGTCTTCTAATAAGAGGAGGAAATTAAAAAATAAAAGGGACCAATCTATATAAATTTCATGCTGGCTGAGGTATTAGTAGTATTTTTTATATTGAACATCACATTCTTGTTTTTTATTGATGTGGTCTTCAAAAAGTAAAATAGTGGAGACATAGAGGGGGGCAAACCAGAAAGCATCTGAACTCCTTGTTCAATTACTGTGATCAAAGAGGATCAGAATATGGAAAGAGAGTACACAGCATGCCCAGATGCGACTCCTTTCAGGGTATCATGGGAACCAGCTAGAGAACCTACTGGTATGCTGGAAATTATTCTGAAAAGACTTTATATGGTATAAACCACTACTAGAGTACTGTGGGATAAATAAATAAATAAAAAAAGCCTATCAGAGAACTTTCTTTTTGATCTTATGGAAAGTAATTGAGGTCCACATATCTTACCAGACTTCTTCCTTCCTAAGGACTAGTCCTGTAACTGAGGAGACCAACATAGAATTTATGACGTAACTACAATGAGTCCTGAGCAATAATCTGGTGAAGGACCTGAGCTGGTTGCAACTCAGAGGTTCCTTGGGGTGCAGTACATTCTGAACATAAAGCCATCGTGTATGTTTTGGGGGGTTCCATTTTGGACACAGCATATTTTTTCCTGTTATCTGAGTATCTTCAGCTAGTAGCCACTGCTTTAAAGAACAACTATATCTAAATAGAAGAATTACAGACATTTTTGAGTGATGCCAAAAGAACAGATATGGTAACAATTAGTATTAGGTTCAACTTTCACCTATGTATCTGCCTTCAGCACATATACTCTGTCCTTCGACTCCCTTATGTTCTTCCCCCAGGGTTCTAAAATCCGAATACCAATTTTCCAGATGAGGGACCACGGCAAAAAGGGATTTGAAAACTGGTTCAAGAATGTGCCTGGGAGCTGGATTCAGCCTGGATCTCCCAATGTACAGCCTCCCTCCCTAGCTGGGCCATTCTTCCAGGCTAAGCTACAAGCAAAACACTGGTATATTAACTGCTGTGTTGGCTGAACTGTCTCGGATCTGGTTTACATGATGTTGCAAAAAATGTTGGATACTGCTTTCTTTCCTGCAGGCAGAATTCCACTACTGCACTATATATATGGGAACAAGGACAGATACTAATTTAAGAAAATTAAGATGAATGTCAGAAGAAAAATAAAGGCAGTGAAGTATATACTAATTCATCTTCTCCCTTAAGAAGTTCCAAAATGAGGACATTCAGAAAAAGTATTGAGAGAGAAGATTAAGCAGCACAGCTCTGCAGAAAAAGATGGATCCTATACGCCTCGTAACAGCAGTCAGACGACACAGTAGATTCAATTCATAATTTTAGAGGAGTATGAGATCCTTTCATAGACAAACACTTAAATACAGTTTTTGTGGAAGTTCCACTGTTGTTTCCTCACAAACTGTATTTGCATTTCTTCAAAATCTTGTAAAAAGGATCTACACTAACTGCAGTTCTCAAAAATCTTTAATAACAATTCAACAATCATCAAAACAGAGGTGAGAGAAAGAAGCAACATGGTAGCAAATTTATAGTCTATTATTAACAAAAACATCCTATCCACATCCTATCAATTAATTAAACTACACTTGTCACAGAATAAATATTGTAGTGTATAGTGATAACTACGTAAAGTTAGCCCAAAGCTCTGTCAAAATAAGGAAAGAATACCTATATTCTTCAAATCTGAGGGAATAAGTAAATATTAACCATAATGTCCTTTCTTTATCAGTCCTAAAACCCCAGAATGTTAATACCCACTGAAGAATGCAAAAAGTTGGCCATCTCCTTTCTCCTACAGCAATGCAACAGTTGTTCCAGCACCACCACCACAGTCTTCCAGTCCCATCCACGGCTTTCTTCTGGCAGAATAACTGAAAACACTGCCTAAAACTCAAGACACTTAATTAAACCTCAGGAGATCGGGATGCCAGGGTTGTTTCATGTACTGGTCTGACTATGCGGTACAGGTGGAGTACTGGTACTTGGCACTTTGTGGAAACATACCCACTCACTATGGTGCATTTTCTTATATTTCATAGTGATCCATCTCCTGTACCACACATGGCACTGATATGGTCCTGTGATTGCAGGCAAGATACAAGGACAGAGCACAAAGGATATTTGCTACTGACATGAGCCTACGATTTCTGATTTTTGATACCCATTTGTCAATGAGTATAAATATATAAACCAGAATCAGCCATTCTGGTACAACAGCTAGTTTAACATACATCTATGTTTGACAGTCAACATGGTTGTTACCAGACTGAAAATGACTTCCAAAAAATCTTTTTCTATTGTCAGAAGTTGAGTCTGGCAGCCCAAAGCATTTGTCTTGGAGAACAAGGAGAGAAGGTAAGGACTGTCAAATGATGTCCCATAGGGACAAATGTAGGTGCTTGCATGAAGAGGCACTTAGCTGTGCAGTTTGCATTCTTCTTCTGCCACTAAAGATATTGCATAACTCATCAACATGAATGAGCAGAGCAAAATGAAGGGAAATTATTAGGATTAAAAAAAAACCATGAGGAAATTCAGAGGAAGGACTTAACTGTGAAGCCTTACTGGACTTCTCACAAATGCTATTTTAACTGTTAAATAGATTAAGAAAACTGTACAATTTGACCTTCACTAAAGGTTTGAGCTAACAAATTAGAGTTTGGAGACATTTTGATAACTGATTATGCACCATAAGAGCTTTCCCTGCTCTCCATCATAACTTTCTAACAGCCCACGTGCCCTCTGTCAAGCACCATAGCCACTGTCATAAAAGATAAATCACTGTATCACCTAAGAACAACAAGACCAGAAAACAGGCAACCCTGCAAACTGAAGCATTATGCATCTGAGTTCGTGAACCAGAGCTCCCAGAAAGGGTTCAGACAGAACTGCTTATTTTAATTTTAAAATGCACCTTAAAATGCAGCTTATTAAACTCCTGACTTAGAACTAATGATATTTCTACCCTGCAAAACAATAACGTAACTATCCTAAAAGGGTTGGCATAATGACTACAATGTGCTTTATACTGGCCAACTTGATTTCTGCATTTAGATATGCATAAAAATCTCACATGCGTACTATACCATAAGTCTGGGTTATAACTAGCTTCTTTTTATCCTTAGAGCAACTCTTTTATATTTCTTCATTCTGTTTCATTTGACAACTTATGTCCTAAAATTTTCTATTTTTCTTGGTCAGGCAACTGATTTTATAGTCAAAGACATTTCACACTGGCAGCTTCAAGCATGCTGGAAAAAGCTGGCTCCATTTTCTTTAGTCTCAGCCTTCAATACAGATGAACTTTCCAACTGCATCTTCTCCTTTCAAGCAGTGCTGGACAAAATGCTTGTTAGAAAACACTAATAGCTAATAGCAAATATTAATATCCAGGGTGTGAAGCACAGCACTTTGCTCACAAATGTGAATGGTAACAGATCTGTTACACTGAATTACAGTAGTGAGAGAAACCACGGCGATTCTGAAAACTAGCACTGACTTTTAGGTTCTTTTTCAGTTTTTACCACACCTAATACTAGTATTATACTTGCCTTTTCCTTTCTTCCTACCTTTATTTTATAAGAAGAAATGTGTACATCTGCATAGATGCGTGGTATTTTCTGGGAATATTTGGACATACTTCACTCATCGCTAACCTGACATTTTCTCATACAGATTTAAACGGAGGAAACTGAATGAAAAGCTGGGTCTGAACATTTGCCACATTCTTGGCAGTTAATAATTACATTTTCTCATTCCCCACTTCAAACGAGTTGAAATCAGATCTCCGATGTGATGTGGGGGAACTGTGTGTTTTCTAGTATCTCCTTAATCTACAAGAGGTCATTTTGAACACAATAAAATGTGTACTTATCCCTTCAAAATACTCAGAAGTGAATGTAACAGATGGAGCTAAAGGAATAGTTTCTGCTGCAGAGCTCTGTTAGGATCTGATTATTAAAATTATTAGAGAGATACCTCTGACTAAATTAAGGTGCAAAATAGCCCATATGCCAAAGTCAGTAGCATAGATTGCATTTAACAGTAAATGAGGGGTTCAGGGAAGGAGAGAAAGACAGGTGAAAAAGAATGTGAGTGGGGGGACAGAAAGAGAGTAACAGATTACATAGGAAAAAGATATAACAACTCCCCAGATGCCAACAATGTCCCATGGGCCCTCTTCTTCAGGTCTTCTCAGTGGTTCCAGACTGAATCTGCTGAGGGGGGGGAGGCAAGAGAGTACACAGGACTCTCATTTCACAGGGCTTATACTGTGTGGGCTAGGTGGAAATGCCCCCTGTAGCTCCCCTGGATGATGCAATACTGAATCACGAGATACTTCAGAAGTCACTGAAATGTTCTAAGATGTTGCAGATGTCTCTTATATCAGTCAGCTGAATCAATCACAGCCCATTACGGTCCATCATCCATAGGGATGGATGGATAGCTCAGCTAGGTGTGAGCTTTTAGTGCTCCCCAGAAGCGTTTTCACAGCTGAGTCATCACATAAGGGAGGACATGGGCATGATAAGAAGGGCTATCCCACCTACCAGGATGTGCCTCTTACCAGCCTCTTTGCTTATCTGGAAGTCCAGTTTGTAGCTTCAGGTATGCATGCCCTTCTGCACCTGGGAGGCCATTCTGTGCATCATTAGTCAAGCAGCCATCCAAATGTTTGAGCCATCAGCACCAGCCTCTTGCAGCACCCGGGTGGTTACTCCAGGTGGTTGAATGCTAGCAGTTCAATCTCTTACACTTGTGGGTAGGTTTTTCTTCTTTGACCTGGGATAGCTGGACAATAGTACCACCTTATCCTTTTGCAGTCGAGATTAGGAGGCATATCCAGGGAGGGATGCACTTCTGCAGATGAGCAGCTGTTTCTTTGCACTTTGCTACAGTGGACAAAAGTCTTCTGGTGATCTTAACAACGTCTAAGCCATTTACCATTTCAGTCTCTGACAGACTCGACTACTGCAAACTCTCATGTTTGATGGAAGGACTTTGAAATCTACTTACAGAGATGGTTGGTAAAGAGCAGCAGCACCCGTATCAGTATGTCTGCTGAGTTGGAGAGACCAAGCCAGTGCTTAACATAGTCTGCACTGGCTGGTGTATCTTATTCCAAGTTTATTGCAACATCCTGATCCTTATCTTCAAAGCACTAGTTAAATACAATTCAAAATAAACTCCATTCATGCAACAGTGCTGATACAGTTTCTCAGTGAAAGAGGAGGAAAGCTCTCTGGTGACCCTGGCGAGCATCAGCTCGAGTCTTTGAGAGTCAGGAAATAGGAAAGTTCCTATAAATCCAGGATTTTGTTTCTCCCTCACACAATCATTTCCATAACAATAGTTCAATGGCCAAATGCATACTAGATTAAATTTAATAGCCAGCTGCTAAACTGACGTGAATGTTCAGAGTTTCACTGAACTCAGAGCAATTGTACCTGTTCACCACAGCTCAAGATCTCAAGCCCAGGGTAGCCCATGGGTGGGACTGCAATTATTTTAGGGCTTGAAGGGAGATCTCAATTTTGCTCTGAAACCTTCCAGGAAGCAAAGGAGCCTGAAAGCCTGTGGGACTGACACCTAATTGACATTTCTACCTTGGCTAGACCCGAAAACAGAACAAAACTATAGGCTTATCAGAGTTGTGGCTGGAGGTAAGACAGATGATGCAATCTACATAGTATAGCTTGTGTTTTAGTTGTATGTGGGGCCTCATTTGTCAGAGGCTGCAGCAGAGTTTTTTAACCATCAAGGCAGCAGATTGAGAAAATAAATTATGTAAAATTAATCCCAGTAGATCCCCAAGCTGTGTGATTTTTTTCCTGAACTCTCAATTCTTATAGCTGGCTATCTTTTCTAGATCACCTTATAAACACATTAAGTGCAGGACAGTTCTACAGCACCACCTCTTGCTCACAAAAATCACGTATATTCCTACGTGTATTCATTCTCATCATCCAGGCAATGTTAGCTCATAACAGACCATCCATACACACAATTATTTTTCAAAATATATGGCCAGAAAAATGAATGAGATGCAAATACTCAGTATTTCCAAGATCCTCAACCGTGCAGGTTGGCAGTGGTTTCAATCAACGTGCTTTGGGGTTTAGTAGTACTAATGCTACTATTTTAGTCCTATTTGTATCTGTTAAGCCCTTTTAGATTTATAACTTTCTTCATAACTACAAACCAGTTTTTGATATTTATTTGGAGACCCACTTTAAAATCCATTTGCATAAGACTGGGAAAAAAATTACCGAGGAAAAGAAGAAAATCAAGTTATGGTATTCTCAACTTTGCTTACGACTTCAGTTGAGCACAGGCATAAATGACTTGTGAAATGGAGACTTCGTCAAGCTTTTCAACTGTTTACCTCTACATACCTTAAATGATTCATTTGTAAACAACAAAAAACAATATTAAAAAATTAGATATTTTTGTGAATAAGAATATAATTTCTCTCAAAATTACCATTAAATGACTTAGCAACCATGCACATGTTTTAACTTGCCACTGGCACCATGCAGGAAAAGCAGTCCCTAATGGACTTGTTCAAAGCCAAGTTGATGGGGCCCTGAGCAACATGGACTACTGAAAGGTGCCCCTGCCTATGGCAGAAGGGGCACGGAACTAGATCATCTTTAAGAACCCTCCCGATGTAAACCATTCTACAGTTCTTCAATCCTATGACTTTCCTTTTGAAATCAACAAAGTCACCCACTACGACCATGTTCTGTGTGAATGTGTTGGTGGGTTTTTTTCCCCATTTTACTTTGAAGTAGGGTTTTTTGCTTCTTTGTGATTGAATAATACTTTTAAACTTTCCAAAAAATCATTGCTTTAATACCAAGAGAAGCAAAAGATTGACACGAGGCACAGGGAGTAACTTGTTAGCTAAAGTTTGTAGTTAACCTTGCAATCTAGGACCCAGACAGAAGCAAAGTAGAAAAAAATTAAAACAAGATGTGAGATAGGAATCTTTAATCAACCTCGTTGTATCAGCTTGGGCCCAGCATTCCACCCTGTCTTCTGAGGTTACCCAGCGCCACTTTGAAAATATATTATTTTCCACTGAAAACAATGCCAAAAAGGGGCTTTAGCTCCCCTGGGGAAAATTAGAACAGCCTGGATCATCAAATGGGAAAAAATAATCATTATCAGTAGTAGTCAGAAAGAGGGGGAAAGAAAAGGTGAAACTAGACTCAGGTTTTGGGCCACTTAATGTCTTAGATGTGCCTTTTAAGACTGAGGTGGATTGGCAAAAACCTATGGGTTTGTGATGCAAAAGAATGTTTGCTTCTCTAGAGAATGATATAAACACCAGCATTTTTCCCCAAGATGTTTGGTTCAGAAATGTATTTTTTGTAAACAGTCAGTAGCTAGTCCTGGAGAGGTTAAGGCACTGATACAGCACTGCACACTTTCTACTACTAGGTCAGAGGGATCACCAACACATATGAAGTTAATATATATATTACCTCATACATGCTAACAGATGAAAAATACATTATAAGGACTCAATATGGCTTAATACATGTATGTCTAACATGGTGTTTCCATGGTTTGGGTAAGAGGAATTTTGCTACAGCCATCACCATTTACCTGCAGGTGATCCACCTGAAAGCTCCACTGCCAGCTGTCAGTATAAACAAATGCCTCATGTTCATTTACCACCAGTCTAAATATATTGGCAATACAACAGAAAAACTTAATTCTGACTTCAGAAGCAGTAGTGCATAGCTGGCAGAAACACTGAGAAAGTGGTAAAATATCATCTCCCAGACAATGAGCTTGAAACACCCTACATGTGCTGCAGCACATGGTCAGTTAAGGCATCATCCCTGGCAGGCTAGTTTACCTGGTTTTAAAAAAAAAAAAAAAAAAAAAAAAAAAATTACCAATTCTGAAAGCACTACTAACTTTCATTGACATCTAGTTTTGTCTTCTAAAACGAAACTCTCTTGCAAGAATGTCCCATGAGAGCAACAAATGCTAAAAGAAAGCTTGGTTGACACATATATTTCCTATTTACATAACTTCTAGCTGATATAAGATGGTTAGAGACTTGGCCCTGCTATAGCCCTCTTTTGCAGGCTTACAGCAGTACGGCAGCACACTGCTGACCTCAGTTATGTATTGAAGTTATCTGGAAGCCAACAACATGTAACTATACACCCATAATTCAGTACATATTGGAATGCTTTGCCAAACAGGGAAAGACTGACGAATTACTGCCTATATAACTAATAATAAAATAGTAGTAATGTACATTTAAATTGCTGTCAATGTTTTATGCCAGGGATGTATCAGCCACTGATGACTGGAAAGTGGTCTACAGGCAGCCTGTGAAAACCCACTGGCACACACTGGTATGGTCTCCTACGGTTGGATGCAACTTGCAAAGGACCAGCACTGGCCCTAAGGGTCTGGATGTGCCAATAATATTCTTCTCTTCAAAAAATATCACAGGAAAATGGTACTGCTATCATCAAACTTCCCATCTAGTGCCTATATAATACCAACCTCAACAGGTTCTTTTGTGTCCTAGCAAACAAGTCATTTAAGACTAATTGTCTTCCTGCTTTTCAGTTCTGCACCCTGACACAACTGGTGCCTCTGATCTGGCACAAGGGAAACAGCGCCAGTGCAGTCACACTGTTGGAATTTTAACCAGCTCCCTAATAACGTTATGCAGAGCAAATTTACGTAGCAGCAGTAAAATTATCAATAACTTCTGATAACCCATCAATTTAAGTATCCATTAATGCTCAGAGGGGTAAAACTGCAGCAGAACCAGGAATAGTAAGGAATACAATGACAACAATCTAGACAGGGTTTCAGTAAATTCCTTATAGTCCTTCTTTCTCACTGATTTAAAATTTTATTTCCCAATTATTTCCCCCATCCCTATACAGAAGTATTGCTAGGTGCATAAAGTGATCTTGGAGCTGGGTACCAAAATTATAGCTGTTGCAGTGCTGAGCATGCCAGACCCTCAGGTCCTCTGCTGAACCTGTGTTCTGCAGTGGACCAGCACACACAATAATATGCTACTCAAAGCAAGCAAGGGTGACAGAGCCAGCAGCCCTATGCAAACAGAGCAGGGCAAACAACAGTGGAGGGTCAAAACCATTACAGAATTTGATTTAAAAAAAAAAAAAAAAAAAGGAAAAAATAGCTATGGAACTGATTCAACAGCCCCCACTTCTAAGGATATTAAACCTGGTCAGAGCTTTTGAGAAGGCAAGAAACCATGTGTCGCAGCTGTGGCAGCTGAATAACTGTATTCCTCCTGAATCCTATTAGAGGGGTTTGTCCCAGGATTTAACTGGCAATTTCACTATTCCTTTTCTGTTCAGCAATGTTAATGTATTTTTGTCATCTTTGCTGTGGAGAAAGCACCAGCATAGCAGGGCTGCAAATTAGACTGTAGGTGCACTGCAAATTCCAGGGGTTCATTTTTCACAGAAAGTCAAAACCACCTTTAAGTGCATAAAGCAGCTGTCCCACCACACTGACAGTAAGCCTGCCATACCTTTGGTTAACTACTGGCACACAGACAGGGACTTAGATCTCTTCCAAGACAGTCAAAGAATAATGAAAAAGCAACTTTGATGCTACCTGAAACCAAACTATTCAAAGCACATTGCCTGCATTCCTCAGCTGCAGGCACTGAGCCAGGACATGGAGATAATCATTCCGGATAGTGATGGGGGAGGGAGAAAGTAGCTTAAGGACCCGAGACCTGAAGTATTCAAGGCAAGAAAATCTAGACAGAATTTAATCTTCAAGGTAGCTACACAGTCATGTTTCTCTCCCATCCCACTCCCATTATGTGTATTAGAGAATTAAAATAATCATGGACATGGCAGTTGTTTTTTTTTCCTTTTTTATCTGTTCCATAGAAGATTATGATCTATACCAAGCAAACCATTTCTCTCTCATCTTGCACTGCCTTTCCAACTGTGGCAAATATTCCCTGTTTCAAGAGGACAAATGGCTTAGCATAATGCCCAGACAGCAGTGGGGGAAAAGTTTCTCCTCATCTTCTCCCAGTCATGAACCATGCCCTTCAAGCCTGAGATTTGATAATTATCTTATTTTTACTTATCTACCAATATAGGTATGTCAACACAAGACAAATCAATTCTTTCAATACTGTAGCATCTGTTCCTTGACTTAATAATCTGCTGTAGCAGTGAAGCTTGCACATGGCAGAAAAATTCTGCAGTGGTTAAAAATGACCCCTGGGGCATCAAGCTCTTTCTCCTTGAGTTATGAAAGCTTTCAGAGGAAACAGGGAGAAGAGTAGAATCTTTATGTCACTACAGCATCCAACAGCAACTTCCTGTGACTCAGACACTTGAGGAAAAATTCCTGGAAACTTCTAATAACTATAACTATGGATTCAACTCCACCATTTACAGCAACTTTTGAGTTGTTAACATTGTTTCAGCTATTTTGTCACTCAGATCTATCTATGTACAAGTCTACGTGGCAAGAGCAGCAGCAGTCCCTGTCAGGCCTTAATAAACTTCCTAAAGTTGGAGAGCCAACAGACTGGAGAATGGTCTATTTACAATTTACCTTCCCTACAGCCTCTCAGGGTGGCACATCAGTAGAGTCTGTGTTCTGCTTCCTTTTCAAATTCTAGCAAAGATGGCCTTAAAGGTGGATTGTGCAGTAAATAAATCACTATTTCATTGGAGAAGACCAACACAAGCAGCATATATTCTGTCTTGCAGCTTTTGTAGGGACCAACAAAGGTAGTTATCAGACTTTGCCTTCCAGGACTCTTCAGGTACAAGAAGATTTAACATTAGGATGCATTTCTGTACTTAGAGGACGGTCCAACCCTGGAACAGGCTTACTAAAGAGGTGGGCAATGTCCCCAACCTCTCAGTGTTTAAGAGGCATTTGGACAATAAAGTGAAGTGGTCAGGTATTTGAACTAGATGATTGTTGCAGGTAACGTCCAACTGGACTCGTATATTCTAGTCTAAGAAGACACTCTGAATTGTCCTTCCCCAGTGCTCAGTAAAGTTGAGCAGCGTAGAATGGTGAGTAGAAAAGGAATTGCATTTATAGCATGAAAAGGGGAAAAAAACCCACCCCACAAAGTGCTTCCAAAGAATGTTTTGGGAACCGCAACTACAAGACAAAAAAATCTTCTCCATAGTCAAGTGCAATGGCAGCACAGAGAGTAATGAAGGCATCTTTGCTTTTAAGAGCAGAGTATGTGCCAACAAATGAGTATAAAAATACTGGAAAAGAAGTAACAGCTCAGTGTGGCCTTGTTTTCATGCAAAGTGTTATGTAATATTTCAGAACCTAACACACAGTCTATTTATACCCCCAAAGCATACATACTACAAATAAAATGCATTTAAAGAACACCAAAACCATATAAAATGAGAATTTTGGAGAGTGCCTTACCTTTGACCCAATAAGCGTGTACAGCCACTGGATGGTTTCATTATGATTTATTACTCCATTCATGCCATCGACATAGAGCATTATCTGTCCCAAAGCTATTGTAAAGAAAAGAGAGAAAATACAGTCAGAGCTTGTGAGCACTTTTTATAATTCTAAGCATTGCTGGAAATTTTCTGTAAGTAGGGTTTTCCAGAGATGGGGGGCGCTCAACTAATGAAAGGTATATTGGGCAAGATTGTGCTGGATGAAACCCTGGGAAACTGCACTAATTTACTGAGTTCATCTGGACAATATACGTTTCAGTGAGTTCCAATAACATGAAATTAAAGCCAGGCAATTTACACCAATAAAGACATCAAATATTCACCACTGCACAGTACACTCTTGCAAATGAGTTTTACATTTTAGTGAGAAAGTACAAAAAAAAAAAAAAAAAAGGTTATAATAAAGAAGTATTCTAAGCATTCACAACAGCATTTCAATACCTGCTACCAAAATACTTTGTAGAAGTAATTCCATAGTTTGCAATCCTGATAATATGAGACTTCCAAGAGACAGCAGCTATTAAATCTTTTTTGAGTGATAAGCACAGGCATTTTTTGTAAGGATTATGAAAAGTGAATTAATAAAATTCATCTATCATCTTCAAAAGTTTCCACTGTTAGATCTGCTTTATAGCAGAGATCAAAGCACAGTGGGATGAAAAAGAAATCACTGATTCAACACCTTTCAGCACAGGCTGTTGGCATAACAACTCAATTATCTAATGCACAACCTGATGAGCCTCTAGTACGCTGCTTTATGAGGGGGGGGGAAAAGGCAAAAAGCAACCCATAGGCTGAGGGAAGTTGCCACACTATTAACCTCCCAGACACACTCTGAATGTTTGCTAACTTTTGCACAGTGCAGCATGGTTTACTGTGAGGGCAGATTTTAAACTAACATTTATTTTTGCACTGTCTCTTCCTTTTTACTTTTCTCCAGTTGGTCAATTTACAGTTTAAAATCTGAGGTACTTATATTCTTTATCTAATTTATCACACCAAGTCAGAAGCAAAGTCACGCTAGACGGTCAATGAGGATGGAGAAAAAGCAAGCAAGGGGGCTCCAGCACAGACATAACACATCCCTTGGGCAGGCTGCGCTGCCACAGGGGTTTGCCCATCACTCTGCTCCTCCTCTCCAGGAAGCAATCATTCACCACCCTCTGAAGACGTGTCTCTCAGGTGAATAAAATGAGGTGGGAGGGACACAGGCCCAAGTCTTATGGTAAAGTAAAAGATATAAGTCAGTCAACAAAATGAGATATGAATTACACTGCCTGAACAAATGGCTGCTTTGAAGCATTTCATTGCAGGTAGAGGAAATGCTGCTATCCCAGCAGTAATCAGAGAAAGTTCTTAATTCTTGTTTTTGCTTCCTTTCAATGCTAAAAAGATTTGGCACTGGATCAGGATGAGATCCAGTCATGATAAGGTCACCAAAACCACTTTTTTCTTCTCTTGCAAATTCTTTGGTTGGGGGTAAAGGGATTTAATTTGAATTTGAAACAAATGTGAAACAAATTTTAGTCTTGGCGCATGGTTTCCAAACTAATATAGAAATCAAAGACAGCAAGAAGTCTGCTTTTAAAGGGAAAAGATCCACATGATACAAAATTACTCCACTGCTCGTACTTAAAACCAATTAGAATGAATGCCTAAGTGAGATCTGGCATGAATTAGTCTTCAGGCTCTTAGATGTGACTCTTATAGCAATAGGTTAGGGCAAATCAGTAGACTTTAGAAACAAGAAAAAAAAAGTTTTAGATATTCCTGAAAATATTCATCTGCTACCACTAATTTTGCTCATCTTGCTCCCTTCAACCCCCCCACCTTCTATTTATTTATTTATTCTTGATGCTACCCTAGATATGTGGCAATATCTCCGTCTTTCCAGAAACAATATGGGTCTTTTGGATATTGGTGAGAAATCAGTAACAAGAAAAAGAACACTACTACTTCCACTTAACAACTGTCCAAAAAGTTTCACATGGCAAAGATTTACAAAGGATGCAATGAAATGACCAAGATGAAAATAGGTTTGCTGTGGAGTGATACTGACCACATACAAGTCATGTCTCCAGTAATTATCTGCCACACATGAAGGTATCAGCTGCTGCCAAGACCTTGGTGTGGACCTTCATACTGGTATATCCTGTTTTCAGGGGTCAGAAAAATGAAAGACAAGACAGGCAGGGTTGAGGAGAAATGTCTTCTCATTATGAGGTACAGTAAGACAGGAAGAATCTGCATGTACTTTGTACAAAGCTGATGCCCCTAAATTCTTAGGAAGAGGAGTCCACAGAAAGACATAAAAGAAGAAGAATGTTGGTTTTCATACCACATCAATTGTCTGTACCTTCACCATTAGCACACAACACAGAGGGAGTGGAAGACACCACCAAAAACACTACTGTAGGAGCAGGATGGTGGACTGGAGGTCCTTGGGCCTTCCCAGGGCTTGGGTCTGGCTGAGTAGGACTTGGCACTAAATGGATACTGACTTTCCACAGAGGACTCTGCACCATATTACACTCTCAGCAGCTTTCCTACCCAAATGGCAGCTCACCTCCTAGCCCGTGATCACTGTCTGCTGAAATGGCTGTGGCAAAAGTGCAAACTCCCCATGCCCAGCGTGCTCGCACACCCACCACCACCCACAGCACCTCACCAGGGAAGGGCAGGCTGATTTGTAAGGCAATTTGAAAGGCCAATCTCCTCCAAAATAATTTAAACTCACATTTGTATGTGCTTTTAACCAAACTTTTTTTTTTTTCTCCTTTCACCGAAAAACGAGGAGGCTATTTAATCCATTTAATCCCATCCCTCAGCTAACTGGAATTCTTCTTGGAAGTATATCAACAACCTACTTGCATTAGGAAAGTTTGCTATTGTGCAACAAGGGGCTGAGAGAGTGGGGTTTAAATACAGAGCAGACTTAATTTGGAATTTCTTTGTTCCCACTACGCTTGTCAAACCCTTAATCTTATGTGAAAGTAGTGTGTGACTTTACCCATAGCTATTTTCAAGTGGAAAATTGTTGGATTTCTTAGGAAAGGCTTAGGCTAGAAAAGGACAGACTAGCCAGAAAGTTCATAGATTTCTGTGAAATAAGAGGTTTAAGAAAGCCTCTAAAAACTTGCCAGTACTGGCACTGATACTCTCCTGGGATGTTTCCTATATAAAGTTAACAGGACCAAAGAGGAAAAGCTCTAGCAGAAAACATCATCACAATGAACATCTCCTATTGAAGTCTGTTTTTCCCTCCCAGAGTGGCAAAAGTTTCAAAGCTGTTCCTTGCCCACACACCTGCTTCTCTAGTCAGCTCTGACTGCTTCTCATTTTACCACAAGACTGAGAGAAAACAGCATGACTGAATGAGCAGAAAAACTGTTTTCTTAGGGTTTCCTATGAGTCAAACCCTCATTCATCCCGACAAGAATTATGGCAGGGATGCATCTTGTGATTGCATTTACTTCCATCAGAATAAGCAAAAGTACAGGGTGAAGCATGCCAAAGACAGACGTTGTCACTACAAATTTCAGCTCCCAAGGAAGCTTCTGGCCTAAGTTCATCAGGCACTTCTTAACCAGCAGTTGTGGTAAATGTGATGTGCTGCATACAACATCAGGAGGGTGTGCACCACAGACAGAGCTGTGATTAAACTAATGAGGAAGAACCGACTGCTAAAACTCATCTTTTCATTGCTAGCTCAAATTTTATCATCGTCAATGAGAAATTAAGGGTATGTGTGATTGCACTGACTCCATTTGAAAAAGATTACTAGTTTATGTTCGCTATCCTGGGCATACTCCATCAAAGTAAACATCCTGATCAAGAAAAAAATTTCCATCATGTCTAGTGGGGGATCCCAGGAAGGAGATAATATACTTGCCTACTAAACTATTACAAAGCACTAGGTCGTAATTCTGAAGAAAACAACTACACCTCAAACTTCTTTCTTGGTATTTCCTCATTAGAGAGAGGCAAAATCTTAGCTATCAAGTGGGACTGTCCTGAACACAAAATCTCCAACTCAGCTCAGCCCTGACATGCTGGATGCCAGAAGCTTCTACTTTTGTTTGCAGCACATTCCCACCGTGCTTGCATGCATACTTCAGGGTAGACCTTTTCATCCTCATAATATCCAAGGATATTGGACAGTGTTTTCCCTGATGAGAAATCATTATTAAACACAACTTCTGTACCATCCAGCTACTTGAAAATTAACAAAATCACAGCAGAGCTCCTTGCTTCTAAGAGATGACATCAGATAAAACAGATGACCTGGATTCTCCACAACTTCTGAAAATGATTTCACAAAGCAATACTGTGACAAACTTTATAACACTCATTCCACACAGTTAGAGCAAGCTCATACTTGTTTATTTGGGGGTTGATTTTGTTTTTAACTCTCTTACTATTTGTATGGGTTGGTTTTAGCTTCATTTCAAAATCTGCTGTTTATACAGCCATTCGCATTTCTTTAATCCTGTTGAAGATATTTCTAATTTCATCTAGAAAGACAAAAACAATCTTGTTCCTGGCCCCAAATGCATGAATATTTTGTTTCTTATCAAAGTTTCTTTAAATCCCAACTCTTTTCTTAATCTTGTCTTTTTATCCTCTGCTTATTTGTTCTTTATATCATTATTAAAAATTATGGTTGAAACATGCTAAGGACTTAATTTTCAGAACTCCCATATTAATCACATACTGAACTTGTATTAAACTAGAACTGAACTTTCTCACAAAAAAACCCAAACAACCACGTTTCAGAACTAATGTTATGAACCAAAGCTGCAAAACTAGTTCTGTACAGATGTCAATTTATTATCTTGCTAATGTACACGAGACATTCTTATGATAGCCAATACTATTTAAAGTCTAACTTTTAGTCTTAAGCAGTCTGGAAATTTCTGCAAGCTAGTTTCAGACCTAAAGTACTATGTAAAGTACAAATCTTTTGCAGAGACCATGGGTTTCCAGATCAAACTTAATCTTCATTATTTCCTCCATCTATTTTAACAGAAAATATGTAAAGACACCATAAAAATAATCTGGTTTTTTTAATGCTGAAAAATGAATGAAAGAAGTGACAATCAGAATTTCCCCCTGGATTGCAACTCAGGGGAAGCTGCCATCCAGAGGCATGGATGTACCACTCTCCTGTGCCACCAATACAGCTTTCTGCAGCACGCTTGGGCCCGGCGAGGTAACTCCAAGCTTAGCACTGGGTCCTTAAATGGCACAGCCAAGCAGCAGTTTCCACCACCCACAAAAGCCACAGGAAATACTGGAGAAGATGCATAACTCTGGTAGTTCTGGCACAATGGAAAGATCTTCAGATCTGTGTTATTATTATTATTCTCTTGTACTTAATTGTCTTTAATAATAACATTAGTTTTGGTGAAACCCAGAGGCTGCTAGCAAAAGAAATGTTCTTTCATTGCTGATTACTACAGGAAAATGAAGGGGAACAGGCTGCCAGCAGAGCTTTAATCATGTAAATTATATAGGAAAATATATATAGGAAATCATGTCAAAGTTTTGAAGCCTTCATGACATTTACAGTTATTTGTGCTGCAAGTACTGATCTCAGAAGTCATCCACAAAGAACACAGACAAACATTTTTGGTCCTCAGAAACTGGATGTTGCTAACAACTTGGCAACAAAGCAGGCATAGGGAACACAGAGCATTTATTGGCCTAATTTGAAAGCAGGTTGTGACTGTGGTTTTGGGGGGGAGGGAGAGTAGCAGGTCCCCTCCCCTCCTCTGTTTCAGGTACAGGTCAGTGCCTCCAGAACTCCCTAATCTGAGGCTCCTTAACCAGAGGGGTTGTAGTTACCACTTCAACCTCACACACACGCACGCACACACACGCAGACCTCCTTCCTTAATTCCAAATGGTTTGCAGTGTTCCCAAGGTTCAAGTGAAGAGAAATGCAGCCCTACCCCACAGGATGGCCAAAACATGGAAAGTCCAGGACTGCCAAAACCTTTCACAGAGGAATTTTCTCCTCTCCATGTTTCCTCTGCCACCCTTTTCCTCTGGTATTTCTGACTTGACAAAACAGCACATAGCAAAATCAAAGGGGGTACAGCACCTTTAAACAGTTCATGTTTCATCAGAAGTTGGTCCTTTCGACATACCACACAGCAACTGTGGTGGTGCCCAGCCAAATCCAAAGAAGCATGGCAGATTGGCTCCTCTTCAGTATTTCTTTTGTGGTATTTCTTAACGTTTTCTTGAGTGCAAAGAAAGAATAGGCTCTCACTTGACTCTGTCAGCAGTTAAACTGCTGAAAGCATTCTTATATGAACTGAAATCTGGCTCACATATATCCATTATACATATTAAAAAGATTTCAGTGATTAGTCATAATTGTTTTAATCATTATGTTGCAGCACTCACACTTTAAATGCACTATATTCCAGCATGCTTCACAAGATTAATAACACAGTAATGTACAATAAGATGGGTAAAGCTTATATAGCAATAGGCAAAAACATTTCCTCATGAAAAAGAAATATGTAATTAAAATACATTGTTATTAAAGGAGTAAGTCTACCCCAGAATTAGACTGCTATTTTGCAAGCTGACTAAGAGCACGGAAGAACAAAAAAAAGAGGGAGGAAAGAAAGTAAAAAACAGTAAAGAATGAAGGAAGGAAGGTGGGAGATGGGGGAAAAAAGACAAAAGAAAGTAAGAGGTTAATTAGATGGTTTTGAAAGATGCCCATTCACCCTCAGTGCTTCACAAAGCAAAACTCCCTTGAAAAAAGAGAATGCATAGTAGTCTTTAATTAAGATTACATTAATGTAAGCATACATAGAGCTGAATTAAGGCAGCTGCTTCTCAATGGAATCAATACT
>JAWWEU010000081.1:85035594-85134147 GCA_035583155.1 Acropternis orthonyx | reverse complement strand
TTCAAGAACAGACACATTTGTCACGTAGTCAGTCCAGTGGATGTTTAGGATCGTACGGAGGCAGCGCTGATGGAAGCATTCAAGGAGCTGCAGGTGGTGGTGGTAGATGACCCAGGATTCAGACACATAAAGAAGAGTGGACAGTATAATGGCTCTGTAGATATGAGAACATACATTAAGTCTTAATGTACAAGCATTTCTGAATGTCCATCAATGTTGTATGTGTTGCTGTGTTGTTGTTGTTTCACCTGTGTCAGTCCCACTGTGTAATTTTGCTTGAAACTCCAACAAAAATAATGACAGTAAAGCTATTATGAAAAATGGATGAATTTTAAAGGTTTGTAATTTTGATCTGAACAAGTATTTAACAGTTGTGACAAAATTTGAGCTGCTATTCCCAGCCAAAATTATATTTTAAATTAGCTGGATTATTTTTCTGGAAAAAAGGAAAGTTGAATTTGGATTTTATGCAGTATTTTGACCCTTAGAATTGCACAAGTTTTGATGTTATTTCTAGATGCATGAAAGCAAAGCTGTATTGTATACATCAAAAACTGCAAAATCAACATGAGAATCCTTTTTTATTATTTTTAATGTGAGAACCTCTACTAGCATTACCTTAAAAGTTCTCATTTCCTTTAATTATAAAAATTACGGCAATTCAGCTCACAACCTTTAGGTCAAAGCTGTGCCTACAATTCTCTTACAGTTTGAGGGAAAAACCTGAAACAGACTTCAGCTGTGATTCTTGGGAGGAACATTTCTTAAGTAGTGAAGGGAGCACCAGCCTCAATAAAGCATAAGATTTCCCCCATCTGTTCTCAGACTGTATATGCATTTCCCCTGTGCATGTAGCTGTCTGTGTGGGGCAGGAGATGTGTCCCAGTCTCCTTCCATCCCCAAAATTCTGACAGTAAAATTCCAGTATCCTTCATGTTAACAACAACCTCTAGCAATAACCAGTGTTTTTGTTCTTGGAAAATTGAAAGGAATCAGATAACAAAATTATAGAAAAGTGGTTAACTGAAGTTTCACACTGTCATGTGAGAAACACAAATATTTGAAATCCTGTGGCAGAGAAGGTAACAGCCATGCTATTAAATACAGCACCACTGAAGGCAGGGTGAGAAACACACTTACTGCACGATGTTCTCCAAGTGGGTGCAGCATAGAAGAAGCTATCTTCAGGTCCTATCAGATGCTGCTCTTGCCCTTCCTGCTAGCTGGGAGAAGTTGGACACCCAAAGTGTATGGATGCCTGGTGAGCAGAAATTGCTGGAAGAGTCCAGGTAGAAAAAGAGTACTAAAATATCTCACCACTGCCAATATGCCATTCAACCTTGGATAAGATAGCTGTACAACTGACTGGTGGGCCACCTGAATAATATTTCTGTACAATTGATTGTGCTTTATCTGACACAAACTTTATTAAATCCTAAAGCTTTACTCTTGCACATGACTTTTCTTCCATTAACCTCTAAAACATCTCAGAAAGATTAGTAAGCATTATTACCTTTTATACACAAAGACAACACATACAAAGTGTAAGGACCTACAGGTTCTGTTGAGAGAGGGAGAGAGAGGAAAAGAGAGAGAGGTGGGGAAGTTGCTTTTCTCAGTTACCAGAAAGCTGTTGCTCCCCACCTGCAAGTGACCATTAGCATGGGAAGCAAAGAGTCATATTCTTTTCTTGAGAGTATGAGTTAACATTAAATCTGTCTTGGAACAAAGAAACACACTACACTACGTAATTAAATGAATTTAAAGTCACTGACAACATATGTCACAGAGATGCTAGACATGACTGCAAAAAAAAGCTTCATCTGAGTTATTTTTCTGGTGATAGGTTACTTACCACTGTACGTGTAAAAATACATTATGAATTAAATATATCTCTCTCACATTTGATATTTTCATATTGAGTATGTAACTGTTAAAGTTCAATAAGCAGTTAAAAGATGCAATTTAGATCTCGGCTTCTAACTGTTTATTCTTTCAGAACTGTTAGGGTTAACAGTGTTTAATGGTTTTTCATTTAATTTAATTTTACTTGCACAGTTGTTGGAGAACCACTTTGCCATGCTTAATTTCATTGCGTGAAGAAATCTTGTTTACAATGGTCTACAATGTCTACAATGGTCTTTTTTTTTTTTTTTTTTTTTTGGGGGGGGATGATTTCCAACATGCTATTTTATTTATCTGTTGCCAAAAGAAACACTTGTTAGTTTTCTCATTAGTCAAAGGGCTTTAAGAACACGCTTGAAGGAAATGATCCAACTAACAAAACAAACAAAACCTTCCCACGCGCTTTAAATGCTACATGAAAAGTGGCCACTTCATGGAAGCAGCACCTGCACAGGTTCAACCTGAGGCGTGCTTACCATGTCCTTAAAAATTCTTATTCTTAAATCCATATGCAAAAGTTGTAGATCCTCTACATCTATCTATTACTTTCAATAAAAAGTAGAATTCAAGGAAAAGGAGAAAAAATAATGACATATTTTAAACTCATGAGATTCGATGCTCTACTTTGATTTCTTTTGAGGGTTTAATTACATGGCATTTCCTAAAGCTGGAGAGTAAAATGTAAACCAGAGACACAGCAAGGCACTGGAGTCCCAGGTGGATTTCCAAGGTCATACCAAGCTTGCCTGCCCTCAGAGCCCTCAAGAGCTGTAAAGCTGAAATCAGATATTGCTGCATTTACCTCCTGTCTTCTTTCACCTTTTTTTCTTAAATCTAGAATGCCAACTTTAACAAGGCTTCTGTACGCAGCATACACTGTACACATTCCTCATCTAGTCGACATGAAGGATATGTAGGGTACAGAGTTAAGAACTCAACTGTTCTCTGTGTCCTGCTGCCACAGTGCTTCCCTCTTGTATCTCTGGTACTGTGTTTGCTTGCACAACCAGACGACATTGTTTTGTTTAAGATCCAACATACTGATATAGTGGAAAGAAAAGTTGATGTTTCACACCACTTTCATCACCAATTCCTACTAGAATCTCATTTCAGTGCCTGCATAGGGAGATCCTAGAAAGCTCAAGAAAATTTCATTCCTAAATCTAGCCTTTCTTCACCAAACTTGAAATATTTCCCTCTTTTTTTTCTTCCCACCTCAACAAAGTTTATTGAAGTTAAATTTTAAATCACTCCTTATGACAATTTCATAGTATTTAGTGAAAGAACAATGGTTCTGCTGCTTTTATTTTCAGAGTTTCAATGGAAAGTGTCTTTATAGTCTGAATTTTGAACAGCAAAAAGTCAACCCAATCAAAATCATAACTAATGTTGTGACTCCTAAAAAGTAAACCACAGAAAAACTGCCCCAAGTTTCTAAAATCAAAAGAAGGCATTTGAAAACATGTGAGCAACACCTGTAATTTTTCCCTTTAAAAGGATGCTTTTTACCATACAACTCTGTAAGCAGGAAGAACAGAGTTTGCAATGATCTCGTAAGAAGCAGAAGGTATGATATGCATAACTGAAGGGCAGGAAGACTAAAGAATGAAAGAGATACTGGAAATCTGAGTATTTCCACTGGTAACAGGTATATGCATAGAGAGAGAGAGGATATGTTGATATATATACACTATACTAGATATAGATTATACTATACATATGATATAGGAGATTATATCCATTTAGGAGCATGCTGATTTTATTGACTAAAGCAAACATCTGATTCATGTATCATTAGGTAAATTATTCATCTTTAATGAATCATTATGCAAACAATTGTGAGCTGAAAACTGAAATAATGCAGATGATCTCCCTGTTCCTGACTTTTTCTGACTGATTTACATGTTAGCTATAAAAAGCCATAAAAGCAATGTCAAAAGTGTAAATAATATCAACCTACTTCTTCTGAATAATAAGTTCCTAATGAGAAGTACTTTCTCATTAATTTTTCTTTTTAGGAGACAGTGATAGTAGCAGAGCTATAGAGACGACCTAATTACCTAAATTATGTCAGTCTCTGTTATTACAGCAGAAAACAGATGCTTAAGAGGGACAGGCCTTTGCTTTGGACAATTTCCTGCAGTTATTAGCTCTTCTCCCCCTGTAACCTTCACACGTATCAAGAAAGCAGATTCTTCCATTGAAAGTTACAGCCAGAATCCTAAATTACTTCTTCCCTTCCATGAGACAGAAGATTCCCCGATTAACAACACAAATTAACTATAACACCAAAAGAGGCAATCACTGCAAGAAACCTCACCAAACCACACGTAAATAAATTTCACTGATAGCACTGAAAAAACAAGGCACTGTCACACCTTTACGGGCCTGGTAAGGATGCCCCAGTGTTTTAAGGTCAAAACTATAATGAAAGATCACAATCTACATTAATTTCAAAAAAAAATTTTGCAAAGACCATCCCTCTTCTACTTGTCGGTTTTACTAATCAAAGGGACAGTCTAGTTCATTAAGGCTGATTTTCACTTAACTACTCCAGAGGCCACAGGAATCTGTTGTTCAATCTCACAACACAAGGTACCAAGTGGTGGTTGCTTGCTGCAGTCTACAGGACTTATTGGCACTCAGTGCTGGAAAGCAGGATTTCATCTTATATGACCTGTCTCATTGGAAGTAGGAAGCCTGGCAGAAGAGAGGGCAACATGAATACAGCACTAAATAACATAATTTTAATTTCAAGGTAATTTAGTCTGGGGCTTTTTTTTTTTTTTTTTTTTTAAAGTGCAATTGAAAAGTCTGAGGTAGAGAGTTAGCTGTCATTTTTACAAGTCGCTTTTTGCTTAAGGGGAACCAAGACTGCTAGAAAAGAGCTATATATTTTGAGGTTTAAAATACAGTAATTCTGCCACAGAGAACACAAATCATACACATAACCTTGGAGAAGAAGTCTCCAGCCAGTACAGTGCAAACTGCACTAGGCTATGAAAAAAAAGCACACTGAAAAAAAGGCAGAAACCAACGGGCCTTCCACTGTATTAGGAATACACACAGGACAACAAAACCTCTGTTTCTTAGGAGGCAAATTGGGTACAGTTCGAACGTGTCTGAAGGGATAGAACAGGCTAGGCACAGTAATCAGGATGGCAGGAAGGGTATATTGCCTTCTTTCCCACCCAACATCTGTAATGCACTAGAGAGCTTCACTCTCCTTGTATTTTGCATTTCAGAAACTGAGTAGAACTGGATTCAAAGAGTAGGTGTCAATTTTCCTTTCCCTTCAGTAATGAGATTGATTCAATACCATTGCTCCTGAACAGAAAAGAGTTAAATGTCAAATAAAATGGAACATAGCTGTAATCTGTGTTTTATAACACACACTAGTAACTTTTGGACTGTTATATTTTAGTCAGATAAAGGAAAGCAAACCTGTAGCAACCTTAATCCAGCTTCATACATAAGTACTTAGAAAAAGGTATAAGAATTCCTCAGGATATCCACCCCACCTTCTCTCTGACGCACTCTAATACAAATATTATGCCTATTATGCATTGTGCCAATATTTTGAAAGCATTTACAAGTTCACTGGCTTGCTTTAGAGGAATTTCACACTTTCTTCCCAGCACTCATCTAAGCATCAGCTGGTTTTAGGCACCTAAGGGATTATCTGGCTACGCTCCTAAAATATATGAATAAAAACAGGGCTTTGCTCTGCAGGATTTTCTCGAGTAGTCTGTCTCTCTCAATCACCCAGTGCCCCTAGGGAACTTAGCTTCTTCATCTAGCTAAGTTAGGTGTGTAATGTTGAATCGCATGAATACATCAGCTTCACTCCTTTTTCTAGAGAAGAAAAACATTAACTAAGAAATGTTGGTGCCTCACCACCCTCAGTAAAGAATTTCTTCCTAATATCTAATCTAAATCTACTCTCTTTCAGTTTGAAGCAATTCCCACCTTGTCCTATCACTACATGTCCTTGTCAAAAGTCCCTCTTCAGCTTTCTTGCAGGCTCCAGTCAGGTACTGGAAGGTGTTCTAAGGTCTTCCCAAAGTCTTCTCATCCCCTGGCTGAACAACCCTCGATCTCTTAGTCCATCTTCACGGTTGATGTGCTCAAGTCCCTTGACCATCTTTGTGGCCTCCTCTGGAGTCACTCCAGCAGGTCCATGTCTTTCTTGTGCTGGGGGCCCCAGAGCTGGATGCAGTACTCCAGATGGGGTCTCAGGAGGGCAGAGCAGGGGGGAAAGAATCATATCTGTTGACCTTCTGGCCACTTCTTTTGATGCAGCCCAGGATGCAGTTGGCTTTCCGGGCTGCAAACACACATTGCCGGGTCATCTTGATTGTGTTTTCCATGCATGTTTGAGAAAATATTGTGAATATCTAATTTCCCCCACAAACTTAAAAAAAAACCCCTAAAGCCAAAATAGAAAAATCAAATATAATAGCACAAGATTTTACATATGGTCAGATGGAAACAGCTGGAGTCAAAAGTGCCTAGCTTAACATCAAGCCCCAGGCCAGTAACAGCAGTCCAATAACTGGAGCAACAGTTACACTTGCACTTTGAGAAAGCCAGTGCCATCACTGGAAGATGATTGACTTCTACTGATCAAGGGAGCCACTTACCATTGAGCTGCTGCAGCTGTTTACACATGCCCATGAATAACTGGATCAAGAACTGCAGGAACTTCAACCAACCCAACAAATATAATAGGAAACCAGTGAATTTAACCCAGGTCTGCATTGCATTCTAGACCAGTGGGGTGAATGGCGTGGAATATGGGAACAAACAGCAGTAGTGAAGGGAGGGAAAGACATTTTCTGCTGCTTTTTTGGAACAGCAAACTAATGCTTTCCCTAAGTTCTTCCAGTTAGAGGCAGCAGAAACTGTCTTTACACTGGCACGCATACGTAACAGCCTGCACTGTTGCAAAGCGATGCCAAAGGAAAGCTTAACACCTCTTACAGTGGGAATATTGCTTTGTAAAAGCAAAGCTGTGCCTACAATTTTGATTTGCTGAATCCTATCTGCTGAAGTAATGGTGACATCAAGAAGATGTGAATTATCAAGGACAGCAAATTAAAAATTGAAATTTTCTTTTCTTTGACTAAAAGCTCTCTGAATGTCATTTGACTGGAAAAATAAGACCAAAAAAGGAAATAATTTCCAAAAATATAGCATGCAATGTTCTTCATTAACAGCAAGAAGAACATAGATTTAAAATTCTTTCAAGTTCCTAGAGCATATGAAAAAGCTTTCAAACGCAATGTCCTTCTCTTTGGGAATGCAAGTGTTGGGGGAAAAGTAGAAATGCTAAACCAAAAAAAAAAAAAATCACTGTATTTAGATAAATTGCAGTCCTATGTATTGTATATGAAACACATAGCAGGACATCAACAGGCATTTAATTAATATAGTAATGTGTTTGTGGTCTCACAGAATGATCTGGCAATCAGCTGGTTTAAGACTTTTTTTTTTTTTTAAACTTATAAATAAACAAGAAAGAACACTATTGAAAAATGAGCTCTTCAGCTAAAGCAGCAGTGCATTCCAATAATTATTTTTAATGAACTTTTCCAAAGACTTCAGAGTATTTTCATAAAAAAAATCTCCTGTTTCATGGTTCCTTTTGCTAAGAAAAATGGCCAGTAAATGTCAATACAACCATGCAGGAAAAATAAAGATTACTTTTTCAATATTAACATATTTATCCAGATTGTTGTGCTTATGTTTTCTTGAACATTACAAGTGACAGGAACATAAATATGAAAGACCAGTAATGTTTTTAATTATTTAAGATTCTGGACCAAACTTGTGTGTTTCACACACATGTCAAGAGTTAACTCCTATTCACGTCAGTACAATAAACAAAAGCACAATCAAATCCATCGGATCTTAATGTAGCTTGAAATAAAACTTTGTAAATTAGCACTGGTAAGAACCATCCTGGTTTACAACATTTAAAGACAGAATTGTGCTGGCTTGGTCATGATGCACAAGCATCATGCCTGTATGCTGCAGCAGCTGTTTCAAGGGACATTTGCCATCAGAAGGAACAGTATTTCTTGCATCATCACCTTATAATGAGCAGATTCTGTAACTCCACATCAATTTGTTTATGGTTTAACTACAAGCTCAGATCCGGAGTGAAGACATTAGCAGACAACCTTCTTCAAGCTTCTTGGTCATTTGAGTACAGAGTAAAACTTAAAAATATTACACCTCTTACATGCAGAAATCATTCTGAAAATTCAAAGAATCCAATACATTTTCTTTCTAATAATTCAGTGCTATTTAAGCTTGTCTTACAACTTAGAGCACTGGTGTTCACTGTGCTCTCCCCTCAGTTTTGCAGGCAAAAAACTGCTGCTGAGAACACATGCTGGGAAAACCAGTGACCTAGGTATAAATAGGTATCCCAGGATTGTACTTTCACCCTAATTCATACATATGTTTAATTCAAAGGCTAACATCATCACTGCCATGCCCCTACAAAGGCTTGGAAAGAAATAACATTTTAAGGTACTGTGTCAGAGCCCCTGCACTAATTACAGTGCTGAAGCTGTGCTCAAGTACACATCATTCCCCCTGGATCCACTATGACTTGGCACATGGCTCTTTACCATGCCACACACAAAGGCTAGAGCAGCCACAGCACTTCTCTGACTCCCTGACAATTACAAGAGCAGCACGGAGGAAGAATCCATAAATCAAGGACAGAAAATGTAATACCTTATTCACATTGACCACATAGCAAGAAATTTCAGGTTCTTGAGAGAAATCAATTATTATTTTTTAAGTACCCATGGAGTACTTGAGCACTGCACATTTAATTCATTAGGAACAAGTAGCTTCAGTCTCTCAACACTGTTTTCCTGACCGAAATATATAAATATATATACATATAGTACCTGGTCTTGTCCAAAGCAAGCACATGATGTCAAATGTCATTAGTGAAACATTTCAGGATAGAAAAAAGCCAAAGAAAAACCCCAACATATTTTTTTGTCTGCCACAACCTTTGCAAGGCCATGCTTCTCAGAACAGTCCTCTATGGGTAAGCACAGCCAAACATCAACCTGAATACCCTGATTGTAACCAAACAATATGTTCTGATACACCTCTGGCAGAAGCCTGTCAATACTTCCCACTACAAGTTAGCTCACAAGAAGTTCTTATACCACTGGGGGAAACGCTGCTTAAGATCACAGCACCACTGTGGTAAAATGAAGTATCACATAAAGAGTTCAGGCCATAACTTCTTGAAATTCATTCAAGCAGGCATCCAGAAAAGTTTTCTCAGCACCATCTGGGAACCACTCCAAGAGAGGACTCCATGAACACCTCTAGTGCTTTCTCAAAGTTTCAGACAGGAGTAGTTTTCTTTATCAGGCAGCATTTTAAGAGCCTTCAATAGCTCTGGACCAAACATAACTGCATAGCAGGAGTGAATCTGGAATGCCTGTGAGAAAAAGCTCAGGAGGGTTTAGCTATTTTACATGTAATAATGTAATAACTGACTTGGCACCAACTGTGCAGGCTTATATTGTGTTTTCCAACAAGGTTGTTAAGCCCCAAGTCCTGAGCAGGCTGTGGCTGAGCTGCCCCTGTCCATGGTGCTCGACCAACCACCTCAGGGCCAACACGGGTCACCATGTGCAATGACTTTGGCTTTAGGTGGCACATCCACCCACACAGTGTTATGTCAGAGCTGGAAAGACATGCACTGTGGTTTTGTTGATGAAAAACTGGCTTTGCTGGTGTGGAGTAGTGAATAGGATTTGGTCTTGCTTTCCTGAAAGACCTACTCAGGTCCTTCTTCAGCAGAGGCTAAAACCGCTTGAAATGACAATTCTGCCATCCATGAATGCCAGTCATGGAAATCAACCAAGCCTGGTGGCTGAAAATGCAGGGTTCTTAGGTATCTTTCAGTTCCAGTGGAACAAAGTACAGAACATGAGTCTTTTTCTGACCAAGTCCCATGGGGCAGACAGACCTCCATCCTGACCAGTCCGGTAGTCCCAAGGACAGCTCTTTGTACTGCAAATCCTGTTCCATCACAAGGGTGTGTTGGATTCTCTCTTGCTCAAGAAGCCTAACTACCTGAGATAAGGTAATCAACAAGGTGAGACAAATCCCGCCCAGTAATCCAGCTAAAACGGGTTATTACAAATGATACTTCCTACATCTTCAACTTTTGTTATATATTCCAAAGGATGGATATAAAGGCAAGATTTCAACAGACAATTGTGATAAACGTTTACTTCTCAAACAGTTCTTGCTCTATGAATTCATGATGAAGATGTTACACAAGAACTCAACACTGGAACACTAAATTAAAAAATAAAAAAGTCAGTTCTTTGTATGCAAAACCTAAACAATTACACTCTTAGTGTAACTGATTTAGTAGCCATCTCATCAAATCACATTACCACAGTTAAAGACCAGAATAAAGCAACACAAGCAATTTTATACTTCTAGCCAACAAGGTACTAGTTCCCTATGCATTTTCAGCATTTAAAGTGAGTCATCAGCCTCATGACACTAAAATTGAAGGTTCCCTACAAATGGGACAGGCTTCTTACTAAAATTGCCTGACAGTTCCCATGAAAACACTCCTGGGTTTACTGGTCCATATTTTCTTTAAGTTTTGAGTTTGGACTGAAACTTCCTCTGTGGTGTTTGAAACACACCACCTTCTATTTTCATGGAAAATTTCTAACACGTATTATATTTGGGATGGGTTTCTGGAAGGTAGGAGGAAAAAAGGAGGAAGAGAACCTCTCACTGGAATTAAAAACACTGTTGAGAATATTTTTGGAAATTGCAATGTTTTTTGATTTTGAGCTCTTTGGAAAACTCAGGAAATTATAACCTCATGTCAGTGAAAAAGTTCATATGGACAACATTAAAACGTGTCCAAACTTTGTGTGACTATACGGTTTTGAAATAACTGTTGTTTGACACTTACAACAGCCTCTTCTGAACATAAGCAATCAGCTGCAACCTCTGAATACTTCATTCTTGGAGCCCAAAATATTCCCACAATGCTCCCAGCTGCTGGCCACCAAGGAAGGCCATTGGACTCAATGTAAGAGCAGGCAGCGCACGAGGGGTTTTTTTTTTGGTTTTGTTTTAAAGAAACTATCTTGCTACTCAGATGGTTAGGAGAAGAATTCTGATCTGAATACTGAAGGACACAGAATTTAAAAGTAGAGATGTTCCAGGAAATGAAAGAGGAAGTAACTCTGACAGAAAACCCGATGAGTGTCTAAGAGTTATGAAAAGAGATGAAGTGACTAGGATAAATGAGGGAAATAAACTAACAGCTATCTGTCTGGAGGGAACATACATATTAGGGCTGATGTCAGTGATGTTGAGGAAAGAAACGTACAAGAGATAAGATACCAAAGCTGTGACTACATACTTGCTAGTGGCACTACAACACTCTCCCTTATTTGTTTGTCTCAGGACAAATAAGGGTTTTGGTGGTACAAGAGTCTGTGTCCCACCATTGAGAATCACAGTAATTCAACAGTATTAAAAAAAGATTTAATTCAAAACAATAGCAAAATATCCACATTTTCATACTCATTTTTCAGATGAAGACATTCTTCTGTCAACTTCATTATACCATCACACAAGCACAGAACCCAGGACAGACAGTGCAATGTGGGAAGAGGTGATTGGAAGAAAAAGCATTTAAGACAGCTTAAACTGGTGAAGAAAATAATGTAAATGAATCTATGAATATTATTGAATGGTTTAATTATGTAAATAAACTGATAGACTGATGTAGGTTACAGGACATTGATGGGGAAAGCAAAAAATATAGACAGATCAGAGAAAGAAAACTAGGGCAGGATAGGCAAGAGTCTGAATAGGAAAAGAAAACAAGCCTAAGAGTAAAGATTAAAAAGAAATAAAGAGAAAGTACCACATCAAGTTTGAAAAACCAGCCCAAGGACAAGCCCCAAAACAGCACTTACAGTTATTGAATCTTTCTGAATTCAGAATGTCTTTTTTCAAGTGCCTCATTTCCTTATCAGCCACATGAAGATAATGCTGCCCTTTCAGCTCTTGGATAACATTTAGTGACAAACCACAGAAAAATCCATCCAGGAAAACAAACATTTCATGAGTTTGCATAGCATAAAATAAATCCCAAGGCCTTGGGAAGGACTAATGATAAGAGAAGCTATTTAAAAGGTGTTCATTAAGTGCACAGGTGTGATGGTGCTTACTAGCTGAAGCAGAGCAGCTGTGGAAAAAGCTGTACCTCTGTGTGATCAAAGGCTGGATCAGCTGCCACACAAAGGGGGCATGCATGTCTGCAAAGTAAGCTCACACAGGTGTTTTTAATTTTCAAGAGTTTTATTTATCATCCTTAATAGTATACTTAGTGCTTTTGCCTATGATCATCTTAGAGAACAAAGGATACATTTATCACAAGCACATATAAAAGAATATTCTTAGCAACTAATACATATAGTTAATACATATTACAATCAATGTTTGCATCATCAATATTGACCTAAACACTGAAGCAAGCTTACTGAATTTTGAGAATTTAGAAACTGTGTTTAAAAATTGATGCCTTTAAAGAAAAGTTTTGGCCCACTGAGTAGGTTTCGCCTGAGTAAAAAACAGTGCCTGCTCCTGAGACTGACGGCTTTCTGCATGTTGGGCAGGCTACTGAGATTGAGAAGACCCAGGTGAAAGTCTGCAGACAGGGACCCTTCTCACTACAGATACCTGAAGCTCATCAGGAGTAAGTTCTGTGCAGCCCCACAGTACCCAAAGCCAATTTGCGGCATAACTTTAAAAATCACACAGGTGTTTGTGAAGAAGGGATTTGGAATACAAAATTAGGAAGTCGGGGCAGGGGGGCAGGATCAGAGACAGGCGAGACAGAGGAAGCTGAGATCCTTGTCTAAGCTGGTGATAACATACAGAATGAAGAAGGTTAAGTAGGAGGAAACAGGATATTACCCAGTATTGTCAGAAGTCTTTAAGAGCCCACCTGTCACATAAATAAACCCACTTTAAAACACACAACAGACAGATATAGCAAATCCTGAGCAGCACTTCAGTGACTCAAGTCAATGTGCTGTAACAGCAGAGCCATTTGATGGCACTCCTCACAGCACACAACAGTACTTTTAGAGTTTCTCCATTTCAGGGAACTTAAATGTCAGAAGAAAAAATAGTAAAATCCAAAAGAAAGTCTGTCCATCTCAGCCTTTCATTAAAGGAAATCCTTAGAATCTGCCCTTAAACAATAATCTTTCCTGTGCGATGTCAATGCTCCGTGGCTTCCTAACAGTAGGGACACCTTTCCTTATGGAGAGCCCCTCAGTAGCTCACATACCATTTTCCTTTCAGGCCTGATACAACATGGAGCCCCTCAGTCACACATCTGAAACTCCTCCTCTCTATATTCTCTTTCATCCAGAAATTTTTAGATTGCTGAGCAAATTTGGCAGCAATGCATGGCCCCAGTCCTGTAACTTACTGCTTTTAGGAAACACCAATCTGTGGGACTGAAACAGTCCAACCATGGTCTTAAGGTCCACCACCCTGTGGTCCTCTTGATTCCCATACACCCTGAATGCCCCCTCCCTTATTCTCTAATCATTGTCATCATGTCCATGAGTGTGTGGGAAAACCAAAGCACTTACAAGGTTGTAGGAGGGAAGAATATTTGTTTCCTTTCTGTAAACAAACAAAAAGAGGCAAAGGAAAATGTTACTTATTGGCATAGCACCCGCATCAGTAAACTCTCTTCACTCAACTGTTTGGGAAGAAACTTCAAAGTGATAAGCTATTGAAAAACACACCCTAAACAACAGAGGTCCTGTATTTTTAGCAGTTAGTGCAAGCCATTGCTGCTGTATTGCTTGGGTGCAGGAGGTAGGCACAGTCTCCTCTTCTGCCTTGATGGCACAAGTTTTAGTGTCAGGAATTTAAATGGAAAAACCTGGAAATGCCTCACACACTGGAAACAGAAAATCCTCCTTATTGCCTGACAGTATGGAGAGAAAGAAATCACATTACAATAAATAGTTTATCAATCCTCTTTTTTTTTAGACTGTAGGAATGAGACAAACTTCTGCTTCCCACCCCCCCCCACTAGCAGACAGGGAGCCCCAAGGACAGCTCTTCTCCCTCTGGCTTGCAAAGGGAAGACACAACACCCTGTCTGCCTTTACATGGCACCTGGAATTTGTTGCCTTACCCAGACTGCTCAGCCCCTGCCTGTGCATCCCCTGACAACCTTCATGTAAGTCCTGTGGCTTAGCATTTAAGTTCTTCAATCACCTACAATTTCTTAATATTTGATGCAGTAGTAATCAGAGGCTTAAAAGCAGGTCACTGCCTTACGGAACTGAAAATAAGTATTTTAAGAGTTTACATCCTCTGCTCCAGTATTCTGATTGTAACCTATGAGAACATCATCAGTAGATATCCATATGCGTGCACATTTGCAAAAATTCCAGACAGACAGGGCTAATACTTAAAGTAATTCTAACATATGTGGATACGGAACTTAACTCTGAAGATATTTGAAGAATTTCATTTTTGTCACATCCTTATATGACCCAACAATCACCTTCATGGAATAGCAGACAGTACTTTCCAATTATCCTACACATTTGGCCCTACCCCTGCCACTTCTCTTTTAAAGTCCTTAATTTTCCCTGCTTCTTTATCAGAATAGAGCACTCTGTGTGGCACTCTAGCAACTACCATCACAATTTCTCAACCCTATTTTTTAGCATGTTTCATGTGCATGTATTCAATACGAGTAATTCATAGTGAAATTCACAGCAGCCACATACTTTGTGTAAGTATTCATGTCTGTGCTGGCTTATTTTCTACACTTTTTCTCCTTCTCTAATGAGATGCTCTCAGGCTACAAGATTACTACAAAAAGGAAGAAATACACTGTAATATGCTCCTGCACACTGGAATAGGTACATTGTTTTCAAGGCTTGTTCATGAAGTTAGTGTAATTACATCATATAACACGCACAATGGCTCTGAAGGCCCCTGGGACTACTTCCCAAGTACTTACTCTTTGCTTAGTAGTTAAGGATGTGCATTTTTCATGTTCAGTTTCTCATTTTACATGGAGTCTGCATAGGCTGAGGTGTCACATTTCATGGGAATTTCATCAAGCATAAAAAAATTACACAGAACCTGAAGATTCATTTTCGTAGAGACAGAGAGCCACCCAAAGTCTCCTGGCCTCTGTCAGCTTTAAACACAAGGGAAATTCATAATTTTATGGTGGTGTTACTGCTGAATTCCATGCAGACCATTAGAACCCTATATCCTCCTCAGGAGCAGTCCCAACATGAAAGGCCATTTCATGCAATGCAGAGAGCAAGGAACAGCTCAGTTTATTTGTATATGTGTAAATTACTATAGGGTGGTTAAACTTTTGAACTCGAATTTGCTTCAGTGCCAATTCCCATCCCAAAGAGGGAGGACTTGTACTGTATGCTGTATGTGAGGACCATCTGGCTCTGCTTCCAGTTGGATCACACATCAGAATCATATCCAGGGAGAGGGGAGGGAGGAGGAGGACAAAGGAGGGGGCAGTGCTTGCTCCAACAACTAAGGGAATGCCTGAGGTTGTGTTCAGTAGGAAAATCAGTGTAATGCTTGCATAGAACAAGTCTAATAAATATTATTTTATAATACGCAGATGAGAAAATGGAGAAAGGGAATGCTAAAAGCATAGAGAGGAAAGCAAGGAGGAAGCTTTCCCATTTTTTAAACTGCGTGGTTTCCAAGGTCAAGCTCTCCCAACTACCCTTGCACAAGTAAACAAACACATTTAGTCTTAAAGAGATATTTGCGGAAGTGAAAAAGGATTCAGCTACTGAGACAAGGAGGTTTAGCATTTATGTTATTAATCATGGAGATAGTATAATGTGCCCTTTTTTTCTGGTACAACAAAGAGCACTGTAATATCATTATTTCTAATCCTAAAGGTTCATAAATCAGGATGCCAAATCCATTTGCAATTTTTCATTCCAGGGCTTTTCAGGATGAGGCACATCTTGAGGTTTCTGCACACATAGTAGGAAAAGGTACTGAACTACCAGGTATAGGTCTGATTTTTCAAGACTGTTGCTTTTGAAATGAACTACAACAAACGGTACCTACAAAATTCACTGATGGAAAGCTGGCAGTGTAGTCCATTTCACAAAGAGAGATGGCATGGCTGCATCACAGCCACACTGTACCTCAGCTCAGCAATGCTGCTCATTAACAGGTCTTATTAGCACTGCTACACTAATCTGCTGCTGATTTGCTGACATAACTGTGGTTTGGTTTGGTGGGTTTTGTTTTGGGTTTTTTGGTAGTGGTGGTAGGGAACCTGGGTTGTATCTCCATGTGGACCTGCCCTGTACAATGTGGGCATAGCAGTTTCCACTTGGAGTTGCTATATGTTGGTATGGTTTCGTGGGAACTGTGATCTGATGTCCAGCTTAAAAATCAAGGATATGAATGTTGAAATACCCACAGGGTAAGTGTGCAAGCTTGAAAAGCTTTCTGAAAGACTCGAAAGAAAGATCAAAGAACTGAATTTACAGGGAGACTGTGCCAGCAAGTCTCTCAGAAGCAACATTCTCAAGTAATCAAGATATAGGAACCCAATTTCTTTTTAAAGCACAAGCTGTTACTACAGCTACTTTGAGACCAACTGAGAAGTTTACACGATTTTAAAGGACTGCACACAAGAAGACAACTTGAATATGTACAGATACATACAGGAACTTCACAGTTGCACATGGATACCTGCACACTGAAGGTTAAAAAAAGACAGGGATGTTTTCCTACTTGGCTTCAAGAAAAGAAAGAAATACAAAGGTAGGCCTAATCAAGTGCTGCCTGTTCCTATTTACTTGGGGCTTGGATACTTTTCTACAGCTGGAAAACTTTAAACAGTTCTCCAGTTCACACCGAAATAGGAATAATGCAAAGGTATGCACAATGTTCAATATTAGCTTCCTTTTCACTACGAAACTTACATTACTACCATCTGTTTTACTGCTGTAGTACCAAACAGCAAGGATAAACATAGCCTCTCCCAGACTCTACTTCTAGTCTTTTGTTATTTACACAAACCCTGCTTCACATGCATACATTTATTGTAAATGCTTCACATACATTTACTGCAGAAGAACATGCTTCTTCATGCTAAATGCTTTGTAATATCTAACCTTTGATGCAAAAGGCCAAAGCCACATAATTTATCAGGTTGAGGAAGGAAAGTTCAAGAGCACTGGAAATATTCATGTCCTTGTAAATAAGGAGGGGTCTTTTTGATAAAAACAGCCAGTCAGTTCCTGGAAATGGATCATTCCCCCATTACAGAGAGCACACTTACAAACCCCGAGCATTCCTAGTAGCAGTTGGCTCGATGCAGAAATGCCACCAGCTCACTGATAACTTCATGTCTGGCTTTCAGAACGAAAGGGTTATCAGCAGCAGCTTCCACTGCCTGCTTGCAAAATCTCACCCTCACCTTCAACTTCCTCTAGCTCCTTGACATCTAGGGGCACCCACAGTGTCCTGGCGACAGACAGTAACCAGATGGTCTTTTACCATCCAGCACTGAGTCGTTTCAGGAATTTAATCTGATTTCCCAGAATATGCAGCACAGCCCTTAGTTCTAAACTTGGCATGCAGGTGGGATTGTGTGCCTCCTCTTTATAAATAGGCATAATCACCAGTGGCTTTGGTACATGTCAGTGATTGAGCTATTTGCCTGCTCATTTAGAAACCTGACCCCCCTGCCTGGGCACTCACGAGTGGTTCTGACTGACGCTGCTGGCTCCTGTGCATGTTCAACCACCCTGCCAAACAGCTCAGCATCTCCTAATTCCAACAGCAAAGCCATTTTCTGCTTTACAACTAGTAGCTCTTACAGCAATTTCTTTCCATTTTTTATTGTTGTCAGCTACACTGTACTGTATAATTAAAAGCACATGCAAAATACAGATTTACAATTACCTTGCTGGGGTAGGAACCTGAGGTCACTAAAAGGGTAACTACCCAGATACAGCTACATCCTTTCTCTCCATCCATCCCTGTGCAAAGATTGGATCCCAATTACCAGCTGGATAGGTGAGGAATCAAAAGATTCCCCCGTTCTCATGCCTCAGTGAGGGACTGGAAAATTTCAGGCTCCTCAAGTCTCATTGCTCTACTTTGTGAAGTCACTGCTTTTCTTGGGAACTTCCCCATCACTGGTAGTTCACAACTGTGAAAATTGCAGCTATCAGGTTTGAAGGGAATTGTTTTAATGGATCCCTCATAATTTAAACATGCAGCAAAGATCAGAATGTGCCTTGGAGTTATTTTTTTCATCTGGTTTTAGTATTTTAAGATACTTAGTGCTTTCCCATTTACATTTTAGGACTCACATAGAACTTTCCTGGTAAAAGTCCCTCATAAAATTACCTAAAAGTTCTGAAAAGCCTTGAAAACCAGGTGGAAAAATAAAATAAGAGCACTATTATATACATTATATACAATCTATACATTCTATCTGCATGGAGACAAAATCAAACCTGTACAAATGCAATTCTGAAACAAACTACGTTCACTATTTATAAGGAAAAAAATGCATGATGGAATAACAAAACTGCTGTTCTGTCAGTCTAAAAGTGCTGGTGACTTTGTGTATGAAACTATCAACCTTTAATCCTCTTAAATGATATGTCATTGTCCCTCAGAGAATGTCAGATCCCTCACCCAGGACCATTATCTTTCTGTGCTTGCACCAATATCTGTAGAAACATGCAGGACTTTACCACTTACATCAGAAGTGCAGTGGGCCTGTGACAGGAAAACCCACAACCGGTGCTACTGCAACTTAGCCTTCTGCCCAGATTATTGAATTAAATAGAAATCATTGAAGTTTTGTCTATCCTGTCTCTGGAGGCATTTAAAAGATGTGTAGACGTGGTGCTTACGGCCACGGTTTAGTGGTGGATTTGGCAGTGACAGGTTAATGGTTCAACTCAAATGATCTTAAGGGTCTTTTCCAACCTAAATGCTTTTGTGATTCTACTTATCTTTAATTTTAGATTATAATAATGGTTTGGGGGGTTACAGGAGAGGAGTTAACTAAAGCACAAATATTGCCTCACATCATAACTCTTAGGCTTTTCCAAGCACTTGTTTTTCTTTATGCTTTAAACAAAACCAAACACTAAAAATTCAAAACCGCCAAACAAAACTGAAACTATCTCTCATCCGGAGTTGAAACTCAATTTCTGATTCCCCATATATGCACACAGCTCTCAATAAATCAGAGAGCTACATCCAAAAGCTGAATTTGACTCAAACATGCTCTAGCACAAGCACAGACTGCTGTCCTCTTGTTTCATCAGCCTTTGTTCCTTGAAATTTTGTCTTGTAGCAAGGTCAAGGGCTTTGCCTGCTCAGACTGGACACATGGTTTGTGCTTTCAGACCAGAGGAACAACCTCTAGCTTTAATCTAATTAGGGCCACCTCTAAATACTGATCTGAATTCACAAGCAGGCAAATAGAGATCCAAGTACACAATTACTCTGTATAAAAGAGGCTGGATGACCTTTTGACAACCTCCTCATTGGATCTGAGGGACAGACAGCACGAGATTCCATCAGAGAGAACCTCTCACATCAGTGTCAGCAAAGTCATCCCTGAAGCATCATATCTTACTTATTCAGTATATTTTTAAAATAATTAAGCCTTGGTCTACACAAGTTGCTTTTCTTTCTCACCATCCCAACAGCACTGGCTAATTTATCAGAAAACATGAAGACTACCTCATTTCTATTAATTACTTAATTAGTATGTTCTCAGCCATGGCTTTTTATGTGTTGCTTTCTCACCCTGTGCAAGGAAGAGATGATCTCAAAATTATACCCAAAGAATCTTCAAAATTACATTAAGAATTTTATTAATCCTTATCAGTTGTGGATATTTTCATCTACTTCTAGCCCATTTCCATTTACTTTCGAATATTTAGGCAACATTCACCATATTGCACTCTTGTAACCGGGACAGAAACTTTTAACTTCAGTGGTATCAGTGAAGTTCATCATCCTTACAGATCCTTGTCAGCAAAGGAAAAAAAAAGGAAGCGGGGAAAATAACAAAAGGCAAACAAGTCTGTTTCTATGGGGGGAAAAAATTCCTGAAAACACAGTTTTCTTAGATATCCATAATAATTAAAAGGACTAGTGAAGAATAAATTTAGGCTGAAGAACTGATAACTAGGGAAGAAAAAAAGCTGTTTTCTAAACTAGTCTTTCATAACAATAACTCTTGAGAGAAGTCCCAGCTACTCTTGGCTTCCAGGTTTACAGGCTACACACTGACAAAAGGGAACACTTTGGGAAATCTACTGTCAAACCATTCCAGTTCAGGGGACCTGAGCAGAAACAAAGTCATTTCTTAGCACACAACAATAAACTTTCTGGATTTCTCAGCACTGTATGTAAAACCCACATTTACCTTCTCTTCATTACCCATTAAAGTAACTAAAATTGTTGTGACTCATATTTAGTCATTTTTTTGGCAGCTCAGCCTGGCTTGAACCAAATCAAAACCCCTAAGCAGAAATTCACAACCAGGAAACATTACCGTAAAGCAATGCAGACTTTTGGGAAAAGGAAAGCAGTGTCCTCAAGAAATAACTTGCACCTTGAACACACTGAACCCCACCTACAGCCTTTAAGCACACATACATTTCCAGCATATTTTCCCTTCTAGATACAAAGCTCTTGATGAGTACAGGCCAACTGTGAAAGACTCGGAAATTGCTCAGTCGAGAAGACAGGCAGCCCCATGTGGGTGAGCCCTGGAAGCAGAGGAGGCAATGCCATGCCTAAGGTTGCCACTTACTGCCACAAGCCCTGCAATCTGGGTTAGAATTGCAAGAGGAAGACAAGGAATTACATCGAAGGTGCTGGAGAAATGCAGCCAGAATACAAAACTAAGGAGAAATCCCATCCATTTATAATTTGGGTTAAATGCAGTGAAAATAAGGAGAATATATTCCATTGCAAAAGGATCTGCGGAACAAGGACACCCCAGCAAGGCACAACAACTCTAAACAAAGACTACTTTTTACTTCTCAAATCTCCACTACTTAACATCAAGTTTAAAGCTTATGGGACCGCCTCATTGCTAACTGTGATGTACTTTCAGTAAAACTTACCTATTCATCAGAACTTTAGGTTTAGGAAAATGCAGCACTGCAATAAATACACCCAACTGTCATACAAAAACACCAACAAATAACTAACAATCACTATGATCTTCCAAAAATAATGTATCAGAAACACTCTTACATGACGTACTTAATGTTTCTTTTCAGCACCCTCCTCAATGTATTTGGATAAGATTATCTGGCTATACTGTATTTCCAAACCTTACTTTATCTTATTGCACATGCAGACCTATTCAGAAAGTACATGCTGGCTCCTGGAACTGCAAACCAGCTGACATAATCTTGGAGTTGTAACAAGATTTGAACTTCCTGAAAGACACTCAAGACCAATTTAGTTTTTGAAATAAAACACACATCACAGAGAAAAATCATATTATTGTAAAAGATGCCAGGATACACTACCCAGAGAGAAACGTCAGCTTCCCACAGCAGCAAAATAGGGGAAAAAAGGACCTGATTCCAGAAGGTACCAATCTCTAAAAGCATCATCCTAAAATAACATTTTTAGCTTTATGGCATACTTCTACATAGCTAGTTTTTGCTGGTTTTTTGTTTGTTTGTTTTTATATTTAATTTGAACAAGCTGTAATAACTTGTCAATAACAATGCTCTCAAAATACTGAAGAAACAGTCCAAATTTACACCCTGGGTTTCCTGGTTAGATGAAAAATGCACACATCCATTTGGGCCACAATAGAGCAAATCAGCTTTCAGTAGTGTACCTTTTCCACATCACCCTTCAAACACTGCCTTTGCCAGTTCTCCTTTAAGTGCAAAGAACAGAACATAAACACCTGAATTACCTGTTTAACTCCAAAATATCAGATACCTAAAAATTGTTTCCAGCCAACTGACCCACTAAAGTATGACCTTCTCACTGTTTATTCCATAGATACTGCATGATATCCATAGGTACTGGTGATGCTGCATTCTGCTGCACCACAACAGACAGAAGGGATACAAAAACACATTCCCCAGCAGGGTGACAGCACAGGCTGGGGGCTGCCCCTCTGTATGCCCCTATGCTACTTTTGAACAATCTAAGCACCGTGGAGAAAAAAATCCTTGTACCTGGCAGGTCAACAGCCACCCCATCACTGCAAGAACAGGAGAGAAACACTGGGCACAGAACAGCTCCATTGCTGAGTACGGCCTGCTCACAGCAGCTCCTTTGTAAAAGATGCTCACGCTCCCAAGTTGTTTTCTTCTGTGCCCTTTGACACAGTTATCAAGTGAAGGTTTTAGAATGCCTTTTCTTTCTTAGAATTACAGATTTGCAGTATAATCTACAAGAAAAGGTGGGCCATGGGGAGACTATCAATATCCCAAATATTCCAGTTCATTCTGCTCAGCAGTGAGTATTAAGCTTCCCTTAATTTTCTTGCAAAACATGCAAGAACCAGGACAGGCTGAGAAGCACACTCAGAGACGCTTTCCACGGAAAGTTGACGCAGACCTGTGAGAGCTTCCAAGCAATAAAATCAACTTTTAGATACACTTCCCTTACCTCTCAGGATGTAGTTCTGATAATTCTGGTCAGCCTCTGCACCCACTTTGATTAAGCAAGTCAGACCTTCAGCGACAACAAACTCATGAACCAAGTCCTTGTCATCCTGTCAAAGGAGAAAGGAAAAGCTGCATTAGAATTTTGAAAAACAAAGAAACAGGATATAGCATAATGTAAACACAAATGCATGCTTGCAACACTGACTGTTTCACATGGTGTAAGCAAGTTGATACGAAAATTGTTATACAGAAGACTTCTGAGTTTTAAAATCACAACGAAACACATCAGTGCAAGTCATGAAAAAACAAGTTTTTACCTTTCAGTCAACTACAGAAAATTAAAATCTGTAAAATATGGCTTTTGATCTTTTCATTAAAGGCTCGAAAACACTCTGCAATACTACAATCTCATCATATCACATAAACAAACATCCCTAAAGCCCTAAAGTGTCAGGATCAACAAGAAAACAGCATCTCTATGCCTTAGCATAATTCCAGTTTCAGTATTTTAACCATATATGGCAAAACCTAAAAACTGTGTTTATTGCAATGTAGTATTATATTCATTATCTTAACATAATATTAATTCATTATATATCTAGAATGGGAAAATATAGTGCTGAAGATAAGAACACTAGCAGATAACATTTCCACACTGTGATGGAAAACACAGCAAATATAAGAGAAAATTTCATGGGAGCTTATATTTGCTGAAATGACTCACTGTTTTGTAACCATCAGTCCCTGACTCAGTGCAGCAGAATGACCCCATATCACAGGTGCATGTGACAACACCAGGGACAGCAGGGCTTTCCTGGGCCCTACACACATAACTGGTATGCCCAGGGGCTGTAGGGCACCGTATCTAAAGCTTGCCTTCTCCTCTCACAGAAGGCTCATGCAGACAAACAAGAAGCTACTAAAAACTGGATTAAATGGGAGTTAATGGATTGGCCATGCAAATTAGACACCAAACCAACTTAAGATATTAATGGAGAACTACTCTGCAGAGAATCACAGTTGCTGAGTACCTTAAGTACCCTTAATTTATGTTTTCATACACAGTGGTGTAACAGATATAAATTTCAGCTTTCAAATAATACAGCCCTGAGAAGCAAATACTCATATAGTAGATGTGTTGAGAGTGATTCTGAATTCACCACAAACACTTAGAAAGCTGCCGAGGGAAATAAAATAATCAAGACCTTTTTAGTGTGACAATTCAATTACTGCAAGTTTCTTTCAGTCTGACAGTGTATTTCTTTCAAATTTTCTTCTTTCTTCAGAGATAATTAATATAATTCTTACAGGCTGACCAAATCGAATATTTAAAACTGTAAGCTGATTTGGCAATTTAAGACAAAGTTAGAAATCATGAGAAAAAAACTCCATTTAATGTTTCAGCAGGTTAAATTTGTTAGAACAATTTAAAAAATATTATACGGTCACATAGAGATGCATAAATTTATCACATGATAAAGGTGATTTATCTTTTAAAATCTATATGAAGCGGAAGCATACAAATCATCCCCCCCATCTTGGCAAAAGTGCATCTTAAAAGCTCAAAATGCATAACATAAAATTCACTACTGTGTACACTTGACCTGAAGTTTTATTTCTTAGTCTCAATGTTTTATCTTTTGAGGGTGCTATTTTTTTTCAGTAGCTAGATAAAAACCTTCACAGTGTTTTCTGAAGAGCTAAGAAGTTTGCAAAGTCCTGTGTCAGAGTAGGGCACTACACATGCAGGCACACAATTTTATGAAGACAACCAGTTTCCCTCTATCCATTTACCACACTCAAAAGATAGTGAGATTATTCGAGGGGTAGCGGGAGGTGTATGGCCAATCTACCTGTTAATAAAGACAGCACTAATTACACACTGATTTTTTGCACCTAACAATGTTTTAAAGGTGCTTGCACAGACGGCCCTTCCCTGCAGCTCACCCCTCTGACATTCTAGAAGAGAACAGAAGAATTAGGATGCCTGTTTATACTGAGCAGCTCAGGACAGCTTTATAGAAGGGAACCTTTGGTTGGCACAGAGCCTGATGTGCGTTTGACCAAGTTGCCAACCTAAAGGGTATGTCCCCATGTATGGGATGGGGGCCTAGAAAGGTCATGGTCAGCCAGGGCACACGGACTTCTGCCCGTCATGTCCTGATCGCTGGCAATGCCCTTCCCAAATGCTACTAGTCAGAGGACTGAACTTTAAATTCTGAAGCAATTTATCTCAATTAGTGTAGCAAGTGATGCCAAAATTCACATGGTAAACTACCAGAGCAATATTTTACAACAAATGGAGTCTTGGAAAGATGAGAAAAGGACCCAAGATAAAATGCTCTCTGATGATCAAATCTAAATTTCAGGTTCATTCCTCCTAAACTTGGGGTACTCGATTTAAAATCAAGTAACTACAAATATATGCATAAATAAATATTTATGCATGCAATAGACAAATCCAAATCACACTAGACAGCAAGCAACATCACAGCTCACTTTATATGGAGAGCAATCTCCAGAGTGCAGGGAGGCAGAACCAGGGAACCCAGAGAATTCTCCTTGGTGCCTACCAGGTGACTGCTCCCTTCCACATATCCCTTACTTACATGGTGTTTTTAACTCAAAGATACCCAAATAATTTCTTGTTCTTCAAGAATTTTGAATCTTGTTTCTCCTAAAGCTCCCGAGAGGAAACAGCAATGGAATCAGTCAGCTAAGCTTAATGGGAAGTATATTAAGTGTTCAGGTAAACCAAGGCTAGACATCACGGTAATTCACAAATACTTTGCATGCCTAAAAAGTAAGTTACTCTGTATGCCAAGATCAAAAATTAAAAATTCCCTGATTAAAAATTCCCTACTACTAAACAAAGAAGGTGCCAGATTTCCCCTACCCAGAGTGGGCAGTAGTGGGAGCATGGGCAAGGGACAGTAAAGACACAAGTACATAGAATTTAGAAAAACTAACAGAAACTGGTAGAATTGTGCAGAATCAAGAGGGCAAAAACACCCTCCAAAATAGTTTTTCTAAAAATCAGATGATAAATAGATGCATACTTAGACAACACAGTTGTCTAATTAAAGAGAAACAATATATATAACTAATTTAATATAACAATATAATATAACTAATTGCTGACTGAAATAATAACCATATTTTCCAGATGGTGTTATGCTAGCTCAAAAATATTTCCTGGTTCTTTAAATACCTTTTGTTGATATCCAAGTATACATTTTGATTTTGCATCAAGTGTGTTTGCATCCTCCTTGAGTTGAGGAAAAAAAATTATCTGTTCTGGATTGCCACAGTGAAATGAAAAAGACCGGAAGAACAGGAAAAAGGAGGAATAACTGTGGTCTGTGGATTTTGACACTTTGTAATAGATCTACCATGCCTCATTGGGAAAAATAAATGACAACTGGATCATCAAAAAAAAAAAAAAAAAAAAAAATTGTCCATATACCAGGGAAGTTAACAGCAATTCAGCTTCAGAGTCCTTCAGGTTGAACCCAAAAAATAAAATAAAAATTTTAACTGCATTTAGCCATTAAGGGCTGTTGACATTCAGTGAAGGGTAAAAACTGAAATATCCATTATAACTTTAGAATGTTCCCCATAATCTTAAATAGTGGATGCATGTTAGTGCATCACCTGGAGAAAAACTGAAACTAGCATTTAATTGTCAAAATAAATCAAGCTAAAAATCTGGTTTTATGCTGTTGATATTTATGGGTTTGGTTTTGTTGTTGTTTCTTTTTTTAACAAGGATCTTTCCAAAGCAAATTTTGAGATCTGCTTTCTGGAAGTTTTTCAAAGTAACCAAATCATAAAGTCATCCTTGATAGAAAGGAGATATATTGCAGGGGAACAGCAGAGGAAATGAAGGAGGATGAGGAACTCTAACCAGACTGCTTTGGGAAAGCATTGAATAAACAAATCAAACCTGAATTAAAAAAAGGCTTTTAAGGTACTTCTTTCTCAAATAAAAGGGAAAAAGAAGGTGCAATGAAGCAGAGTACAAACACATCATGCACTAGACATAAATCTGAACTCAGTACATTATCTATCCCATCATGTATATATGATGAGAGGAAAGAAGCAAACATCTGGAATGTGCACCAAAAGATGAAAGGCATCCAAGCCCATAGATTCTACATTGAAAGGAGAATGTTTACATCAATTTTGGTCTAGGATAATCTTTTGAGACCCATTAACTCACTGACTTGCCAAGTTAGGTGACCTTAAGACTAAAGGCTACTCTCTAGCAGTTCTAAGAAGTTCAGGTTTCCAGGGAGAGAGCATTCATTGTACAGAATATATGGCATGCGTGTGACAATGATACATACAAGTATCTGCCATCTATGTGTGATAACAGCTAAAAGGAGGCAGGGAAACGTTGTCATTTGCTATGGAAATGTACTCCTATGCTAATATTGCAAAGATGTATGATCCTTTAATTGGCACGCATTAAGGCATTGATGAGAAAAGCAGCAAAACACAGGCAAAGCTCTCTAAGCCTCCTGCTAAGCTCCTGCAACCATAAAGATTGTACAGTGACACAAGGGTGGCTACTTAAAGTCTTTGTGAAAAGATACCATTGGCCTCATCAGATAACTGTATTTCACTAATTTATTCACAAACTTGAAACAGGTCATGTCTCTTCCTTTCTATAGGTATCTCAAAGGAAGAAAAAACAAGATAACGCATGTCTGTGCAAGAAATGCCTATTTTCTGTCCAACATGTAGTGAAATAAACCATCAAATATACTCAAACTGGTGAGTTTAATGCTTGCTTATGTGGTTGAGAAAATGCACAAATCATATGCACAAAAACCTGCATAACTCAGCCTAGCTACTAAAAGGACCCCACAGACTCTGTGATCAAGCAGTCTGCTCATTTGCCACTAGCAGGAGTAGTGTAGGAGGGGGATTGTCTTCTTTCCTACCCATTCTCCTATCTCTGTACCATTCTGTATATTCTTTAATGTAGTTTTGCAGGGTCTTACCTGAAGATGGAGACCAAAGACTTTATACCAAGGGATGGCACTTTGCAAGAATGCATTTTATCTGATGTCCACTGTGCAAAGACAAATTGCTTATATGCTGTGAAAGACAAATCTTTCTGAAGCCTGCTATTTCTGTGGGCCATATGTTTGAAAGGTTTCACCCAAAGCATGATTATTTTTATGCCACAAGAAAGTTGCTTCATTTCCTAATAAGAATGGAGGTTTTGGAACAGAGTTTCTCAAGGGGATTTTTTTTTTTTTTTTTTAAATCTAACAAGTCCTGTTGAAAGCTCCATTCCAAGTATTTGGGGAAATGGATTAGTAACTGAATATTCACACTTGGACGTGCATATACATATTTCTCTTACGTGGCTAACAGCTGTGTAGAGTGCTGTCTTTCCAAGGAATCATAACACATAACAAGTTGCTTCACTGTAAGATTTCCACCAAGAAGAATCTGATTTTATGGTTTTGGGGTTTTTTTCCCGTTTCATAATGTATCCCATTGTTTCTGGTTGCTTGAGCACTCCCATATTTAATTCTATGTTGTATAATTCTCTCCTGTTTCTGTTATAAAGTGAAACACTGAACATTTTATAATGTTCATTTCTTTAAGTAAGGAAAACCATGGGGTTCCCCAGCCTGTGCTCTCCACATGACACATTACTGAGTGAGCCAGCAATCACATTCTGTACTAACCAAAACTCCCAAAATGCAAAAGTTGTTATGATCCAGCCTAGAAGCGAGAGCAGCACAGGCAGACAGGGTACCAGTCATAGCCACGAGAATCTCCTTGCTAAGCTCTGCCTGTGGGTTTACAAGAGGGGATTGCATTTACAGCGAGCTCCAGCAGCTGATGCTCCTCACTGTCTGCTTGAGGAAGAGCTGCCTTCTCTGCTCTGTCATTCTATAGCATCCCTATCAAGAGAGATTTAAATTCTATCAGGCCAGCTCTGGTTTTGTCTGTAGATCAAAAATGGTAACTTCCCAAAGCCTATACTGCACTCACATTTTAACATTGTGATAATTCACCTCGGCAAAAGACGAGTATTTCCAATTCACTGTGCACTGTGCACATAACCAGAAATGTAAACCCTACCATCCTCCTCTGCTGCCTGAAATCTTCTGGGACAAGATGCTGGCAGCATACCAACACAGAGTCCTACAAGCAGAAAGGGCACGGCTCATTCAGACACTGTCTGGCTCCTGAAGTAAACACATCCCTACTTGTTAAGAAGGAAAGCTAGTGAAATCTCCACTCTCCTATGTTCATCTATGAAACGGTACGCTGGCAAAGTGCACTGTCCCCACTCCACACTAATATGCCTGAACAAGGTCTCTTTGGAAACCCCTCTTCCTTAGGTTCCCCTGCCAGGAGTACACACTGCACAGCAAAAAAGTAGAACAGGAACAGGAACAGAAACCCCAGGTGATTATGCTCAACGTGAAAAAATAAACTAACAAGGAAAAAGACAACAATCAATAAAATGCCAATGCACTCACAGAAAGTTCTCCCAAAAACATAAATGATGGCTACACTCTTTAGAAATTAAAGCATGTTTTTTCACACAGACCTCTTTTTTTTTTTTTTTTTTTTTTTTTTTTAAATCTCCTGCAAAGTCAAGATAGGATCACAAAGTTCAGCTGGTTTTAGGAGGATTAAGCTTTAGGGATTAAGCTTCATTCATTTGGGGATGTAAATTAGTGGCAGAGGGAAAGAAGCTGACTGGTGAGGAAAGGAAGGAAGGAGGAGGCAGGTCAAAGAGCAAATCATGTGCGGCTGCAGGCTTTTGCGGGCATAAATCTCAAATGACAATACCTCTGGCACTCCACCACAAGAAAGTAAAATAAAGGATTATTTTCCAATATACTTCAAAATCTTTCTCTGTCAGTAAGTGAATAAAGGCAGGATGATAAAATCCATGTTTCTATTAGCAATAGCATCAATGATGGGTAGGTCCTTATTCTACCCTTCCTACATATAATAGTTCACGGGGAATAGAGATCTACTATTCTTCTTTCCTAAGTATTCCTCTGACTCTGACACACACTCACATATACAAAAAAAAAACCAAAACAACCCCATATTTTGCTCCAAAACTGACTGCCCTGGGCAGCAGTAGCAATGTGGCAGCACAGGGCTGTGACCAGAATGCACTTCCATTACCCAAGAGCCTTTATGTCCACAGGTTACTCGCATAATTTCAAATGCTTATACAGTGCACCATCCCAGTAGCAATGGAAAATTAACACGCAATTCCTCTCAGCTGCCCTTTCAGCTGCCAAGCTCTGCAACCCCAGAGTCTACATTAGAAATATATCACAATTAAGCCTCCACAAGAATATTTTTAACTATTGCTGATTGCCTTCAGTATGCATCACATCTGCTAAAGTTACCAGCAAAATAATCACTCCCATTGACAAGACTACAATGATGTAGTAATAAGAGTTACGCCATGCTCTATTAGAAACAGAAATCCCAGAGTATTTCTGTAGTCCAGCTCTTTTACTGGCTAAGTGACAGGTTGCATTTTACAGATCAAGATTGGCTTGCAATGTTTGCAGCTAGAAAAGCTCATTCTGGCTTGAAAACTGAGTAAACATAGTCAGGAAGTGATTGAAGGAGCATGGATCGCCAAGATATAATTTATAGTTACTTTCCCACACTTTATAGTTCTGTTCTTTGGACTCCAAAATTATTGATACAATTAAAATATTAGATTGCCAATCCAGAAGTGCCTGATATTATCTAATTGAATTGTCACTGTTTATTTCAGTCCATTTTAAAAGCCAAGTCATCTGTTGCAAACAAATCTGGAAAGAAATCATTCCAAAAACATACACACATGCACATATATACACACATACATATACATACATAAAAACTCAAGTCCTATGAGTTCCTCAAGACTGTACTGCCATTTCAATCCCAATTATTCATACAGCTACAAAACAATTCCATGTATGGACCAGATGAGCCAACGGTTAAACAGGCAAGTCTTGTACTAAACATGAAACCTCAGCTCTACTTTGTGTCAGGACACTACTTTTAGAAGATGAACCAAACACAGATCTCAGAGTCTTCTGCTGTCACAAGCACTGCATTTCTCTAAGACAAGTATTTTCACTCCCTGATACTTGGCAACTCAGAAACTACTCCAAGATAGGTGCTCAGCAAGTTTAGTCGCTGTCTTTCTTTTGTCACATTCCCACCAGCACACTCAGAACAACTTGAGAACAAGGTTGTTCCAGACTGGGATATCCCAAAACTGCAGTCAGCTGCTAGAAATAACTGAGGCAGAAGCATTTTAGTGGTGAAGAGCTTGCGAGGACCAAGCAGCCAGTTTGTGTCTCAGCGGAAGTTCCTTCCCCTTGTTAAACCTGTTGATTGCAAATGCACTTCCCCCACTTTACTGCCCTAACCAGATGTGCCAAGCTCCGATTCCTCTTCCCTCCTAGATTTTCCCTACACTTCTCCTTGCTGACTCCACTCCTCATTTTCTTCTGTCCACCAGCCTTTACACCTTCCCAACTCATTTCATGTACATCTGTGTAGAAACGTGGCCATAACATGACACAAAGACATCAATATTTTTACATTGTTCCCTTTTTCCCTGTTCTTTTTTCTACTTTCATGGAGCAACATTTTACAACAGCATGCACAGAAATCACTGTCTCCCTTTACTTACAGTTAGGCAATATATTTAAGCAACGTGCACTATAAAGTCTGGCTTCTGGTGATGACGACAATGAAAATTCATCCTCAAGAACCAGTTCTGTTGCTGGAGGGAAGGGATGCTATCCGGAGGGACCTTGACAGGTAGGCCCATGCAAATCTCATGAAGTTCAACAAAGCAAAGTGCAAAGTCCTACACCCAGGTCATGGCAATTCCACACCTATAGAAGTGGATGGAGAAGTGGCTGAGAGCAGCCGTGCAGAGAAAGACTAGGGGGTGATGGTTGATGAAAAACTCACCATGAGCCAGCAGTGTGTACTCCCCACCCAGAAAGCCAACCATATCCTGGGCTGCATCAAAAGGAGCATGGCCAGCACATCGAGGGAGGTGATTCTGCCCCTCCACATGGCTCTCATGAGATCCCACCTGGAATACTGCATACAGTTCTAGTGCCCCCAACAAAAGAAGGACATGGAACTGTTGAAAGCACATCCAGAGGTGGGCCACAAAGATGATCAGAGGGCTGGAGCACCTCCCCTACAAAGCCAGGCTGAGAAAGTTGGGGCTGGTCAGCCTGGAGAAGAGAAGGCTTCAGGGAGACCTCACAGCAACCTCCCAGTATCTGAAGGGGGCCTACAGGGAAGTTGCAGATGGACTCTTTGTCAGGAACTGTAGTGATGGGACAAGGAGTAATGGGTACAAATTGAGAGAGGGGAAATTTACATGAGCTATTAGGAAGTAATCTTTCATTGTGAGGGTGGTTAGACACAGTAACAGGGTGTCCAAGGAGGCTATGGATGTCCCAACACTGGCAGTGTTCACAGCCAGGTTGGATACGGCCTTGAGCTATCTGCTCTAGTGGGAGATGTCCCTGCACACGGCAGAGGGCGTTGGGAATAGATGATCTTTAGGGTCCCTTTCAACCCCTTAATATTCTATGATTCTCTGATATCAATTTTTCCCTTTAAAAAAAAAAAAAAAAGTAGTATTGTCTAATGAAACTAAAGTAACACTTTATGACAATTGCTATTTCTATTGGACACTTTATGCCACTGACTTGATGGGGACAGAATTTCATCTTTTGCACCTTTAGTAGACAGCAGATACATGAACACACTGTGGGGTTTTCCTCCCAGTTAAGAGAAGAATTAAAAATTACTAGAAAAGTCACCTAAAGCAAACCCTATCAGGGATATTCTTCATGGCAGAAAAGCAACAGACTAAACAACAGTCAGGCACTATATTACATACCTGAGGAAGCTCAGGTAGATAGGGGCTCCATACTAAACAATGTTCCCTGTTTCAATTCAAAGATTTGCAATGAATGAATATTGTTGGCTTCCCAAGTTTTCAGGATATCTTTGTGGTGGGAGTAGTTCATATTTTATAGTCCATTAAGAACTGTTTAGATCTCGGCCTGTAACATTTTCTAGAAGGCACTCTATTTGCCGATGAAACTGAGAAACTGATTTTGACATTTAATGTATCATATCTATTTTATTTATAATCTCTAAACAGTAATGAGCCATCTTCTTTGTAAAATAGGATTAAACAGATCTGTAAACTGTTATGGAGCACTCTGGCAAATTTGATTTGGGAAGGAAATGAAGGTTTCTCTCTTTTTCATGACTTAATCAAGAACCTTTCCAAGAGGGCTCTTAAAGGGGAGAGGTGGCAGACAGCCTGCCTCGCAAGTGATGACAACAGCCCCTAAATCAAGTGTCACACAGCTTCAAACCCTAAGGAGTCATCCGTCATGCTTGCAGGACGGAAGGAGCAGCCTCCTTCCTTGAGATCAATGAGGCACACAGAATACTCCTTCTACACTCCTAAGGATGATTGATGACTCCTTAGCAGCTGAAGTGTGTGACATTTGATTTCACTCACTGATAAGATTGTGTCTATCCAAACACCTTCTAGATAATGTTTCCAGGGCCCCTACATAGCTGTTCTCTGTGACATTTTACACAAAGCTCAATTGTTCAATGATTAATGAATTTCTCAACAATAGAAGAAAATTCTGTAAGAGAATTTTATAACTGTGTCCCTTGATACTCTGATCACAACACAAAACAGGCATCTAGGCTCCTCGAGAAAACTAATGGGAGATCTCCTGCTCTTGTTAAACGACACTTGGTAGGGAAAACAGTTCTAAAAGAGAACTGGCTTTTTTCCTCAAGACTTTAAAATATACACTTCAGAGGTCTGCGTTCCAGAAAACCTAATGCATTGATAGATTAAAAATATTTTCCAAAACTTTAAGAAGCAGATTTACATAAGATTACAGATTTCAAGAGACTTGAAACATGCTTTATAATTTTCTTATTTTTCTTACAATACCATGTTCTTAGCCAGTTATTTCGTATTTTGAAATGATGCAATCAACACAATTTCTAACTATGCTTTGTAACTCCAAGGTACACTTGTTTATAGGTTCCAAAACATGCCTACTTTTTATTACATCCAGTTGTAATCACAGGGCACGTTAAATAAACTTTCTTCATGTCTCATAAATCACGCAGCCCTATTTATATTTATTATTGTGCTCGTACTCAATTTTTTTGCTTTTAAGATTGATATTGAATTAAATGTTTTAAGTAGCTGTACTTTTAACTCTCTTACATCACAATCAGGAAATGAAAAATGTTTTTTGAGCCTGATTCTATAAGTGCCACGTTCAGCTGGATTCTGCCCAGTGCCTTTGAGAATTTTAGCAGTTTGCACCAAAATCACGAATCTCTGATAAAAACAAGAACGAGGAAACTCAGAAGTCTGTCAGAAAATACACTCAAAGGGAAATAAACTGTACTGGTTGTTAATTATTTCTTACTTTTTAAGTTTGATGGTCAAAAAGCTTACTAGTAAACCAGAAGAATACTGTAGTACAATCCAGAAAAAGATGATGACTGTGGTTCTCTCAGCCCTTCAGAATGAATGACAGGAACAGAATGGCATTACTGTCAAAGAAAAATGCTCCACATAACCTTTAGCATTTTGCCAAAACCAGCCCCCCAGAAGAAATCAAAGAGAAATTCCAAGTACGGACTTGCCAAATGAATCTTTCATCTAAATTTTGAAACAATGGGATTGCTTTAGCCAAACATTGTTAAGCTTTGCTGAGGCCTCATGTGAAAAATCAAGAGCTCTGACTATTTGGAAATCATATTCAATGTAAAACTTGGGCTTATTCCACTTATTGCAAATAAGATATTGCACATTACCTTGAAGGTCTTTAAATTAAAAATTATACTGACACTGAACCGTGCCAAATCAACTCAGCTACAATTAAATGATGGTAAAAAAAATGAACTGTCTTGGCACTTAAAGACATGATGAAGTCTTGGTAACATGCTGAAAATTTGTTAAAATGAAAATAATGACTTTTTTTAGTAAACATCTTATTTCCAAAATATTACACTCTCAAGGAATTGAAAATACTTTACATAATGACATACAAAATGAAAAAAATGTTGAAAAACACACTTTTAGAAAATTTTTAACATAATGATAAATTTCTAATGTTTACATACTTTCATGTCACAGACCAAAAAAAAAATAGGTATGACCTTTTGGACAATAGTGTTTTCTTTATAATATTTATATTACATATACATATATTACACATATTATATATACATTATTTTATTTTTTATATATATATATATATATATATATAAAAATATACATATGTATTTATATATTTGCTTGCATTTTTCTTCACTAGAAATTGAAAAAGCTTTTCTTTCTAAAACAGGTACAAAAACTATCTTACATTCTGTTTCTTGGTTCATTATGAGATAGACTGAAGTCATACACAAAGGATGCCCTTAGGAATGCTGGTAACTTGGTAGCTGACAGGTAAACAGGAGTTTACAGGGTCTAGTTTTCACTTTGAAGTGTACTCCCTCAAACACTTGAGCATATTATATGAATGCTCTCCAGCTTGAGGAAGACTTCTCAATTACTCACTAATGAGAACCTGTATTTTAGGAGTATACAAAGATTTGTTTTTAAGGGTATTGTTTGTTCAACAAATAGCCACAGTTCTACCAGAAAGAGCTACTTTAAGGAGTAACTGATAATTCCCAAATTCCTTTCCATACCATATATATTAGAAAGCAGGCAAGTTGAACTCTTCACAGAAAATTCTACTCTGAAACTGTCACAGAGGTCTCACTTAAAAACTAAATTCATACACAGATATGGGTTGCGTGCATCGCTTTTCCCTCCCCTCTCACTACTCTTCAGCCCAGTTGATCTGCTGGAAGAGAGAAATCTTACTGGTGTGTTCACTGAAAGCACTGAGCAGTGCGTGCTCAGAAATACCTACTAGACTTCAAATAACCTATTATGGAAGAGAACATTTATGAATACCCAGACTGGAAGAACTCAGGATGGAAGGACATAGGGTGTGCATGAGGGGTGGGAAGAGAGGCTTAGCACTTACTGCTAAATATATGTGCATGCCTAGATTAACCAGTGGAATATATAAAATCCGAGAACTAAAATACTGCCCAAAAACAGCTAAGCTGAACAAAAAGAGAAGAAAACAGACAAGACTATTGAAAACCTGCCTAATTTCCTCTGAGCACACAGTCCACCTGCTTGGCAAGCTCACAGGGAAATCCAACTTGGATACTTGTGACTCTCAGTCTCTCCCTAGGAATGCCTTGAAGAGACAATGGCTTTCCCAATCTGTGGTCATGAGATGACCAAACTGTTTTGGAACTGGAACTCCTACCTTGTCCAAAAATTTCAAAAGTCAGGGACATTTTTCTGACCCAGAAGGCATCTTCAACTACCAAAATTTTACATTAAATGGTCTGCCTTTCACCATTCACTCCTATTTTTCAGAAAATCTTAATTGCGGTATTTCCTAAATTCTGAATGGCTAACTTTGAAACCCATAAAAAGCACTGTGTGTTTAGAAAATTTGCAATTCTGCAGTCTTTCAGATTTTTTACACGTTGTTCTTCTTCTTAGAATAAATGTCTATTTAAAAGAAAGCAAAAAATTATAAACTAAGAGTTTGAAATCGTAGCTAAAAAAAGGATTATAGGTTATCATTCTCCACTTGGATTCATCAGTAGAGGGAAAGAAGTGCTCTTCTTATTGATTTCACTTATATTTACTGATGGAAATGGAATGTGTCATATTCAATTTAATTTTAGAATCACATGCTCTAATTCTTACATATTTTTTTTCACTTTTCCTGACCTGTTCTCTACAACAATCTTCCTTCCAGTCCTGCAGCTTTCTCAAGTCCTTCTCCTTATCCAGTAAAACCAATCTGAAATCCACACTTTAATTCAATTAAATTTCTTATCATCCACACTACTTGTCTATCATATTGTCTACTTCCCACAGGACCCAAAATCCTTCTGATTTCAGGTCTCCTCCATTAGGAACACTCACATTTGAATCCATGCCTTTCCTTAAAATGATCAATCACTACCACGTTCTCCTCAGCTCTATGAAGTACCTTTCGCGCTTGTCAATAAATCTTTCCCTCTAAACTCAATCTAAATTGAAAAAAAACCACCTTCAGCAATCTCCCAGTATAGGTTGGTTCCTCATCAGATCTGTTCCATGTCTCCCACATCTCTTTTTCGTTTTTGATATGGCTTAAACCTAAACTATTTGTCCATTATAAGGCCAACACTGGGCCACCACCCCAGCTCATGGTTTCCCAGCCCACCTTTTCACATTCCCCTCCCAGTCTTCCCAATACGGAACTATGGCACTGTCTAATGAGCAGTCTAAGTTTCTAAGAGTTTCGATTTTCTTTTTTCCTTTCCTGGTGGGTTTCAATGACTCACTCTGCCATTACACCACATCTGCTCCTGCCTTCTGACAGACTGAAGGAAAGGGGAAACGTTTGTAGACCATAAAAAGAAAAAGGCCCTAAGAAACAACTGGCTAAGTGCAAATTACAAATGAAGTTCTAAAAGCCTCTTTTGCCAGAAACAGTAAGTTATTCCCTATATTAAAAAAAAAAAAATTAATTACATTTATATTCAAATCCCAGAATAGACAGCCATTATTTGCTTACCTGGAATATTTGTTTCAAGGAAAAAAGTGCCCGTCTCAGCTCCCGTCCATTGGAATTGTAAAGTTTCTCTGGGGAAAGAAACAAAAGGACAACAGAATGAAGTTCAGCATAAACCAAAGTGACAACATGATAAAAATGTACCACTTCCAAAAGAGTCATAGCATTCATTTCGCATTAGGCAGACTGTTCTTAAAGAAATTACTTTTTCTTTAAAAAAAAATTATCTATAGGACTCATTCATTAAAAATGTGCATATAAACAAGGGTTTAGTTGTCCATAACTTCAAATGACATCTCCCAGCTAAATTCACAACAGCTTCAACAAGATCAGTGAGAAACAATTCTCTCAGGAGTTTTTGAAACTGCCTAGAAGTACTGCTCTTTCTGAATTAAGGTAAATTTAGGGTTTATTGAAAGTACCAGATTAATCTCAAAAAAACTCATCTGAGAGCACTCTTTGCTTTGGTTATCAAAGCTAGAGCCACTGAATCCCATCCTTGACTGCCTTCCCTCTAGACATTCCTTTCTCATGTTCTCATCTTTCTATTGTTAAATCCTTTCTACAATAGCAATGAACGTTAATACCAGAAATAGTCGGACAGTCTGTTCTAAGCATAATTCAAAACAGTGTTTTATTCTCATGAAAACTGATCTTGATCTTTTTCTAAATGAAGCAGAAGCCTTCTTTTCATCATCCAATACTGAAATATATTACTTCATTTATTCCCCTACTAATGCATACTACTCACAGAAATAATTTAAAGAAGACAAAAGCAACTCCTCTGCTGTCTTTCTGAACCCTGCTACAATGTTTGTGTCTGTAGAAGAAATCAGGGCTGTGCATCTCAAAGTTTATTATTGCAAATTCGGAAGTGATTTGTGACTATGCAGGCATGCAGTAGCAGGTGTGCACTTCAAATCTTGCTGGTCTACTAAGTTTAGCATATCTGATAGAAAGAGACTTTATGCAACACTTCTAGTGTTGAATTTTATTACAGTAATGCAAACTGAGGACAGTTACAAAGGAAAATCAAATATTCACAGTCAACTCATCGACAGATCGTCATGAAAGGACCCTCTCTGCAATGCGCAATGGCTAGCAAGTCCTGAGATCAAAGCTGGAATGCCCATGGAATGGGAATAGTCTTATGAGAAAATTAAAAGTCAAACTCCAACATTTTATTTCTTATTTTCCCTTGCCTATTTCTGCTTTAATTACTACTTTACACTACTGAACTAAATTAAATTTTATTTCTCTGTCTCAGGAAGTTGCAAGAAAGACCTAGCATTTAAGTAGTCAGTGCATTTATAACTCAGTAATCATTTTTTACTTCAATCAAAGAAGGTAGGTTTTATTTTTAGAAAAACATTTCTAACTCCCAACAGTCATCTTTAACCAACGGAAAAATGAGAAGCAAAACTTTAGAAAAACTAACACTTTTTTTTTTAACTTTGAAAATAGTTTTGTTCATCCCTAATTGCCTCTGATTTCAAAGAAAGAACGTGTAGAATTGGCAAAACTATTGTTGTTATAAGTTGTCTCCTTTCTTTATAGATTCCTGACAAAACATTGGAGGAACAGACTTCACTTCAAGCCATAAACTTAGAGGCACACTTTAATTACTCTCACTTAAAAACGCACTGGCATGTGAAACTACATTTCTTGGCAGGATAAAGAGCAATTTTGTCAGGAAAGCCTAAAGAATAATAAAGATCTTCTAAGACCCAGTCTGTCAACTTTACATGCCATTATAACACAAAATATTCCTTTTTGAAAGATACCTCCATCTGGCATTTGTTATTACTAATTTCCCTCTATTCATAATTCAGCAGCATCATTATAAGCAGAATGTCTCCAAACAAGGCAGTGCATTATCATCTTAATTAAGAGAGGCACCACTTCTTAAAGTGCTGGCAACTTTGTACATAAATATCAATGTCCTAACAAATGCCATCTGTTGGTCTTGGTCTTAAACGGGAATCATCATCCCAGCCTGGGGTAAACTCCTAACAAACTATTGTTATGATACCATAACACTGGTTGCTTTCATTGGTGTGTGATGACTTTTGGTACATCTCAGAGGAACATGCTGAACATTTTTCTCCTTGGTCTTTTCACAGAGCATAACATCATCCTTGGCAATCAGCACAAACAATGCTCTCCCTGCTTCTCTGTAGCAAAGAGGACAGAAGTTTCTGACTGCAGCTCAAAAAGGGGACTATCATTAGAGCTAAGAATCAATAACTGCTGGAAGTATCAAGTTTGACAACAGTAGTGGTAACACAACAGCAGCACTTATCGCAAATCCTTGAGCTGAAAACCCTCCTGAGTAGTGGCAGTCCAGGTAAGTCACCTCATTTCTGCCATCCACTGCCAAGGGCACTCACAGGTACCTCATTCAGAGCCAATCCTGTTGAATCAGCTCAGATACACAAGTCTCTAACCTCCTTTATTCTTACACATGGGCAATATACTGTCTACGTAAGCCTTAATACCCACTTCTTACAGTGCTGGCAGCCATCACAAACATTCATGGAGCATAACCCAGGAGGAAGGTGAGATAGTCCCTGCTCAGAGTCCTGCTATATCATGCTACATTCGTCCAAGGTGAACCTCACCCAGGGCGAACCTCACCCAGGGCAGGAAAGCTGGTGTAAGCCAAGGTACTGCATGGATCCCCTTATGAAAACCTGTACTTTCATTGCGTGTGCTGTTTTTCAGGAAACAGTAAATGCATACAGCAGATTACAGCTCACAGACACTTGGTAAGATGCTCTCAAGGCCTTACGCAATTCCCATTGTTCAGGCTTATCCCAAAAGTCCCAGACTGCAACTGAAGATATAAAAATGCATCAATGGAAACTGAAAGGCAAAAAGCACTTCTGAGTTCTTTTCTGTGGTAGAAAATCAAATTTAAAAAAAACAAAACAAAACAAAACAACAAAAACAGAAAGCAAGAAGCATATTTGCTTATGATGTTTTCACACTGCAGACAATTCTGAAAACAGATAGTAAATTCTTTTTAATGCTTGTTGCTTTACATGAGGAGCTTAAAGTGTTGCCCTCTTAAGCAGACTGAGAAATAACCTTCCACACTAAATTGCCACAGTGCATCCCCTGGCAGAGTTGTCTTAAACAGAAACAAATTATGCCTACAGCTTTGAAACAGGAGTCCAGCCTGCTACTATTACCAAACCCAAAAAATCATGAGGTGCTCCAAGGACAGTCTAAAAGACCAATCTGCTCAATGCTTTGTTATATGGTGTAGATAAGCTTGAATATGTACACCAGGACCACTTTATGCCAGAATCCAAATCTCTGAAGTTCAAGCAGGAACATGTGCTCCTACACCTCTCCCTGAAACTTCTCAAGTCTCTGGCCCTCTGGTAAAATACCTTTCCCATCCTTCCCCAGGTTAGGTACAGGCTAGAGACATACTACATTCATGTACTTCCAGATTAGAGAAGATAAAACAGGTCAGGGCGTTTGTAGGTCAGGGAGTTTGTGATAACTGACAGTATATGCCTATTGATGATGGTGCTTCAGACAGTAATGTCCTGACAAGCAGAACATTTGCAGTCATTTTTTACTACTTTCCTTAAAGAAATAAAGAGCTGCATCTGCAGCTGTGAAATAGGTTTCATTGCATATACCCAGATGACATAAAATTCTCCTGGTGGTTCCCTCTGATGTTAACTAACACTAGAGGGCACTGCTTATTTCCTTATTTTTTGAAAGAAAACTCTTCCTCCATGGGCTTCCCACTGACTGAGCAATACTGTTTTGGGATGCTAGGTTGGTAATTCATTATCCTTGAAACCCTGCTTTTAATCTGTAGACTGTAGGATATCCTAGGAAATTAAAAAGCATCAGCACTGCCAGTCTTGAACATTCAAAATGAGAGCAACCTCTTTTGAAACACATAGAAAACCAGGTACTAGTAAGGGCCTGAGTTTTATTTATCTTTTAGCAAAACGAGAGTCACATTCATTAAATTATCCTTCACATCATAGCAGGCAGGTGTATATCCTTGAAAGACAAAGAGATTCCCTTAGCTCACCACCTGTTTCTAGAGACAGAGCATTAAAGACAACTGAGTTTGTGATAGAGAGATACCTGTGAGAGGCAGTAATCTACAAGTGCCCATTTTCTTGTAAGGGCAGAAGTCGTTGAGAGAAGGCTTCATGCTCTAAAAGAAAAATATTATTTATTACCCTGTATTTTTGTTTGATTTTACTGTTTTAAGAAACAACCCATGCTAAGTGACAATGGATTTCTATAGGTGAATTTGGTACAAATGGAGGAGTGGAGGGAAGGCAGTTTGGTTTGCAATCAACATCTTTTCAGAAAGGACCTTTTATCAGACCACTAGAAGCTTTCAAATGGAATTCTGTATTTTCAAAGATGACTGTCAGAGACTCAAATTTCACTGGGTACGCAACTCTTTTGACTCTGCGGGAAAAAGAACTTTTTAAAGAAAATAATAATTGGTCCCTATATTCTTAATTAACATACTGACTTTTATTCTGCCTTCTATGGAAAAATGAGTGTTTTCACTTCTCAGTAATAAAAGAAGCAGTAGAACTAGCTGAATATTGATTGGTTCAGTCGCACATGTTACACCTGACCTCTGACCGACAGGGTACCATCCTCCTCCCTTCCTCTTCCATCACACCCAATGAATTAGTCCCTGGGATATAGTAATTTATATTAGCATCAGCCTTTTGAGTTGTTGGCAAAGGCTCATGAACATCTGGCTGAGCACAAATGGGAGTTTCTCTGCCTCACTTGCTGCTGCCTGAATGACCTCCATGTCTCCCATCCATGCCTCCTTTCTTTAAACTGTAATTTCAAGATGAAGCTCCTTTCCTTAAAAAAACATAAAAGGGAGATTAACTCTGCATTTGATTACATTAGCAGGGTACCTGGTGCAGATCTACTTAAACAACATTTGAAACATTTCCTGCCATTCATTTCTACCTTGCATGGGACAAAAGTAGCAATATTCTCTGGCTTCCAATAGCCACTTGGAAAGTAGTCAGTAATTAGAAACTAAAAACTTCATTACTCTTCCTACAACAATGAATAAAACATTATTTTAAGTGCTCACAATGAAGAAGTATTAGTGATAAAAGTAATAAGCTGTCAGAATTTAAATGGCCTGCCTACCTTTCCCAGCAGCACTGATGAGAAAAAAAACTTAGAAGAATAAAGGAAAATGTTTATAATGATAAAAAACCTCTTCTTGTGAATGCCAAGTGCCACACTTCTAAATTTATTACTGCACTATTACAATTTTAAATGGGTGTTATTTTATGTGAATGAATGTATACAACTATAAAACTAGGGAAAAATCTGAGCAGCACAGCAAGAATCCGACATACAAGTCCAATCCTGTGAACAGCCATCAGGAAGCAGCCTGGTGGACTTCACTAGAGCAGGCCCACGGGTACATATAGTGCTGCAGATCTATAAAACAACTGTATATAAAACTAATTAGCCTAGTGTGCCAGTCTTTCACTGTATGTCAAACAAACTAAAGCAGTTCTCTAAGAAAGACCTGGTCCTGTGCCAAGAATAGGCTCTTTTCTTAGTTTTGCTTTTGTCCATGAAAGTTAGTCATAAATGTGTTGGCCAGACAAGGCACTCTACTTTTCTTCCCAGACCCCCTAGAAAATGCACGGAGAAGGGATTCATTCACAGGCACATTGCCCACTACTGCAATAATACAGTTGCTGCTTCTGCTGAGAATACTTCATTTTGCATATTAAAAATTTCCTATTTTTCTCCAAATCTGATCAGATTTCTCTTTATAAATAGTCGTGCATTAATTAGCGCAACACCTCATATGTGAACTCAAGCTACGTATTCTCCCACTGATCCAGGGATAAATGATTAGCACTTAGTGCAGGAAAGGAGTTTTCCCACAATAAAGGACCTTAGGCCAAGCTAGTGGCTGCACACAAATTTCGGGAAGCAGAGTCCACGTCACCGTCAGCACCGACTGCTTTGGAGGAATGTGCAGGCTGCCTCCAAGGAATGCCGCCCCGGCTCCCTGTCAGAGAAGAGACCTCCCTTCCCTTCTTTCTATTCAGACACACAGCAGCTGCTTAGCTAATTATCTGGGACAGTGGGTCTCCTCAGCAAGCAGGGTCCTTTGCCCCCACTGGGAGAGGGGGATCCTTTGTCGGGGAAAAGATCCTATTACGCCTGCATATGAGAAGAGCTCAGCTTCAAGCCTGCATCCTTATTCCCTTTCTCTGTAAAGGACCCGCAGGTGGGGAGTGGGAGGAGGGAAAGGCAAAATAGCCTTGGACACCCTTTCCTATCCCATACCCTAAAGCTATGCTGGCAGAGGCTCAAAGTAGAGAGTGCAAACAACCACCTGCAAACCCCAGGGAGCCTGTGGGTTTGGACAGACAGGCAGGGAGAACTTCAGGGCAGGATCTCCCCTGGGAATAAAAAATACCCCATATAGCCAGCACTTCAGAGCAATTCTGCAATTCGTGCTTAGGGATTTTCCTGCCTCTGCCTCTTTGAGGGCAGAAATCTGCATTCCTGCTGCTGCAAGAAGGACCCGTCAGAAACAGTCCCTGGATTTCCACAGGGAGAGTACACAGGGCAGAAACCTCACTTTGAGAAGATGTATTGCAGCTAACCTTTTTTGAACATTTCTCTCAGATGCCAAACATCTTAACTTCTATCACAAGGGAATTAACATAAAACTGTCAGCACAAGAATGTCATACATTTAAATTCAGTGAAAAAAAGTATCCAATCCTCCAGGTGCAAGTGTCCTCCCTAATTCTTGCTCCTGTGATTCCTAGAGATATGAAACAAGATTCAATCATATGTGGGAAAATGAGTAACATGTAAGTCCAGAGGACCAAATAGAAAGACAATGACCCTGAGGATGAGGAATGAGAGACATGCAACAGAGAAACAATTCAAAGAGTACAGAAAAGCAGAGGGAAGGCCGTAAGAGGGAGAACAGACAGTCGGAGAGGTGAAGGTCTGGAGTGCCATTAATACAAAAACAGTAGTGTTTAAAAAAACCCAGTAATGCCTAAACAATCAGCTGCAGAGAACTAAACTTAATTCTTCAGAAGCACAAAATGACAAGAGTGAGGAACCAAATAATTTGTGTAAAACAGAGACAAAAATCATCATTTCAGGGTAGGTCCTTTGCTTCTGAACACATAATTCCTGAATGTCCTTGGAGGCTCCCCTGCTCTTGGTTCCAGGTGCTGGAGCTACATACAGATAAACTACAGCAACATCTAAGTAATTCCGTGAGATTTTAAAGAAGGAGGTTTTGTTGCAGGTAGGTGGTAGAAGGGAATTTCCAGTCTTTATCATACCGTACTGTCATGGCTCAACCTCAGCTGGCAACTAAGCCCCACACAGCCACTCGCTCACAAGCAGGATAAGGGAGAGAATGGAAAGAGTAGAAGTGAGAAATTCATGGATTGAGATAAAGACAGTTTAATAGCAAAAGCAAAAGACACCTACACAAGCAAAGCAAAACAAGGAATTCATTCACCAACTTCCCATGGGCAGGCAGGTGTTCAGCCACTTCCAGAGGGCTCCATCACATGTAATGGTGACTTGGAAGACAAATGCCATCATTCCCAATGTTCCCCCCTTCTTCCTTCTTTCCCAAGCTTTATATGCTGAGCATGACACCACAGTTGGGGTCAGTTCTTGTGCACCCCTGCACTCCCAGACTCCTCACCAGTGGGGTGGTAGGAGAAGCAGAAAAGACCTTGACTCTGTGCAAGTGCTGCTCAGCAATACCAAGCACATCCCTGAATTATCAACGCTGTTTCCAGCACAAATCCAAAACACAATCCCAAACCATGTACTATGGAGAAAATTAACTCTACTTCAGCCAAAACCAACACATCCCCTCTGGCAGCCCAACAGGATTATACTGATCTCTCCTCTTAACCATTTCTACCAAACTTCTGTTTATTGGCTTCAAGTAAACCACATGTCACGGATAAACCATTAGCAAGAGTTTCCCCTTCACAAAGCTCTAAATTACTATCCTTTTGCTCCTGTAGACCCATCCACATGCACGTGGAACTAGGAAGAACATTTGTCATACTATGTGCACACAATATGGCAAACAAATGCCAGTGATTTACACTAAAGGGAGATGTTAAAACACAGCAAGTGTTTATATAGTTAAGTGCAAAAGGAAACCTTAGTCTTCGTCTGCTGGATCCTGGGGTTTACAGCTATGGAAGATGGTTCTCTCTTTATGTTGCTCTGCATTACATTAAGATCTTAAAAACTGATGGTGTCAAAACTTCCTTTCACTGTTTCCACTTCTAAATTCCTTAGTGTATTAAGGCCCTGCTTACCCATAAGCAAAAGACAGGACATATAAGGTGATGTGGGCTGAGAACAGGGTGAAGATGCCTAACAAAAAGGCTAATACTTTCCCCCTTAGTTTTATATCTCCCTGCTCACTACTGTTTTCCCAGTTCCTGTAGAAATCTGTGTAAGTTGTCTTCTACTGCTGCTGCGGAAAAAAGGATATAAGCAATATAAAAGCCCAACAGCAGGAGAGCACAACAGCAGATTTTATTTAAATTATGAAGCAAAAATCAGACTGGGACAATAAAACTCAGAGTCAACAAGGAATCTTTTAACTGCACAGAAAACAACAGCAACAACCCCAAGAAACTTGAATACCTCAAGAATTTCAGTGATTAAAACCCCCAGGCTTTTAAAATTAGTTGTATGTGGAGAGACAAAGAAAATGCAGGCGGTGTTCATTGCAAAAAGATCGTTTTTAGAGCTGGCTTTCACGGTCAGGCTGGGGACATTATTGCCAGGGCAATGCCACTGAAAACTATGACCAAACTGGAACAGCAAGGCAGCTTTGAATCCACTTTCCATTTGGTTATCACCACAGCTTTTATTTCCATTTCCAAATTGCTTCTCTCATGTATCCTTTCTGATTTTATAAGCTAGAATTCAGAATTCCCCATTTCCCATTGAGTCTGATGCCTACTGATAACTTTGAACACATGGGGAAGGACTGCTGCTGGAAACAACAGCAGTGAAGGAAGCACACTGCATAGGTCCATGCACAATTACAGATTTAGAAAAAACTGCTCAATCAGCTCACCCTTCCTTCCTTCCTTGAAATATAAAGCAACACTAAAAGACATGTTTGAAATTTGCAGCCTTTCCAACACGTTATCAAAATAAAGAGCCTCTGCCTCTTCAGCCTACTCATTCCAGCTATGGAACAGGCACCACAGCGTACTTCCCTGCAATGATTTATTTACGCAGGTCCTCTCCACTTGAATGTAAAAGGCACTAATATGCTCCTTAGTTCTGAAGTGCAGGAAACAGTACTTCGGGTTGAGAACTTCAAAGGAGAGCACTTCTATATGTCCAAAAAATGCTGTGGCTGCTCTTCTGTGAAAGTCAAAGGGTTACAGAAGGGAAAAGGCTGTGTAACAAGGTCAAATATTACAGCACCATACTAGAGCAAGTGGTGATGGAAAAGACTTGAGAGGTCATCTCATTTGTCTCCCTACTAATGCAAAATTGTTCCCTAGAGAGTAATACAGTAGGAAAGTAGTTGCTATACTAAAATATAAGTTACATAATGCAAGAGAATGGGGCTGAGGAAAATTCCTAGAAAAGAAAATAATATAGATGAACTTACTGCTTTTTTAGAGATTACTGTAGCCAATCTGAGGCCAAAACATAATTTTAAAAAGTATATTGACTCCAGCCTTTAATGGTTGTTTCACTTTACAGCTAGGTCTCCAAATTGCTGACCTGTGCGGTTGTGCTCAAACAAGCACATCATTACACCTGGATTAGAAGTACGAGGAAACAAGGTGCTAGTCATGATCTGAGTTTTCTGATTTTGTTCTGTTTTAAACAGTGTCAAATGATGCCCTGCATTTTCAATCACAATTAGTAAACAAAGAGCAACAAGTAAATTATAGCAACCTATCACCAAAAAAAGACAAAAAATTTAGGCACATATCCACTATTCCTAGCATTATGAATGCCTTACCTGTGCTGACAGCCTGGCAAAAGGCAAAAGGTCCAAGTGCAAAGACATCACAGGTTTGTGCCCATAAGGTGAATGAGCTCCTGAGCTTGAAGTTCATACCAAGTTTTTCTGTTTCATAAGACATGCCAAAGTATGTCAGTTGCTATCTCTAAGACTAGGTTGTTCCAGTGATTCAAAGTCCAGTCTAAGAAGCGTATCAGGATTTAAATAGCCCTTGGACCTCAGAGGATGCAGCCTCGTGATTAACTGCATTCATTCTAGCACATCAGCGTTTGTGCAAAAATTTGGACAGCAAGTATGAACCACTCATCAGATAGCAAGCAACAGGCAAAAGAGTAGCAGCAGCTGAGGGTCAAAACCTTATAAAGCTGCTTCTCCTCAAACTGCTACTAGCAATTGCAATGGTAGGTACATGTCTGAATACCTGAGCCTGCATTGCCTATGTGCACCTGAGACTTCCCAGTCCCACAGCCATGCTGCTGGGTGCGACTGGTTCCAATTCAGTGTTGAGGGTTTTGTTGACCATTTGAAGTGACCAAGACCAAGAATCCATCACAAAATCCTCACATACAAAAACCGGTAGACATGCCTGTGACTGAGACACACAGTCAATATTAAGGATTAATATTTACAGTACTTCACCCAGAAGCATCAGTCACACAATCATGAAGATGCCTTCTGGAAAGCTTCTAGACATGGCACCTGAACCCAGTGGAGTTTTATCTATAGGATTTTTTACCCCAAAATTAAATTAAAAAACAAAATAAGCAAAGAATTCCAATGGAAATGCCATAGCATTCTCCAGCATGTTTATTTCCATTTTTCATTACATTTACTGATGACAATATTGTTTTCTATAACCATTTTTTTAAATTTTAAATTCAGTACTCAGACCTCCCCAGTCTGAAAACGTCTCAATATAACAGCTTCTTCCTTACATAAAAAACTTTAACTGTAGCTCATCTTTCATTGTTCTTGTGTACATTCTCTGATCAATTCAGACCTTTAAATGTGCAAACCCAGACACAGCAATTCAACTATGGCTTTACTGATTTTGAGTTAAAAGAAGAAAGAGCATTTCAATAGACAAAGATTTGGGTTTGGTTTAGTATTACAGTCACACAAAAAAAGAACAATCCCTTAAGTAATAGCCTCATAGTTCCTAGCAGATGTGATCTCAGTCAAAAACAATAGGCTAGTTAACCCGCTTTGTTCTAATAACTTGAACTGTCTTTTTTTTTTTTCCATGTGTCTTGATGCATTTTAGGGTTCTTGGAAGATTGCTTCTTTAGGAGACTTGAAGGATATAGTTAAATTAACAGAAATTAAGTTAACAGAGATGGATTTGCAACAGAGGGAGAATGAAGAAATATCAGATGTGCAGAAGGAAAGACTGCAGCACAAATACTTCTAGCAGATGTGTAAGTAATTCAGGGTCAGCAAGTTTCACATCATTCTGAAATTGCTGGGACACATGAAAAACACACCATTTTGGCAACCCAAAAGAAAAGCAAACCCCACGAATAAACTGGAAGAGAACCACTAAAATCTCAGGCTAAATCCATGCCAGAGCATGAATCGCATCTGATGCAGATGCCACATCAAGCACATGGCCAGTCCCCCTGCAGTAGCCTGGGGAGGCTCGGAGATCCCCGCTATCTGCTGGAAAACTCACCTCCCAGCATTTCTACCACTGCTGCACCCCATGCCTCAGCATCTCCTGGGTCACACTGGCACTCAGGGGGTGCAGGTGGCTGGCACATCATTGCTCCATCTGCTCTCCCACATCTTACAGCAAGAGGGACAAGAACAGGCATCCCAAGAACGTGGCACAGGCACTGTGATAAGCTTAACACACCAGGAAGGAAGGTAACACTATGGGGTAGCCAACAGTTTCAAGCTTCACATACCACACACAACAGTGCTGCAAGAGAGCAGTGCAGCTGCTGTCCTGGACTCCAGTGCAATCTCTTCGTCCTGCAGTTATTATATTTTTTACTACTCAGTCTGTTGGGAATATAAAGGCTTCTCCTGCAGTGGAGACACGCCTTCAAACTCTCTTAAGGACCTGTACATCAGACTGCAAAGCTGTAACAGCGAAAGTACTTAAGGATTTCACATTCATATAAAATGAAGCCAAAGTAGAGTACTTCTACACTTTGCAAGTACCACGATGAAGGATGAAGGGAGGTATCCAAAGCTATGTTTCTCAGTAATTTCCTGATTTTAATATAAGACCATGTTCGTCATGTGAAAACTTCACTTTTGGAAATTCTTCCCCATTTTTACAGGTGAAAAACATCCCTGATTTTCCAGGAACAAGATGCGTGATACTTGTAGGCCCCACAACAGTATGGTTGGATCTCAGAGAGAGAATACAAAAGCAAATAGTGGAACAATCACTTCACCCCCTTCAACTAACACAACAATGAAAAACCTCTGTGCTAGATGCTTCTCTGAGTTGCATTTGGGAATCAGCGAGTTCACTTAAACGCATTAGCAGCCGGAGAGAAGCTTGTATATAAATCCACCCACTGCTCTGGCAACACATTTTCCCTTTTGAAACAAAAGCTGGATGATGCCTCTCCAAGCAATGGTGTGTTGCCCATTGGGGCACTAGCTCTTCATCTCTCTTGCTGTCTGCAGAGACAGAAGCGAGACAGACCACAGAGCAAGCTCAGCCTCACTTAGAATGATTTCCTGCTGAAGTTCCCCCCTCAACCTTTCCAACATCAACAGTTTTTGTAACAAATAATTTCAATGAGAAGTCACTCAAGCTAGTGGGTTCCTTTTCATGTCCTGGGTCAGAGCAGCTTCCAGACAAGTTTGCAAGTTTCCAGGGTAAAAGGAAAGGATATACTCATAGTGCTCTAACCATACTACCCTACCAGACATTTATATTTTCAAACATTCCTTAAGCACAATTTCTGTTTACCATACCATGGGGCAGTTGGCCTGAACTTGTTTAACACGTTTGCTTTATTTATCCAAACTCATTCATCACAGTTGTAAAACATCTGACAGAGATGGAGGTTTCCCAGTATGTATCAGCCCTCTCGCTTAATTCAACCGCTGATTATTTCCACCTCTAAGTAATTTGACCAAAGCCACACAAAAGCATTCAGCTACACTAAATCTCTGTGTTTGTTATTAACTCAGTCACTGGCTGTAAAAAGCTCTGTCTCTCTACTTATCTAATTATTCAGAAGGGTATCAACTATATACACATGTATACTATATATATATTAACATGCATAATATATACACACATTAGTTTTATATATATATATATGTTTATAGATATATATATATATAAGATATACATATTCTACACATTTAAATGCAATAGTTTCTTTTTAGGAAGATCCATGTGATAAGAAAAGCTTAATTGACACATGGATTGAATTGTTATTTGCAATATAAATACTGCCAGCTGCTGTGCAGTGTTTCTCTGTGCAAAATGCACATACTAGGGCACACGTGCTACACACATTCAGATACTTAATGTGCCATTTTTAAATTCTCAGCCATAGCAAAACATAGTAACATAAAATCCACGAATTCACAAATTCACTTAAGTATAAGCATCATGAACTCCAAGTCAATGTGGTTTGGAATCAGATGCTGCAACTGGAAAGTAAAAGCTGTTCTGCTTTCTGTGATTACTGAGCACAAGCACTGTATTGCCTTTTTGCTTCTTGTCTCTTGCAGAAGAAAGATCTTTCACCGTACTTTTTTTTTTTTTTTTTCATTATTTGCATACTTTGCATTGCTCATTAATCATACTGACACAAGTCTGTAGCCACCAAAACAGAAGCAAGCTAACAGCTAAGACCTGCAAGAGCATTAAAAAGACCAGATTCCGACCTTCTACCTAGGCTTTCTAGATTCAAAATAAATTACTTCCAAAAGTGTCATATGTGCTGCAGGAATTCAAGATCCATTCACTGTTTCTCACAAATCCATAACTGTGCTGCATAGTTTGGCTGTCTCATATGTTACTTTTTTCTCACCTGAAGAACGATGTAAAAAAGCATTATGAACTACATCATCACACTTCCTACTTAACAGCAAAGGTTGGTTAGTGCAGACCTCAGAGTAAATAAGTAAGTCTCTATCCTCTCTCACTTCAGGAATGGGAAGTGTTGTGGGAAAGGGAGGCCCAGGTAGAAGCTTTGGCAGTAAATTGAGAATGAAAAATCTCTGCTTCTCTTAGGTCAACAGTATCTTGAGAATGTCTGTGTTCTGAGAGCTAGTATGGATCTGAGCCCTTTGTCTCCCTCACCTCCCACCCTGTCATTATTCCTAAAGTATACACAGAGACACTGGAAAACAAAGATGATGATGATGATAGGGGATGAGCACAGAAGACAGCTCCACAAGAAAACAATAGAGTTTGCACAATTGATTAAATTATATTGCATTCAGAAAACACGAAAATGTGGCCTCAGAGGAAATGCAGGACATATTACTACTACCATATACAGAAGGAAAACTATGAAGAAATAACCAGTTGCTCAAGGTTGCCTCACTGGCACTGCTGGTCTGCAACCACTACTAATCTTCCATATAGAAAGCAGACAACGAAGCTGAAGGGACAAAAGACCTTAGGAAAAAAACCCAAACAATATCCTTATTCTTTTGCCTGAAGAATGATTTCTTACTGTATACTTCCTTTTTATTGCTCTTGGCTAGGCTTTTTATGCAAATAAGTGCCCTAGAGCCTACTGTCACATGCTGTATATGAGACAACCTCTCAAGTGTGTATAGAAAACTTCAGCTGATGCAGGATTTGGCAACTTGCTTGGTAAGTGGCATTTTAATTCACGAGCATATTAAATCCATGATGCATAATCTGCTTGGGCAGCCTGCTAGTTTTAAGATATTAGTCTAGACCTATAAAGCCCTAAATGTCTTGGGAACTGTTTATCCAGGCAATGAGATTTTTCGGAGGTTTTCTGATGAAACAAAGTTAAAATCAGAAAATGTTGGTCACTAAATTGGAAACACTGCATTCAAAGTCTGTTGCATTGAACAAATTTTCTTTAGATCCAATACAGGATCCCAAAGAGGTTTACTTAGATTCATGATAACTGAGGACTCAGGAAGGATATGGTCTTCAGCCGTAAGACTGGTGCTGTGGGAAGCTGTGGGTCTGCACTATGGTGAGACAATTCAGAAGAGAGGAAACTGCAGGACCTAAAAAGGCTGAGAGCTCTCGAAGCCCAAGCTGAAATGCAGACAACCCAGAGAGCCCAATCCTGAGTCCAAGTGGGAAAAAAAAAAGAGAAATGTGCATTTCAGTCACAAATTTCAGGGAAAATAAATAAATCATTTGTTTTCTGAGTACCTTCACTTCAATATCAATTTTCTGCAGAGGTATTAGGATGGTATTTCCTGAGCAGTTTCCGAGTCGTGCCACAGAATATTGGGTGTGTTTGTGAAAGCTCTGTCACTCCTCACTCCCTGCAACTTCAGGGTTTTGCATGTCTGGAACAATCTTATTTTTTTCCGGTGTTTCATTAGCAGCCCCTTTCTGAGAAATGCCAGGTGGCACCATGCCCAGAAACGCTTGCCAGCTAATCTCAGAGGATTGGGCATCATGCCATTTGAATTAAAAGAGCTCAGCTCTAACTCACTGATAACGTTTAGGAATCAAACTAATAAAATGGGAAAACAAAATGAATACAAATAACCTCTGAATTCACACAGAGGATCGCTTTTACTGAAAACGTATACAGTTATGGAGAAAGACAAAAAAAAAAAAAAAAAAGCATTAGTGGTCTTTTCTCCAAAACTTAAAAAAGGGTTCAAGTGAGAAAAATTGGCTATGATTTCATTAGTTTCTAAAAACAACAAAAATAAAAAAGGGAATTTGCACATTTAACTACAAAGGTAATGGCACAGGGGTCCCTGCAACAGGGAACTCAAACTTCAGGCAAGTTGTGCTATGCCACTCACCCCACAAAGTACAGTGGAGAAAGAGGGAAAAAAGGATTTGCATTTGAAAGGAACAATGGAGTTTCTCCCTCAATCCCTTCATTCTGGCATTTTGACATGTTCTTCCTAAAATAAAGACGACGTTTAATTTACGAAGAGCAATAAAATCATAAATAGCCAGTTAAAAACTCTGCATAATCCTAACATTGTCCACATCAACAATAAAACATGGGATACTTTAGTGTGTGCACGTAGATGAGTGGGTAAGAACACAGACTAATGATTTTGTAAATTATAAACTGCTTTTCTATCAGAAGTTTTTAGGTTTTACAGGCTAGAAATTCCCACGTACAACACACCCCACAGGAGGGGTATGGGAAGGGAAAACACAAGGCTAATAAGGAGGTGACTATTAGGAAATAAAACAATTCAAAACCATTTCCTATAACACAAAGAAAAATATGGGAGGTAACTTCGGCTTACTCTGACTGCTGTCTTTATAAAGCCTATCTGTGTTATTTACATCTTCTCCTCTATTCTTTCAGAGACCACGAGTCAGTAGAGGACAACTTATTTTCCTTTCACTTCCTTGTATATGCTTTGGAGAGTCAGATAGCATCAGTCTTGGAATATTTCATAGCTAATTAACAGACACGACAGCTAATCAAATTAAGTAAGTCATACAGAAAAAAACCCTGTCCTTTTCCTGTGACATAGCAATATCCAATAAACTGTTACAGGAGAAATAACTGAAACGGGAGCTAGCAGGTCTCTCTCCATCTTACAAGCAGGGATAAAGCAGTTTTAACTTTGGTCGGAACAAACCCCCAACAGTTCAGATAGATAAAGGCTCGCAGAAGTCACTTGCTTTTCCATCTCCATTTGCAAAGCACGGACATTAGCCATAGGCAGACACTTTAGGACGCTCCAAACAGAGGCAGACATTTCAGAAAGGACACAATCTTATGTGAAACACATGCCCTCTCTCCCTGCCTTTGCCCTTCTGCCTGCCTTTGCCCCTGATGTGCTCCACTGCCCTCGGGGTCTGCAGGGACCTGCTCACCTTGCGGTGCCAAGGCAGGAGGGGACACCAAGTGTCCACTCGGGCTGTGCGAGTCAAAAAGGAGCTTACCCACAGGCAGCTCTGCCCCTGCCCAGCATGCTGCGTTCGGTGTCTGCCCTGAGCAACCAATATCTCCAGGAAGCTGCTGATGGCAAAGGAAACAGCACTGCTCCCCTGGCCCCACCACGGCTCTGCTGGGTTAGTGTCAGCACCCCAAGGTATCCGCACTGCTGTGCAAGTGCTCTGTCCTCACTAGGGGCAGGCTGCTGGATAACCATTCCCATGTTGTTTGGGCTGCTGTTCCCCACTTGGTTTTCTACGTGGTGCCCAAACTTACTCTCAGCTGACAGGAGCCCTTTCTCATCACTGTCCTCTTGCTGTGTGGTCACGACACCTGCGTTTTCCAGACTAACTTGTTTTCCCACAGTGGCAGCACTGTTTTAAACCAAAGCCCAGGTACCCCTGAGACATTAAACTGGGAACAATTAAGAGCAAAAGGTCTGGCTGCCAGGATGGGTGTCTCCAGGACTGTGCTCTCATGTGTGGGCACTCTAATCCAGCTCCACAAGGCTTTCCTCGAGGTGCCAACACCAGCATTGACAGAGATGGAACACAGGGCTTGTTGTAAAAATTCATCACTGACTCCTGCAATCCAGATTTTATTCTGCAGACACAGCATGACAACCCATGCCAATGGAGCATAGGAAGTAGAGGAGCCCAGAAGCAAACCCTGGAGCACTTCTTTGTCCTTTCTGCTCATGTGGCTCGCAGAAACGACCACATTAAAAACAAGTAAAAGAGCAGAATACTATTGAAACACTGAATTTCATCTGTATTATCTTAATCACAAAACACACATTTCTTCTAGTGAGTATCACACCTACTGCTACTGACCCAGACAGAAATTCAGGTGGAAAGGGACCAGCTTCTGAGGTGTTATTCATACAAATGTTTACTATCGAATTTGGTAGCTACTAATCACTCTGGGGTTTCTGGGAGGCTTCATCAACCCTTAGCAAAGCTTGCTCATGACAAGACATGTAACAAAGCAAAACCATAACTAAACCTGCCTCGATGAGTGCAGAGCAGATCGAACCTAGAAATTAATGAAGGACAAGAAGCGATATTACAGCTGACATCTATACAAGGTCACTTCCACTGCCCAGCAATATGTTTTTATACAAATCTTTTAGCTGCTGTAGGACTGGATTAGTTATAGTGCTTATACTGCCAAAGATAGTCAGATTTTTAAATACTTCCGTACATCCCATTTCTTTCAAGGGCGTTAACCCACCTCCCAGAAAGCCCTCAAGACATCAAATGCTATGGATAGCCAGAAACTACCCACATTTGTCCTCTGTGTTATATTACATCCATCATCAATACTAAACAGTCATATTACACGAATTTACAAGAAACATATGCACACATACAAACACAGGCATATTATCAGAGTATATTGTGTCATTGGATCTTTTTGGTACCTTGATTTTAGTCACACTTTTGATCAAAATACACTGTTGTTTTCCTCTGTGAATAATATGGTTGTAATATATCAAATACTTGAATACGAAGAGAGACACTGAAATATTTTTCACTGAAAAATTACATGCCCTGAAAGATGTAAAGCCATACACACTGCAACTGCTTCTCCTTTGGCATGCTGGCCTTCTTCCCAACACGACTGGATGTGACAACAGACAGATTGTAAGTAAAATACCCTGGATAAACAAGTTGGCTAGTTACATGCAATCAGAAAATCATCTCACTTCAAAAATCTCTGAAGCTAGAAAACAGTAATGCAAAAAATAGTAATAAAAGGAATGAAAGTTCCTGGAGAAGTGACCCAGGACCTGAACTTCAGACTCAATCACTCCCTAAGCCATGGATTCATAGATGAGCTGAATGTGGCAAACGTGCTCTTTTTCTATAGACTATCAAAACAAATGAGACTTTATTATGCAATTAAAGTCAAGCATAATTTTTCTGTCATTACATCAGAATTTGCCTAAAGAAATCAACATTCCTGAATCTGAAGCACTCTAGCCATGCTACATGTGCTGTTGGAGGCAGGTTAAATCAGCTGGGAATCCTATATGCCTAGTATCTGGCTTCAATTTTCTCTTGCAGTTACTTCCCTAGCACTAAACTACAGTGAATCAATACACTGCCAGGCATATTTCCTTTTTTTTTTCTTTTTGAGATGCTGTCCCATGAAAATCCTAAGAAATCTTTTGCAAGTAGATGGAAATTACTTCCCAGGCTACACCCTGCAGAACATCATTGCACTACCAACCCACCAAAAAACTTCGGCTGTGAGATAAAAATGTTTCTGTGTTCCTTGGTCATGTTTTTATTTTCTCTCAAGATTGCTTTCTGAAAGCAAAAGGACCAAGATTTGTGTAAGTGCTTTGGCATTGGAATGACTTCACACAGCAGCATTTCCATACCACCTTGATGCGGTAGGACAGCGCTGGTCCAGCAGCACAAACTGGTATCATACACGCTTGTTGTGTCTGGACTCAAACTGCTCTTCCTCCCCCTATAGACCAAGCCTGCAGAATTCACAGGCACAGTTCTGTTTAAATCTGGAGACTACCTAAGAGAAAAAATGAACTTGTTATTTTCTCCTAGAAAGAAACAAAAAAAAGCACCAAAAAAAAAATCACCAGAAAGCTACACAGATATGGTATGCACATACACTGTTTGAGCTTTCCTTTCTTTTGATAAACTTTTCAGTCAAAAGTAGCTTTCATGACAATTCCTTGGTTGAAATCCTTGAAACTTTTACTCATTTGGATCACTTAGACGAAAGCCCAAAACACAAAAACTTTTGTTTTCATGCCATCCCCAGCAAGCAGAACCAAAGCAAAGACTTGATGGCTATTTTATGTTTGAAATATTGGCTTCAAAGCAATGGGGACAGCACAGTGTGGGTGGGCCTGACACTACAGCTGTCTTAAAACGAAGAGCCTATATATCAAAAAAAGCTCACAAGAGACAGGATTTACCCAGAAAGAATCACATCTAACAGAAATGAAGATGAGGAAGAAGACATGCATGCAACATGTGTTTAGGGAAAGCAGGGGGGAAAGGGTAAGGGTGCAGTTAAAAGAACAAAAAGCCAAAAAATACTGAAGAATGTTCTATCGAATTGTGGCTATAACCATTGACATGGAAAGTATTTTTAAAAGAGCTTTCTGACTGCATTACAGTGTCAGTACAATACCATAAAAATGAAAATAGGTATTTTTGTCAGTGATGGGGCAAAACAGTAAAAGGAGGAGTCAATTTAATGACATGTCTGTATTCAAATTAGACATCACATGCATCTATTAACTAATAATATACATGAAATAATAAGGACCATAGCATTAGTGAATTGAAATGTCAATGAAGTGGCTAAAGTTTAGATCATTCTTTCCATCTGCATGCTCCACTGCAATGGATTCAAGGAATGAGAAGCAGCAAACATTAAAATATCGCACCCACACAGTTCTTGTCAGTGCGTATTATCAAAATAATAGAAAGCTTAATTTTAAACAGAAACTGAACAGATGAAGATTATGGGAGCAAAACATTTCCTCAGTTGTGCCTGTGCCTGAGTTTGCAAATGGAGTTTATGACAAGTGAATATTTTGATTGTAGCATCAGTTAAAAACATTTGACAGGTTTTCAGGCACCAGGAGCTGTCATTTCCCAGAGCCTAACTTCTCTCCGATTACTGTTTCAATTGCTGAAGCCAGTAAGCGTGTTCACGCACAGCAGCATCATCTTCCTATGCCTGCCCCACCAAAAAGGCTATCAGGAAGTAACTCTACATGGGCTCATTTCTCTCTCCCTTCTGGGACTGCATGGGCTGACACAACACAGCTGGGAAGAGCCACCTCACTGCTGAAGGATCCACTTTGCCAATGAAAGCTGAGGAAAATTTCACCTGTTGTTTTGGAAAGAACACCACAGTGCCACAGTACACACACCATGCTTGAAAATGGCGTTTCATCAATTCAGTCTCAGAGGTAAACTCGTTCACCTTTGGGACACAGGCATTGCAGATGTGACATGAGGAGTAAGGACTGTAAAGTCACACTCCCCAAGTGATGCTGGAGTCAATACTCTGGCACCTCCCCCTTGGAAAAGACAGTGCTCTGGGGCTGTGCTGCAATGTGTCAGACAACACTAGGAGCCCCTCGCTTGGTGTTGGAATCTTGATGACCCACACCACATTTACCCACCACTCTCAACAGCCTAACTGAGCTGTGATTTTTTGCATGAGAGGATCTAAGCAGCCAGCGACAAGCAGTATCATTAGCAGGCGCAGAGGCATTAGTTTAAAGCAAATCAGGATGTCTTTGTATTGTAAATCTGTCCTCTCTCACGCACATGCACAAAAACTTGCTGTTCACCAGTTCTTCAACAAAGTAATTTGTGTGGAGAAGCTGGGACCTTCTGACCAAGAATAACCATTCAGTGGGGGCAGAGGGATCAACTTTATACCTAAAGAGAAAGAACATCCATAACTCTGTTTGCTCCCAAAAGGGCATTTCACTTCAGGGGCCCCCACACAGATAAGCTCGAAGCCTCTTTTGCAAACCTTTGTTTTGTTTTTCCTCTTTGCCAACTATGAGGACTCCAGAGTCACTGATAACAAAAGCAGATGTTTACAGTCACATGGGACACTTCCCTGTATACAGTGGCTACTGCATTACATCACATTAGTCACTCTGTGACATCTACCACATGTATCACCTTGACTAGTAGGCATTTTAAATCCCATTGACAGTGGTGGGATTACATGGGCACAAATATTAAAATGTAGACTCCTTCCCCATCTGGTGATCATAAAAACGGTTCTCTGAAACACCGGTTTCTTTCATGATCCTCATTCCCCCAACTGAAAAGTTTGTGGATGGTTGTGTATCTTAGTGAGAGACAAAGATGAGGTTTTCCTAGTACTTAATGCCAGTTGCAGGATCTGTGATGAAACCTTCACACCCTCTGTTTTAGAAAGCAGAATTTTTCTTCTATTTTGCATATTTTTGGAGACATTTCTCAGTTTTATATAATATAGAGAAGGGCTTCTGGAAGAAGAAACAAACATCTTTGTTTTGCTTTCATCTGTGCTGAACCCAGTGTTGGGGCACTGATCTTCTGTCAGCTCCGTAATCATTATTACAACTAAGGCCTGTTAATATCAGTATAATTGTTAGGCCACTTGGAAAATTATGGGTAAAATTTACAGACTTAGCATCTCCCTGAAATTGCAAATACAGCTTTAAATTTGTAACTCGCATAAATATCAGTGCATTAAATGGAATAGAATTACTCATCAGCTGAGACCAAGACATCCACAATAAACTTGTATTAGACATTCATGCACAGCAGAATCTGATTATCCCATGCTGATGGAGGCACAGATTTTAACTATCAGATGAAGATGCATATAACACGTGAAATTCTTCTGGTGATGTAATTTACAAAGAAGACCTGGTATATGATGCTGTCTGGGATCTGGCATTGGTACAATAAAATCTTGAGGAGATGGATTCCAAGAAAATATATTTTATAAACGTCACCTATTACTGCAATGCAGATGCCAGCAACTCAGGTGCAGGGCAAGGTATAGCAGGGATCAAACAAGCGTTTCTGACTTTGAATTGAACATCCATTCCTTTGCCTAGCAGAAACGTGAAATCTTGTCTTAGTGTCTGAATATAACTTTGAGGGATGCTGGGATTCAGCTATTGTAACAAATGAAGCCCATTTTTAATGTTCATTTACTGTTATAATGGGAACAAGCTGCTTTCTTTACAAGGCTGATTTCATGCTCAGCATGGCCTACGGTGGTACATTCATGAGGAATGATAAAATTAGATAAAATTATCAGATAAAATCCCTGATCTTTCCTACAAATAACTAAAGTGTTGCAAAATCAGATAAAAAAGCATGGGGTTTTTTTGATCAAACACTAGGTAACAAACTAGATAGCCTCGTCCATTTTTGCTGTACTGCAGCATGCACAGCCTGCAGGGTCTCCTGCCCATCTGCCTCTGGATCCAAGCTCTAACATGAGAGACAAGCAGGATAGTTCCAGCTAAACCCAGAGCTTAGGGTGTTTGGGACCTGCATGTTGGCAGAGCTGCAGGAGGCTCTGCAGCACACTGGGCATCTGGTGAAAGCAAATGCTCACATTTAGCCTCGAAATCTCCGAGACAAAGGCAGCAGCTATGCCATTTCTGCAAAGGGTAACAGGTAACATAGAGGGGAGTCTCTCCACCTTCTCTCCCTGCCCTCCCTAGCCCAAATGGACAAAGAAGAGCCAGTTTTGCAAATAAATATTTATATATTTATATATATATTATAGGGATAACTTTTTCTTAGCAGACTTCCCCAGAAGATGAGAACTTTTCTTAAGGATAATGGTAAATAATCCTAAGGGCAACTCAAGGCTTTTGGTATGCTGCATTCACTGGCACTGACTGCCCTTAAACTGATGAGCAGCACCAAAGGCTTATCTCCTCCAGTTCCCTCTTCTCTTAATGTCACACAAAGCAACTGTTGGGGCTACACACTCAGTGTTGTGTTTTGTATCATTGTGAATTTAATCACAACTCCCTAGACAGCACTCTTTGTGCAGGAAAGATGGCAGAATAGAGCATTTACAGTCAGGAACATTCCCTTCATTCTAATGGAATTTGTGCTTCGCATGAGAAAACAACGCTCCACAAAAGGCAGGCAGCAACTGCGGCTGTGCCAACTCTCAAGCATGCCAAAGCACCCTGGATAAGTTTTAATTTCACATTAAAAGTGCTTGTTAAGTCTCACTGGGACCTTCTTATTTAGTATCCCAGCTGATAGCTTCTGCCAGCTGCAAACTAATCCCATCGAGGTAAGCCCTTGCTGCATCTTTCAAAGGAGATGCCTCAGGCTGCATGCACACGTTCCTCCTTACATATCAACTCCTGCCTCACTGGCACTTACATTTATACCGTATCTTCCCAGTCCTTTCTCATAGACCAGAATTAATAACAAAGAAAGTGATCTTGGAGGTGAAGAACTGGTATGCACTTGGACAACCCCAACAGAATCCCACTCCTGCAAGCAGGCTATGTCTTGACCAATAAATTCCTCAGCACTTGTAATTGTGAACAAAGCCCCAAAGTCAAAAGTACCATTCGTGTGCAAAGATTAAGTATGAGTCGAGAAACTCTGCTTAGCTATTTTTTGCATGTTTTCTCATATTTAAAATGTGCAGAATAATACTGTCATGCTTAACAGAAATTCAGATATGCCTTTGGAGCAGGCTGCTTTGTTTCATGATAGACTTACAAGCACAAGTCAAACATAAATAGATTTCTTAATGGATGTGGGATGGCACCAAACCTTTGTTAGATTCAGAACAGATTAGTTTTAATTTAAAGGGAGCAGAGGTAAAGCTGACACATCATACACAATTATGTAAAATGTCAGTCTCCAGCCAGAGAAGTATGTGATTTGGTGCTCTGCACTGCTTACACCCGGGTTTTCAAACAGCTGGTTAGTGGAGCCAAATGACTTCACAAATTTTGTTGCACTTGGAACTTCACTTAGCTGCACGGCCAGCAATTTGCTCGCTGTTCAGACATTAATCCAAGACCTCAATGGTATCTCGCTTTATTACTCAGCAGATTTTAGACTTGAAAATAATTTTCGAGTAGCAAGGAGGGTGCAGGGGGAGTTGTCAAGCTGCTTCAGCTCCAATGGCTATGATCTAGGATTTCAATCTACTTTTGAAACAGCATGATTCCCACACGAGTCCAGCATGAGAAGCTGAGCTCTGCTGTTCAGTGGCATCGCTCCTTCCCTAGCAGCAGACACTTGGAAACGGCAGAAGGTGCAAAACCCAACTGACTCTGAGTTCTCCTAAACATTAGAAAAACATGAATCTGAAGCTCGCAGCTGCATTTTATCAGATTTATCCATATAAATAGACCAAGCCCAAAGTGGATCCAGACCTGAACTTTTCACCTTGTGTCCCTCTGTGACGAAAATGTATCTCATTTTGTTACTCAGACCAGAAATTCTTTAGAAGACTTATATTATATTTCTAGCTAAGGAATGACACTCTCACCAAAACCCTACTGTGCTATGGTGCCTAAAATAGTTAGCTCGCTAATACTGTCCAGGTTTGGAGGTTATATTCTGAACAACATGTTTTGACTGAGTAGGGATTTTTTAATAATCTTTTCAGCTTTCTCCCATCACTTATCTTCTTGGAGCATAAGCCACTCTGAGCCTGGACTGGTTACAAATACCAGTGAAGAGAACACTGCTCTCCTGTGGGCACTACCAGAGCACCATTAAGAGAGGAAGAGATATTCAGGAGGATATCACAAGACTTTTGTCTGGTCTTCAGTGTATCATATACCTTGGAATGTCTCATTAACTCTTAGATAAATTTCTCCCATAACACATAATAAAATTACTGATGACCGATCAACTATCCTGCTTTATCAAGCCCTGTCTTTCATCAAAAGTAGACATTTTCACAGCCCTGCAGTGATTCCTTCCACAAACTAAAACTCTTTCAAACCCCTCTTTCTAACCCATTGATTGCAAAATTTTGGACACCATTAGAAAAAAATCCAAACATATACGTAAGAAACACATGGATATCACATGCATTAAATACAAACATTATTAGTATATAGGGTTTGGGGGGATTTTAGACCTCAGAAGTTATGATTTTTTTAGACCTCAGATTTATGATTTTAATTAACGTATTTTGCTGGAGCCAACTCTTCTTCAGTTGTCCTAATGTGGAATGAGGGAGACAGCGACTTTCTTGTTAAAGAACCAGTAGGGATAATGTTACTGCTTTCCAAGTTTTACCTCAGAGAATCAAGATTAGACAACTTTGTGCTGCACTCACTACTGCATTCAGTGTCAAGTTAACAAGAAAAGACAGCGATGTCTGATGCCTGAGCTACTACACCCCACTGAACTGAAACCAGCCTGTACATGGACAATGTACGGATCTCCCAGCTGGTAACACAATCTGCTTAGTTTCCTTACGATAAGAAACCCAAGGTGATTTTATCTGGTTTTCTCAAAAAATATTTATAGGCAGATGTCAGCTTTTCAGACGTATTCAGATGCCTACCTAAGTTCAAAGCATCTCCAGACAACTTCAAAATAGTGAGGGACCTTCCTTCTTGACCAGCGAAAGAGGTAGGTAGCTCAATATAAAGGCACTGCAAACAAAAGCAGCACCAGAGCCTACTATAGTCACTACTAGCTAGTTTACGGTATTTAAATAGAGGATGGGCCAGGCTGCACAATCACTCTAAACAGGACAACTTTCTTTAATATTAGTGGAAGTTGTGAATGGATGGCAGGATTCACAATCTTATTTTTTCCACTAGGCCTGTCTGAAAATCCATTCAATTCAAAGCTTAATTTTCAGTATTTAATTTTGTGGAAACAGATGACAGACACTCATCTCTTTCTCTGTGGTGACCAGCGGCAGAGCCCAAGGGATTGGTCTGAGGTTGTGTCAGGGGACGTTTAGGCTGGATATCAGGAAAAGGTTCTTCACCCAGAGAGTGGCTGGGCACTGGAACAGCCTCCCCTGGGAAGTGGTCACAGCACCAAGCCTGACAGAGTTCAAGAAGTGTTTGGACAATAATCTCAGGTGTGACTCTTGGGGATGGTCCTGTGCAGGGCTTAGGGTTGGACTTGATGATCCTTTCAACTCAGTATATGCTCTGATTCTGTGACCAAGTTTTACAAAAAGCAACAGTTTTGATTTATAGGAGACAGTGGAAGCAGACTGCTTTTAAAATGAAGTAACAGCTTTCTAGACCAGTTCTGGAGATCATCGACTGTGTCACTCAGTCACTTATTTTCTGATGAATTTTTTTTTCTTTAACTTGAATTCATTACTAGCTTCTTTTTCTTGTTTTGGTAGTGATGGGAATCAATCCTACCCAAAGACAGTTTTTCTTTATTACTAACCTTACAAGTCTTGACAGCAGTAAACTTATGTTTGTGTAAAACACATTTACAAATCACCAGTGTTCTGTTCTATAGCGTTATAAAAATACAGGAAGCCTAACACATGAAAGAATAAACAAGTCGTCAAATGAGCTGCTGTCTGTCTACAGAGTGCAGTCATTGAAAAGGAGAAATTATAAAGTAATTAACTTTTCCATCTATTAATTTAAAAAAAAAAATCAGATTTCCCAGATTCTTAGATTATTTGAGATATCTGTCCACCACCCCTCATACCAAGGCTTCACTGTTACAGCTTAAACAGTTTCTTACACAGTCCCCAAATTTACAATATTTACACAAGGGGTGCAGAACTCAGTTGTGCAAAGCACTATACTTGGCATATGAAAAGAAGATTTCGGATCCCTGATCCAATCCTGTTGCAAACTAAATTAAGAGCAACACTGGTCACACTGCTGTGGAGCATGCTCACAGGTATTAGTTTGGAGGGCCTACTCTCATGTTAGTTCATGAATATACAACACAAAGAACACTGGATTAAAACATCTGTGCCATAAATTTGTTTAAGTCACAAGATTACTTTAAACTGGCTAACTGTCCTGAGAACCAAGAAACCAGAGCTCAGCCCTTCACACTTTTCTCCCTTGCACTCATTCCTGTGCTGCCGCAGATGCATGTCCTGCTGGGGGGTGAAGGAAAACAAGGGTGCAGCAGATCTCCATTTATGCTACACAGAGAGGAGTGGAGTCTCCCTCAGAACAACAGATCAGCTGTGTCAACCAAGAGTTCCTCTAATCATTCCCATTGCACCATCCATCCCTGGGACAAGTCTTGAAATCCCTTTATTACAAAAGGCCATGGTTTCAGTTTGCCATACCTGCCACGAGCAAACAAGGTGCAAACATGCTTCTATACGCAACTCAGCAAAAACAGTATAAAGTTAGAGAATCAAAAATAATGTAGACTGCAAGGGAAGTCAAGGACACCTGGTCCAACCCGCCACTCAAAGCACGGCTCTGAAAACCTGGATGTGATCTAGCATTGATGCACTGTATGCAACAAAACCAGACAACATCAAGATACCCAGTTCCAGCATTCTCTTTAGTGGGACGGCAGTTGGCTACATTTAGTTGTGAAGTCTCCATTGTCCTAAAGAAAACTATCAGATCCTCTTTCTTCCACTGAATGGTTCTCAAATGCAAGGGACATATCACTGAATGGTTGTTTTTTCTAACCAAAGACATCCATTACACCCAAGAATCTGCAGCTGTTAAAGTTGCTTGGGTTCCTACACTGAAATAGCTCTGTGTAGCTACTCAGAAGCAAAGGTTAAGACTCTACAGAGTGGTTAAAAGGGAGCCCAAATTCAAATAGAAGATATAAAAAACCCTACATTTGAGCTGAAAAAAAGAGCTGACCAGAAAGCAATCAGGAATAAATCTTTGGAAATGAGAGAATAAACGTAGAAAGTGATAAAATTACAGGTTAAAAAAAAAAAAAAGGAGAAAAAGAGCAAAAAATCATTAATTTTTTTTTTTTTCCCCAGACTTTGAAAGCACTTGAATGAATACTAAAAGATAAGGGTGCTTTAGAGATAAATTGTTTCATCTCCCTGTCTTTCTTACTGCATGACTTTAAAATGGCAGTGCTTCTCAGTGCTATATATAAAAGGTATGGACTTCAGGGACTTGCTCACATTGCCATGTCAAGTGAGTATCTCCAACACTTTGCAAGGTTTAATCAATTCACATTTGAAGTGCTCCATGCAGGCCTTCTGAAAGCATGTGATGTGTGAGCAAATGGCAGAACAAGTGATGCAATCCTACTTTCACTAAAAAGCAATGTATAGCTTCCTATTTGCTCCAAATAGGAATGGCCTTCAATATCTGGCTGCTTTTCTGGCCTGCCTATTTGATTTGTTTGAAACACTTTTTTTTTTGCTTTAAATTTTTCCTCTCTGTGTCCCCTAAGAGTATTAGAGTTCTGTCTGAACCTTGGTAGTTATTTCATTACTGTGTTGCCAATTACTTTGTTAAGCATAGGGCTCTTTGGATCTCAAAATAGCTTTACAGAAATGAAGTAATCTATGCTCCTTCCTTGCTTATTACACAAACCAGACTTTGTGATTTCCTGCTACAGATGTTTTCCTAAGGTATCCCTCAGATAAACCGTGTAATTACACTAATTCTATAGTTCTACCACAGCCCAGAGTTACTTCCTGATATCTCTCTCACCATTCAAGAGTCTGCTCTAATGAGAGCAACAGACCTTCAGCCAAGGGTTGCTTTGCCACAGGGAATATATCCTGCCATGAAGGGCTAGGAGATGACTTCCAAGTAGGGGGTGACACGGGCTGTAACCGAAACAAAATGTCCACACCTGTTCTGCTTACAGACCCTGTGGTCTCCAGTCAGAAGGACAGGATATTTCACACCTAAACCCAAAATGCCAATTGTGCAATTCATTACAGAAAATAAGCCTCTGGTCACTCAGATTTAGCCCCATCAAACAGCTGCCAGTGCAGCAAAAATAACCCAACACTCCTGCAGAGCGTGAAACAGTGAATGTTATCACATCACACTGGAACCCGAGCACCATCAGATGAAGAGTAACCACAAATGCTGCAGCAACACCTTTGGTGAAAGGGTACATTCAGCCATAATTAAACACTGAAACAGAATGCTGCTATTTAGGTATTGTTCAAAATGTCACACATTTAAAACACCCACTTTCAAAAGGTCTCCTCAGGGTATGATAAGAGGAGATCAAGTGTCTCACAGTGAGGTTGCAGTTTGGATAGAAAAAAGAAGAGACACGTGATTATCTGCAGTTGGAATTTTATATATAACCAGCAGTGGCATCGTGCAGTGGCATCTCCTTTTCAGCAAGAAAAGATATAATTTAATTGAGAGTAACCTACGAAGAAAATTTCTCGTTCATCTGAGAAACTATCCAGGCAGGCAGGTCTGGATCCATGTTAACAGACAGAAGAACCCATTTGAGTTTAGAACCTTGTAAATACCATGACCTGTTACATTTGTGACATCTTTTCAATTAAAACAGTTAGATTTAATGTCAAAATAAACATCTCACATGAGAACTTAACCATAACCAAGCTCTTAACAAAGACAAATTGATATATACCTGTTATGTACCTACTGCAGATATAGCCACTATTCAAACTCCATTGATGAAAATTTGTCTATGAAATTCTCATGTTTTCTGAGAATCTGAAAACCTTCAAGAGACTTTTTTTTTTTAATTCAGACATATATATAAAATATTACGGTAAGTGGATAGAGAAGATTAACCTGCAATGGCTTACCATGACAAAAATTCGATTCCAGCTCTTAACTTAGAGTTGTAATTATTGCCATATTGCTTCCATAAATACAACACAATTTGGGATTACAATTTTCCCAACTCTGATTGTTTGTGCACACTCAACACTTAAAGCTGATAATACATTTTCTAATCCTCCATAAAATCATGTAACTACAGAAGCCTATGGATTTTCCTGTAGTTGAATGCTCTATACAGTACATTTGAATTATTTCAACTTCTCCCACCCTACCCTGAGTCTTTTCAGCTTCTACAGTAATGATGCATAAAGACACAGTTACTCCAGAGAATTCAGGTGCTATTTTTAAAAATATTTTCAAAAACCTTGGCAATTAGAGCAATAATTCATGTTGAAAGGTGTAGCTCCACAAACCCAAATTTTCACAAAGAATTAAACTTCTTCTCTGCCACAATACTTCCCTCGAAAACCAGAGAGATCCTGTTGAAGCACGGGTATCCTGTAGTTGGGGAGCTAAACTGCACCTCCTTAGTGAGCTGGGAATGTCACATGGAAATTTCAGGTGATTCAGCTCTTGCCAACAATGCTGAGGCACACATTACATCTGCCCTTGCATTTCTGCTGCTATCAGAGTAACTGTGTGTGTATGTGAGCAAGGCTGCATGCAGCTTTCACGCCTGAAGTTCTGCTCATGCTGGTCAGCATTCAGCACATACCCCTATCGACATATTTTTAGGACTGCTGAGAGCCTTACCACAACCCTGCTCTCCTCTGCTATAGCCATGACACAGTACCACAAATAGCTTAGCAGTTGGCAGTGCTTTCTATGTCTCATAAAAAGTTACTTCTGATGACAGAATAGGTTTTTCTATACATACTATTCTGTACAAACAGGCAAAATATATTGTGGGTGTAACGACATCTTTCTGGGAAAATATCCTAGATGCAATTTAACTTACTTTTTTTATAATCTTATCTAGACTTGCAGCCTGAAGACTCCAGATGAAATTGCACCAAACATTTTGGTGTTGCTTCATTAATCTTGGTTTACTCTGTATTCTTTAGAGAAATTAGCAGGGCTAAGCATAACATTTGTTCTCATCACCTTTTGAGCTTCAAGAGTTATCTGTAGCACCAGACCCAATTTTCAGTTACAATCTTCTCTAAAATCACTGTGTGTCTGTAAGAGGCCTTAGGTTTGAAGTATGGTCTGAAACCCCACTCAGATGTAAGAGACTGACAGGAAAATACAGGGAAACTACCCAGGCACAAAATCTTACTACAAAGTAATCAATCTTCTTGTTATTTTTGACCTGTTTCTTTCAGCCCTCAGTTACACACAACCTTTTGTCTTCACTGCCCATGGCAGAACAAAGCCTATGCACATTCCAGCAGCCTTCCCTAGAAGAGGGCCTGCAGAAAGTTGCTCCTACAATTGGCTTGCTGTTCAGAGAAAGCTGTCTTCTAGCCACCATTAAAACATAACATCTGCAAAAGGACAAAAAGCATCAGCCTGAAAAATTCACAGAAATACATGTACTACTAAAGTGGCTAGGTATCTCAAGATGTGTATATTTATCATATTCCTGTGTTCTCCAGGTATGGAAATAAAAAACAGATTGTCTTATTTAGCAAAATATGGAAATACACTGAGGAGTTTTACCTCAAGGTTGTAAATTATGAAAGGAGATTTTGCACAGCCCAGGAAAACACTTCAAACTGGCAGTGCTTCCTCCAGGGCTATGAAAATGTGAAACAAGACAGCCAATGCAAGGTCTGAGGGTGGGGGCATTTAGAAAAATACAAGTATTTTTGCCTCCACTTTCCCATGTCTTTTTCAGCTCTGAGATTAACACTACATTGAGCTAAACTTAATAGAAAAGAACGAGGAGTTGGATTATCCAGAAGGCCACAGAGTAAAGAGCTATGTGTGCCAACTCCAGAACAGACAAGGAAGGACCAAGGGGAACAGGCTATTTTACAGATCAACCCTTTACCAACCAAATAACTACCACAGCTGAAGCAAAGTAACCGCCTGGTTAGTGCTCTCAGAATACAGCCGAAAGCTGGTCACTAAATTCCACTGTCAGGATGACCTGGCCATTCCTGGTTCCCTCTGATGCCCAGCATTCAATATTCCGGGGACAAGCACTTCTCATTCCCCAAGCTGACAAGTCCAGGAATATTACAAGCTACTCCAATTCTCAAACAGATCTTCATTTACAAATTTCCTATGCAATGACCAGATTTGGTCAACAAATGAGTAAAAACCTCAAACAGGTATAAACATCTTAACCATATACTTATCAAACTCCTATTTGTTTCTCTTACCCAATAAAAGCAAAACCGACAGCTGACCTGAAATTTCCAGGATTTACCAAAGTCCAATGGTATAATAAAAACTGGTTGTAGGCTTCAGGACAACTTTCAAAAGCAGTGAAGTGACTCAACAGTCAGGGTCAAATCATGAAGAAGTGACCTCGGATACGGATCGTAAATGCTTAAGTGGTGGCATGCAAGTCGTCATTTTTCTTTTCCAAGCTAATGGCAGAGCATGCTGATGGGAACTCAGCGGAAGCTGAGTCAGTGCCTGGAACTGACACTTCTTTCCAAGTGCTATGCACCCCTGCTCCCAGGGCAACGCTGGACCTGCTGAGCCATGCAGCATCTACCCGCGCATCACTGCCCATGCCTAGCTTGGGCATCCCAGCTTGGGCATATCTGCAGTGGGAAATGGAGACTCTTGCACTCATTTAACTTCACTGCTTTCAGACAGGAATCTATCACAAATTCACTGATGCTTTTACTGAGCTGTCACAGGCACAAGAAAGGCATGGTACGTTCGACATCTCCTTTGCTCAAAGTGGGCACCCCTAAATCTGGACCCAGTCCCTGAGATAAGTTTCCACACTCTCTCCTGCTGGAAGTGAGACATCCAGTACAATCATGCTGTACTCCAGAGATGTTATTAAGCCCTGTAATTTGACTGTACACTTTCCAGACTCATACTCTTGTGCATTCATGGTTTAGAAAGTGCTTCTCCAGTGACACTAGACAGTTGAAACAAACAATAATGAGTTTTTCAAGAATTTTCTGAAACATGTTTACATTACATACCAAAAATGATTATGCAGCACAGATGGAAATAAAACAACCAACAAAGTTCTTTATGCCAGATTAGCATGGAAGGAGACATGGCACCTGCCCAGAACCTATAGAGGTCCACACAGGAGACTCAGGGTGGAGACAGAAAGTCACATTGCCATCAGGGGTGCAAAGAGGAGATACTATGCAGAAAACAAATGCAGTTAATACAGGTTACCATTACATAAAAAGTGGAAATTACATACAAAAAGCCTCTCAAAATATAATACACAACATTCTAATTTGGGGGATGTTAGTAATTTTAATTAAAATAATCAGAATTAGTTTCAGTTAGGCTTTGCACTTACGATCCAGTTTCACTAAAATGATGTGAACATATATCCAATACATGGAAATACAAGAATCTGAAGTTTTGGAAGTTGAGAGTAAGAAAAAAAGCTAAGCTACATGAAAAACAATATTTTGGCAAACAAACATTAACAACAACTACAAAAAATCAGAGTATGGGACATATCTGTATTTTCTGCCTCTGGATCTCACAAAACACTGTTTTCCGATACTACTAAGAAAGACTCAGCCCACTGACTAGCAGCTAATATTAAAAAAAAAAAAAAAAAAATTTACTTCCATGTCAAGTGAGATGAGCACAGATGTTCTGCAAAAAGACCGTAAAAGGAAAAAAAAAAAAGAGGTGAAGAACATGTCTGTATATTTTCTAATTGTATTTCAGCAATTGTTAAACTAATTTTCTGGTACTTGAATCTCTGAGAAAAGCAATACTTACAGAAAAGTATGAAGAACTGATCTTATTCACGGAAACTGCTCAGTTTACAAATCTGATTTTTCTTTGTATTGCTGGAAGACACACTGACTTGCCAACAGGAACAGAAAGAGTGATGTCTCCTGTTCACAGCTGAGGTCTTTACATTACAGATTGGGAAATTTTCACTTGCAAAGAAAATTAGGCCTGGTTGGATAGTCTTATTCTGGTATGTTGTCCACCTTTTTTTTTTTTTTACCCCACAGTATCCAATAAAATCTTATTAATAAACAGGGAGTTTATTTCCTCACCTCCTTTCTCCACTGTTGCATCACATTAACAGAAATACTGTCATTTAATAATATTTCTCTTCAGTAATGGACAAAACATGGTAAAAATCTCCCTTTTGCACAATGTTGCCATATTTGCTTTGAGACAAATAACAGATGCACAGCCCTAATCTGTGGGACAAAAATATAACTTCAATGTTACTTTTATATTTCAACAGCTGATTAAATGCCTAGGATGAAAGTTACACTAAATTTTAATCAAGACTAAGCTGACTTGCAGCAGGAGAGCTCATGATGGTAATTTGGCAGGCACTTGAGAAGCGTCTAGGCCAGGCTTGGCAAGTGTAGCCTCTGGAATCTATTTCAGCCACCAGAAGGAGATGCAGGGCGTGAAGCCCCTTGTATGCCACACTTTGTATTGCACAGCCATGGCTTTGTTGCTCAGGTTATGGAGGATAGCTATGTTGATTTAGCATCTTCCAGATTTACCTCTGAATGCTTGTCATATCTGAAGGTGGCTTCAGCACTCATACTATACAGAAAGCAGAAAAAAAGAACCCTTGCATGGCCCAGAACTGTAAAGACAAGAATCAGCATTTTGAGCTGTAACAGGAACAGGCTGATAACCTGCATAACATTTGGAGCAATAATGGAAACCAATTCAAAAGAATCAGGGAATACATGAAGAATAATGAGTCTCCATCAGTCAGGCTATTGTCAGTGACAGGATAAGAGGCAATGGGCACAAGTGGAAACACAGGAGGCTCCCTCCATATGAACATCAGGAACCTCTGCGGGTGACAGAGCACTGCCAGAGATTGACCACCGAGGTGTTGGAGTCCCCACCCCTGCAAATGCTCAAAAGCCACTTGGACGCAGTCCTGGAAACAGGCATTAGATGTCCCTGTTTAAGCAGAGGGTGACACCAGGTGACCTGTAGTGGTCCTTTGCAACCTCAACCAGTTTGCAGTTGTCACTTGCATTTCTGTGTGTAAATGCTGTGTAATCCTTCCAGACACACTGATGATTGGGTTCCTGCAAAAATTAAGACTGAAGACTAAGCACCAGAAATGCATTTACTGTGAATACTTCTGATCTAAGGCCTAGACTGTGAATACATGGATAAAAACAGAAGCAAGCACTGATACTTGGGTGCAAGGCTTCATTTCTCAAGCTTGGACTGTGGCCCGGGCCAAAGTGCAAGAGTTAATATAATTCCCTTACAATGTAAAAATTAATGTAATAGACCACTGTTGTTCTCACGCGAAAGAGGATATAAGGCAGACTTTGTGAACCAGGAAAAAAAAAAAAAAAAGACGTAAAATGTATAAAAATTAATATTGCGATTCAGACTAAGGGAACTCCAGCTAAAAGCTGGCTGACACAAGACTGACAGACAAACCAGTGAGTAGAAGGTGAGATAAGAGCAGAGTAATGAAAAATTCTGAAAGTTTGAGTTTACAAGGCTTACTAAAAGCACACCACAAATTTGTGTAAATGTACACTTACTGCAAAAACCTGGCATGCAGACTAGCCTCTTGGGTTGTAAAAGATGCTTGTTGAGCAATTCTATTTCAACCACCAAAAAATACGGGACAGGAATTATTGAGCCAAAGCGCAGCTTGTTGAAGCAATTACACAGACCTGCAGGGTTCTGCAGCTGAACAGCCACAGTTCATCGAAGAAGAGCTGAAGGATCCATCCCCTAAAAAAGCTCAACATAAAAACAATGCCCCAAGAAGCCAAAAGAACAGTTATCTTAAGAACTTGAGGGCATGCTCTCTCAATTACCAACACTCATACCCTAAAAGGGTGTGTGCAGCAATGGGACCATGGCCTCAGAGCAGCGAGGCTCCCACCCAGGACACACATCACACAGAAGATCACAGAATCACAGAATCTGCTGAGTTGGAAGGGACCCATCAGGATCATTGAGTCCAACTTCTGGTCCTGCACAAGACATGCTGCCCTCTCCTCAACAGCAACCCAGGACCAAAAGTTTACTTGCAAACTCTCTTGATAGGAGTTGCGTGATTTTTTGGCATGTGTATGCAATTCTGTGAAGATGAATCACTGGCAAGTCACTACCAAAGGAAGAATTCATGCATAGCCTTACTGTAAGGCATCTTGAGGGATCAGGGAATGGAAAAGAAAAGCAAAAACCTTAAAGAAACAAAGACTGCAATCACTCAAGGGTTATTCTTTCCAAAAACAGATTCAAGTCCATATTAGACCATGTTTGTAATGGCAATAAACACTTCAGTTATATGCTTACTGTATTTCAGATTAGCAGATATGTTAGCAGTCTGTCATACAATAGCTTTAGGGGCCAAATAGTTTGCTCAATTCAAGTATCTACTCTGAGACCCACAGGAGAATAAGTAAAACAATTTGAGCCAAGTATTTGTGTAAAATACTTATTTTGCCAGCACCCTAAAGAAAATAAGCAGAAAAATCTCAAGTTGCAACTTAAACACGAACATCTATTACCGTTTGCTTGTGGTCTATAAATCTCATCTTACTGCCCATATATCAGACTTAGCCATGCCTTCTGCAACTTCTCAAATGCTCTCTCTTCTAAGAAGTCTTAACCTATATTAGCTTTTCCTCTTCATGTGCATTTAAGGTGCAAAAATGTGCCTTCCTTCCTGCAATTATGTCTTTGAAAGACCTTGCAGTGATTTTTACTTTCTCTTTTTCCTAATGTAATATATTATTATAAATCAAATCAAAGGAGCAGTGTGGCAGCTGTCCTGTGACAGAGTCTGGTGATCAGCAAATTTATCACAAAGTCAAAACCAGAGCAGTTCAGTGAGAGCAATTTCTGAGGCTAAAAGGGCTGCTATCCCTTCTGAAAGCTCTTCAATTTTGTCAATGTCAAACTACCCGAAGAAGAAAATTGGTTTTGATGTTAAAATTGTCCTTGATTTCAATTTGTTTTCTGAAATGTTAGACATTAAAAGCCATTTTTTAAGCCATTTTAGGTCTCTCTAGTTCCTAGACTACCACTTATAGAAATATGTTTGAACAGTCCCTTCTGAGGAACACAGATAATGTTTGGGGTTTTTTTTAATGGTTAAATAATCCATCTAGTATAACAATGTTCTGTACTCGTCTTTATGAATTTATACATCTTATGCCCATATTAAGTGCAAATCTCTAAATTCAATACATTTGTGAACATAACCCCACAGTCAAGCAATTAAAAAACCCAGACTACTTAGCATCATTCTTAGATAAATAAATTAATAATGAAAAAATAACCTAGCAATTATGAAAACAGCATCAATATGACCACTTACTGCATCCTTAGTTGTATCCTAACTCTACAATTAGCTAATAATAAAATTACTTTATCCCTTTCTTTCCAGGCAATGTTTTCCTGTGGTAAACAAAGAGTACAGAAGGAAGGATTAGAAAGCTATCCCACAGAAAGCAGCACGAATGCTTATTAAACTCAAAAGACTGACTCAGAGGAAACTAAATTCCAAAACTTGACACATCCTACTTCTTGTACCCCAACCAGCTCTGTGGTTTCCACCACAATTTCTCCACTCTCCAGCAAAAACATCAAACTATTTGGAACCAGATGCAGTTCAGACACTAACGGAGATCCCAAAACATAGCTTTTCTGAGCCATGGACAGACATCATCATCCAAGACTGGGCTTACGCAGAAGCGCATGGTTAAATGCAGATGTTATTCTATTGGAGATGCAATAGCTTTGAAGTTTTCCAACTCATTTGAGAAAATTGCTACACAGTAAGAATGCTGTCAGAATGCTGTCATATTGCAACAGTGACACAGCTGCTTACAAAACATCCAAACCCACATCTTCAAGCTTGTATGCCTGCCCTATGTCAGTGGGACACAACGAGGCATTCATTTTTCTGAACGTAGGACTGTACCTTCCAACAAATTGAATAATAAGAGTGATTTTTATTTTTTATTAGAGTACTACAATCCAAACTCCTGATCTGGTATTATGTTTTTGAGGCTTTCCACTTACTACATCTAAAACATTAAAACCAGTACATTTTCTCTTAAAAACACAGGCTAAGACACATTAACAGAAGACTTAGAAAACAATTAGTGAATCATTTAATAAACACGAGCATGAAGGAAGCTGTCACATTGGAAGTCAATATAAATATCTTTTAAGCAAAAGCACTTCAAAAGTGTTGAACGACAAACTCCACAGAAAATATCTGTATGCTGTAATATATGGTTTAATATTCTACCATCTGTTCAGCAGCTGCTTAAAAAAAAAATGTCTCAGGGCTTCCCAACGATTAAAATAATTTCATATTTCCAAAGAATGACTGGAGAATATATCTTAAAATAAACAGATTCAGCTTCTATTATCTCTGCAGTAGGAGCAGGGAATGCTCAAGAATGAAGATACAGATGGTTTTTCATGCCCATGAACACACAAAGTCCTCCACATTTCTAGAATGTGCCTTCATCTTCTGCCTGAAAAATATGCAGTCAAAGCTAACAGAGGATGGCCACATTTTGGAGGTCAAATGATGAAACAATCTCAGAATTTCATGAGATGGCTCATCATGTTAGAAGATTTCCAGCTACATAAGAAATGGAATAACAGAATCACACAGTGGTTTGGAAGGGGCCTTAAAGATCATCCAGTTCCAACTCACCTAGCCATGGGCAGGGACACCTTCTGCTAGACCAGACTGCTCAGAGCCCAATTCAATCTGGCCTTCAACATGTCCAGGGATGGGGCATCCACAACGTCCCTTGGTAACCTGTTCCAGTGCCTCACCACCCTCACAGTGAAGAATTTCTTCCTAGTATATAATCTAAATCTGTGCTCATTTAGTTAGAACCATTCCCTTCTGTGCTATCAGTATCTGCCTGTGTAAAAAGCTGTTCTCTCTCTTTTTTATAAGCACCCTTCGGGTACTGGAAGGCTGCTGTGAGGTCTCTCCAGAGCCTTCTCCCTGCTGAACAACTCCAGCCCCCTCAGTCTCTCTTCACAGGAGAAGTGCTCCAGCCCTCTGATTATCTCTGCAGCCTCCTCTGCACCTGCTCTCAATGAGTTCTTCTCCCAGGCTGTGCCCATGTCTGAGATTGCCCCAATCCAGGTGAAACACCTTGCACTTGCACTTTTTGAACATTGCGAAGTTCTTGTGGACCCACTTCTCAAGTTTATCCAGGTCACTCCGGATGGCATCCCGTCCTTGTGTTGTGTCACCTGCACCACTCAGCTTCTTATCATCTGCAAATCTGCTGCAGGTGCACTTCATCTCATTCTCTATGTCATTGATGAAGGTATTGAAGAGCACCCATCCCATGACAGAGCCCTCAGAGACAACACTCATTGCCAGCCTCAACCTGGATATAAAGCCATTTTTCACAACTCTTTGGCTGTGTCCATCCAGCCAATTCCTTATCTACCAAATAGTCCACCCTTCAAATCCATATCTCTCCAATTTGGAGATAAGGATGTTGTGCAGGAAATGAAAGATCATCCTCATCCATTTTAGACCAGATTTAAAAGCAAATTTTCCCAAGTATTCCCGGCATTCAAAGTTCAGCACTGAGAAAGTTTCTGATATGATCAGAAATTTCATGTTCATACTAGCAATGACTGCCTTCTTTACAGTAAACATGTACCACAACTTTCCATGGCATCTAAGCCATTCTGTTAACCACAGACATATGTTGCATATTATTCTTTGCAGTAACAATCTGTTTGTGTTCATGGTCTTTTATTCTGGTTTATCAGTGAACCTCTGTCACACAATGTGTAATACCATCAGTGGTTTTGGTTTTTTTAAATTTTAGTCTTGTCTTTGTTAGCTTGTTTCTTCCAAATTTCTGACATTTACAATTAAAAAAAAATAACCCTCATTCAAAGAGATGAAAAGATTGAATCAATACATAGAAACAAAACTATGCTATTGTGAAATTCCAAATAATTCTCATCTAAGAGCCCTGGTCTGATTTTTATGCTCTCACTGCCTGGATATTCCAGAGAATAGTTGGTTACAGGTCTTGTATTTTTACCTGCACACAATAATACTCCCATCTTTTTTTAATGAACATGATAATTTTAAATAGTTATTTTTTAAATATTAGGGAAGAGAGAAAGAATTAATTCAGCACCAGTTTAATGAATCCAGTCCATTCCTTTTTACCCATCTAATGAATTGGCAATTCACTGAGGCAAAAAGTGCTTGCTGTCCTCTTTTCTGCTCTTCCAATGAGGACTGGCAGAATCAGACTTCTGCTTTGCCACGGTCAGCCAGGCTTGATTTTTCTGACAGCAAAATCCATGTTGATTGAATTACAGATTTCTGAATGAAAGCTACTGAGGTGATTAAAGTCGCTTCTGTTAAAACAATGAGAAACAACTTCCCTAAATCAGCACCCATGCACCAGCCAGAGTTCATCAGCAGTTCAGCCAAAGAGATGAGATGCAGCATCAAATAATTAAATGCAAGCAAGTAGCTATCAGGTGGGTGGGATGTGGCAGGGAGCAGACTTGAAAAAAGGGAGCTAAGAAGGTAGGCAGAACAGGTGTCTACCCTCAATTTTGGTTAGAGGGGCAAAGAAGCCAGAAGGAAATCATTCAGCCTAATGGCGATTGTCTATTCTGCTGCTGCTTTGAGCATAAACAACTGTACCACTGTTCATGCTAAAAGTAAAACAAGCAATCTTTTCTGTGATATACTCTTATTTTTTGCATTTGATCAAATTTTACACTTTCCCACTGTCCTTTTCCAGTTCACAGAGACTGCTTCCCTCAGCTTTTCTAACAGCATTGCTTTTGGAAGCAGCACAGGGTAACCTGGATGCTGTCCTGCTTGGCCTGCTGTGCTCTTGCAGTAAATTTTGAGAAAAACCACTGCATCAGCACAATTTCAGAACTCAGGTTCCTTTGCCAATCACGGGTAGCAAGGAATTTTGCAAGTTGGCAAAGCATTAGAAGGACATGCACTACAGTCGGGAGTGCAGCAGTTACAAATAACACAGAAAACTCTGAGGACATGGAGGGCTGCATTTCCAAGGGCATGGGTTTTACCACCACAGCCAGACAGTGAGCAGACTTTCTAAATGCTGCTTTCTAAATGAGGGCCAATGGGATTTTTCCATCCTATCACTCAATATTATAGAGTTAGCAAACATTTTTAATTGATCTATCTGGTTGTTCCCATCCTTCAAATAACCTCTGTTGCCCTGTCTCTCTAGGCTGTATACTGCAAACTTTGTGCCTCTGCAGAAATCCACATTAAAACACTACTGATGTCTTCTGCAAACTAAAAAAAAAAAAGCCTTCTAACTGGACTTTAGGCAATATAGCAGCAACACACGTGAAGTGTTTTAGTCAACAACCTTTCAAAACACACACTTATTTCACTCTCAGAAAGTATTGCTTAAATCTGAAATAACTACACCTCTTAAATCCTGGAAAGCATTCAGCTTCCCTTTGCCATTGTAGTTCATTTATCTTGCAACATGTTTCCGAGTGCTTGCTACAGAAAAGAGATTTTTAAAAGGCACAGAGAGAGACACGGTGCCCTGTGCTGGCCTCTGGACCTGACTGCACACAGCCTGCACCACGGAACAGCCTGCGCTCAGAGCCTGCTGGAGCTGCGCTTTCAGGGCAAAGCACCTTGGCCACTGCTTTCACACCCAGAGTTAGGCAAGCGCAAACAAAGGCACTGCAAAATTACACAGCCACTTTGCTCAGGATATAAAAAGTCTTCCTCCAAAGAACAGTTTTATTTCTTCCTCACCTCCACCCCAACATACAAAAACCTCCAAGAAGGCATCTAGATATGAAACACCCTCTAAGCTAAAGCTGTATAGAATGCAATGAGCACATATAGACCCCTGCAGTGATTTTTTTTTTCCCTTTAACTTCCTCTCATATTCATTTTAGTCCCATTTTTGAAAACAGAAATCCTTGTGTTGAGTACTTCCTCCCAATCCTCTCCTCCCATAGGGAGGGGGGGAAAAAAACCCAAAAAAGTAGTACAAAACCAAAGTACTATCTGTTTGTGACCACTAAAAATACCTTTCTTATTTCTTCCCTCAAATGAAGAGAAACCACCATCTTCTATGAAGCTGAAAAAAATTCAACTTCAGCATTTATCTGTCTTCAGAAATCTTCCACACCTTGGCAACAAAGGAACACAAAACCTTGTATGAATGTGCCCAAGTGAAGAAAATGCATGCACCTCTAAGGCTTGTGTAGCACTGATACATGTTAAATGTAACAGATTACCACTTAAATTTAGAAGGACCAGAGTGCAACATACTTCATTAATCAAATTTGGATGAATGCTCAAAATGCATACATTTGGGTGTTAGATCCACCAAGGCAACTCTGGGATTCAGTTTCAAGAGGATCAGCTGTTAACACAGGAAGATAATGGAAAAGAAAAACTATCATCTGGAAGGGCATTGAACTTATTTTCTGCTCTCTTGAGTATGTTGCTCTCTAAATTCATTCTGGCCAAATACAGGTATTTACATAGGTCTTGTTCTGCAGCATGATAATAAGAGAAAACCTTTACATATGAAAGCTGTTTGGTCACTGATTACAAGATTTTTTTAAAAAAGCTTTTTTCATCACTTAGCAGTGATTTAATTTTTCACCATCAAGTCAGCTGCACCACTCTGTGAATTGTAATTCACTCACCACAAGCACAGGCAATCTAATCCTTATCTCGTTAGTCAGTATTGATTCCTCAGCCTCATTTATTACTTGTTCTGTCTAAAATACTTAGACGCTGGATAGAATGAGGAATTAGTATGGGGAATTTTAACAGATGCATATAAACATTTAGTAAGGCCAAGTGACGTGAAGACTATGGACTGGATCCAGTTAATTAGGGCCAAGGTGCTGGCTTCTGCAAACTCTCAGCTTGAGTGTTTGCTGGATGAAGGGGGTCTGGTAATGCCTATAAAACACATTCATTTTCAGAAATCTCAGAGACGTTTCAAACTGCTGCAGCCAAAATCTTTTATCAGCCTGATATGAAGGGAACTGAGTGGTTTTTGTCTGTCCTAGTTGTAAAGAGCCTTTCCAGCAAGCATCCCTTTTCCTCTGGAGATAAAGCCAATGCCAAATGAGCACAGTTGCAGATGGATGCAGCGACACATGCTACATGGAGGCAGGGCAGGAGAAGCTTTCTGACCCTACACCAGCATCCGTTTGATGGATTGCCTCCCTGTGGGGCTGATGGGATGAACCTGAGCCACCAAGCCTACCTTCCCACACACTCCTATTTCCCTCCTAGTGATGGACACCACACAGATTCTAGCAGGGTCCTCAACCAGCTTACAACATGCAGGAGTGCCGCTGCCAAAGGGTGAAGAACAGGCACCAGTGTCCCTTTCTAAAATCAACCAAGAAACTGAGGACCATTTGGCAGCACTGGAGCGTCTGCTTGGCCCCCAGTTCACCTTGTGCTTTGCATGGTGATGTCTCCCAGGCAGTAAGCCATGCAATGCTCGCTGCATGAGGAGGATTGAAGGCAACTGAGATGGGAACACCTCTAATATCACCAAAATAAAACCTGAACTACTAAGCTAGGATTATTTAGGAATGATCATTTAATCAAATTATCATAGCTGAACACAAAACCTGGTCGTTCTAGTGTACAATGTTGCAAAATAAGCTGATCACTTCAACATGTTCTCTCCTGGTTTTAACTGTTACAAGGGTTACTATGCCATTGGCTCTGTATTAGCACTAGGTTTTGGCAACTAAAGGAAATACACTATGCTATAGTGTACTATAATGTATTAATATAGAGTATACTATGCTACAGGATAGTTTTGAAACTACTACCCTCTCAAAAGACATCTCTTACCATCTTCCTTCAAGTTTTGGTTTAAGTCAGAGCAGTAAAAATTTTTACTAAAACAGAAAAATAAATTACGAGAAAAAGATTCTCAGTTCTACAGTAAGAAAATGACTGCAAAACCCCTATAAAATAAACAAAGAAGCAAAGAGCTTTTAAGGTTTAACACCCTGTTTGGGCTTGCACAACTCTTGCTGAAGCAGGCAGGGATTGTGTGTCAGAGGTTGAACACAAGAGTGGGTCCAGGAAAAGCCACTGTGGAAGTGCAGAGGAAAAATAAAAAGAGTACAGAAAGAAGATTAATAACTTCTCCAAAAAACTACATAGTGAGCTGCAGAACAGAATGTCAGTTCCAGAAAAGATAAGAAACTATTCCTTTTTGGTTACAACCAAAGCATAGTCTAAGATTTCAATCTAGCACATAGTTGCAAAAGAGCCATATAAGGCAAGAAAGCAGAATATGTGCAAAATGCTTTGCTAAATAAATTTCTAAATGTTTCATGAACAAAGGGTTATTTCAGAAAAATGGAACACTCCACATTGCAAGAGGCTTTTGCATCAAGATGCCAAATATAAGTGAGATTAGACTTTGAAAACTGCATTTAACCTTGCAGTTCTGATAATGGAGTTTCACACACTGACATGGTGCCCTGGCAGGGAATGTACACAGGCTGCATCCCCCTGGGCTTCTCCAACTTTGGGTTCTATGGAAAAGTAAGCACTCATTTGTTAATTCAGCTGCTATTGCCTTGATTACTGTTGTTTTCTCAAAAAGTAAAAATTTTAACTTGATAAAAATAAAAATAATTGTTACCCAGGAAGGAAAGCAGCATATATTAAAACATTTCTCATTGTCCCTGTACAGCCTGAAATGAGACCCAGTGAGGGAAGTATTTCATGAATGTTAATCCAGGTCCACTGAGTCTCAGTCCAATACCCACAGGTTTGCATACATCAGTTCCACTAAATTACACTTTCATGCCTGTAATCTGAGGTAACAAGAATGATTTTCTCTTCACCATTATGCTGTCCTGCTGAAAGTGATATTAATTTATGCAGATTTATTTTATATTCAAGTTCCTTCTGTCATTAGTCTAATAAAATATAAATATAAATATTCTGCAGAGCATGCATGCAAAATGAAATAAGAGCAATTCAGTGTAACTTCCACACAAAACTTGAGAAACCACGCAAGGAACACTAAAATCAGAGACGGCCATGGGAGATTTTGATTTTCATTCCCCTTTGTTTTTTCTTGTTAAAAAAAACAGAAGATGTGAGCCTTTAACTTAACTTTCACATTCTCTTCTAAAGACTGTGTGCAAATGGGCTTAATAAATATGATTCCAAGGACCTTATTCAATTTTTTTAATACCTGCTGCAACTTGAATCTGGGGTATGTATTTATCCTGAAGCTGTAAGGGAGAGTGCACTAATGCCTCATACAATGTAAGGAATGCTGCTGTCTGCATAGTTCACATATGACTGGGGAGACACCAGCTCCTACCTGGAAAGCAAAGACTGCAGAGCCCATGCCTTGGCATGTATCGAAATGTCTGACCCCAAGACACACTGAAACCTCAGCAAGTACTGGTGCGGGCAACGATGGCCATGGTTTCAAGTGCGCTGAATCCAGTGGGCAGCAGTCACTGAACCAGAGCCAGCTTGGCTCCTTTGAGAAGGCATCCATTTAGTCCAGGCTCTGAGCAGTTCTGGAAGAAAGAGCTCCACGAGTCAGCACTGTGAGGAGCCGCTTGTCAAGCATGAGAACTGAACTGTCACACTCAAACAGTCTGATCAGCAGGCATTTGATCATATCTTTTAGTGGTTGTCCTTTACTTTCAAAATACTTCAGTAAGATCTGTGGTACTATTTAGACATCCTAGAAATGTGCTTTGCTTTAAAAAAAGCACATTATCTGAATTCTAAAACTTGCAAGAGTCAACTACCCAACTATTCTCATGCAGTCATGACTGGGCAGCAGTGTGATTGAAAATGCTCTTCAGTTCTGTGTCAAGAACATCACATATGCTATGAAGTTGGAGATCAAAAAATTAAAATCTAGGATGCAGATGTATGAATTAAACCATAGGTTTAGGACATTAAACCAGGAGGTCACCATTTCCAGGCATGGGACCAGGGCTCTCCTGCAGGAAAGTCATCCTGCAGTGTGCCATCTGGTGTCATGAAGGACAGCAAGCAGCAAACTTCTCCCACCAGAGGCCTCAAAGGTTGAGGAGCAGGTTCATCATGAGAAAATTCAGGCTGTCACTGTGAAAGCCAACAACCCAGTGAGTGACCTACAAATAATCATCTCCTAATCACGCTGTCTTGTCCCTTCAACACGTACAAAACAAGTTCCCTCTTTTACTTCCATGGTGTTACAGTATGCAAGTGAAAGTATGCTTTACTCCTGTCAATATATCTCCATCCATGAAGGACTGAGCCCAACCAATTTCATCTGGAGGAAAAGAAGAAATGGAAAAAAAGGATCTGTTAATTCAATAATTGGAACAGATTATGTTATTTGTTCCAGAAAGGCCTGAAGGACTTAACTTTTCAGCTCCATATTCCTTTCGCTCATTTTATTTGAATGATACATATTAACACCTTAAAAAAAATAAAATCAAAGCAGATATCCACTGGCCATAGTCCAGTAAAAATCAGACTGAGATAAAATTTATATTTAAAATAAGATGTTAAGACTTTTACTATGAATTTTTGATAACAGTGGGGACTTTCATCTCATAATTCCCTGTGACACCATGTGCTGCTGTTGTCTGCTTGTTTGTTAAGAGTACAAGTTACATTTTCAAGCACCATTGCTTGGTATTCTGGAAGACATATTTCTGAAAGTGCATATTTCCTTGAAGGGAAAAAATACAGACTTCTCAGGGGCAGCCTCACATAGCACCAAGACTGTAATCCAAAGTATCCTTTGTCAGAAGCAAGTGTATCACAACAAAACACATTTTGAGAAATAATATTTAGGTAGCAGTCTGTTATATTTTAAAATGTTCTTCTATGGGGAAAAAAAAAAAACCCCAAACAGAACAAAACAACAAACCTCCAACTTTTAACTTGCAATGCAGTGGGTATTTCAGCTCCTCAAAGTATCATATTATCTTACTCACAGACAACCCAACCACCGAGCCTGTCATGTCAAATATGGGAGTAATTTACAGGCCAGACTTTAGGTCTGGTTCTACAAAAGCAGATGGATGTCGGACTCATTGACTTGAGCACTGAGTGCCAACCTTCTCCACAAACCAGGAAAAGAAGGAAAAGAGCTAGGGAGAAAAGGGTGAAAAATTATTTAATCCAGTGTTCATAAATGCTTGTCCTGGTTTTCATAACATATACTTACACAAACCCTTTCCCCCCACCCTGGTTGTATGCAACATTCAGCAGACAAAAAAAATATGCTGTTACATGTTTTTCATGTTTTGAATCTCTAGGAGGATTTGAATAGAAATGCTAGACACTGGTACTGTTCTCTTTGCACTTTACATCTCTTTCCTCATATGCAGAAAGTCCCTTAGATGATCAAAGACACTTGCTCATCATAGACCTCCAACCCATCTCCTAGGGAGAAGGGTGCTAGACACAAGCTTGGCTAACACTTCAGATGGCACGTTCACTTGGGTACATTTGTGCAGCTGGGCACGGATCTGTGGGCACAGACGTGTTCTCTGGACATCCATCAGGTCAGTGGAGTACAGCTTAAGGGATACAGATCCCTCAAGTGGGACTCAGATGTTATCGCCCACCAGCAAAACAAACCCTGAGACACTGCAGCACTCTCTCTTCCTTAAGACCCCACAGCTTTAGCACAGAACCTCCTGAACACCTCTGGCTGCCTCTGGCTTTGCCAGACTACCACCATCAGCAGCTCCTCTGCCCTACCATAACCCTGTCAGGACCTTCTCCTGTCACCCCTTCTAACAGCCATTGACAGAGACAAGGAACACACAGACCTCAGCAGTGTCCCAAATGCAAAAAAACCCCACAGATAGCTGGAGGTGACTGGAGATTCCTCCCCCTTTTCCAATGCACAGAAGGGCGACTGAGGGCACTGAAGGCTAAAACCAGCAATCACTTACAGCCAGCTCTCAGCCTTCCATTTCTGCTATCAAATTCTCTTCTGCTAAGGGGCAGGTAATGGATTTAGCTGAACATTGATTTTCTGGGTTGATTTTCAATCAGTTTGATTCCCTGGTCCAGTTTACTGCACGACTGGACAAATACTGCTTGCTGGGAGAAGGAGGGCAGAAACAGACACTGCATTTCTATCAGATTGATGCAATTCTGGATCCAACCCCACATTACCAGCACTCAGCTGTGCCTGAGTCCACATGCAGCCAGGCACACTGGATTTTTACCTCTCTCAGTGAACCAAGACCATGCCCAGTGTTGATTCAGGTTATCAAATACAATTGTAGCATGCATTTGATACAGAAAAGGAGATATTTTCATAATATGTGAAGTTACAGCAACTAAGAAACAGATGGGAAGAGAGGGTAGGGAAGATGAGGGCTGCCCACACTGGAAACACAATGGGTTGTCTTGGAAGTTCCCCCGAGGAAACCACAGTGAAACAGTAAACCTCCAGCACGGTGAGCAGGATTGCTGCTAACGTACAGAGACGAAGGGCCAAATTAATTCCTTGTGTAACCCCAGTGACTTCAAAGGAGTTAGCCCAGAGATGAATTTGGCTTAAGGAATTTTGAAATGGACCCTGACCAATTCTCTCTAAGTAGGTTTCAGATCTGTGGCTTCTTGTGTTACAAAACTGCCTTGGCTCTGTAATGTTATTGTGTCCTTTATCAGCATTTTTATTCATACAGAATGACTAACGAACTCCAAACCAGTAGCACCACCTGATTAATATCAACCACTCTTCAAAGCATTTGTCTTAACACCAGGGGTTGTTGTTTTTTCAAGCTGGTGGGTCTCAGCACTGATGACTTCATTGTGTGGTCCGTCTGGTCAAATTTGCTGCTGAAATCCAGTCTTTTGCAGCTCAAGGGTAATATTTTAAGTTAGTCATGAGCAGCGTTTGAATGCTAAACTTGACCTCTCCACCTTTTCCAGTGTGTGTATTTCTCTGCTTCCTCTGCAGCCTCTGGATGCCCATGTGCAGTCTGCTTCTTCTGGCTCCCAGAGAGACAAGATTAACGTTGCCTTGTCACGTATCGATAGCCAGCAGCGAAATATAAACAGCCAAAAAGCTGCAATGAGTTCTACTTATTATCTTTATATAAAACAGGATTTATGGTGACTGATCACATTTCCAGCAGCCAAAAGATGTGTAAGAAGGGATTATACAGTCTATTCTGACTGCTCGTCTCTGCTTCAGCTGTAATTATACTTTTGGGTGGCTTGGACTAAGCACACCATTTTTACATGTCTCTCCCCTAATTGTTCAAAAAGAAGTGTTTCTGCCAAAAGCCACCTCTGCAGCCAAAATTATGATTTTAATACTCATAACTTCAAGAGTGCTGCACTACTACAGCAGTACCAGTAACTTAAGAGGGAACAAAGGTACTACTCAGCACAGGTAAAGGCATCACTCTTGGGCCCACAAGCATCTAACACAGCCCTTACAATATGACCTGTATGGTTTTTTCCAAGGTCTGAGCAAACGTGCATTAATCCAAAACATCTCTTTCCCACCCTAAAGCTTTGCTGTGACGGTCTGGGTGGCTGAAAGAATTATTTGAATCTGTTTTTATTTCCACATTGCTTCTTTCATTGCAAGCTTTCTGCGTCTCTTACACGATATCCTGTTTTTCATCAAGCACAGACAGACTTTCAGACTGGGTTGCTAAAGCCCAACCAGCCAAACTTTAGAAGAAAATATATATTAAAGAATGGTATGAAGGTAAAACCCCTGTTAACAACATCCATTCCTGGCTCAATTCCAAGTTTTATCATGCGCTTTTTACCACTCTCCTCATATAAACTCATTCAAATCCATAGCAAAAACCAGTGACTATCAGCAAAACAAATAGTTTAAAAGGGAGCGAAAGACACAAAATACTCAGGTTCCATGTTCAAAGCATATGGCAAGTAGGCAGTTAGTGTGGCAGAAGATGTATTTTCTATTTCATTAATAAATTCATTCTTTCTGGCTCATTGCTTTCATTAAAGAAGTACATCTGGCTGCATTAAGGAAAGCAAAATGAATATTTTATGTATGATATTGCTCATCGTTTCAGAATTAAGTGAAAATCAATTCACAGTGGAAGGTAAAACTGAAACTGAGGAAGACAGGAATTGCCATATTAAATCAGAGTGGAGGCACTATGGCTTGACAGCTGCACAGCCCAGCTGCTCAAGAGGCAGCTGCAAGACCTCCATCACAGACAGATGTGGGATAGTCAGCCAGCATCCTGAGGCACATCTTGATCTCTAACAGATAAGAGATTGGATTATGACAGATAATAGTTTACTATATCTTCATGAACAGTAACCAGACACAGATTTACAGGCAAATGAGGAGGATTCATGGAGAGGGGAGAGCTCTAATCCTGTTCCTTGGGTATTTTCAGTTGTCCAAAATCTTCCCAAAAATAAAAAGGAAAGACAGACACTTTCTTCCCCCTCCCCTCCAATTCAGATTCAGAAGGAGCATAAGAAGAGGGAGCATCTTATGAATATGAGGACATATGGAAACTCACTACAGACTAAGGAGAGAGTATGTACTACTATCTTACTCAGGGACGTTATCTGTAAGACATGTAGAGCTTTCCTCTTCTCTATACATACTCTGAAATACTGAAGGAAAAAAAAGGGTATCCTAGCAGTGGGGTGGGAAAAAAAAAACATTCTTCTCTTCCTATCTCACTAAATCTGTTATCTAAAATCATTGTCTACATTACAGGCCTGCATAAATAAAAATTAACTGCAATTCTCACATACCTAACTTGGAAAACACACATGTGCCTCATTTCACAACTTCAGCTAATCATTTATCAGTTGCTGTAGTGCTGTTATCTATTATCTAAATGACATGGAGAATTACCACTATCAGTGTCCTAATGCTGATATATTATCCCTATCAGCAGTAATTATTTGGTTTCACATGCAGAGTTTCAGTCAGTATCTGGGGTCTATGCCAATAAGCACTCAACATCAAATAAAAGGGCAGTCATGATACAAGCAGATCTTTACCATTTTTATGATAACTACCAGTAAATCTCTAAGAGATTTGTGGCTTTTCTTTAGGCCTTTTAGCAAAAGAATCTTTGGAAAATACACAGATATGAAAAAAAAAAAAAGTCTTTCTAATGTTTTATGTATTCCTGAAGAAAGCTGAGGCTTCTCTTTTCAGCTAGGTATCTAATCATTTGTGATCTTAGTAAACAAAATGTATAGTGATTCAATTCAAAACACTGAAGTGCATTAGAGTCTCTCCTAGTGTCCAGAAATAACAAATATACTATCAAAGGTAACAATCGTACTATACAATAAATAGGAAATTCTTGTATGAAAGGCAAGCTGGAATGGCTCTGAATTCTTCTATTTAATTACCTTAACCTTCTGAAATTCCTAAATCAGAGCTATTTAGAGCTGTTTTCCTGCAAATTCACTTTCACTATCACCTTTTATAAGAGGTCCTAGGGGAAAAAGTTGAATTTGGTTTAATGAAATCAAACTTGACAGCTATAACTCTGCCTTCAAAGTCACAGGACATTCCCTGAATGAGAATAAATCACACAAGCTGTTTTGGTTGGTTGGGTTTTTTTGGTTATTGGCTTGTGGGTTTTGCACATAAATATTTTACTACTAAGCCTCTCCTCCAAAATAAAGCTAATTGTAAGTTCTCTCACAGGTCAGCTAAGGGAACAGGACTGCTGCTGGACAAAGAAATCTGAATAAGGCAGGTATATGAGGTATCTGTGGAAGAACTTTATCTCCACAGACTCAGAGTGTTACTGGTCTGATTTTCAATTTTTTAGTAAAATTTATTTTGGGGAGTCTTAGGACAGGGACAAGCCAAACCCTGTCCCCTGGTTCCCCCAGTCCGGGACCAAGTACCAGAGCAAAAATTAATTCTCACATACTGAGATATTTTATTCAGGCTAGTAAACAAGTGGAGAAAACCAAGTGAATTCTCATACTCAAGGCATCAAAACTAAGCCTACTGCAAAACAAAGCTTTTTTCTCTACTTGTATCTTAATCACTATCAACTCCCTCCTCACCATTGATACTATAAGATGACAATGACAGTACTTAATGGTTCCTTCAGTTAGTAATTAAGAGCTTCATTCCTACCAAGGTCTTCTCCACAGCACCACCAAAACCAGTGTCCTAGCCCTGCATTTATATTCTGCAGTGCTATTACACTGATGTTTCAGCTCGTAGCATTTACACTGCTAGAAATCTTCTTTCATCTCCCAAAAGTGTCAGATGCTCAAATTTATCTCCCTTTATTAATTTATATTTATATTAATATTATTAATCCCTCATTCACTGTACATAAGTACAGTTTAAATAAATATTTGACAGGCAAGTTTCATAAGTTACTTTCACTGAATCCACAAAACTGAAAGTTAAGAATCTAGGGACACAGGAATAGGGGGTATCACAGGAGAGAGATTTGCTAGGAAAAGACAGAAAAATGAAGTATAGTTTATAACATTTACTTCCAGCAAAAGGGTCCTCCACTCTGGAAAGTTTTATTAATAACAACTTTCCAGAGGGACATTAGATTTTTATATTGCAAAATACACAACAGTGCTATAAAATACATAAATGCTCGTTTTTAGATTTCTAGTCCTTAGTAAAAGATGATAAATTCAACATTACACCAAGCTCTGAGAACTCCAAAAGGTTAAGATTTTCCAGGTGTTAAGGAAACACTTTTATTGAGGAATCTCTTTATCCACAAGCTCAATCTTTTAAGCAACATATGTCAAAAGACCACAAATGCAGGGGTGTATGTTTATGTTATAAATAATGATGGTATCACTTATCAAGTGATATGCTTCTCGGTGGTACCTAACCAACAGTTCCAGAAATCAGACAGTGGCTGCTACTGAAACATAATTTACATACAGGATTTATCTGAGTGCAATTGTTTCATGATTTATGAATGAACTTGCTTCTGTGCATAGGTATATGCAAATATGTGTGGTCTACTTATATATAGGTGCATGTACACACATTTTGTTAGGATCATATACGAATCATATACGTTTAAGAGTAAAAGAAATTCAAGTGTGTGTGTGTGTGTGTGTGTGTGTGTGTGTGGATGCTGGTTTGGATTTTTTTAAGGGAGTTGCTTCTGATTTTTAAAAGGCATAGCAGCATATTGCACATAGTCATAACTGGAATATCCATGGATGAAATACCTCATACAGAATAAACTACATAAAACACTATGCCAGTGAATGCTTTTGCAGTATAAAAAGTAATCTCCAAAATCTCTGCATAATATATCCTGAACAAAACCATGCAAACAAAATGAGGTTCCCTAATGGGACATAAACTCTCCCTTGTTCTCAGCCAAAGTGCTTTAATGTGGATGTTGTTTCTACTGGAATTTGCAAGCTATTCAGTATTTTATCCCTTTTTCTTTTTCGTAATTGTGACCACGATATAAGAATGTTGAAGCAGTAGAATACTGATACAACAGTATTATTAACAATCTGTAAAGAGGAAGGACCTTATCAGCTTACAACAAAAAGGGGAAAAAAATCCTGAATCTCTAGGAACTGTATCACCTGGTGAAAATGGAATAAAGGATGAAAACATTTCACAATATTTCAAATAATGTCTTTAAGGAAGTCCCTATTCTGCAGGTACAACATGCAGGTACTACATCTCATTATGGCACAAATTTCAGTATCTCTCTCAGAGAAATTCTTTCCATTCGGTAAAAATACTGATGGCCTAAAGATATAATTTGATGTTTCTCATCTTTTTCACTCCAACCTGTACATCTATATAGCTTCGATGCACAATTTGATGGCTTCTTGCTAAGGAAAACAATACATATAATTTTGATATTCCTACAAAAGAAATCTTTGTTGTGCAGTCACTAGTCTGTTTCTAAGCTGCATCTTATTCTCTAGCCCTTAATTCACAGAGCTTTTTTTTCCATATACACGCATCACATGTTTTGCTTTTTTATTTTTCAGATCTAGGGTAGTAGGCATGATTCAGATTTTGCTAAAGATCGAGCATGTGACTACACTTGTTTACAACACTTAAATATCAATACATAGACAATTATCCAGGCTGCAAATAATTACTTTGTCCTTTGGGGGATTTCCACAGGCATTAAAATTCGATGTCTCTTGTTCAAAGTGGAGATGTTTTTTTGCAGATGGTGGTGGCACAACACGTGCCAGCTCTTTCAGTTTTAGCCACTGCTAAGAAGCAGTACAACTATTACTGCTGATAAAACAACATACTGAAATACACTAAAATACAGGCAGCATTTATCTTGCAGTATGTCATATGCATCTTATTCCTATTTCTCTGTGAGGTCTCCCCCACTACGAGTCCTTTCTATGGCTCCTCTTCATCCTTCCCTTTGTTTTCCTGCCACTGTACTTGATCTTTCTGCTTCTCTTTGCACTGGCTGTAACCCATAGTACATGCCAGAAGAAGAGGACCCTTCTCAGCTTGATTTTAATGCCACAGCTCTTGGTCTTAGCACCTCCACTGTTGAGGGAAGAAGCTGAATTCACTGCATCTACCACTCAAGGCACCATAAATGGCCAATCCCAAATAAATTACCCTGACAGCTGCTTCTGTGATTGATTTTATAACTAAAAAGTCAGATCAAAACATTAAGCACAATTTCTAACTCCTTGATCATCAGCCTCTACAACATGGGTGGGCACTCCTGGTTGGCAGGACTCACAATTTTTCACCTGAATTTCTAGTTTGTGTGGTACTTCAGGCTTAATCTATGCAATGAAATTTATTACATACAAAATTTAATATCTGTGATTTTTAAGTGTGTAGGGAAAGTGGGGAGAAAGGTAAAACATGTGAAGACTATAGAACAACAAAAATTAAGCAACATGAGTCTGTAGACAGTAAAGTCTAAAATTCTTCTCACAAAATTTACAGAAAACTTGACCAAAACCAAGTGAACCAACACCACCAGGCTGCCCATAAGTGTCAGACACGACAAACCCTCGAATTTTCTGATTTAATTATCATATCATGTATGGAAAAGGATGATGTTTGCTTGACCTTTTACAAGACATGTAGTTTTAGAAGTCAGAAATTAACCTTCATATGGCAACTATTGCAGGTATGTGTACTGCAGAAAGACCTGTGCAAATAGTGTCTACTACAGCTTAAAACAAGCTGTGCACACTACTTTAGAACCACTCAAATGGACATGGGGATTTTTATATTTTTTTTCTGAATAATTGCTAAATTTGACTTTGTGTTGTAATATAGTTATTTACAGAATAGAAGCAAAATTAAATACATATGTTTACCAAATGAAAGTCAAATAAAAGAGGAAAAGCTCTTGTAGAGCATTAAACCATTTGCTCCCACTACTCCTAAAAAGCTTATTCATCTGCTACTGGACACTTATGTCACCATACATTAAAAATCAATGGCAAGTAAGAACAGTTTGGTTACACTTAAGAACCGAGTGGGACCGCAGCTGAGTTCACTCAGAAGGAGCTGAAGTGGAAAGCTGTAATGATTAACAAAATGAATGAAACCTACACCAGTTTCTGTAAGCATACTTGTGATTTAAAACACATACATTGATATAAAGCATAAAAAAGGGTTAATAAAAGGAGTTCATTTCACATTCATTATATGGTAACATAGATGTTATTCCTTTATTAAGACACAAGATATTACATCCAACTCCACTGCAATTCTAGCAGTAAGGATTTGGCTTTATTTCTAGCAGGTCTTACATATGTTCTTCAATAAAATTTGTTTTCTTTGCTACTCGTATTTCAGAGTCGTCACAACATAAAATGCATTCAAGCAGCAGTACTGGTGGTTCGAGGTCAGCACACCAGTGCACATTTTGGTAATGTGTTTGTTCTTTTTGCAGTTTCATCTCCTTCATTATTTCTTAACGATATAATACTACAACAACCATGAAAATTTAAAGTATTGTTGTTTTCAGACACTTTACCTAACTAAACTTCTTAGGAGAGGCTTTAACAGACTAACAGCAAGTTATTTTTAAAAGGGATTAGTTTTGAATATATCTAGATAAAGTCATTTTTCATTAAATTCGTTAACTTGATTGAGAATCTTTGTAAGGAATAAAATCATTACAACTTAAGGATAAAATCAGTGGAAAGTCACAACAAAAGGTTGGCCAGAAAACCTACCCAGCACAGGTGCGCTGTCATAATCAGAGCGTGTTATTGTGGCACTGGTATGTGGTTGGTTGTGGTCGGGTGAAAACTGAGGAATGCGGATTAAGGCAAGTGCAGATCAGAATTCCACCTTGCATTAAGCAAACTTTTGTTAACACACTTCTGGGCAAATATCTCAGTCACTTCTCCCTCACATGGTGAAGAAAAAGAAATTCCTCCAGCTTCTGTTCAACTCTACAGCTGTAAAGGAGCCTTGGCGTAAGAAAAAGCAGTAATCGAAATCAATCGTCTTGTGACTTCAGTGACACCAGTGACTCCTGGGTAACTCTGGTTAGCCCCACAGTGTTCTCCTAGGCTGCAAACCCAACAGGCATGAGGAATCAATATGTTTTTGGCTGCTGGAATACCACTAACAGAAATTTGGTCTAGATCTGACACTTGGTGATGCTACGACAACATAAATTTCTTTCCACTTATATTAATTAAGACAAAAATTAACTGTGATGCCTGGGATGAAGGGTATCCTCCCCAGCCCCTGTGGCTGCAGCTGGGAAGTTGGAAGCCCAGGGCTTCCCACCCAGCCCCAACACCTGTTTTAGGCTTTACATTTGCTCTTTTAAGGTACTCAGCAACATTCAGGAGATTTGCAGTGTTAGTTTTTCAGGTCTAGACCAGAAAAGTTAATGAAATGGCTGAAACACATGCCCTATACGTGCATAAATGGAAAGACCAGATGCAAGCCAGGTTGCTGTATGGATCTTTATCTGCAGGTTTGACACTCCACTAGAAACTTGGACTCAGTCCTGGTCTGATTTAAAAAAAAAAAAAAAAAAAAAAAAAAAAAAAAAAAAAAAAAAATAATCTGAGACCCCCTCTAAGGTTTCCCCAGACTCACAGACCTTCAGTATTTGCTTTGGTTTCCTCTCACTTTCCTGGTCTCCTCCAAAACGCCTGTTGGTCTTCTGGCACGTGGTCAACAACCTCAGATGCTGTAGGCCTCCTGGACTGCTCACTTGGTCTTCCTGTGCACTTCTCAAAGACTGAACCTTAATTTAAAATCTCTTTTTCTTTCCATTTTCTATGCCAGCCAGCTACTTCTTCCTCCATGCCTAAAAGGAAGTAGACTTTTTTTTTTTTTATCACTCTGACTCAGAAGTGGAGTTGCATGAAATTTCTGAGGGGAACTGACAGTTACTTATACCTTCATCAAACCCTTACAACTCACTAATTTGTACAGCTTTATTAGTTCATTTCTTTTGCTTTCTTAACTGTGCTTTATATGCAGCTGATTGCAAAACCAGTTGGCTTCTGAAAGCCAAGTGGCTACACCAGTCCCAGCACTTCTTCACTTGCTCCTGCCTTGGGAGAATTGGTGGAAACATCAAGCATTCCACATGAATAAACAGAAAATGCTCCCAGTACAGGGATACATTTTCAATACTAAACAGATATGGGATTTTTGATACTTTCTGGCACCTACACGAGCCTTTGATATGGTTTCTTTCCTTGTTTTGTAAGATGACGTTAAACCCTGACAGACAGCAGGTTCAAGACAAAACATGCATCACTGAACAGTATTTCTGCCACTTAGGAAATTCTAGTATATTAGTTTCAGAAGGTTGTATATGGACACAAATGAAACTGAACTAACAAACAGACTTGAAGGCAAACTCAGAGATAAATTTTAGTTTCATTGCAATCAAAATTCAATGAGATGTTGAATGGCAGGAATGAAGAAGAGATTGTCTTGTCTGCATCTCAGTTGTGGGGGAACAAAAAAAAAGACAACTCCGAAATGTGGTTAGAAAGAAACAGTAGGGATTGGTTCGACCCCTAGACGTTGAATCACATTTTGTTGTTCTGCTTTGAAATATGAGAAAGAACAGATTCATTTTAAGTTTGCCCTAGATTGCAGCAACAGAAGAAAATTATCCTTGTCCAAAAGCGTCTGACAAAATTATAACATAAATCTGAGTGACAAAGAACACTCCTCTCTTCCCCCCCACCCCCCACCATCTTTGTCTTAACAAGCATTAAATTCAGAGCAACACCAACAGCTGGGGCAGTGAGTCATTAACTTCAGTAGAAGAATAATGCCACCCCCAACCGTACACTGTCAGTTTAGAGCTTTCTGCCTGTCTAGACTCGAGGGAGTATAAGATTTATCATAGATTAATAAAACTGCTGCTAAATCTGGCATTGCTGTGGCTCAACCACACAACACGAAGATGTCAGAAGAACGTTCCCACACATACAGACCCTGCTTTCTCACTGAATGTATGCTCTGGGACCAGTCATAGGCTACAGCCTCTTACTCTTGTTTTGGCTACAAATACATGACAGTGAAGTTATTTGAGATCTTCAAATCTTGCCAGTGCCCAGTGCTGTCAAACTGCTGCTCAGAAATCTTAAGATTTTGTTTAAAAGCAAATTGTCTTAAAATTATTAAGTTAGAGATTATCTGATGTCCCCTTTCAAGTTTTAGAAGACACGCACAAACATTTTCACATGATCTTCCAAGACTCTGACAGTCAAAAATTTTCTTCTAATAAAAATTTACCCAGAATTTTCACCCAATTGACTTGCTCGTGAGATGGGTTTTATTAAAAACAATAAGCTTTACTAATGGACTTGTCAATATTACCATCAAGAATCAATCAACTGTTCTTGGATCGTCTAAGAAGAAAAGAATTCAGACCCTGTGCATGCCTGGTCTCACACATGCTCCCTTCAGGCTGGGAGAAGCAGCAGCTCCTGGAGAGTGAGGCGCAAGGTCTGTGGCACTTGTGCAACACTTGGGGTTCCACCCACCACCTTTTCCTCTCAGCTTGAATGAACAGGCTGATTTAGAGTTTCAAGCATACAGTTTAATAACTTCAGAGATAATTAAAAATACCTATCTTAGTGAAAGGGCAACAAGTCTGTAGGAAATTGCAACCCAGTGTGAAAGAACTTATTTAACTGGAAGTACTGAATGTTCCTGAGACTTCACAACTAGTTGAGCAGCTTTGGTACTGAGTTTTGCACTGCTCATCAATATTGTAACATCACTGTTTATTAGAAAAAAGCTGCCCCCAAAGAGCATAGCCTGAGGGGAGAAGATGATAAAAGAAAAAGAACAAAGAGAAGAGCAAAAAGTGTCAAAAAGCGTGTTAGCTGCCTCTGACAAATGCATTATTTTCCATGTACAATGCTAAGTATTATTCAACACATTTCTGAGCTGCTGAGATACAGAGGAATTGTCTGTAGCAGAAATTAGTTTTTATCTATGTTACATGGTGTATATAAAGCTATTTGCATTCAAAGAAATGAACGGCAATACCTGCTCAGTGTGGTGGTGGAATGCATACAACCACAGCTCCCTGTCCTCTCCACATCAGAATACTTCTATCTCCTGTTCCCAGAGCAAGGCAGCCTAATGGGGGCCACCCCAGCGACACTGTAAAGCCCCTGGGCCAAGCACAAGGACTCTAGCCTGACTTGGTGCCCATCAATAACAGTTCAATCCAGGAACAGTTCCTAAAAGAAAATCAGATAATCATGATTCAGTTTGTAGAGTTTAAATCAATAAACTCTGTGAAGTTACTCATTCTGTTTACTGTGATTTCCAGAACAGTCACAAAGCCAAAAAATGTGAGATATATTAAGATTTCACTCACTGCCTTGGAAGGCTGATTAAAGTCAGTGCAAATTCTGGTTAATTATTCCAGTAGAAATGGAAGCAAATCTTACTGTCTGTGTCTTGACTACTTAGCCGATGATATAAGACTTCTGAATGCAAAACTTGGTCTTAAACAACAGCATAAAAATATCCACCTTCAGTAGCTGCTCAAGAGGCAGAGGACACTCACTGCACTGAACAGTGAAAGTGAAAACCCAACCAAAACTAAGCTTCATGTATTACAAAACAAAACAGGATATGTGAAGAATATGCATGCATAACATCAAGAAACCAAAGAAAACCAAGCTGCAAACCCGGAACTGAAACCATAATGTACTGATGCACAGCAGCCACAGAATTACTGTAGGTAAGAAAAATCTTCCCAAGTGGATTAAAAGCATGATTGACAGCTGCCACTGGGCTTCTGGCTCTATTAGCCACTGCTCAGAAGTGGTAAGTTTAGCTCTCCTTCAAACATCATTCCATGTAACAAGAAAAGAACATACATGCACAAATGAAATTAGAGTGTGTGATGGGTTAACAATGAAAATTTTGTTGATGAACGTGCACTTTGTGATCTGGATAATGGAGGGCTGTGTCAACCCTAAGCCCCAGGGGAGTTAGCCAAGAACCCCTTTTTGTATCTTTAATAGTTTGGCCCAGGTTCTGTGTGGCCATGTTTGTAACTCGGAGGAAGAAACCATTGGTTGGGAGGGTGAGAAACCCTGTAAGAGTATTCTTAGGTTTGTTGAATGTTATGTTTATGAAGTTGCCTTAAAGTTGTTAAATGATCTTGTTTGTTAATTTGTA
>JAWWEU010000081.1:84924925-85030566 GCA_035583155.1 Acropternis orthonyx | reverse complement strand
CTTAGCAAGGGAGTTGGTTCCCTGCTCCTGGCCTACAGCATATGGCAGTAACCCATGCAAATACCAACAATTACCTGTCAGCAAAGCCAGAGAAAGAATTTCTTTCTCCAAACAACATACGTATACCACACAATTGTGTGGAATACAAATGATGAAAAAAGTCCCAAAGAAAAGCACATAAATGCATATATCCCATTAGTTCAAGTAGTTCAAGTTAGATTTTATAAGCTTTATTACTATATAAATATTTGTTGGACATTTAATCCTCTTTCTCCTGCCTCTAATCCGTCTCCTCTGCCCTGACCTTCCCATAGTAACAAGTTCACAAACCAACTTTAGTGCACATTGCAGAGTATATTTCCCTTTTGGGAAAGGATATGTAAAACATGTCATGTTTGCCTAGAAAGATGCCCTGCTCATAACAGCTTTTTAAAAATCAGTTCTACTGCCAAGATTTTGCTCCTTCTCTACAAACTGCTCATGGCTTCTTCTAGGAAGGAGTGGGATGAGATGGCGTTAAACTAAAATGGACAGAAATAAAAGGGAGCAGAAGAGAAGAATGGCCCTAGTGTAAAACTCCCCAATCAAATCTTCCATTCAACTCTTGTATCAAAAGTCTGGTATCAGTCACTTGTTCTGCAACCATCTCCATCCTTAGTAGCATAGCACTTTCTTTCTTCAAAACAGTTTACTGTTGATTGTTACAATGGCTTAATTACCCTTATAAAGATTAGGTACAGAACACCAATTAGATAACACAGATGCAGAAGACCAGTGGTCTCAAGATTAAGATCTAGATTTACCATCTCTATGTCTGAGGTGCTCAAACTCCGGGTTTGGAAAAGCTATCAAAGGGAAACAATTTCAGGTCTCAGAACTGGGCACTGTTCTTGTGGTGGCAAATGTCTCCAGCCTTTCAGCTGGGACCTGTCCTCAGCTGCAAATCAGACAGCTGGCATTAATCAGCATCTCTTCATATACAAGCCTTCATCCCCACAGAGGAGAAGAAAAACCATGCAGGAAATCCAGCCTTTGTGTTTGCTTGCAAGGCAGATAAAATGAGCTGTCATCCTTCCTCACAGCAGGAAAGAGTAAGGACAGCTCAGATGAAAGTGCTGACAGGCCTGGTGGCAGCTGCTGGGTGACAGGATATTGAAAGCACCCTGTGTTCACATAAGACCATCAGCCACCAAAATAAAACATTGTTTAACATCAGGTACATTTACAATCATTAAACACAACCAGTTTACCCAATATTGCTCAGCTCCAGAGAATTAGTTTTCCCTTTATTTTATATGCTATCACAAAAGAATAACTATGAAAACAAGAAAACAAAAAGCTCAGTGTTTTATCATGCTCTCTCATTCCTTGTCTGCTGTTTTAGTGACCAGGAATCAGCTACAGGCTGAATTGCCTTTTTGAGCCACCATCAAAAATTATTAGCATGTCACACTAGTGCACACAGAGTGTCTCATGCTGCAGTGCCAACACAGTATAAAACATCACCAAAAACGGACTCAAACCAAGTAAAAACATCCCAGAACATTAGCTTACAAGTACATTTCCGGAGACACCTGGACTTTACATGGGCTTCTTAGTCATCTGAGGAAGTTTAGTTTCTATTGCTATAAAGTTTTGAGGAGAATATTCATTACTGATGAACACTCATCACTGATGGTTTGGGCACAGGCTGAAGACAGAAGGCTGCAAGAGGAAAAGCTCTTTTACCTCATGACATGAGATGAGCAAGGAATGACTTACACTCCAGAAAGTATTAAACAGTATTTCATAGCTGTAGGGAGAAAAATCTTAAGTCTATGTCTGCATACAAAGACTAAAAATCAAAACTAAATTAAAAAATCAATGAAGTTGCATGTTAAAAAAAATAATTGCATTAAATCCCAGACTAAATTTTCACAGACAATTAAAGACTACAAACAATTTTAACACTACATAAGCAGTACACTGTGGATTATTTCAGTTCTTTTTTAAGATTCTTGCTCAGTTTAGGCAGATTGAAACTCAAAGTTGCTCATTTAAAAAAGCAAACATAAAGCAATATATGAACTTAGGCTCCTACCCAAAGCTGAGATCTCTGGTAGGAACTCACAATTCCATGAGCTGTGGATTTAGAAACTTCAGGTCCTCAACATTTCTGATTGAATGAAAAGAAAAAGCAGGAGGGAAGTTTTTAAAATTAAAAAAAAAACCAAAAAAAAAACCAAACAACCACCTACCATATCAAAAAAGCACAAAGGAAAATTGCAACCAAGCCTGTCAAGAAATTAGAGTAATTGAACTTTCAAAATGCAAGAGTGCTTGCTTGACCTGGGTCACAAATTACTGTCCCTATTTTTTTCTCTTCAAATTAAACAATGTCTTCACAAAGAAAAGATGACCTGTAATTTCAACTGCTTTAAAGGAGAAGTTAAACCACATGCTTTGTGGTGTCTTTCTTCAAAGCCAAGAGAAAGAAAATCAACAGATATATAGATGAAATATATGACTTCCGAATTTCTTTCCTAGGGATTCTCTGGATTGACTTCAGTAAAAAGCAAGGACCTTTTACAAAGAAATATACAGTGACAGTAAAAAAAGTTCCACACACAAAATGTCTTCCCACTACTTTTAATATAAAGAACAAACAAACAAAAGGCTGCAATGCTGAAGTGCCCATTACGTCTCTCTCCTTCTCAGGCACAATGAATCACCAGAGACAAAGGATGACCCTTCTCCTTCCTGTCCTTCAAAGCTGAGGCACAGCAATGTTCACCAAAACTCCAGGTGTGACAGGTACTGATGCTGTTTAGCCCACACAGCCTTCTGCTCCACTGCAAACATGGGCCCAGTTACTGAGATGCTACCAAGAAGCACCGTATCACTCAATTATAAACTCTGTATCTGGTCTGCACTGCTTAAAGGCACAAGTAATCAAATCCATACCTGGTAACAATCCCATGTGCTACTTTGAAACACAACATGAAAGACTGTAAGCCATTTTTGATCCAAAATGTGTATTACCCTACCTGTATAAAAATTTGTAAGACCAGAACTAATAAAGTGTAACTACGCACTACTGCAAATGCATGTGTTATTTTAAGTCATAGATTTAAGACACTGATCCTCACAAAGAGGTTTTCCAATAAGACACAACCACATCTTTGCTTGACAGCATCTACACAAGACCACTATGCAAGGACTGTGCTTTCTGAAGAAAGGCGGAGAGCAGCCAGTTTAAGGTTTATTCTGGGGAGCCCTCTACAGAATGCCAGTATTTGCAAAATTTAGCTTTATCCATATGTATTTAGAATATATACACATCTCTGGTAGATGCTTCACTGTTACTGCTTATATATGCTGCAGGCAGTCTCTCTTGAGTATGCCCAAGTTTAGCAGCGTAGCTGAGTCATCATCTTGGATCCCTGGACAACAGCAGCACTTAGGAAGGAAACAGAGATAAAAAACAGCTTCAAAACCCACTTGATAGTCCTATTCTTTCCTCTCTAGGCTTGGAGGTGTGGAACAAGGGCAGCTCCTGCCACTTCTAAGACAAACATCCCATTGGACTGGGGCTGCTGCCAGCCAGGGTACTTGACAGTCACCGCCCTGACACCGCTCCACTCCTCCCAACTCCCCACACTCAACACAGAGCAGTAGCAGGTGAGATGGGTAGAAAAACTGTTCTGTTTCAGTCCCACCCATCTCATCTTCTTTCAATCCTATACTAAGGCATTGGAAGCAGAGAGCTCCCTAGATCTGAGGGCAAACATGGTTTTCAGAGGGGAGATCAAACACACAGACTGCTACTAGGTTTCTGTGCTGGCTCTCTGCACCTTGTCCTTACAGTGTGAACACTGATTACATCAGTAAGTTCAAAGGATGTGGTAAAGCTCTGAAAGCCAACAATTTGACCTCTAAATTAGACAGCAGTACCTTAAAGCTTGCACCTAATTTTTTTACATCTTCTCAGTAAGAGAATCTAGTATTTACCTGTTTTTTCCCATAGGAAGCTCACAATCACCTGAGATAATGAGTATCTTACTTTTTATAGGAAAACTACCCCCCTATTTCTTTACCACTTCCCAGCATTTTCTGCCTTCTGATCCTAATAGAAGTAATACATCATCAGTAATTTTATCAGCAGCTAGCTTTTGAGAGGACGATGAAACATTCTGCATGCTGCACATAAAAGAATTGCAAGCTGTTCTCACCCCTCAAGCCAGCCAAGGGGAAAGCTGGCTGCAAGCACTCAGTTGCAGTAAACAAGAAGTACAAATGCTTCAGGTGGCTACTGCAGAATATGATTTGAAACCTACCTCTAGTTATGTGATCTTTTATCTCCATTTCCCTCATTTTTTGATAAAGGAATTAAAGTTTGATGTGCAAGGGCTGACAGTATTTTCAGAAGCAGAAGACTGCACAAGTTTGCCTTGCTTTCTCTTTCCCTGAAGTTTACGCACAACTTCCGAACTGCATTAGGGACAGAATGGAGTGAATTAATCTAGCAAAACTATTTCCAACGTTTATTCAGTTTTAATGTTTTCTTTTGAGGTTTCTCTAGCTGGCTGACCTGAGACCTGTTCCCCTCTGGAGCCTGTGTTGTGGTGCCAGCCCTTTTATTACAGCAGGTTCACATCTAGCGGTGAGAGTGGAGGAGGAGGAACTGCAGGCTCCCCACTGCTGCATTTGTTTAGCAGCCTCCTCCTCCTCCCACTCTTCAGCAGATGTTTCTGCTGTTTTACCACAACAGGATCTTTTTATACCCTCTCAATTCCTAAAGCAAACAGCAGCCAAAATCAGAGACCCATCTCCAAAGAGCCACAACAAAAGCACTGACCCAAACTACCACCACAATACAACTGGAATAAAACCCTTGGCCCTTGGGAGGAGGTTGTACACAACGTCACAGGGCTGGTGACTAATCTTTGGCAGATCATGTGAGAAAGTCCTGAAGTAGCTGTAAGCAAGAGAGAACAGCATGAAAACAAATGGATGATTCAGATGTGAATAATATTCCTTAGAAGTGATATTATCAGAAGCTCACATAAAACATTATCCAATCTTTTTACCATTCACAAAAGCCAGTGGCATTTACAGCCATCTTCCAGATGTTGTGCATTTTCAGTTACATATGTGTCTGTGCGCATGTGCATGAAGTCAGTGGGTTCAAAGCAGGTGGGACTTCTAGAATCTCCATTTTTTGAACAAATTCCTTGACATTGCTAAATATACATCTCACAGGGTAGGACAAATCAACTTTCAGACAGTTCACTCCACGCAAGGGTCTTGCAGCTGATGCTGAGTCCATGCTAGGAATTTTCTTAGAGCAACTGAAGCAGACTGTGGACATGAAACAGTTACTCTTGGGTTCCTCAAGGCTCAATGGCTGGTAGGGAAGTAAGGAGGTTCAGTAAGATTTAAGTATAGCTATGTATGCCAACTAGTTAAGCTGCATCCCCTTTAAAGTGCTGATGTAGACTCACAAGACTCTGTATTAAGGTACTCCGAGGAGTACTTAAGAGAATTCCTCCTTCTGTCCTGCCCTCCATCCCCAAAATCCTAATTAAGCCTTACCTCACGTAGTAAGCAAAATTACTCCTTATTTGTATGTGCAGAAGTAGACATCACATTACTTTGTCTATTTAACTTGTTGGATGCAAGTGATCTGTGGCACTGCCGTGGCAAATACAGTAAATTCTACTTAACATATCACTACCATGTATTTCACTTGGTCTGTTAAGCCGGGAGAAGAGGAGACTGAAGGGACATCTCATCACAGTCTACAGCTTCCTTGTGAGAAGAAGAGAAGGGGCAGACACTGATCTCTTCTCTGTGGTGACCAGCGGCAGAACCCACGGGAATGGCCTGAAGTTGTGTCAGGGGAGGTTTAGGTTGGACATTAGAAAAAGGTTCTTCACCCAGAAGGTGGTTGGGCACTGAACAGGCTCCCCTGGGAAGTGGTCACAGCACCAAGCCTGACAGAGTTCAAGAAGCATTTGAACAATGCTCTCAGGCGCATGGTGTGACTCTTTGGGATGGTCCTATGCTGGGCCAGCAGTTGGACTCAATAATCCTTGTGGGTCCTTTCCAACTCAGAATATTGTGTGATTTACTGGCAGAAGGTGTCTGCACCATCCAGTTCAGGTAATAATCAAACCTATGGTTCTGACTGAGCTAAGATCTTTGCTTGTGCTGCACTGCCACTATTGCCTGCTTTGAAGAAGCCACATGTGAAACGCTATGAAGTGCTGTGAACATTAACCAGACCTTCCATCTGGTTTCAAACGCTCCTACAGGCTGAGTACATGCACATGTGTGCTCATACACAGATGTTCAACGAAACTGCATAACCTTGGTTGTGGACTTGCTGTGTAGCATACCCTGCTGCCGTGATCTCCACTTAACTCACGAATGGCAATGATGCTCTGCACAGGAGTGTCAGTCCTTCCACAAAACCAAAAGCCCGCTTCTTCTTAGCCAAACATCTATGCTTTCTGCTGCTTATACAGGTATGCTTCCTTAGATATCTCATGTTTCCTTATTCTTCCTTAGTATCTGCTTCTCTTTGATGTTCAGGCTTTCATCTATCACAACAATGAGGAATCACCTGCTTGGGGAAAAAAGCACAGTTCAAGATATCCTTAGGAGAGAGCATTTGGATGCCAAGAGCCTCTACAGTGTAGGATGACAGCAGTGCAACTATACTATTTCCCTACTGCTCTTTGGCCTGTAGGTGGTTAAAGGTAAAATGAATGAATGATTTCCTTGTTCTAGTGACATTCTGTAAATCCTGTGTAAATGGAACTACCTTTGACAAAATCTTGGTGAGCTTTAAATTAAAATAACAGTGGTGATGTCATTGACTGGGCAGGAGTACTGAATGCTTTCTACAGCTTCTGTTGAACTGTTCCATGAACAACACACTGGAAAATTCCCCATGTTTCAGCCATCTTCCTAAGTCTGCAATTTCATTTCATCAATTAAAAATATCTGAAAATTTCTTACATGATCTATTTCTTACATGATGATTAAACTCAGAATCAACAATTATTAAAGCATCAAACATCTGAAATAATACTAAAAAGAGGTACACTGAGTTTAAAATTGTAAGTGATTATGGCAAAAGAGGTTTATTCACACAGTGTTAAGAAAAATGAGCTTTCCTGAGCTGCATTGAATAGAGCTGCTAGTGAAGATCTTGAATGGATTTTCTGAAAAAATGCACACTCAGTATTATTTTGAGAACTTCTGCAGAGGAGAATTTTGAGAGCCAATGTGAATATTTACACTATGAATGTGTTTTAATCTAGTGGCTCTTACTTTGGAGAACAGATCAGAGTACCACCTAATCCATGAGCTTTATTAGAGGTCAACAACACAGCTTGGGATTTGAAATACTGCTCTTCACACTAGATTTCTCACAAACAAGTTGGAGAATAAGCACTATCTTAAGGAATTATCCAGACCCTTCTCACAGTAAATAACCAAAGATTAATGTAACTTTAAAAATTGCAGATTACTTTGTGTGAACTGTTTTCTTATTGCATAAATTCTTTCCAGAAGATTTATTATTGTACTAACAGAGTAAGTGCAGAAAAGCATGTCCAGCACCAATAAAAGATAAAAACCAATTAGAAAACTCAAAACTGACTTGAGGACTCATTAGTATAGAGGAACGAAAAGGAGCTGCTAGATGAAGACAGTCATTTGCATCCAAGATACAAGCTATCACACAGGAATTCTTCAGGCTTCTTTGAAAAAAATCTGGATATTCAAAAATGAAAGCTCAACTTTTATTCAGAGGATTAGAATGAGAATGGAAACTTTTTGTCCAAAATTCAAATTCAGTGTATTCCTTAAGACTTTATTTTTGAATGGGTGGTGTACTTAGACTACTTGTTTGGAGGGTTTGGTTTATTTTGTTTGTTTGTTTGGGGGGTTGCTGTAAATCAGCTAAAGGCTCTCTTGGTACAGCTCCTACACCAGGGGCACAATTACATTAGTATAACTAATGAGACTGAGGCTGGTCTGCTTCATTCCGTTTCAGTAACAACTGATTCCTGGTAGAGAATTACATTTTTCAATAAAACTGTGTCTATGTTTGGCAAGGTTTTGCCACAGTTAAGCAATGACATGGGTGTGCTCTGGGGATCTTTAAATTCTTGCCAGAAAAGAGGAGACTGGTGTCAGAGAAGGACTCAAATACTTGTCTTTATGTATGTATCCTACATAACTACCACCTAAGGCAGGTACATCCAGAAGGTAGTTGAGAGCATTCACCTCGGATGTCTGAAGCTAGATTTGTGTCTGTTTTGCATTGTAGATTTTGTTTCAGCATTTTATTTTATATTTTAAAACTTGTTTCAACTGGCCTACACCTGACAGAGGTGGAAAATAAAGAGAAATGTTAGGCACCTCGGTTTTAGGGACAAACCTCACTGGAATCAGCCTTCCAAATGCAAAAGACTCAAACTTTCTAAAAATTAAATGTTTAGGATTCAAAGATATTTCCGATGTGCTCAATTATTAATGATTTTGCTGTTATTTTTTCTTTAAATGCACTATATTGTTCAAAGCAGGGTTTGTAGAGAATGACAGCACAGCAATGGACTCAATTAGGAGATGGAAGGAAACAGAGAGGAAATTCAAATGTTACTTCAAGCCTAAAATAGAAGTAGCAAACTTCCAAGATAAACAGCTTGAGAGTAACTGCTTTGAGTTTAATTTGATAAACAACATTACAAAATTACTTCATAATGCTCAGCAGTTTGATGGCACTGGAGATAACTGGAAATGAGGACAATCTGAGCCTCTCATGAGAAACCTTCCTGCTGTTTGACATATGAAGTGAAAACAAGACAAGAGTCCCTAACACTAGACTCTACATTCTGTCTTAGCTCCTCTACCCTGCTTCAGCAGTGATTAGCAAAATGTAGTCTGTAGAATACATGGCAATGATTTTATGGAGATACTGAACTGCATTAGATGCCGTGTATTTTAATAAAACTGTCTTCAGCTGTTGTAAACAATGAATTTTTGAGACTTCAGTTTTGTGTATCCACTGCTGTATACTCATGAAGTCAACCTTCCCTTTCTCCATATTAAGTCACTGCTGCATGCAGTCTATGTATCAGCTCTGGCATAATGTTATTAAACCTATTTAACCACTCTGTTTTAATGATAAGCCAAAAGTTCCTCTAAATATATGTGTTTTATTTCTTAGATCCCTCCTTTTTTTTTTAAATCACATTGTTCTACAATACATTTTCCTTAATATACCACAACTCAGTTAACCACAAGTGAGTTCTGTTGATACTGGTAAACTTTACCAACAAATAAAGAATCTGTGTTTCTTCCAGACCTGAATCAGACAAAAACCTCAACACGTGTTCAGCAAATTAAAAATAAAACATTACAAGGTGAACAATACAGCCATGGTACAATTCAAACTAGCTGCCTGGTAGTAACTCATAACAGAAGACTAAGGAAAGCCCCTCGCCCACTCCTGATCAATACTGGCATCGCTGACAGCACTGACACCAAGACTGAACATCTACACTGGGTCTTCTGTATTTTTCAAAATACCATCAGTTCCTGGAGTTTGTGATTATCTAAAACTATCTCAAGCACAGTACATTTGAGAGGTATTAACCATCAGCTTTTCCGCAGCCTTAGCCAGAAACAGACCTCAGACACAAGACAGAGGAGCACACAGTTTCATTATGTACTGAGAAGCTAATCATTAGTTATGAAAATAAGCACAGCCCAGCCTAAAGAGGCGGGCACCAAGATGCAGTAGCATTTGGGTAATGTTTAGGTGTGCAAGAGTACGGGCACTCTCCCAGTGCCTCCACTGCTCCTAACTCCTGCCACCTAAGCATGTCCTGGCTGTTTTTCTGAGGGCACGTTCACTGCTGATGCATCTGCTATCACGTAGGTTTAGGTTGTGTTTCCTGAAAGTAAAGAGAGTGGTTCAAAAAAGCTGCTAAATGAAATATTATTACTACTAAACCATTATTAAAATATCATGTAAAAAAAAAGTTTTCAGCAGTAGGCTTCCATGTCTGTCTACATACATATTACTGAGTAGCCAAAACTGCTCACAACACATTTTACCAAAGGAGAACCAAATTACATCATCACCTGGATCATGCAAAAAGATCCATGATATTTTAGAGAAAGCACAAAGAAAGGATCTAAATGATGAAATTTCTAAAGTTGTTATGAGGTCGGGCGTCTTTCTTTATTGCCTGGACCTCAGAAGACAAAGTAAGTGAAAGTACAAAGAATAAACAAAAGTAGAAAAAGCACTGTCACAAAGAATTAAGGCACACACGGTGCCCTATTCTGGATGATGACTGATGCAAGTAACATGTGAAATACACTCAGAGAAAATTAACATTGACAATAGCAAGCCTGTATTTTTGAGCCATTCACCTACTTAAGATGTTAACCAATTTCTTTGGGTCGTCTCTGCTTTTCATTACTTCAGCTTATTCTTTTCTATGTCTAACTACTATTCACTGAGCAGCAAGCAAACAAATACAATAGCACATGGGAAGCAGCAAACAAAAGTCCTTTTAACACTGCTCACACCATTTGCAGCACATGCCAGGGCTGCCCAGAGTTTACCAGTCTACACCCAAACCCAATTTTCTTAAACATATAGCAGAATAATGTCTCATTCAGAAAGTCAGGAAAGTGGCTATCTTAAAAGTTGAGGGGGCAGGGGAGAAAACAAGCAAAACCACAGTACTAACACAACTGGGTTCTTTTGTTTTTTCTTTATTTAAATGTTCTGAACATTCCACTGAATTTTCACAAATAGTTTCACTGGAGAAATGTTACATACATTTGCTCTATATTTGCTTTTTCCTCTGCTAATACTGACATTTCTTGGTATTAAATAATTCTCAGAGATGAAGATACACCACAGATTGTCTGTTTGCTTTCTAGGCTAAGCTCAGGGAAAACTCAGAAACCAGCCACACAAAATACTCCCTTCTCTTCATACACAAAAGAAATGATAGCTGTATTTAGCAAAGTCACAGAGCTGTCTAGATGTCCATTCTGCAATGATTTTCAGAAATCTGGTTTAACTACTTCCAAAACCAACAAACAATAAAACAACAAAAAAACAAATAAATGGAAAACAAACAACAAAAACTTTTAGAAATATTAGTAAAGTTGTATAGTTGTGTAAAGGTAAGAATTTATTTTCAGTTTCTCTCAGAGCAGCAGCATAGTCCATCAATATTGCACATACTCCCAATGGAAACTCTCAAAGACTTCATAAAAACATTTCATGAAAGTACAAATTGCACCAAGCATGATTTGAGAGAATTTATCACTTTGAAACTAACCCATCACAGAAATTTCTCTTGCAGCCTATACCCAGAAGCAACATTACTGAGGGCAGTTAATAGAGCAGGCACCTGATTTAGGTTGCTATCCCATGCCAAATGCTTTACCCCTGCCAGGTTCCAGCTGTACAAGCTGTCCTGCCCCTCGCAGGAGAAAATGTCAATCAGGGACACACACTGTCCTGGTTTTGCTGGGTGAAGTTACACAGAGGAAAAAGGCATTTGCATACTAGTTTTTTTAAGAATTGTTGTAAAATATTTTTTAAAGGGAGGGACCATAAACGGCATTTTAAAAATTATTTATTTTTGTATTTTTCTTAATGACCAACATGCTTTTTGTTTTAAATTAACACCATCAACACAATAACCATATATATCAGCGGCCTGGGATTTGGTTTAGATTTTTTTTCCCCTCTCTGTTCTGTAGGCAATAGCCAAGCATCAGCTGTTCAAGTCTCATCCTTTCTTTGGGTTAACTAAATTCTTTTGCAAAATCTTGGTACTTTTTGACAAAGGAGAAAATTAAGGAAATTAAAATGGTGATGGAGTGTAATACCCATCAAAGCAAGGAAGACCAAGGAGTAATTTAGGCTCCTACACAGGGCACAGGTTAAAAACAAGATCTGGGCAGAAAGACTAATCACTCAGTAAACAGTTGCACCACCTTCTCATTTGTGGTGCAAGATGCTATTGCAGCCAAGTAGCTCTAAACGTATTCTACAATGTGCCACCAACAGAATAAGAAAATTAAAAAGGTTTGGGGCTGTTTGGGTGGGTTTGGTTTTCAATTCTGTAGAATAGTTTTGTCATTTTAAGGCTCTTAAAAAATAATGTAAATCACCAGTGAAGTAGGCAAGTCTATAAAACTCTGATATTAAAAATCATTTCACAGACAATCAAATTTTACCATGTTGTATTACTGTTTTGTTTTAGCAGAAATGTTGTCTCACTTTTAACCTGTACTGTCTTGGGACTTGAGTGAGGAAAAAAATCAGAAGAAATAAATGTCTCCAGGAGTTAAAAAAAATAAATCAACAAACCAAACCTCTCTCACCAGCGGAGAAAAAAATAAATAAAAAATTAGACCCCAATGTATTGCAGCAACAATAAAACCACAAAACATCTTACCAAAGCACATTCTGGTTCTGTAAGACTGCCTTAATTTAAGCAAGCATCAGGGACGGGGAGAAAACAGTTAGGAGAGAAGAAATACTAGTCTTATCCTAAGAACATGAATGGCTTTGTGGCAAGGCACGTAACCCACCTTCAGGTAATAGAAATACATCTCTATTCCCAGCAGGCACTTGGCCAATAAATGCCCTAAAACCCTTTTTATTTTTCAAGGTTATCTAATGAAGTAGGCAAAACCATATTCCACCTGCTCTCTTCGTGCTTGATCTCCTCCCCTTCACTCCCATTCCTCTTCCCCTTCACTTCCCTGGTTTTACATAGATCAAAAAGTCATGTTGCAAACCAGCACGTTTATGTTAGCATAAGAGGCATGGAAAGTGCTACCACAAAGTCTTTAACTGAATTATAGTCATGTGTTTCAAATAACAAGGAATGAGAGCAAAACACATGGTTAGGCCCCAAACCTCTTTCCATAAACATGAGCGGAGCTGAAGGATATCATATGTTTCACTAAGACCCTACACAAATATCTGAGATGAAGTACGGACAAGCAACTCAGCAGGGATGTGCAGACCTGGCACTAGTGGGAATCTCCTGGTAGACCCACTTCATCACTCCGACACCATCGTAAGGCTCCTTTACCAGCCTCAGAGAGACTCACAGTAAACCAAGGTCAGTATTTGTCTTCCCAATGAAAGTAAGACATAAGAAATATAAAAGGATTTGTAGCAGATGGCAAGGACATTTTTGCAGACCACTGGAAAGCCAGCTGCATTCAAAGCACCCTGAATCCATAGAAAATCGAAGGAAAGTTGGCTGACATGCAATAGTTGAAGACTTTTTCAAGAAATACAAAAAGGATCCTGGAAAAGAAATTCCATACAGAATGAAACAAAGAAAGGTGAGCTTTTCCAAAGGCAAAGTCTTTTAAAGTCTTGCTCATTAAATTATTCTCTTCAAATCACTGTTGAATCTATGTCAGTCCATAATTCTCGAAACACTTTTCATGGCAAAAAGTCAGCCTGCCCAGAAAGCCAAGCCCTGAGCTGTGCCACCCCACTTAAACACTTTCACGGCAGTGTTACATCATGAGTAACAGGGATGGGTGAATGTCCTGCTCGTGTACAGTACCTCCGTCCTTCTCCTTGTAACTAAACACCATTAGAGAAATAACAGGAAAAAGTACAAAATATTACTCTGTTTTTTAAGTACACTGCAATAGATGCTAAACATGGTCAAGAGCTCATTCTTTCTCTCTCTCATACATATACTCGAGTTACTTGCTAAAAACCTGCAGATGACTTACTGTTTGTATTTCATCCTCTAGTCTCTGGAAAGGAACACTGTAGTATAGCAGAGTTGCAGTTTGAAAAATGTAATTTCAGGAGTGGTTCATCTGTTATAGATTATAAATTCCAACTATGTGTCAGGTTGTTCAGAGGACAATTTTTTTCTGATCAGTTCACCTTACGCAGTAGCAGATACAACGTGAGCAGGACTTCTCAATACACCCTTCTTTATAGTGAAAGAGAGGTGCAAACACTCATCAACCTCCTTGATACGGAGCCAGGCAGTGGGGAAAGGACATGCTAGCAGTGTTGCTGAATTCCTTTCCTAAACCCCTTCTCTTCTCTATGCCTTCACAGTATTTCTCATCAGCTGTATGGCAGGTTAATCACACTACGCCATTCTATTCCCCTCCTTGCCAGGGAGGGAGAATAATAGTGCAGAGTTATGATGTGTCAAATCTTGGCACACAATATTTCATTTTCCAGAACTGCTTGAAATTGTAAAACACCCCTATTGTTCCTATTGTTTTACCTTAGTTAGGATTTGCATCTTTCTTTCTACATGACAAGCAGACGCTGCAGTTTCTAAAGTCCAGTTGGATGAGTACACTTAAAACTGTTCCCATTCCCACACAGAATTACCGCAGGCAGGAAGATGACACAATCAAGTAACAAAGTGGGTATTCTCAGTTTCTGGCACCACAGAAATAAATGGAGTAAAGGCTTCCAAGCTTTTTTAATTAAGTCACTGCATGTGAACAAACTGACTCGAGTTTTTGTTATTAAAATATAAACTCCTTCCTCTTTTCAAAAATGTACTCACTAAATGTGAGAAGCCAAGTGGATAAAACCTCACTAGAGGCCAATCGGAGGTTCACTACAAATCACTGCAGAACCATTACTGCCTAGTTTTTGCCTCTATCCACCCGTGGGACCTTTCCTAACGTAAGGGTCCTCTTGATAAACAGGAGGTAGTAAAACATGGGTACAATAAGAATAAAGAGGATAAAATGGAACAACTGAGAACAGGAGATATTTTTTCCTCAGGAATCTGAAGTTTCGGTACTTTTCACGTAATTTTGAGCAGCTAACAACACATTCAAAAGAAAACACCAATTGGTCAAGGTTATTTCTCCTTCAACTGAAGTGGAACTAAAAAGACACCTGAAGAAGCAACTCCTAACCATCTTCACAGAAGTGTTCTTATAAACCAAAGAATTAACTATTCCTGCTATTTAAAAAAAAAAAAAAAAAGCAAACTCAAAACAAACCCAAACCAAATAAATAAAAATAAAGATAGAATTAACTCTGAAAACAAGTAAGCAAACAAAAGACTCTATCATAATACTTTGCACAAGTCAGCCTAAGTGCCACATTTCAGAAGTCCCTTAAGCAGCCCTTTGCTATCTGTAAACAGACCAAGAAAAGAAATGGCCACTTAAATGTTCCATGTGCTATCTTACTGAAAGGTTACGCAGGCTATTCAAAGTCTTGACAACCATTTCCCCAAGTTTTTGTTTATTCTGCAGGCGGTGTAATTACACACACACACCCCTTCACAAACAACACAGTGCCAGCTTGCAGGACATTTTAAACGGCATTTTCAAGAAATTTTAAGTGTTCATAGAATCACAGAATATCCTGAGTTGGAAGGGACCCACAAGGATCACCGAAGTCCAACTCCTGTTGCAAGAATCACCTTACATTAATTGAAACATACAGCAGTGTCTCAGAGAAACAAAAATCTTTATCCAGATTGTCACATTTTCTTAATGGATATTCAAGGTAGCAAAGCTTCTGCTTCTTCATGTTAAATATTTGGAAATAGGTTTCGAAAATCATTGAAAGGCATTTAGAGAATAATGCAATTATCAGACACAGTCAACATGGGTTCAGAAAGGGATAGTCTCTTCCAACTGAAATGTTTTATTATGTTATATTAAAATATTCTTATTGTTCTCAGCATTTTGTAGCCACAAAAAGAGGAGGAATCCCAATACAAACCATTAGAAAAGTATTATTAACATTTTAACATAGCATCCTAAAAACACAGAAGCCCAGACCACAGAAAACTAAATCAAACAGTTGGGATGTGCTAACAGAATAACCACCCATCACAGAGAGAGGTTTCTCATTCACAGTCTGGTTATGGCCCCAGCTCTCAAGGTGACCCAGTGGAGTCAGGCACAGATATAAACAGGAAATGTGCAACAGATGCTCCCCAGAATAACACTGTGATCCTTGAATTAAAAAGGATTAGAGCTCTGAACCAACACCATGGTGAAGAAAGATGAGCTGTGTTCACTCATCAGTGCAAAATCTCGTAACAATCCTCACTTGGGAAATCACACATGCCAGGGGATGCCATGAAAATGCAGCTGCCCATCTGCTTATTGCAAGTCAAGACAGTCTTCTGATCGTGAACTTCTCTTCATAGAAATTACTGGAGTATTGCAAGAACCCACCCTTGGCATCATAGTTAACTCTGGAGTACACTACAAGGGCATCCTACTGATTGGGCTGGCTGGACGCTGAAGGTCTATAAACAACATGAATAGAAGTTATCAGACAAAATACTTGCTACCTTTAAAATTTAGCTTAGGAAATGTTAAAGTCCTGGATACAAAGAAGGTTATTCTAGATGTGTAATCTTCAAAGCTAAGGAAAATACAGATAAGCATATTAGAATGCAATAAACATACAAACAGTGGGCCTCTGTCAGGGTCTGACTTCATTCAACACTAAGAAAAATGGAGAGTTGGGTTTTTCTTCATTTTGTTTGAAGAGGCTCGCCCTGTGTCAGACTGAGATTTTAAATATTAAGTTTCCCCCTGACAAACACAGTATATTGTGGAGGTACAACAGTCTCTGAAGCAGGACTCTATAATGGAAGCACCATAAAAGTGCAGTACTACCTAGGATGATTAATCTCCGAGAAAGTCTGCTTGGAATGACTTCAGTTGTTACTTTGCAAGAACATGCATACATGATGCTGACCCAAAAGCCAAACGTGCTCCATAATGGGCTCCAATGTGTGCAAAGCAGGAATAAATGAAATGAAACGAAATATCCATAAGCTACTTACAGAGAAGCCTGAAACCCTGGTCCCATGGCTGTCACTGCAGACAAGAAGGGCAAAGACACTTTCTTCACTGTCAATGCAAGCACTGCTGCACAGATTACTGAAACAAGCCAAGAGCAACAAAACCCCATCCCTGTGCACTGGGCTCGAGCAATACACCTACCACCAATGTTTACTGCTCATCAGTACACCAAAACATCCCAAGTTTAGGTTGTATTTTTCTTTTTGGTGGTGGTGGGCTTTTTTAAGCAAATATGGGGCAAAAATTACAGGAGGAAGATTAAAAAAAAAAAAAAGAAAGCAATGCTTTTTTCATGAAGCATCCATATAACTTCAGAAACTCTTCACTTAAAACCACTTGCAAGACTAGAAGCTCTGAAGACACAGAGTTGATCCTGCATTTATGAAAGGAAAACCATAAAACAAACCAGAACACATAAACAGGCCTAAAATTACTTATTTCAATACCTTCCCCTTCCTTATGAACATAAACTACATCCTACGCTTCATTGTTGACCTTGTGTCTGCACCATAACCTTCTCTCAGAAGCTCACACTGAAATAAAAACACAGAAATAGCATCTGCATTTCTCTAACAAGGATTTTTTACATGGAAACTTTGGTTAGTGATATATCCAAGATCTTAATTAAAGAGAGACCAATCCATGCAAAAGTGTGGCCATTCCCACAGGAATAAGAAAAATATCCTTCTTATTGATATAAGAACAGAAAAATAAAATGGAATTCATTCTTGTTTCTGGCAAGAAAGGAATTTTCAAATCCCACTTGGTGCTGTAATTCTAATAGCTTCTTCTTTCAACACTGCACTGAAGTACATGTTTAATTTTTTCTACAACTCTGGCTTTTTCATTGTCTTTAACACATTTACATATGTGTTTAACATGAGTATAACCATCCATACAAAACATCCTACTTAAGTTTGTCAAATAAAAGAATTGAACTAAATAACGGAATGACCAGGAAATCAAATCTGCTGCTACTTGATCAAATAATGCTCATGACCTAACATTTCAATCCCCACCCTTATCTGGCTGATACTAATTTTACTCTGGCATCCAAAAAGGTCATGATTTCTGTTGGAAATCACCTAAGGAGATTTTATTTTTTCTGGTAGCTAAAAACATTTAACTCCTTTCTGACTAATAGATACAACTTGAAATTTTCCTGCCTTTACAGCATCACCATGACTTGATCTCCACAGTCAATTTAAATGACCATTATTGATCAACACTCAAAGAATGTGCATCACAAGTAATATTTTTAATTGTTCCTGGACTTTGGGGAAAATGGAAGGACCTTTTCAAAGTGAAGCTCAACAAAGAACTAGGAATTAAAAGCAGCAAGTAATATACCAGGGCTGACACCTATAAACTGTTGCAATTTTATTTATTTTTTTAACCACCAGTTAAAGTGCAATGTGTGATTTAATTTTCTTTCATTTTCCCCTCTGAATGCCCTATGGTGTCACAATACTTATCAATGAAATAAGACTACTAAGACAACAGATAGAATGCTTTATCTAAAGCTGACTTCGACTGGTTACAACATGAGCTTACAGAACAGTTTCCAGCCCATGTGTTTTTGTCATGTCAACGGTCTCCGAAGATAATAAATGCTCTTCAGTATCATGCCTGGCATAACTAAGCCTGTGAGCAGACTGCTAAAATTATATAGAGAATGTACGAGTGAACTCTTCAAGCAGTTCTCTAATGACTTCAACCCAAGAGCAGCACTCCAGCGAAACGGAGGGATTTGAGCAGGAATGCAGACTATACAATAGCCAGCCACAAATAGAAACCAAACTTCGTCACAGCATCTGAAGCGCGTCTTTACATTACACTGCACCTCACCCAGCTCCAGCCAGTGCTGCCCAGGGTGGGCACAGCTATGCTGCACCCCGCTGTATTTACATCCTACTGCAAGAGCTTTAAGACAGATGGATAGATAGATAGATAGATAGATAGATAGATAGATAGATAGAGACTATTTAACATTTTCTAAATTTTAGTGGCAATTTTCAAGCTTTGGGCCATGGACTATTTGAAAGGGATGTCCAAACAACAGGTAAGGAAAGCAAGGCTACCAGCAAGCTTAAACTCATTGTGCAGATTTGCTGCTCTGGGCTCTGTAGCCTCTTCAGAGGGTGAACCCTGTACAGAGATGTGGCATGGTTGATCCTTCGTCAGCAATGACACAATGTGCTTTGTAGGCAATCCTGCCAAGTTTAAATTATACATATACATATACACTAATTGTGAAAGAAACGAAACCTATGAATTTAGCATAAAATAATATAGAGGCATAAACCAAATATGGAAGCTAGGTTTACTGCAGACAAAAACTTGGATAAACATTTTTTTATACATTATCTTTTACATACAAGTAAGAAAGCCTTAGGCAAGATCACAGTGTACATAAAACCAAGAGCACAACATTATAACCCACTGAAACACAGTACATCACTCTTGAGAGAATATTCTTCTCCTGAAGTTCCAGTTCCTGTAATCCAGAAACTGCATATGAATTTTGACTCTTGTTTTTACAAGACAAATTTTAGCTTAATTAGAGACCTAAACAACCAACCAACTAAATAAACAACTATATAAATAGATAGATAAAATCACCTCAACCCCTGAACCTCAGAGACTGAAGATGTGTTATCTACTTCTGATTATGCACAAAGACCAATCATCAAGCTCCTGTGAAAAATGCCCAAGCAGGCTTATGAACATTTTATACACAATTTACTGTGAAGCCTTAAACTGGGCATCCAAGGGGCACTCCAGTCTCATGCAAGAACTCATCTCAGGGCTGAATTCGACCCACTGCTGACAAAGGGTTCAGAAATGGCTTTCTCCCCTGACAACATGGTCTCCTTGACAATTCTTAAGGGAACTCAGAAATGCAGCTTCTTGAATTTCAAAGCCTTCTCAGGTTTAGCCTTTCTGAAAGCTGACTTTGGATCCAATGCTCAGGGAAGCAAGTGGAAAGACCAACTAACTTCAGTAGCCTTTGGATTGGGTTCTGCAGCTTGAAGAACGAGTCCTCATTAGGTTTAACAATAAATACAACACATGCCACAAGAGTGTTATAATCTTACTGATCAAAATGACACAAACTAAGAAGACCTTACGACAAAACTGCTATTCAGGTACCTTCTTCCTCTGACATTTAAAGCATTCAAAAATATGAAATAAATATATATATATATACACACATATATATTCTTTTTTCCTTTACTCTTTTCCTTCTCTTCCTTGGTAAGCATCTCCTCTTACTACTACTTTTTAAAAAAATACCACCCACTCCTCCACAAAAACAGTATTAATTTATATGATCTTGAGCATTATAAGAAGTCAACACTGTACTTTCCAAAACTCATAGTAATTGAAGGCAAGGTAAAGTCTTAAAAAATAGAGAGAGAAATATTTGAAACCACTGACAAAGTTAAATTTCTTCCACCTTTTCCGGAGAATTACAAACTACACTCTTAAGCATCAAATGGTCAAAAGTAACCTGTCAGAAATATATTATTACAAGACAGCAGTAGTGCCAAAACCTGATCTAAGTTGCTACAGCTTACTGAAATATTCCTCTTATGGGCTTTTCCACTTGCAGACTAAGAAAAACACTCCATTTAAAAAAGCATGGGCTAAACCGGTCTTTACCTCCATCCAAAGAAATCAAGAGGGGCAAAATTTAAACTTTATCCCACCACACACAGCTGTAAATATGACACATTGATGCTCTCCCTTTCACACGAAAATTTTCTACAAAAATAATCAAACAGACCACCACCAGGAACTGTAAGCTCCAAGAAACACCTTCTTACTACTTCTTTCATCTGAGAAAGTTATGAGCACTTGTTCACTCTTTATTAATTTTTCTTCAGCACTAACCCCAAAGCACTGAACAAGGAAAACTTACTAGATGACACACACTTGACCACGAGCACAGGCAATACTGTATTCCTTAACCTACATTAACAAATGGCTTTTAAAATGGTACAGTAGAAGATTAAGTCTCTAAAAACAGGCACCAAAGCAGCCAGCAAATACTGTTAAATAACTTGAATTCTATACACAGCAACTCACAGAACCCAGGCTCAAGAATTACACAGTGTTTCTTAGTTTCTGTTTTAGATAAAGGCATCTCCCAAAGTTTTACTTGTTCAGATTCAGTGGAGATGCATCAGCATGTCACATGGCCAAGTGCACAGTTTTTTGGGATTTTACTCCAGTTTAGCTTGTCTAAAATTAGTCTTAGGAAAAAGACACTTTTTTTTCTCCTCACAGGACAGCACTTCATTAAAAACCTGGAATACATAGCATAAATACCACCCCAGAAATAAAATTTAAAAAGTGGAAACCAACATTCTCCAAGCTTTCGTGGCCAAAACTAAACTAGTGAAAGAATGTTCTTCACAAAGGACATCCCTAAAACACCAGAATTGCTCTTAGGCTTGAATCCAGAAAACTTTTTCATTGTATCTTAGCTTACTCATAGTTGAACAGGTTTTGGCAGCTAAAGAAAACACCAACCACCAAGCTTTGTGAGCTAATGGAAACTTTAGAAAAATTGTATCCACTGTGCAAGGCCGAACGCCATCCTTAAGAAAGTCTAGACTACAAGCACACTGCAGAAAGGTAAGACCTGATAAATGTGGACTATATGTTTTTCACAGGAACAGCTCTGGCTGCAAACTACAGCCAAGCTATGTTTCTGCAGCCTAACCAATAACTCCAGGTGAGTTCAGGAGAGATGCTGGAACTCTCCTCCGGTGAATTAAGCAGCTCTTCAGACACAAACTTATGTATATCACAGTTCTGCTATGAAATTTGATTAATAGAGTACATTATAAAAAGATAAGAGGATTTTTAAATATTTCAATGCAACAGTTTGCCTAAATTTTTAAGACTTACGAAATTGTGTAACTTCCCTTTGTTCTTCTGTCTCGGTTTCAAAATAACTGAAGTATTAATTCCCTCATCTCTACATCTAAGGCAGGCTTACGAAAGAGCAACAGTTCACCTGCAAAGCAAAATTGTTCTAAAAATCACCATTAATAAATCATATAAAATTCAAGGAAACACTTATAGTATCTACTTTCAACCAATTCTAGATTAATTTGATTTCAGTGATGGTGTAACTTCCGCATGGAGAAATACAGCCTGCATGCTGATCTAAGTGCGGTATTTCTCAGGTTGCTGCCTTTAGTCCCTGGTGCAGTTAGGTGACTGCTGATGGAGCTCGGGGTATAACAAAGCCAGCAGCACAAAGCCCTGACTGCTCTTGCTGCTTTCCCACAGCCCCCTGTGCCAGGGGTGGCAAAGGCCTTTCAGGGGGTGCTCTGGGTCTCCCAGCTGCCGTTTGACATGCAAATGGCATCAAAGATCCTTCAGTCCTACCTCAAGGAAGGAAGATAAAGGCTGTGGTTCCCAGAGGAGCTCAGCTCCCACAGCAGCATCCCTGCATCCCTTCAGGATGCTGGAACTGCTGAGCACAAAGAAGTCATCCTTGAGGTTATGTGAAAGACTTAAACAACTGAAGAGAATTAGAGGAAGGCACATGAGGCTACAACAATCTTCTCAAGCATAACAACTGAATATCTTAAAACCTTAACTTTCATGTGCTTATACATATACACACATACTGTAACTTGAACATTTCCATTTTATTTAGACACGTAACACAAATGGTAACATTCACATCTGAATTACAGTCTCCAGTTGCTTCTTGTTTCAGTCCAGCTTCATGTCCTAGTATTTTCCAACCAGTTTCAGTGAAATCAAGCACTGTAGAGCTACGCAACTTCACAGACCCCTAAGCCACCCCACAGGTAGCTTACAAGGTTTTTAGTTTCTACTCTTATCTTCAACTAAACAATTATTATATCCCTTCTATCATAAACACAGTCAAAATGCAGAGTTTTTTCCCATCCCGTTTAATATGTTTTCAGTTTGGAGGCTGAAAATTTAGTCATTATTGAAACAGAAGTTGAGGGATTTTCAGACACCCTCAAAATACAGAGATGTGTTCCCAAGATTTTAACCAGAAGAGCACCACTGGCTGATCCTCATTTGTAAATTAAAGCTATTCTTCTCAGGTTGCTGAATAATGATATCAGTATGTTAAATAATTATGTTCTGAAATTTAACTTCAGAAATACGGGAATACACAGGAGAGAATCTAGGTTAACTAAACTCTGCAAGTTGGAAAAACCTGTGGAAAATATGTGAGTGTGAAAGAAAAAATGGTGGGAGCAGAAACAGAGTGCATGAATAGATCCTACCCAGCACAGAGTCGATTGGAAAGAGAACTTGTAACTATTCTCATTTTCTGCACTTTAAAGGGAATCTGCTTTAAAAAATGCATCTTATTTGTAAATTCATTTATTACTTTCAAATCCTGATCATTGTTTTGTGTCACTGAACGCTACATGACATGATACTCGGTAACATTAATGTCAAAATCAGATAGCAAAACAGAATATAACACTAAACATCATTCAAAGAGCAATTTCCTCCTTGCTCCCAGTGAGATCAATGAGATATAAAAGTAAATGATACATGTGTAAAGGTGTACATCTAAAAAAAAATTCTTGTTTATCTCTCAGCTACATAGGTAACCCACACAATACTGCATACATAACACTGTAAGTTATCTTAGCCTTTCCATAACACACTGATTTTTCTTTTGAGTTTCATTTTGGTTAGTGAAATTGGATGGACAGGCAGAGGTTGCACTCCCCTCCACTGAAGCATCAAACTATCAGGCTCTTCTTCAGAACCCGTGCTCATAACAGGGATGAGACATACGCAAGGCAAACTAAGGTCAAATTATTCACACACTGTATCAGCCAGAAGAAAATAAAGTGGATAAGCACTTTCCCCAGTAGCCAGACCCACTGACAACTGTTTAGTAGCTCACAACAAAAACTTAGCCTGACTCACCAGCTCCTTACAAGTACATACTTTTCTCTGCATATGACATGCTGCTTAAGGTAAAACATAAAATATAATGATGACAAACTAAGGAAATAGAAACAAATAACAACAAACAGGCCTTTACACAGACACTGCACAAACTGTCAAGCAATTATGCTGAAAGTCAAACATACATTAGTGATTTCCATGCCATCAGATTCATCTTTCCAAAGACTGCAAAAAGCACAGTTTAAAAGGAAAGCCTTTATAGTAACTTCTGAATTAATATGGCAAAGATTTCTTGTTATTTGCATGCATGGAAACATGAATATTTGATGTTTTGCAGATGGATTTGAAGCTCTAACGTTTACATACAAAAGGGAAAATTTATATCACAGCATGGAACTAACCACTATAGCCTACTGTAGAAATTGACACTGTGATGACTGAGAAGTACTGATAACTAAATATGAGAATTTCTAGTTCCTCTTTGTTCAGCATATATCCTCTTATTTTCAAATGATATTATTATAATAATATATATAATAATACAATATTATATTATGATAATATTGTTCTTTGCATAATAATGTAACTCTTCTCTTTCCCTTCTGACATGAGCCACTAGCCTACAGAGAAGCAAGACCTCTCTAATTCTAATAGAAACATCAGCTCTGAAGTTGATTATAACTTGATCACTGACTTGACTGACCAGGATAAAGATTCCTCTCTAAGGAGTCTCCTGAACTGCGAGCCATAAAGAATTGCCATCTACCAAACATGTGCAGCAAGACCTTTCTCCAAAAGGCACAATGGTGAGAGTGCAAATGCCTACGGTTCAGACATTAAAACCTAACAGAACTAAACTGCTAGTTTTGCACTCAACATGTGCACAGCAGACTACACATCTCTCTCACAGAAAAGAATGCATGTACTTTGGATGTACACAACAAATACATTATTGTCAAGCAACTCCCATGGTCACAAGAGCAGGCAACCACACTTGAGTCTTGCTATGCAAGCCAAGTGTGCCACCTTTCCAGGGCAATGCTCTTCATATCCACTCCAGCTAGTAAGAAAGCTACACCATTTTTGCCTTTGAAAGGCAGTACCTACATATTTGCTAATAAAATAACCTCTACTGATCAACTTAATTTAGAAATTTTTCCCTTTCGTGTCCCTCCTTAAATTCAAACTTTTTGCCATCCCACCCACTGAAACTGACAGCTCAAGTCTTATCAGCTTGTTTTCACCAAAAAATACTACTAAAAGCTGAAACACCCCTGCAAATTACAGAAAGGCTCTAATTTTCTTCTGATATCTGTACTGAGTGTGCACACCCTGGTATGAGCCATAACGGCATACCTGGAAGAAGCTCTTTCCAGAAAAGTTTCTTTCTATACAGGTCCTTCAGACTGAAAAAGAGGGATAAAGGAGTCCGGGAGCAAGGTAGGTGCATAGGAAGGAGTCAAACACAGGACAGTCTACACATCTCCTACTGACTCAATTCTGCCTCCAGCCTTTCCACAAGCTTCAAGATTGCTGGACTTAGACATCATATTAGCACTATAAGGCAATTCATAATAATATTTTAAACCTACAAGCAAATTTACTAAAAATGAGAAATTCAAAGACCCTGACATTCTGCCTAAGCATCATGGTTCATATGTATTTCTGAAAGGAAACAAATCTGTGTGAGTCTGAATTTTCTACAGACACCAAAAAACCCACACACACAATCAAGAAAAACCAACCCCAAAAAACAAACAAACAAAACAAACAAACAAACAAACAAACAAAAAAAACCAAAAAAAACCCCACACACCAAGGCACCCACTCCTCCCCAGTAAAATTAGAATTGAAGTGTGCAACAGCAAAGCAGGTCTAGAATTTAGGAACATAGTCCTTTTAGTTACAACTTTTGCCTCATTTCAATATAATTTACACATTGCACATCTATAGACAGTGCAAAGCACACAACTTAAAATTTAAGATACTGAAAAGAAGCAATAGCAGTAATTTTCAGAATAAAAAACACAAAAGGTGCAAAATATCTGGTAGATATTTTTTTCTCACATGACAGACTCCCACTCTACATGATACATATTTATTTGAAATTACACAGGTGCTTAACTTAATAAAGCCCCAAACCCCAGTTTGTATTGTTTCACACCATGCAAAGAGGAACTCTGTGGAGTCAAGTTCTTTATTCTCTCAAGTTTCTGAAATGAAAAAGCCACCACATAATTAAGAGTTCAGTGGTATATAAAGGACAAGACAATAAGCACATAAATGCATATATTGGAAATATTTTTTTTTTAAATAAATACACACAAATTACTACCAAGGAAGAAAACTGAGAAATATGAAGACTGCATTCTTCATTATAAAGAAGAATGCTACACACCATTCAGGTTTAAGCATCTGTGAGTGCTATAAAGCAATACTTTCCTCTTGGGAGGCGCGAAATTATTGGAGTTTGGTGGCATGTTAACTCCACTGAGACCCTGGTCTAAAGACCAGCAAATGCAGCACAGGAGTGCAGTGAGTACAACTGCTGAAGTTGGTTCATATGCTTAGGGCTATTTATATGCAACAGCTCCCTGGGGATTAGACTCACAGTGTAGATCACTTGCAATCTCTCTGGGTAATTACATAGTGAAATGATGACAACTTCTTCACTTGAAACAGAGAAACTTTTGGGCATGTTCCCTATAATTAACCAACATCAATTTCTGTCTTCTGACATAAAACTGAAAACAAGTATCTCATATCTTGTTCCAATTTTTTAATCCTTTAATAATGAAGTTGATGTTACAATAGAAACATATAAATTTAGTGTGCTATTTTGAGTGCTTTTTGCTGCAACTCCCATGTTAATACAGATATATCTAGTTATAGATCTTCTTTGTTAGATACATGAAGATTTAACAAAAACATGAAGAGGAAAACCTGCTAGTACAGGGCATGTGCTGATACACACCCAGGTTGCTTTTCCATAGCACATTAAGCATATGGGAAACACCAATTCTGAAATATCACTCCAGTGTGTGTACTTGCATTTCCGCTCATATAGCCTACCCAGCAAACACAACTCACTGCCACAATCACTAGAAATAATAGCCTGGCACAGAAGGTGCAGGATCTCCCTTTGGCCTGGAGCCTGACAACAGCTGTAGCCAGAAATGTACATGAGCAGCACTTCTCTATTTCACTCAACCAATGGTACCACCTCGAAAACAGTGACAGAAAATCTTCTGGCCCGTCGCAAATCATTGCCATACCCCCAGAAGGAAAGACGTCAATGGCAGTACTTTGTTGAACAGCATTTATTTTTAATTTGTTGCAAAAGCGACACTGCTAGATACGACAGGCTAGATGGAAAACTACAGCAAAGCATTGCCATCAGTTGAATTTCTGGAACCTCTCTTGACAACTAAATTTGCCTTTGATAGCAGCTGCAGTTGTTTTGAGAAAAAAAAAAAAATCCCCTGCTTGCTGCCACTAATCATTCATTGGTCTGGTTTACAGAGTAGTTTTGGTGCATGCTAATATATTCTTCCTTTTGAAGGGAAACTAAACCAGAAGTCATGATCCAGCCACACCATAAATATGCTCTAACTCCTCAGGGCAAAGTGAAAGTCCAAATCAATGACTGGTCTTTTATACAGCAGTAAGCAATACACACATTAGGGTGAGACTGTCCAGGGGACCAACTAAATACAGTTTGAAGACTACAAGCTACATACAGCACAGAATTAGAGGCCTCAACACAAGTCATATCACTCTCCAGATTTGAACGTATCTCAACAAATTACTCATTAATTTGCACATAACTAGCATCTGGATTCTAGAGACCCATGTATTCCACTATCAGCCAAATCGATCCCTGGGCATTTGTAGCAAATGCTATAGGTTCTATAGCTTCCCAGATTTTGGAGTCCTTTGGGAAAAAAATCATAGCTGTATATTCCAAGTGTAAAAACATATGACCATTTCCCTCTGATTTCTTAAACCTAAAGAAGAAAAAAGCCCTGGACCTGTTTTCTGGGCAAAAACACATACGAGACACTAAAAACTCTTGGACAAGCCCCTTGTTCACCACTCCTCTACAGCTGGACTAACACTACCAACTGGTCCCTAGGGCAGTACATGGGGAATGCCACCTACACCTGAAACGTGTGCCATGACAGACTGCAACTGTCCTCTCATTCCACCCCTTATGCAGCTCTCTCAGAAAAGAAATTATCCACATTTAAACGTGAAAAGGTTAAATGTGAAAATCTTGCAAATTAAGGATAGCTTCTGCAGAAATTGTTTTTTGGGGGAAAGGCAGTATATAACCACCATGTTTGGTTTTTTATTCCAACCACCATCTATTTTCCAAGGGAGATACTTATTATTTTGTTGCAGTATTGTCATGATTGTTATTATATTGACACTTATTATTTTGTTTATTTTTTAAGAATACACAAAGGCAGGCAAAGCTTCTGAAAACTCTAACTCCCCCATTAGCATCTGCCTTTTCCCAAGGCTGAACTGTGTCAGCCTACCAGAACACAATCTTGAAGAAGCTAAAAACTTCAGAAAGAAGCAATTTCAGACCAAATGAAAGAAAGTTCTTTATCATAAGTAACTTTCATGTCGTGAAACATTTGGGGCTTCCCTATCTATGCCAGCAGCAAAACAAACATTTATTAACTAGAAGCATTCACATGAGAAATGCAAGAAAACTCACACTAGCATGTGTTTGATACATACTTTTCTCCAGTGGTGAAGAGGAAACTGAATGTGACTTCTGAGCAACACCGAAAAGATCTCTGTTAGCCTCCATTTATGAATGACAGAGCTGAGACAGCAACTGCTCTGGTGTTAAGATATTTCTAGGAAGTGTTACATACCTGGTAACTGGCCTGCAGATTACTAATAATGCATCATACTGTTTTCCCTCAGTTCTTCTGTTCAAGAAGATTGTTTTGCCCCTTAGCCCCTTACCTGGGCATGAGATTATAGCTGCAGTGTGACAAAGGAGCTATTTCTTAAACCAATTGATAGAGAACACCTAAAGATACTAGCAACTTGGGATTTAGATATCCCCTTTCCTTTGAGAGGACTATAAAGTCAAAAGAGGAGACAAACTGCATTTCACATACAGTGGAGTTATATATGCAACACACACCAGGAGGCTACACTTTCTATTTACCAAGGTAAAGACATAAAAAGAGCATATATATCATGGAGTAAGCAATGTAGCTAAATACAATGCTGACACTGTACAGGAAAAAATATTCTCAAAATTTCCATACAGAAATTAACAACTGAAGGACACAGCCCAAAATATTGACCTAAAGAAAAAAACTACATAAAAACCCCTTCCTGTGCTGAGCCAGAAAGTCCTGGTAGGCAAGCACCCACCAGCCCACCAGGACTGGGACCTTTCCCTGTCACTATCCTACTGCACCATCAGAAAAAAAAGATTCATCCCCACTTCGTACTTGAAAAAAGCTTTCCAAACCTGCTGACCCCACTTCATCCCTACAGAGAGATTCCAGCCTGTGCATCACCTGCATGTGGCCCAAGTCATAGGACAGACTGAGATTTAGGGATGCAGCCTGTCCCCACAACTTCCAATAGCCTATATGCAGTCTCAGCCACCACACAGCCTGTTTTCGACCGGCATTGGCAACACTTGAAGGTCTCTTTAACCCAAACGAAAACCTGACATTCAAAACTGATGTTTGGGCAGAGCTCTGCTCCTGAAAACAGGGCACTGGGACACCACAGGGCTGTGCTGATTTCAGCTCAGGAAGGCACAGACAGACACTGTCACTGGTTTGTAAAATCTTGTTCTACCTTTACCCAATTGCTTTAGATAGAGTTGCTAAGTACAAGCTCTCTTTCTGCTTCCACATCCCTTTGAGCTCTGAGAGCAGTTGTACCTGGCATTTCTGTGACTCTTAATACCAAGGAAGAAAACAACTCCCTTTTGTATGCAGACCACCTGTACAATCTGTTAACCTTCTGGCAGCATTTCCATGTATAAGCTTGTGAGTGGTCACAAAGAACAAACCTATTATAAAAGAATATCTAAGACAACATCAGAGCTGCATCCAACTTTAACTGTAATTGAACTTTCCTCCATCTTAACTTGTTTCTATTTACACAAGAGATCTGATTTCCTTTGACAGACAGATCAGACCACTAGTACCCAGCTAATGGCTTCAGCAAGAAACCATATCTGACTATGTACATTTGCTATCCAAACTCTAAGAAAGTAAAAGGGGTTCAAAGGAAAAATCATTATATTAATTTAACTATTTATTTCAGCACACTCTAATCCAGGATGTATTTCACTAGTCTGTAAAGATAATAAAGGAGGAAGCAATTTAGCTGTAATAGGACTCTCTTGAACTTCAGTAATATAATTAGCAGATAATTAGGATGCCTGATGTGTGGATCAACAAAAATAAATGTTTCCACAAAGCTTTAGAGAATTTACCTGTTGAATATTTACAGGGTTGTTGCATTGCTGTGGTATACCAGTATACAGCCACACTGATTTTGAAGAAGCCACAAGCTCTCTGATCTCCTCAAAAAAGAGCAAACTATTTCAAAAAATGGAGACAATTCTTCACCTGGTATAAGGTTCTACTGACCTACCATGAAGTTTGTTCAAGTTATGACAAAAATAAATCAATGGATTTTACAAAATATAAGGGACAAGATAATCAGAGTTTAGAACATTGTTTAGAACATTGTAGTTACTTATTCCTTACTTTTAGCAATCAGGCTCTCCTACAGTTAAAAATATATGCACTAAGCTTTTCAAAAAAGAAACAAAAAAAACAAACAGAACAGTAAAAATAAAAAACAATGTTTCTGCCTTACTGTTTCTTCTATAAGAACCTCTCAAAGAGCTGAACCTGACTTTGGTTGCTCAGCTCAAGAGAAACTGCTCAAGTGCTTTTAGAGAATGCCAACAAAAAAGAAGGCAAGGAGCGTTTCTCCTTCAAATACTGATATTTAATTGATGTCCTCATTTATTGACCGCTTTCATTGTCTCCTCCTGCAAACAGGAGTACAGTACTTCCCCTAAAGCTGAACATGGATGTCCACACAAATGAGTATGCTGTGTGTGTACACTGACCCACATAAACAGGTGATCTCTTTTTAAATGTCACAACCCTTCCTGTAGGTGGGTAAACAAAAATGCTACTTCAGTGACTTTGTATTTTCTATCTGATTCCGAAAACATGATCTACAACACCATTGTATCCTCCAAATTCTAATAGTGGAGTTGAAGTGTGCTTAGTATAAGAGCTTCACCATGCAGTTGCTTCAGCATAATGACAAGTTGAGTAAGCATCTTTTATAAATAGAGCTTGGGGATCCCCTGCCCTGTGGAGCTTGACTTTTATTTGTTTTTCTTTAAGTTGTTAAGACAGAAATACCATGGGCAGGGAAACACAGCTGCCTGGAGAAAACAGCCAAAATTTGCATACCAGCCAAACTGATAGACTGTACTTGTGCTGTCAAGGTGGTCCAAGATGACACTTAATAACATGATGAAACACGCTGGGGTATATACTCATCCCTAGGGGAGTAAGACATAGGTCAGCACACAGCAGCGCACACACTATGTGCCACACACAAATACCATTCAGCACTCTCCAACAGGTTGCCAGTCTGGTGACAGAAATGTTTCAAAGGTCCAGACCAGCTCCTTACAAATCTTCACTCACCCAAGCCCCAGGAGGGGATGACTGCTCTTTCAGAGCATTTTCCACAGAAACAGAGCCAATGGCAGAAGTGAGGAAGGAGCCAGCCCAAAGGGGGCTGCAGAACACAGGAATGGCAGGACACCTGTAACAAGTTGGCCTTAAGAGTGAAAATTCAGCTCTGGAGAAGTAAATCAGCCTCACAATGCCTGTAACCATCCCATTGCAGTACAGCGTTTTACATTTCTCCCAGCCTCTTATTTAATACTTCCACAGAAACCAGTTCTTTGAAATGTTCCATAAGACAATTTCAGTTGAAGCAGGAGTAAAAATGGAATGGGTGTACACACTGCTGTGTGCATTTCCTGAAAAGGGGGAAAAGCTGAATAGATACAATGAGATACCTAAACAATTAGGGAGCTATTAAATATTGAATTCATAAAGTCATCACATGACAAAAAGAAAAAATTATTAAAAAATTAAAGCAATATAACTAGGGCAAATTTAGATGGCAAAATCCTTAGCAATAATATATATTTACATTTAACTCTATGATCTGACATACAAATACACTAATTTTATTTCAAGTACAAATAAAGCATCTCACCTTCTCAATGTTGTAGCCTTGACTACAAAATCACATAAAGAAAAATGAAAACAATATTTTAAATATACTATATCTCCACTCCTGGTTGATTTGCTATATAGGAGATAAAATATTTATTTATTTTAATTGAACTGTAGAGTATTTTGATATTTTGTATATCAGTACAAAGAGGAAAGAGACACAACTGTGAATCTAACAGTGGGGAAGTGATGGGAATGGAGGAGGAAGAATATAAACAAGGTTATCCTGAATTGAACCTCAGACAGCACACAACCTATACAATGGCCACCTAGAAATGCAAAGAGGAACAAAAAAGTCCACAATCCAATGTTTGGCAATTAAGGCACATCTCTTTTGATGTGGCACTTTTCCTGCAATAAATTTCCTGCTGGAGATACTGGCAGTCACATATGATGTATCTCCACAAGAAATCCTTGGCAATAACCACCTTTTAGAAAGATATTCAAACAGTTGAATATGATCTTGAAAGCTGACTCAGAAAAAAATTCAAATGCGTATGCTATTGTTAAAGCTTTTCTTGCATAGTCTTTATCCTCAGTGGGATAATTTACATTTTTTGGTAACTACTGTTCTAAAAATAAAGGAGAGGAGGGGAAGAGATCAACAGTGCACTGTACAAACCAACTTCTTTTCAGTAACAAAAATGTAAGAAAGTTAACATTACATTTGTTTAATTGTTAGTTAATGAGAATTTTCTCACTAGACCTACATGTAAGATGTAGGATGATGGAAGAAGCAGCAGTTTTATCAGCCATTCTTAGCAACCCCTGAAAGACATTTCTATTCCAGAACATCATCAGTAGGTTAGCTACAAGTCAGTCTGGTAGCTTTGCCTCTTGTTAATGTTACCTAACACTTGTTATTGTAAGACCATACACTTTACTGTTTATTTTTTTTACCCAAACATTAGCCATCTGGTCTGTCCTCTCTCTGCTCTTCTCTCCCTCCTGGGAGGCAAAGAGGCAGTCAGGGAAAGATAAGGGGGAAAACGGTTCTGTTGTGGAAGAGAGAAATATTGCTTTCTCCCTCTTCTCCTCTACCAATAGCTAGAAAATATAGCTACCGAAACAGAAAAACTTGAGGTTTCTAATACACGTTCTCTCCAGCACATGAAGTTAAATCTGAGTTTGTTGAAGTCAACATACTTTTGATGCCAGCAAATAACCAACAAAATCATGGTCAAAATATGAATTCCCATACAAGACCTTGACCTTTCCCTGCCTTCCTTAGGGCAGTACCAGCAGTGCCAAGAAGTTCACGACACAGGTTCACTTAAGTCTCCCCAGAAGCCCTGCACCCAGCCCAGGATAACAAGCTGCAGAATTTGACCGAGTCCTTTTCAGAAAGCTTTGCAAGCTGAACGCAAGTCTAAGAATTCTATGGTATGCTTAATTAAGACACACAGAACTGTGCATCTGTGAATTGCACTGCCCATCACTTCTAGGCTGTGATTACATCTTTCAATACTTCACCCTTTAGTTGCATGCAGCATGGTGAGAAGCGTGCTGTCACCCATGGTACAAGCTTTGCAGGTCCTTCTCACTCAGCATCTAATCCACACAGGGGACTGAAGTAGCAGGACCTAAACTCCGCAAGCAGTTATCTCAATTCAGCCTTTTCTTCTCCTACGGTTTGTATGATCCAGAAAAGACACACAAATAAAAAGCTCTGAAATATATCATAATAAAAGCTTTGAAGTCTACTACAATTACACTGTTCGTAACTTTTGAAAGTTTAAGTTTTAACCTTGACTCTTTCAAAGACTTTCTGGATGTGTAATTAGGCATTTAAGCTACATATACTTTCCTTATTTAGTTCCCCTTCCCTTAACCTCCTTCTACATTTATCTAGTCAAAAAATGAGTACTTTGAAGCAGAGATTATCCTTTTTAAGTATTTGGAAAGTACCTTGCATGTAAGCATATAAAAGAAATAATAATAGAAATAATGCTTTGTTTCCACTTTTATACTCCTTCCTTTTGGTGTTAACAGCCAAAGACCTCCAGGAAGGTAACTGCAGATTCTAGCCCTATTCATGTATGTGGTGTCATGCAATATGCTTGCCTCCTGCCCTAATTACCTTACTCTATTTCAATCTCTTTCCCAAGCAGTTGTCCATCTGTTGCAGAAGTATTTTACCTCTGCTCAATTGACCCGTCCTCTAGGAGTGAGCCTGTATTGAATTAACTCAGCTTCATTTCAACCCAGGTATCTGTTTACAGCAGCACAGAAGGCTTCCCCAATAACATCATCTTTTTTTTTTTTTTTTCCTAAAGCAATGAGGAAATCCAAGTGCTCCTTTTGGATATGAAGGTGACCAAGACCACTCTACTCTACATATATATACACCCACTTACACATTTCTTATTCTCAGAAACAGGCATTCCCTTAGAGAGGGATGGAAGGGAAGGGTGAGTAGAGTGGGGGGTTTTTCCCCTTGAGTTAGCTTAGTAGCCTTGAGAGTATTTCTGTATTCTCAGATTTCATTTTTTGTGCCAAATACCCTACTGTAATATCGGGGAAAGTCTTCAGCAAATTTAACTGCCTTCACAGCTGCTCCTTCGGAAAACAGAAGGATATGGAACATGGCAGCATCCAGCAGCAATCTGTATCACAATTTGCTCAAGGTAAATTGCTCAGATTCAGAAATACAGGACTCAGCTACAAACTTTTAGCCTCTTCCTTCCCACCAATGTAGACATTTGTTTACATGCTTCTAAAGTTGTCAATATTCAGTGAACACATGCCACATAAAATACTCTGCTGATTAAAATCAATGCAATGAGAACATACTCAGCATTAAAACAAGCTTTGCAGAATCCCTTGAGGAGAACTGCCACTGAACAGAAATGTTCCATCCAAAATTTGAACAGGAGACCTTATTTACTCTTCGACTGTTGATCTCTACCCCAACAAGGTTTATATTAATTTTATTCCACCCTGAGATTCCACCTTGGAGCTCCTTGCATTTTTGAACCCAAAAATCTATAGAGCAACAACAAAGGTAGCATAAATGCTTCACATCTGTACGTGCTAGAAATGACATATAGGCTGTACCAGCTTCTCAGCTGACTTACAGAAAAATTAGTTTGCACAGGCTGAAGATCTGATTCAGCACATGCAGCTGTTCCTAAACTTTGGATGCCAAGTCAGGTCAGCAGTAATTAAATATCAGGCTGCAGGGACAGCAGAAATTCAATTTTATCCAGGATCTACAGAGTGAATATAGCAGTCTGTAAATGCAACCGAAAGCAAAAAGTGTGGTTATTGCAATGTTCATGTATATTAAGTAGGAATTTTATAGAGGAGATAATGTATTGCTGGATAGCAGTCCTTTCCAGTCTTAAATCCCTTCCTAGAGACTAGCAGAAAATAAATACCTGTCTAAAGGGATTTTTATTAAATGTGATGTATTAAACTAACTTTAATGCAGAACGGTGCAAAATAGCACTGATTTCCCAGAGCACATTCTTTATAGAACACAGTTTTGAAAGCATGCACTAATCTCCAAATTAACATCCATAAACACCCTTGTGCATAAAAACAAAAGCTGCAGAGGATTTTTTTTTTTCCCCCTTGCGGAAAGCAATGCTTATACCTCCTGAGCAGCTTTATATTTCTGATACACCTATCAGATTTGCAGATACTTTTTGGGAGTTTCCGTGGTAAAGTGATCTCTGTACACAACAGTGTATCAGCTGCCCTCTCCCCTCACTGGTAATTGTCCTCAGCACCCTCATACTCTTCTGTGCCATTACGGGACAGATTTACACATGAAAACAGACTGTGCAGCTTTAGGATTTTCAACCCATTTCAAATGGGAATTCAAAATTACTGAGCAACCAAGTAATAAAACTGAAGTATCAGCACATTGCCTGCTGGTGAACAAGCACCAGTGACTGAAGCGAATAGCCCTAAGACACTGCAAAGCAGAAAGGGAAAAAAAGAGCAGATCTTAAAATACGAATATTTGACAAATAAATTGATTGGTTTTCAGATAAGCTAAGCTCCCAGAGCTTCAGTAGAAATTAGTGCAAGTTTCTGGCTGGAAATGGGAAAAATCTCTCCAGGGAGTGTAGAGAACTGGAGGACAAAGAGATCAGGAGATTTAAACATGTTTAGATAAAGCAGGACTAGGAAAAAATTCTCTCAACAGAACACTTTTACTGGTTTGGAGGACATTCACATTTTGCACAGGTGAATGCAGACTGCTTTTTTCCTAACCCTCAGAAGTTTAGCATACCTGAAAAACACTAAAATTTTGTTTGTTTTTTTTAAACAGGATATTCATCTTTTGTAGCTAAAATTGAGGAGCGCATAAAACATCTTATAGCCCTCTGTGCTTGGAGTCCACCTCCCTCCTGTGCCAGGACACAGACTGCGATTACTGATTCAGCAAGCAGTGGAGTCAAGAAGAAATACCCACATGACTGGGAGGATGGAAAAACATGGTGGAAAGGTGGGAGGCAGCACTCAGCAAGTTCCCCTTGGAAACCATAACCTGAATTGAGCTAATCCTCAACACACAGTGGATCCCTCCAGCTCCCCTGAATCACCAAACTGAGTCAGAAAGCTATTGCTGTGCTTTATTTTGCTCCCCATACGTGCACAAGGCGTGACACTGGTGGTTGCGACACCACATTGACCTTTCTTACACCCTGATTATTAAAAGTCATCAGCAGGCTCAATGAATTACTGGACCTTTCCAAACAAAAAGCATCCTCAACAAATATCTGCAGAAAATTCTTGCATTCAGGCCTTGTGAATGTACCACCATGAGGAAGAAGAGAAAAATCACCCCTGCAAGCGCTGCATCTTCAGCAGTTCAACACGAAGAGGGGAAAGCACATTAAAAGAGGAGTGGTGTTATTTCTTATAAGGTAATCAGCTCATACAGCAAAGACCTGTTTTCTGTCAAATTATACTAATTATTCCTACTAAATAGCATTAATTAAAATTTACTGGTCATATTCAAGTAATTTTACCCAAATGATCTCAAATCTTTAGCCAAACATAGCAAACTTTTTCTTGAGTCTGTTACGAATCCATGAAAAATCAGTGATGAGCAAGCAAAAAGAGGTATTAGTTACATTTTGATTAGAATGAAAAACAGATGTGTGGTCATTAATCACATTCAAGTTAAGACAAGCCCACCCTGGCACAATGAAGGTAAGGGTTAGTTCTGGTTCTTTCAATACACCTGAACATGCATCAGGTTACACCTTTGTTTTCACATCAGAAGAGATGTATTAGGGCAAACTCAGACCTTCATTAACCCTTCAGAAAATCCAGAGCTACAATTATATCCAATTTATACGTTCAAAATTTTAATTCAGGGTCTAGCTAACTGATCTGATGCATGGGCCCCAAGTTGATCACCACAATTCTAAAGAATGTGAACAAAAACGGTACATGGAAAGGGAGAAAAGTTTGAGTAGCTAAGAATGAACAAAAGAGGTGAGAGTTTCAACTGTGAAGAAATGCCAAAAGAGCATCCAGTACTGACTGACTGAGTGATAGAAGTGTCAGGTGAAATTCAGTGCAGAGAAGTGCTATATAATTGGTGTGGGGGTTTACGGTTTTGGGTTACTTGGCTTTTTTGTGGGTATTTTGTTTTTTGTGGGGTTTTTGGGGCATGGGGGGGGGGTGGTGGCTATTTTTTTTTGTGTGTGTGTGTGTGTTTGTTTGTTTGGGTGGGGTGTTTTTGTTTGTTGGTTTGGTTTTCTTGGTTTTTTGTTTTGGTTGTTTTTGCAAATCACCCAAACCTTCCATATAATGACATCCTTGAATTGTATTTCATCACTCAGAAGCTGCTCAGGTAACAGCAGTTCTGTAGCAACACTGCTTTTTAACTGTTTCAAAGCAAAATAATCCTGGTAATTATTTTAAAAAGAATACAAAACAGAGAAGAAAGCATCATCACAATACTGTTTAAAGAAATTGTGTACTCATATTTTCCAATAGTGAGTACATGTGAGATCCTCAAACACTGTACATAATTCTCTATCTTTTCCAGTTTTGCCATTAATCAACCTTGTCATGGCAGGTAACTGTGGAGATACTTTAAGGAAGCACAACACAGTGCAGACAATCCAGCTTCCACTGGAGGAAGGACACCTAGGCCACTCCTAAATCCTTTATAGGCATTTCCTGTCCTATATGGGGATTTCCACCCTGTAAAGAGATAACCTGGTGAGAGTATGGGAGGGGAACTGAGAGAGATGACTATTGAACTTTCAGCAGAAGGCAAAGAGCTGGGAATTTCTTTTCCAATATAGCTACAGGGTATCAAATTAAAGTTTCAAGCCCAAAATAGAAAGAGCCTCTCCCTTGCCCAGATGCAGCTGAACTGTTTGAACTCATACCTGTGATATTTTCTATACACCAAAAGTTTGAAGGGTGTCTGAGACAGTTGGAAAGGTTCCCAGAAGGAAAATCCACATAGGGTGACCAACTGTGAAGACACCACGTTTGTGTCCCTAAAGCACAAAACTGCCAGAGGCTGGAGAACACTCTGGTGAAATACTGGCAGTCTTTTTTATATTCTTCACTTCAGCAGCTGTTAGCAGCTGTTGCAGAAAGAAGCAGGAAGACTGGGGAACTGGCCTAGATGAAACTTCAATCTTATCTAGCAAGGCTATTATGTTATATAGCCCATTTGCGATTCATTTCATGCTTGCCTACTCTTTTTAAAAACGGGAAGATGAAAATCTATCAGAAGTTACCCATTGGGAATAACATAATTAATTTCTCTGAAATAATTCTCTACAAAATAAAGCAATCACCTTCATAGTTTCTTTTGATCAGTCAGGACAACATAAATTAGTTCTGCGCTTACTTGCACTATACCTGTACACCAGATGTGCTTGCAAGTCTATTTCATGAAAGCACAACAGCAAGACCATGCATATACAACTTCTCTACAAACAATTGCTTCCTAAGGATGGTGAAGTTATTTACCACTAAATTATTATCTTTCCTAATCCACAAACTAATGCTGCAGGGTTGGGTAGCATATTATTCTTTCTACTTAGTTGCTAGGGGTTAGAAAGTGGTTTCCTTTTAGAAACTTTCTACCAAGAAGTGCTCCCACAGATCCTGCCTGTAGGCTCCCTGCTTTCTACCTGCACTGTCTCCAGGCAAGAGACAGTAACATTCTTCCTACTGCACCTGTAATTCATCTGCAAAAAGGAAAAGTGTAACAAGTTTCATGAGACAGTCAGAGAGAAAATATATATAAAGAAAGGTGGCACTTTAAAAAAACCTCCAAAATCCAGACTGGAATTTTCCAGAGCTGGGAGAACCAAGTATCCCCAACTAAACAGCATTTGTTTTGCAGCTGTCCAGAGATGTTCATTCATTTTCTGGAAACTTAAGCAGCACAACATGCCCTTCCTAACTGTGGAGCAGCCAAAATACCAGGCAGATATTCAAATCAAAAGAACATGGAACAATAAACATAAGATTGAGATAACTGGGCTATTCACTAACATGTCTTCAATGAAAGTCTTCTGAATCAAAATGCAAAAGAAATACCCATTCTCAGGAGAACCCATTTTTGCAAGAAATTTAATCTCCTTATATTTGATCAAGACTGTCAAGGAAGTGAACCTGAGAAACATAATCCTAATTACCTCAAAAGGGAATAACTGACCAGGTCAGGCACACTTGAGGAATCCAGAGAACATGAACATTGCCTTGTTCCCCAGCATATGTTTTGTTCAGTCTCATTAAATCCCCCGACAGCCACAAGCACACTGCTCACTTTACCAGCCATGAGGCAGTGGCTCAGGAGTCTCAGGTTCAGAGGAAGAAGCCAAGCACTCTGTTGCACACACACCTCCCTCTGCCTCATGAACACCACGGGACTACTGAAAAAGCACTAAACCAACAGAGAGAAATGGACACGGCTGCACAGGCCAGTGCTGGACAGACCAAGGCATGGGTGAATGCTGAAGGGGGCGATCAACACCAGTTTAAATCAGCCAAGAAACTTCTTTGTAACACTAAAACAACTCAATGTCCGAATTGGATATGGTGCTCCAAAATGACACACATCTACAAGCAAATACTCCATCTGCAACAGCTGCTTCTGCTGTGAAATTAGAGGTTGACAAAAGCAAATATAGGAGTTTCCCTGCATAATTCTGATGTTACTTAACCCCAAGGAATTAATGAAAAGAAAGGGTGGTCAGATAGGCATTTGGGCTCTCCGTCCAAGCAGTGTTACTGTTTTTCTTCCTAAAGAAAACAAACTAACCTTGGTAAGAAATACTAAGGTTCTAATACACTTTATGTACTATCACTGAGGTAAGAAAAATTAAAAGCAATGTTGTCATGTATGTGCAAGCATGTAAGCAGCAGCAGTACAGAACCCAAGAGATACAACAAGGTCACTGAGATATAGCTGAGTCACTGTAATGCTGGCTGTGATATAACATAAGGAAGGCAGAATTGACAGGTGTAAGTCACCATTTCACTATCTAACAAGACAACAGGGTGAAAGGGGTGAATGCTGACATGTGCCACAGACACCTCCGATAAGTTATCTCATTTAGATGCCCAGGACATGCAGCTGTCCTGAAAACAGATCCCTCGTTTTCTCAGTAGGGAGAGGGCAGGTACAGCTACAGCCCACAAAGTGACTCTCTCCTTCCTCCTTTTCCTCATTATTCACAGAAAACATGGAAAAGATCTTTCCAGCTGGGACCTAAATGCCAAGTACAGATGACTTGACCCTCAAAAGGACAGACAGGCAACAACAGCCTGTGTGCACAATGCCTGGGCTGCCTGACCGCCTGACACAGACCCATCCATCAACAGGTGGCACAGGCAGGCAGCAGCCACCACCAGAAGCTGCCAGCTGCATGGGGTCAGGCTCAGGAGATGATCAGGCAATACAGAAAAGTAACAGCAGCAAGGGGAAAGACACAAAAAGAAAATAAATCCTTTAGCGTTCGCAGCTTGGCACATAACATGGCAGGCTGCACAATGCAGGAAGCTGGTTGCTTCCTCTGAGGGCCCTCTTGTCAGAAAGACCAGAGTAAAGCTCTTAACTTTCTCTTCCCTTGGGAAGGGATGCAGATGCACATCTGATCACCAGGAAACTGGGTGGTAAACAAAGCATCAAAAAGCACCATCTCATTTGAGTGCAAGACTGGTGTTCCATAAGGGTAGAATGGACCAACATTCATTCCAAACCACCTTATGGGAGGTGAGGATTTGCCAGAAAGAGTCTTGTGCTCCTATGTTGATAATTTCTGCCTCAGTCTTAGCAAACAACTTGGGTAAAAGTGCAGAGCAGACATGTTCTCCATTTGCTTCTGCATATATGATGGGTCTTAGAGCTAGTGGAGCCTGAATCCCTGAATCTTACTCCTCCTACCAAACTTCATTCCAGCGTAACTTCAGAGGAGTTATTCCAATAAGTAAATTTACATATACAAATAACATATTAGATCCTGACAGAAACTAGGGAAAATAAATCAGTCCAGTGATATTCAGAGCTTGGCAAGGAATCAATTTTCAATAAAAACTGCTGTCATTCAAGAATGACTATCATGATTCTGAAGAGAGAAACCAGAAGACAACAATGGAGTCTCAGCCAGGCAGTTCCTCTCCCTAATCTGTTTCCTTTATGGTCAATGGAACAAGAGCAATTCAGGGCAGGAACATAACTGAGATGCTCTGATGCACCCTCTAGGCAGGCTCTGCTCCCCGATGACAGAGGGGGCCCAGTGGCTGACACAGCCACCAAGCAGCATGCCTGGCATGATTGGGAGGTTGACAACAAGAGGACTCCTGGCAGTGATACAGCAGCAAAGCTTCACCTAGAAACAGTTATTACCTACACAGTCAAGAGCGGCTGGAGCAGTATGAGGAAGAAGAACCACACCCAGTGCCTCTCAGGTGAACTAGGGCTTGCAAGAGTCTTTACCCCTTTCCTGGCACAAAGGAAAAAGGGGAGAACTAAGTCCCTGATGTTTTCTTGTTGTTCAGTTTGGGATTTTGGTTTGGGGGGGTTCTTCTGAGGCTTGGGTGTTTAGCGTTTTTGGGGGTTTTTTTTAAGAGTAAGAATGGGGGTTCTCAGTCTTCTAAAACAGATACAGTTACAAAAATACTTGGTCTCTGTAGCACTTCCTGCTTTTCTTGAATTTTGTTTTGTCTTTTCCTACAGACAAAATTTAGGAACTGTTTTTGGGCACTCCTGTGTTTGATTTGCTCCCACTTCTTGCCTTCCCGACAAGCATCCCCAGGGGCCAGCTGGAAATAGCACCCAGCGCCCCAAGGTAACAGGCAGCTACTCAAACAGGTACTGCCAACTCACAGATGGTCCCCTGGGCCCTGTTACATTGGTACTAAAATTGTATGTATTTTACCAGCTTTAAAACACAAAGATTCAATCTCAGAGCTGTTAGGTTAGAAAACCTCCTCCTAAAGTCCTAGTAAGGACCTGTAGATGACTGAATGTCAGCCTGAAACGTGCAACATACAGAACAGAAAACCACACGCAGCACCAGCAGTACGCATAACACAGGAAGACCAAGGTGACAGCAATGTGCAGACCACTAACCTCAGAGGGGAAATACAGGAGACCCAGTCACTGCTACCAGAGTGCCCCACAGTCTGTCATCTAGGGTAGCTATTGCTGCTTGTGTACTCATCACCTGTACATGTGAGCTCACACCCAAGGCGGTAAGGGGCTGCTCAGAGCATCCACACAGCTCCCATTTCCCAGGGTACACCAACCCTGAGAATACTGCAGTAGGACCTGGCTATTCCAGCAAAGATAAAGGGATGATTTTATTTCCTCACCCACTCTTTTTGGATCACAAGTATTTTTAATATACTGGGAATGTTAACATATTCCTCATTAAAAAAAAAAAAAAAAAGAAAGAAAATCAATAGTTTTTAATATACTGTTGTTGGAATAACATGGCAGAACTCTCTTGTGAGGGTTTTTTTAAAGCCTTCCTGGTTAGTTACATATGATGATGGACTTTTCATGCAAACATGCCCATGTTTTTTATTACAGCAAGTTTTTTCCTCAGTGCAACACCAAGCATTTCAGCATAGCAGCATGGAGGCAGGGGGTGTGGGGGGGTGCGGGGTGGAAACAAAAAGGTAGGGAAGCCTTTTCTGATGGAGTTCAGGGAACCAGTCATGCGTTCTCTGAGCAGCAAGAGGCAGAAAGTCAGTGACAGCTGGCTGCTGGTTGCCAGCATCATCACCATCCTCCCCTGCCCAGAACAGCTCATGTGGTCCCCATACCCTGCAGGAAAAGGTCTACTGTTAAAAGGTCTGAGGAAAACTCCAGCCCTCAGGCACGAGTGAGATGAGCCCCAGGCCTCCTCCTGTGCCCAACCTGCCGAGAAGCTTTCCACACTCTCAGCTGTCCCTACTTTACACAAAGTCAAGAAGTAAGCAAATCTCTCCAGTGGCATTTGATGCTGAACAGGCTTTTAAGTGTCCATTGAACCTAAATTTAGGATTATGGGAAGAAGTAAGGAACACATCCAACACTTTTATTTCACTGTTCAGCACAGAAACAAGTTAACATGACACACCAGTTTTAGACATTCTGGAGTTATAACTGGCCCTTAAAGCTGAAGAGTAATCCTTGTTGAAAGTCACAGGGAGAAATAAACCTGCAGAAACAAAGACTACTTTTTAAGCACAGAGTATACCAACACACTTCTCTTCATGTTTTAATAGTAAGACCAGAGATAAATATTTAATGCCTGAAAGGTTAAAAGAAACCTGATATATAACTTCATACATACCAGACTCATCTCAAACTGCTAAATATGAATTGACATGGTTTATGACATCCTACATCTTACAATAGCATACTGCTCAGCCACTGTAACTGCTAGGGTTCTAAATAAGGAGGTTGTAACTTTACCTCTTGGGAGCCTAAATTTTTACTTGCCTTATTCAGTCTTAAGCAGGAAAAGAAAGACTTAAAGGAACTGATATCATTATTAAAATACAGATGTTGTATATAAAAAAAAACTCCACCAAACAACCAAGCAAAAAATGCAACCCCCACACTCAGAAAAGGGCAGCTTATGATTAAAAACACTTGAAGACAGGAAAAGCTGTGACATTAAGCTAGTCTTCTGCATTACATAATATTGCCAAGTAAACATTGCCATCTCTCTCTCCCTTTTCCAGACAGAGATACCATGATTTCCTCAATTTCATCAAGCTCATACAAGTACAAAACTACACTGACAATGAGTAGTAGTTCTTCCACTGCTCCTAAGTACATCTGACCATGGCACTTCTAAGCGCAACGTGAGGATTTCATCTAACTGCTTCCAAAGATACTGTCACAATATTTTGCTTGATAGTAAGTGCTTTATTCTTGACACTGGATGGATTTGGTGAATTACCCCACTTGAAAGTCTTAGAGAAACCAGCGCGTGTTACATTAGGGTACTCTGCCACCTATTTAAGTAATGCTCCTCAGTCTCTGAAGTATTTCTTTCAAGAAAGAAAGAAAGAAATTGAGAGGCAGACAATTTACAAATTAAACCATCTTAATTTCTACAGAAATAAAAGCAGCTGCACATGAAAAAGATGAAAAGAATATAAATGAAAGAGGAATAGGATAGCTGAAGGCAAGGAAAGAACATTATTTGAATGTCACAATGAAAATCAACAACAGAGAGCAACCATTTCTTGACTGTAGAATTATGATATACTGCATTTACCATTAAATACCATTGTGGAAAAAAGTTAATAAACCTTATGAAAAATCAGTCCAACAGCATTATTAAACCTCATGTATTTTATACTACCTTCCACTGTGAGATCTTCCAATGGTAACAAAACTTAACTTTCCGTATAGTCTGGGTAAGGACTGAAACAACATAACTCTGATCTGAAAATATACTTGAATTTTCAGGAAGTTGACAAAAAGTTGGTAAATGGCATTCGTTTGAAGCATCAATGACCATGAGTTTGCATATTTTGCTCACCATTTTAAAAAATAAACAGTATGACAATGTTCAACCAACCATCTTCTGATTTTGCATTTCAATGACAGAGACACATACTCTTTTTTAAGCTAATATGAAATAAACCATCATAAGGCATCAAAAGCATACATGTAATGATGAATTTGGAAGAGAAGGGAAGCCTTTTTCCATAGTAGCATGATTCCCTGCTTTACGAACTAACACCACTTCTGCCCTTTTATTACACTACATCTACATGTCCATGCACCTTAGAACACCTGAGGGATGCAGCAACTGTATCTACCCTAATTCCACTTGAGCAAAATTAGCATCCATCTGCCTTCCTTACAAACAAGGCTAAATCAGTGGCAGGGCTGAAAACATCTCAAAGAAATACCAACATTTTCTATTCCAATCCCATAGCTTTTAAGTAGCAGTTCCTAATTTCTCTTCCACAGTTTAGGTGCTTAATTTTGTTTTGCTGTTTTAAGTTCTGCAAAGTAAAGCTTAAAACAGGACAAAGTGTTGCAAAGTTTCAAGAGAACTAATCTGAATCCAATTCATTCATTTGGTTTATATCTTCTGTATAGAACAGGTTTACATGGAAGCAGAAAACCAATCATTCTGCTCTTTCCAAGTGTAATGCTAATTTATTTGAAGCTATTTAATATGAATTTAACGCCCCCCGCCTAATTAAGGGCTTGAACATGCTGTGCTTCAGTCTACAGCAAAATGAGTTCAACAATCTGAACGCTGACCACAAGTGGAAAGACTACTTTGTCTGTCAATGCAAATATCTATAAAGTAAGTGGGAATATCTATATCTATAAAGTAAGTGCAAATAACTAAAAATGGAAACTTCATGAAAACTAACAACAGCCATTGATTTAAGAAGCTGCATACAATTTTTTATTTTATTTTCCTTTTAAGGAAACTACACAAACTCTTACACTTACTGAAATTTAGGACACTCCTTGGATAGCGATATCCCCCACCAATTTACTATTTTTTAGGATACTCCATACTAATTTTCCTTCCTTGCTTTATGAGGAGATGGCTTCCTTTAAGGTATGATTGAAGATGATGGAGGAGTTTTTGTTGTTGTTGTAGTTCTTTTAGGAAACAAGACTTGTTTTATATCTCACTATGTTTTCAGAGTCAAAAGTAGATTCCTTCTCCCGTCCAGATTTTTACACATTGGGAAAAAAAAAAAAAAAAAAAGGCAAAATTGTCAAAAAAACCAAAACAAAACAAACAAACAAATCTGAAAGAGGATATCCCAATTCAAAGACACTTCTCACAATTTCTTCAGTAGTTCCCAGTGTGAGTCAAACCAGATAAGCTTTCACATTTTAACACAAAGCTTCCCAAGACAAGAAAAGCATCCCACTAGCACACCCCACAGCAGTCCTTTCAAAGCTGGAACTAGCCTATCTAAAGAAGGAACCTACCACTTTAATGTGGCAACCACTGTTAACAGAGGCTTTATCTGCTCCACAGCTTCTTGATTCTTCTTTCTACAAAGTCTATTTTAAATATTATAATTTAAATTAAATATGCAGAGATAAATCACGGAAATTTACTTGCTTTGTCTCAAATACCTTCTGAGATCCTACAGGACTGGCCCAGAACTTTCTCAGTGAGATAACAGAAGGCAAATGAAAAGTTATGGTTCATCCCCACAAAGGAGACTGACTAAACACATGCATGAGGAGTACAACAGAAGTCTAACATTTCAGTTTAAAGAGGTGTACATTTTTAAAGCAAACCCACAAGTTATTTATATGGATAGATTTTTCACAAAGTAATCTGATCTGGGAACCAGGGGACTTTACTTAGAGCATCTGTGTTCCACATTCTCAGGAAAGAAAATTTAAATAATCCTAAAAAGCTGAAAAAGGTATTTTTATCATAGCCTTTGCAGCTATTTCACGTTTCACTCAAACTGAAAGCTTGAGAGCTGAACCAGATATCTCCAATCATATCTGGAAGCAGGCCACAGTAAGTACTGTGTGCACTGTCTTAACTAGAACTCAAATTATTCTATTAAAAAATGCCTAACCCTTAAAAAAAATCCCCCCAAGCTTTGGCATTCCTTTTCACGTTTTTTCAATTTGTGTGATGTCAGTTTACATCTAATAAACATGTTGTTTATTATCCTCATTTAAGTCAGGACTTTTACCAAGTTACAGCAAGAGTCTTAGGAAGCATATCATGATTACAAATCCATAATGCATGCAGGATGCCTGTGTAGCACCATTAAATCCATTAATCACAGTCTTTTCAGTCCCAATTATGCTAAGAAGATATTCCACAAAGCAATTTCAACTCACCTCTCTCTCTCTCTCCTGTTACCATCAGTGCAAAGAAGGCAAAACCACAGCGCTTCCGACAAATTCTCAAGGCACCTCTTTTGTTCCCTTTAAATTAAATCCGAATTGGTTGCACGTTTTACTGAACTGTTAATGCTCTCCACATGTTCCCTCTCTCAAACTGAAAATGTTTTCTATTAGGAATGCCTAACATTGAACATAAAACTGTAAAATGTCCTTCAAACAACCCAAAGTTCCACTCTTTCATTGCAATGTATCACTACTTGCCCAAATGAAGAGCTCACAGTTCCACAATTAAGCTTCCTTTAGGAAAGCTTTTTAATAAGACTTGTTTTCTTAGTGTGTTTAGGAACTCCTTGACCAAAAGAAAGCTGTTTCTTTCAAAATCCATAAGCCAATACCTTAAAAAATTTTTAAAAAAATTATATAAAAAAAAATCAATGTTTTAAAGCATGAACTACAGAAACTTCACACTGTCCATGGCCATGAAAAACCTACCCTGGCGCTCAGCCCATGACAAATGCACATATGCCAGACAGATGAAGTAGGATAAAGATACTTGCAGGGAGAAGTATCTCATGTGGGACAGTACCAATTACATGGGCTGCAGGCACAACTCCGCTCTCAGAGAATGAAATGCAAACCTGGTTTTTCACATTTCCTTAACCATAATAGCACTGGCTTTTCTATGCTTCAGTGCTCTACTCATAAGAGGACAAATCACATTTTTTTCCCCCTTCAGTCCAGGTATCTTAACTTCTCTGCAACAAAGGGCCAGGTACAGATACAGACTCAAAATGCGACTTTTTGTTCACGAAAGCACAGTGGTTCCACCAAGGAGGAACTTGTCCCTTCACATGCCTGAGGTGCAAGTCCTCTTAGAAGGTTCAACAGATGCATAAAGAGTTGCAGGGCGTAATCATATCTGCTGTAATACATGCAACAAGTCCACATAATGGATAACAGAAGGGAAAACTGTACAAGGAAAAAAGGACTAGCTGCATAGTTCAGCTATTACAGGACAAATAAAAACAGCTGGCTTCTACTAGCCCCCCAGCTACAACTAGCTTACAGCTTTTCCCTCAGGTACCCCAGAACAATACAGGCTCAAGCAGATATTTATAGTTACATTTCATAACTGATATCAAGAATGAAGGGATATCAAGAAGATAATCCCAAGAGCTTTGTGGAAAGGCTGGGTTATTGGTGCTAACACTGCTGGTTAATGCATATGCCCTAATAACAGGGGCTAGAAACAGCCTCTGTGCAGCACAGCTGCCCTAGTGTCACAGACTTGGGAATAACCTGCTGCTGAGCACCTGTGGATGGATGGGCACGATGCAGATCACTTAAGAACTGTGTTCTGGTACCTCTGCAAATGCTCATGTGCAAAAGTCAATAGAATGGGATTATAAAATGGCTGCAACAATGAATATTGAAGCTATATTATATATTTAGTAAGACTCTTTCAATAATATACTTGCACACTGTTTAGAACCCTCGCTGGATCAAGCTATGAAATGCAATATACACAAATACCTATGCAAATTATTTTTAATCTATTGGCAGATAAAAGAAAGACTTTGCATAAATATAGGAAGGACTATAATCACACAAAATATGTAATTTTATAATGCAAAAACATTTTAAATAACTGACTGGGGGACTTTGTGTGTGTGTGTTGGTTGGTTTTTTTGGTTTGTTTGGCTTGGGCTTTTGGGGGCTTCTTTAATAACAAACTGACATGAAGATGTAGTAAAAGTTAAAATACTGCTTGCAATATTTGCTGACCTTCCAAACTGCAGTACTCCAAGTAATCCCAGGTTGATACGTGTACTCAGAATCACATCAACTTTTGTTATTTGCATTCTTCTTGTATTACATTGTATTAACAATTGAAGCTTATGTCAAACTTCTTTTGGCAGAATCATTCTAAGTCATTGTCATGGATCACTGTCCAAACATCATTCCCAGTACTGGTTGCAATGCTCCTGATTCAACATCAGAGGCATAAGCATCTTAGAAGAGGATATGGGTCTCTCTTGACCTAAGTACTGCATCCACATATGTATGAGCAAATGGTGTCTTTTCTCTCAGAAATCACCTCAGATTTCGAGAAAAAACTACCAAGAAGCAATGAACAGACAAATGAAGCAGGAGCTGCAAACAGAGCTGTCCAAGCAAGGACCTAATGGTTAAACCAAGTTATGCTGCAGGCAAAGTGGATCTTGCAAAGACTTTCAAAGCTTCACTGTCAAAATGTTGCTCTGACTAAACCTTTCCATTCAGTTTCAGGGGCTAAAGCTTTTGACACTGCTGGTGTTCACTTCGTATAGCTCATTCTCGTTTCCATTAAACTTTATCAAGGTTTCAGCTGAGCCCTGTAATTGTTAAATATATACAAACTAAAATTACATTAAGAAATAACTAAATACAAACAAAGTCATATGGTTGTCAAAAATACTAAAAAGACTTTTCCCACAGGGGTATTAACTTGTAATAAATGTGATTTGAACAAAAGGTCAAATTTGAAAGCTTGTGGGGAAAAAAAAAAAACCCACAGTTGACACTATCTGATATAAGGATGTGCTCACAGCTCAGGCAGCCAACTGCATCCTGGGCTGCATCAAAAAAGAAAAGGCCAGCAGGTCAAGGGAGGTAATTTTCCCCCTCTACTCTGCCCTTGTGAGACCCTACCTGGAGTACTGCATACAGCTCTGGAGTCCTCAGCACAAGAAGGAAGTGGACCTGTTAGAGCAGGTGCAGAGGGCAACAGAGATGCTCCAGCCCTCTGATCTTCTCTCCTGTGAAGACAGTCAGAGACCTGGGGCTGTTTATCCAGGAGAAGAGAAGGCTTCAGGACACCTCAAAGCAGCCTCCCACTACTTAAAGGGGCTTACAGAAAAAAGAGGGTGAGCAGCTTTTTATATGGACAGACGGCAATAGGACAAGGGGCAATGGTTTTAAAATGAAAGAGGGTAGATTTAGATTAGATGTTAGGAAGAAATTCCTCACTGTGAGTGTTGTGAGGCACTGGCACAGGTAACCTGCAGATACCCCATCCTGGATGTGTTGAAGGCCAGATTGGATGGGGCCCTGAGCAACCTGACCTAGAGGGTGGCATCACTGCCCACAGCAAGGGGTTGGAACGAGATGATTTTGAAGGTCCCTTCCAACCCTATCCATTCTATGATTCCTCTGCTAAGGTGTTTGAACATCAACAAGTGAAAAATACATCTACAATTTTCAATTAGTTATGTTCTCTGAACAAAACTGGTTTCAGCAATACTCTTTTGATATAAAAAAAAATCTGAATACTGAAATTTGTATTAAAACCACTTAATTGCCTATTAATTAGTCCTCATAATTAAGTCACGATGAAGCCAAAATGGGAAAAGAAGTAGAGTGATATTTAAAAGAAAATTTGTTCCTCCATGCTGAAAGTGAACATAAGAACTCAAACTGAAAGAAAAAAGAAAGTATTAATTCATTAAATTGAGTGAGCTGTTTAAGAGTGACTGGATAGAAATCCTGCAACAGTACAGAAAATACCATCAACTTCTGCTCTCAAGTTATTAACCATTATTCCTTCTCTGTTCTGCTTAAAACAAAAACAAACAAACAAAGAAAACCCAACCACAAAAAAACCCTCACAACCATCCCACTTGACATGGGACTTGCTATGTCTTCCCAAATCTCAGAAAATACTGGCCTGTAGTCAATACATGCTGTGACATTAAAATCCAATTAATTCCTCTGAGATCTGAAGTCACTAACAATGGAAAATTTTATCTGCACATCTGAACACAGACAATTTTGTATTTCCCACAATTTTAAAATTCAGTGAGTTAGGAAGAAGGAAAAAAATACTAATCTAACTTCCAAAGGGAGAGTTTATGGCAGGAAAGCTCTTTCTTTACACCTCTCAGCTCTTAAGAGCACAGCAAAACCCTGAATGCAAAGATGACAGGAGGCTGTGCAGAAAGGTCACTACATAAAAAAAACACATCTTCTAAGAAAGCAGCCCTAGCTAACTTTTGGGGACTTTGCATCACTAATCACAATGCTTTCCAAGGATATTGTGAAGACTGAAAGAAAATAGCCAAAGCAAGACAGTTTTATTCCACATAACACCATCTCAGGTTCCTCTAGCTCCTGGCTTCTAGTCCAAATATGTAACACATCTTTTAACCTCTAAACATAATGCTTACATTTCAAAAGAGACTTTAATAGGCAGCTGATGTGCACACACACACAAGATGAAGTGGTACCCACCGTGCCAGTGAAACAACCCCATTTCTGTGACAGGTTTAACCACCAGACACAGCTCACCAAACAAGGCCAGTACTAAGAAACACAAATTATTTCAAACTACCTCATACCAAAAAATAAGACACATTTGATATGCAAAAATTAAAAAGAAAATAAGAGAGAAGAAACTGTATTACATCAATCTATGGGCTGAAACAAAAGCTTACCCCAAAAATCTAAACTTCAGCAGGGGGGATGGAAATTAGAACCAGAACTTGCATTTGGCTCTTTTGCCTATAATGAACCAAGCCAAAAGCCCATATGCAAACACACCTCTTCTCTAGGAGTTTGAAATCTGGACTCAAGTTTTGAAGCCTGGCTTCCTCTGCACTCACCACTGAATGCATCACTGCTGCCAGAGAGTAACAGCACCAGACAAGGGAATGCACTTTCATACAGGAACAATTAAGATAGATGTACAGCAATATGCCTAATTGCCCACACTGAGCTTGAATGAAAACATAACAACAGTGCAACCACACACGGAAGCTCAGAACCTGATTTGCTCCAATTCCTTGATGGCTGCACTCTGGAGGAAAAATTTTACATGACAATTCTTTTTATAAAACCTCAGTCCAGGAAACATATCAAATCTTGTCTTGCTGCACTGCTCTGTTTTGCCAAATATATTTCCAGACCTAACAAGAACAATCCTCTCCAAACTGTTCTTAATTTCATTCACATTTATAAAATCAGTTTAGACTTTGCAGCATCTCTGTTCCTCCTCTAACACTTAACACATAGGCTTTCCCTACTGTACTTTCTCAAGTCAATGGTAGTAGAGGAGAAACTGTTCCTGCATGAGGCAGCCTAGAGATCGTTCTCAATGGGAGGTATTTGAGGAATTCTGTAGGTTGCTTATGCTCAGTTCAAATTCCCAGAAATGCCATTTCATAACACATCCTGGGGGCAGGAGAAAAAAAGTTTAGCTGTATTTAAAGTCTGAATCCTCCAACAGCAGTGTCACTGTAGAAATGACACAAAACTTGGACTTTCTCCTCCTCCTTTTAAAGGAAAATATTTATATCCCAAGGCTTCAGCTATCATCTTTTGCAGCAACACCAACAACAAGTTAAACATATTAGAGTGCTGAATCTACTATGGAGAAGCTGAAAACAAAACAGGCGGCTGTGGCACAGACACACAGGATTTATTTTTTTTAAACCAGCCTCCCATAACATCTATCATAGAATCACCAGAATACGAGCATTAGTTTTGCCACTAACACTCAGTGAAACACTCGGCTCTGTAGAACGCTTGAGAATGTATTAACACCATCATAGTACATCATCCTCTGTTCACGCACCCTAAAGCTCTTCTGACACGCACTTGTGACTTTCATTAGATTTTTCCTCATGACAGTATTGTTTTAACCAAGGTTTTTAAGACACTGACACAGTGATAATGATAAATATGCAGCCAAGATCTGCAAGATGTGAAGTAATAAACTTTACATGCTATTAAAATGCATTCATTAGCTGTCAGCCAACAATTCGTTGAAACCCATTCCCAATTCAGAACACAATCTTCTTTGGACACACATAAAGGCTGTGACAAGACAGATAATCAAAGATTCTCCAAAGAGCCCCCCAGCATCATACTTCACTGGCAAACACTAAACTTCCCTGGGAAGTTTAGCATTTTAAGGGTAGTGTAACTAATACCATCTAATTTCAACACAAACGAACAGAACAAAAAAGAAAATCAATGTATTGGCCATTATCCTCAACTTGGAACACAGCAACCCTGATTGATACTCTCCAGATTTACTTCTTGGAAATCAATTCTGTTTATTTGCTCTCTTTCAGACATGTGGAACTTAACTTACCAATGCAGGCGTGGACTCTCACCGACAGCTGAGTCCTCAGAATTATACTGTGCTTCTTTCCCCTCCTAAAAAGAAAAGAGAAGAAAAATATATAAAGGTGTAGGGAGGAAGCAGAGGACGTGGGAATGAAGGAATGAAGTTGAGCTTAGGGCGAAAAGGGTGTGAGGTGAGGGAAGATACTACAAATTATCTGTTTCTCATAACCCACTGCTATTTTTATTTGCAATAAATTATTTTCCTTAAGTCAAGCCTGTTTTGTCTACAAAAGTAATTGGCAAGTGGTCTCCCTGTCTTTATCTCACTCAATTAGTCTTTTCATCTCTTTTTCCCTCCCTACTGTTGAGGACAGGGAGCAGGAAAGCAGCTGGGTGGGCATCTGGAAGATTGCCAAGGCCAAATCACCACAATGCCTCTCTAGGAATCTGTACTAGACAAGTACCAAGGGATGACTGCACATTTTAATTCTCACAGAAATACTTCAATGCTAGGTATAGTTAAGCATTAAAAGAAAATGCAAGTTCAAACAAGAGGTTGATGACACTTACACAAATCTGCTCATGTAGCCTAATCAGTCTTTGTGGCACAAAGATAGCTGTGTTTTACATGCAAATAGGCAAAACTGAGCCCTCCTTCACTCTGGTTCTCAGTCCATACTGAGATTCCACTAAATGGAATGAGTATTTTAATTAGCTGCTACATACCTCATTTGGTTTTCAGACAAATTAGTATTAGCCGCGTTTCTTCAATCTGGACAAGAGCACTGTTCTTGATTTCTAGGTGCTACACCTGCAAACTAGCGTGAGGACGTGGACAGCACCTTGTCTGTGCATCCAAATGTGCTCACCTGATGGAAGGTGGGAGGCTAAGAAAAGCCAAATGTCTTTTCTGTTTGCACAGCTGCATATTCTCCCTCTCTTCTCTGAAACTAAAGATGCAATTCCTGGACTAGTGGTGGCCCTGATGACCTCCAGAGGCCCTTCCAAACTCCACCATTCTGAGTTTCAGTGGATTTATCATGGGAAAACATGCATTAAGCCAATCTGGTTTAAGAATACACTTTGATGCAGCTTAGTTTGTGTCGTGTGAAGTCAACACTCACTTCTTATATACATGTTCAAGAACAAACCAGCACAACCTTCCTCAGTTATATACTTGGCAACTCTGTTGAGAGTTTTCAGGGACAAACCCTTAACACCAGCAGAATTTCTGCTAGCTGTAACTTAAAAAAACCCACAGTCTTCCAGTAACAACAAAGGTTCTTCCCCACCTTATTAGTTTCCTGCCCACAGTTGTTTTGAGGAATAAAAATATTTTTAATTATTTTCATGTTTCATGTCATTTCCCTGAAAAACCTGCAAGGAAGGCAGGCCAGTGAAGTGGTGACATGTATTTTCAGAATAATATTGCTCCTGGAAAAATGTAGGGGGGAAAAAAGGCACATTAAGGAAATGACAAAAAGTGGTTAAGGTGGAACTATGTATCTGCTAATAGAGGACTTAGTTTCAGAACAGCAACATTTTGTATAGATTAAAAAAATTAATTAACATAGATTTAAAAAAAAAAAACAAGAAAACATCAAAAGCAAACAAACCTTTAATGGAAATTACTCTTTAGTGGGTCTGCTTGAGCATTATTAGGACAAAGTGGGCAAAGTAAAACCCTTCTCTTAAGAACTTCTGAAGTGCGCCAAGCACCAACATGCTGTTGTCCCCACAAGAGCTGTCTGTCATTTGGACTGTAAAATTTCCCAGAGCAGTTCCAGGTTTAGGACTGACTCTTTGCCCACCTAGATTTCTCCTGTCATTCTGTCTGGACTCAGTCTTTGCCTGTGCTCACATCCTACAGATTTTTAACAGGTGTGTGGTGATCTGCTGGAAGAGCAGAGAGTAAGCAGTGCTCACACATCAATCAGAGAGTGAAGGAACACAAGTACCTAAGAAATCAGCACCATTTTAAGGCCTGTAGAGATTCAGGCCCACTACAACTTAATACAGTTTTTCTCTCTTTTCTAAAAATCTAATGCACGTTTCTCAATATAAACAAAACCTTTTTTATGCTGGCGCTCCCAGCTTCAACAGTGGCGCTACTTGCCCCTTTACCGCAACCTCCCTACAAAGACCCCAAAAACTTAAAGAAAAACTTGGAGCAAGAGTTTTCTTCTGCAGGTTCTGTTCTACACTCTCATCCCTACAGTTACACCTGATACAGAAAATTCTCACATAAACAAACACTCATTTTTATTCTTATCTCACCATTGGCAATTTTTCCAGTGTACCAGAATCAATATGATTCAAAGCCCAGAAACTCACTTGTAGTGATGCATTCCCCCACTCCTTTCCAGGCTGCACTATGATCATCACCACAGAGGCACTGTGTGGAGTTTAGACATACTACATTTACCACACAGAAGCTGGCTATAATAAGACCAGTAATATGTAAAACACCAAAAATTATGCAATTCCCTGATGAAAGCTTTTGACTATCACACGGCATGAATAACACTTTTGCAAAATGAAGATCACCTCTGAAAATCGTTACATTCACGATCATACACACACCAATTTTGTGGCAAGCATCTTACAATAATAAAGACCAAAAAAGGAGTAACTTGAAATCTATCCATGATTTCACAGACTCATGAAGTACTGGCCAAATAGCAATAAAAAGCATGCCTGTAGGCAAGTTTGTCCTGATACGAGGATGGGACAGACAGGCCATTTGCATTAAAAACGAAATAGGTTAAAAAATACACTGCTGAAAAGAATTTCCAACAAAATCCTTTCATTTAGTAAAACCAAAACCTAGACATGTAAGCAAGCTTGCAATTTACTCTTAACTAATGCTTATAGTTTTATAGACATGACTTTTTACAAAAAAAAAAAAATCTGTTTCAGTGAGTGTAATTGGCTACTATATGTAAAAAAAATGCCAAGAAGTATTTAATAGACTTAATTTAATAGTTGCAATTTAGCAGTAGTAGAGTAGGTGAATTTCACATATTCTGCTGACATAGCATTCTGTTGATCTCTGTTGAGATCAGAATCGTTATCACCACAAGATTAACTTCTAGTCCTTGGAGTTACCAAGATACAAAATGATTTCTATATTCAACTTCGCTAATAAATTAATGTAAATAAATACCTGCCAACAGCTCATTGAGTGCCTTATGCAATATAAATGCTTTATTTTGTCATTTTTTATGTACCACATTACAAATAGTTTCACTCAATTATACGTTTCCAAGACTTGATTTAAATGACATTTTAAAAACAGTACCTTGATTGGCTTTCTTAAACAGTTATTTATTTTGAAGTAAAGTCTCTGTCTGGAGCCAAGCAATCTCTCAACCAGAAAAGAAATATCAATAATATTATTAGAGGGAGAAAAGGGGGAAAATATTATTAAATAAAATAATAATTTAAAACCAACCAACCATACATAAGAAGAAACCAACACCACACACAATTTTCCTCTTAATGTTTCAAGGAAATTTTGAAAGGAATTTTTAAGAGAGCCTATTTTATTATGACACTCACATCCCTTCTTCTATACTGAAGAGTTGCTGGTATAAAAAATGGGATTTTTATGTAATTGTACAATTAAGATTCACTGGCATTATCAGCAAGGCAGAACACAATCACTGCCCTGTCAAAGCTCATCTTTGTAAAATAGGAGAATGCATCAATTAACATACATTTTCTATTTCAATGTTTTCTTTCTTTCAGGACCAGCAACCATTCAGACGTCCAAATATTTTTCTGAAGGCACAGATATTTCAATTCAATTCAATAAATTTAGCCCCTTTTAAAACAGCCTCCTGCTTCTGAAAACACGTTATTTTATCATTTAAAACTAAAGTAGAAAATTACTTTTCAAATGTTCTTAATGATTATTTAATCATTCAGTTAAAAAATTCATTGGATCCCGAGTGTTAATTCTAGAGAAGGCTGTGCTACATCCTCTGGGCTTCTCTTACTCTGCTTTCTACACAATACTTGACAACCATGACAAAAGCCACAGTTGCACTGCAAAGCAGCAGATAAACTGCAGAGTTTTTCATAACACTCCCTAGTAACATAGTTGACTGTCAAGCAAACTTACTACCTTTCACTGTATTAGCTCAAAAAAAGTCTGGAGCAGACACCTGATTCACCAAAGTGCTGTTCCAAGCAGAAGTGAAATCTGGTAGTGTTAGAAGCCATGATTTTACCTCATGAACAACTTGGAGTTTCTCAATTAATGTAGATAAGAAAGTGTCTAAGGACTATTTTTTGCTAGGGTCTGTGCATTCTCCTAGTCCTGAAACATCTAAAGAACATTAAAAAAAAAAAGTCTCAACCCCATAAAGGCAAACTTGGATCTGAATCTCTCACGAAGCGCTACACGCATTCATATGGCAACACAGCAACAGAGTGATGCATCTTTATGGGGTGCTTCTAGTTTTTTGGGTTTTTTTAAACATAAATAGATTATAATAAGCAATCATATCCTACCCTCAAAGAAGTTTTAAACTGGCATATTCCCACGACTCTCATTTTACTCTATTCCAGGCAGGGATTTCATCCATTAAGATTAGTGTTATCAGTCAGTTGTAGATAAGGCCAATTCTCAAGGATAACTTGGAGAGAAAAATCATTAGCTGTGCTAGCAAGGACAATTACACAAAACCTCTGAAAATGGTAGTGGTTTCTTTGTGCATGTGTGTGTTTTGGTATTTAAACTAACAAGTACCCTTTCCCTCAGATCCTAGCCAAGCTTCCAGCAAGACACCCTAGATGTGGTGGAAAATGGATTCTAAAAGTTTCAGCTCAAACTGGCAACAGCAGTAAAGGGATTGTAAATCTGGAGGTCCAGAGCACGGACCATATCTTTCCCATTGCACTGGGCTAACTGCACAGCATATGCCCCTTACTCATCCTACTTTGGATGAGCACTGTCAAGAGCAACTGGTTCACAGCTGCAGCCCACATGGACTTGGGAAACTCTGCAGGAAAACCTATAGGTTAATAAGGTTTAGCCTCTTAAGTTTCACTGAACCAGGGAAAATAAAGGTGAAATGTACTGGCAAACCATACAGGTACCCTGAATTTTTATTATTCAATTGTTACTAAATGGGAAGGTTTCCTGCTCCCCTAGCCTAGAACTCCCTCCATATTCAGTTTTTCATACTGATACTCGGTGCAGTATCAGTCAATCACTTCCAGCAAGGCCAACTCTGAACCAAGTGGCGGCAGATCAGCCAGGCATATATTTACCTGGTCCCAAGCCTCTCTTGAAATAATTAGATGATGATTTCATCATCCTCTGCAACTACTACCAAAGCCAACACAACAGGTTACCGTACCAAGCTAAACTAACACCATGGGCTGTTGCCTGTTTATCTCAAAGAGGGCAGAGGCTGGATGAAAACTAACCCTAACTTAGCAACACTGAAAACATTTTCAGACTTGGACAGCATTTAACATCAGCCCAACATGACAATTTAACCTATCTGCATCTAGTTCTGCCTGATATAACAATCTAATCATGAAAACCTATGTAATATAGATGCTGCTTTCAAAGTACACATGCGTAGCACATGCTTCAAATTTTGTTACAGCCTCTGACAGCACTCAGGTTTCTTCGTGGACCATTAACCATCTCCAATAATCACATTCATGTTTTCCAAGAGGAGCAGCTTAATGAGAACAGCATCCAACAAAAATTCCTAAGTTCAGGAAGGAACCACAGACTCACACAAAAGAAACCTGGATAACACTGCCACCGGACACAAGCACATGGCAACAGACATGCTCTAGAGTGCATAATTCTTACAAATGGCTTCTGCATTTTCATTTCAGAGCCTATGCATTTTCATCTTCACTTGCACACAGCTTTCAGGGAGTGGAAAATGCTTCTGCAGTGGAGTATTGCCTCATAGTCAGCGACTTCATAGTTTAAGGTGCTCCACATCAGCAGTGGAAAACAAACTGTTCCTTGTTGAATGCATAAAGGATGAAATTTTTGCCAGAGTTCAAGCACTTGAATCTATCAGGGTTTCCCTGAAAAAGATCTGCAAGCCAGCACACACACACAATAAGGAAAGTGTTTCTTAACCTGCTATTAATCAGACAGCATAAATCCTAGACTTTTATTCCATAGCTGTTAAGATATGGTTTGACTGCAGTTTCACTCTGATATGCTTCTCCATTCAACTGCAGATTCAAAAGATTGAAAAAAAAATAATTCTGACACTTTTAATAAAACCAACCATTGTATAAATGCCAAGTCTTTTGAAAGTGAGAGAGTGAGCACATGTGCATGCAGAGAGGAACTGAGAATCTCTCTGAAACTCATCCGAAAATCTTATCCAAACAAATAACCTTTTTGAAGTTTGCTGGTGATTATTATCCAAAGATCTAACTGTCATGTTCAAGGTCATGTTATTCCCACTGAATGATGGAAACAAGGGAGCTCAGGAAATAAAATCAATAATTACAAATAAGACTTTTAAGTGCTAAGATTCACTTCCAATACGCTTCAAATGGAGGACAGCACTAGTAACCTATTCTGGTACACAGCAGGCAGCTGAAGGCAAACACACACACACTCATCCTCAAAAGTAGTTAATGGACTTGTCTCTCTTACCTCAGTTTTTCCATCTAAAAATTTAGTGTGAAGTCAGAATGTGTCTGCATCCTGTTCTCGCAATACACTTGCAAGTCATCTAATTATTTAGCATAGTGGTTTTATTCAGAGCATTCCGGGATCATGACACATTTACTAAAGTAAAAATCATTTGACAAGAGTGAAAAATAAGTAAATAGACAGCAACTATTTAGATGTCTGTTCACTTTTCATTAAAAAAACAGAATATAAAAATAATAAAAACGTTATTAATCCAGGTAGAAATCATCCCAACAGCATATTCCCTGAACAACAACTGGTGAGGCAAAATCTTGCCAATTATTAGTATAAGCAACAATATAAGAAGGAAAAAAGCATGCTGAGATTTCTGTGTTTTTTCTCTGCAGATTATTCTAACATTACATTCTGTGTTTGTCAACATGATTTTAACAAGTAACTGCCTCATTCCCTATTAAAAACCTATAAACCACCCAAAAAGTTATATGTGAACACCAACGAGAACAAGAGCATCCTGGATGACACACCATTGTCCATGTAACTATAGAAATAAGGACTACCTAAAGGCTGTCACTACAATGTGCTAGGGTTTTTGACTTTTTTTTTTTTTAACTTTTCCCAAGTACAACATTTACAAAGCAGGGTTGGCCTTTTTTCTTTACCTCTTTTTAAACAGAAACAAAATGGGATAGAAGGAAAAGAGGGAAGAAAATGAGAAACTCAAAAGCATTGAGTAAAACATTCAAGGGATTCACCAAGTATGCATTATAAGCCACATAAATAGCACCAAATTATTTATTACTAATGTATTCTGAGTGTATGTCAGTAAAGGTCTGGGTGGAGTCTTCAGTGTATCTCACCACAAGGCAATGATTTTTGCCAAAAGACAATGAATCAGTTTTACACACTGTGAAATGCAGCAAGTTCAAAATGGGGGAACATTTGTTCCATTTGTCTTTTTTTGTAGTTTATGTGCAAGCAAACCTCAGAAGCTGGAAAGTGAGAATCCCCTCCCTGCTTCCTCCCTTACTTTCTGAATCATCATGCTGGCTGTTTCTCAGTTGTTAATGGCTCAGTTTCCACACATTAAAACAAAAACCTTCTAACAGCCCCTCAAATATTTGAGGGCTGACTGCTGCCTTCGCAGTCAGCAAATGACCATTTTTCCAGAGCTGTCCTTTTATCCATGAGCAAATCCATGTCCTTTTCCCACCCCCAAAGCTCAATTCATATATAACTGTTTTCAGTGTGAAGGTTATCCCATCATTTTGTGAAACACTGATAGCATGATCAGTTAAATCTCCATCTTGTATTTTGTCATTGAAAAAGCACAAACTTCACAAGTTGGCAAATGGTGAAGAAATTTGCATTAGAAGAGCTGTTGTAACAATAATATTGCTTCTGGGTAAAGCAAAACCAAAAGCATAATTTCCACACTTCTTGTCAACTTTGCATCGTATTCTTCCACAGAGATGACACAGCACTTGACCAATGCTTTCCAGTTCTTGGGTTATATATTTCCCACCCCTGACAGCAGCTCTCAAGCTCTGGCTGCACATCTTCCCAGGAATCTTTATGCCAGGTAATTTCGGGTCATGTGGATTTGCTATTACCTGTACTTTGAAGTTTATGTTACATTAGGATTTTCATTTAAAACCTTTTCACACTTGGCAAAACAGATGCATTGAAATACCAGGATTTTTGGGAAAAAAAATATTAGAAGAACTGAGAACCTACAGGACAAGGAGGAAAGCAAAATAACTTCCCCCAGTTAAGTGACTTGTTGCTTCCAGCTCTTCAGGGAAAGGGTCCCTCTAGTGCTCCCAGGCACATTGTGAGACTCATACCTTTTGGTTCCACGAGAACAGAGTCTCAGACCACTTTGGGTGGTCTGGGTGTATTAGGAAGAACACTGCCATTAGGTTGAGGGAAGTGATCTTGCCCCTCTACTCAGCCCTAGTAAGGCCACATCTGGAGTGTGGTGTCCAGTTCTGGGATCCTCAGGATAAGAGAGGCATGGAGCTCCTGGAGTCCACCAGAGAGCTACAAAGATGAATATGGGATTGAAGCATCTCCCTCATGAGGAAAGGTTGAGGGAGCAGGGCCTGTTCAGCCTGCAGAAGTAACAGCTGAGAGGGGATGTCATCAATGCCCGTAAGTATCTGAATGGAGGATGTCAAGAGGATGGATCCAGGGTCGTTTTGGGGGTGCCAGCCAGTAGGACAAGAGGCAAAGGGCAGAAACTGATGCACAGGAAGTTCCACCTGAACATGGGGAAGAACTTCTTTAATGTGTGGGTGACTGAGCACTGGAACAGGTTGCCCAGAGAGGTTGTGGAGTCTCCCTGACTGGAGATACTCAACAAACATCTGGACACAATCCTGTGCCAAGTGCTCTAGGATGATCCTGCTTGAGCAGGGAGGTCAGACCAGATGATCCACTGTGGTCCCTTACAACCTGACCCATTTTATGATTCTGTTACAAACTTCATTAGAAGTTCCAACAGTTGCAGAGCAGAAGCAAAGAGCACCTGCAGAAAAATTTTCATTCTCACAAAGGCGTCTGCTATCTGACCTAACTCCAACTTTCAGAAGCCAGAGAGAGATCTAATTTTTTTTCAAAACTAAAATAAGCAAAAACCTGACTTAGTTTGTAAAAAATACTTATAAATTTGCAAAAAAATGTAATAAATTTTCATAAACATTTCCCTTCTACTGGAAATCATTCTCTACTACCTTAAAGGGGAAAAAAAAAAAAGAAACCCTATCTTTTATGACTTTCCAATGCAATTGATGATAAGATAAACTGAAAATATTATCCAAAGTGACCCAACATATTTCAAAGCGATGTCCTACTGGCTTAATTGGCCACTTATGCTTTCTCAGAATGGTATTAATTTAACCAGACTCATAGAATCATAGAATCAATTGGGTTGGAAAAGACCTCAGAGATCATCGAGTCCAACTGAGCAAGACTCGGCAAGAACAATTTTAAAGCTCTCCTACTTTGCAGCAGAACATGCATATGTATATGTAAGTACATAAAGTCTACTTTGCACTGATCAACATACTACTTTGTGTCTCTTTCTGCTTTTTGGAAGTTTTCCAACAGCATCATATTTGGCAAAGGCTTCTTTGTAATTTGACATACAAATTCTTAGATATAAAACACTGCCCTCAGGCCACTTACTTCTCCATATTAATTCCACTTCGGAAATGGGTTTACATTTATTGCTGGGCCATCAATGCCTTTGCTAGTGAGCACAATTACAGAGCAGTAAATGTGAAATAAATTACTATTTTGCTATGGTCTTAACCCTGGCAGTAGTCACTAGTTTTCACAGCTTCATTACCGGAGATCCTGGGCTAGTCACAGATTTGCAGTGCTTTAAGCTGTTAGCTCACAACTGGAGGTTAAATTGGAGACACTTATTTTTATCAGAAGCAGATTACCACCTTAGTTGAGTCGGTGGTAAAACAAACAAACACACCCCACACACCAAGCTGATAGACAAGTGAATTCCCATGGGATAAAACAGAGTGTGAGCTTAGTTGCACAAACCTCCTCTGCATTTACCACAGGGTAGGAGCATGCATGGGAATATCTGCCACGGAACAGGGAAGTGTAGCTAGTTCACAGCTTTTCCTAATTACCCAGCACAAACTCACTGAGCTGCCCACACGCTCCAGGCAATTGCACTGCAATACTACACCAGTTTGCACCAGCAGACGGTGAGCACACACAGCGCTGTTGTTGTTCCACGACTGGATTCCCAAATCAGTGGTTTCACTCACAACAGGAGTTGAGTTCAGTGCAGTCCTACGGTGCTCTCTGGCAGCCCTACCTGAAGCCCCGCAGATGATCTGTTTATGGAGAGAGGAAGGGATTTCCTCCTCACAAATTGAAGAGAAACACATTTCCAAGCCTCGAGAGCCGCTCACTTACCTTACAACCTCACCATCAAGGAGGAAGAAAGAGTGCAAACACAGTTATTAAGGAGCTTCAATGTTAATAAAATTAAACAGTTTTAAATAGAACATCTGGCATATCAGCTGTTTCCATAAGCTGTTTTTATTTAAGTTTCCACCATAAAATATTGGACTCCTCAGCTATTTTCACATGTAAACCTGAATGCCAAATTAGGCTATCTTTAAAAAAGTTGTCCAAGGAAAAACTATAGGAATTATTCACACACTTTTTGGTTTGGCACTTTATTCAGTATGTAACAGGCTGGGAGAGAGCTAAGCCCAACAATATTTTTGCAATATATTCTGCAATGGAAATGATTTTTGAAGAATAGCACTCTTATTGCAGTCATTTGCCAGCAGTAATCACTAAAATTCATAAAAAGCAGATCTTCAAATGTTTCCACAGGTTCCTTGGTACAGATGTAGATATTTCCCTGGACAACAGAGATGTCTGAGTGAATTCTGGGGCAAAGTGGGAGAGAAACAGACACAGCTGTTGCACTATTGACAAACAAAAGCTGTAAAATCATGAGCCACGGTCTCAGAAAAAGAAAAAAAAAAAAAACAGAAAAACATCCTCAAAAAAAAAAAAAAAAAAAACCAAAACCCAAACCCAACCCAAAAAAAAAGGGAATTAGGACAAAACCAGACCACAGGAACACTTTAGGACTTGGTATTTGAGGTGCTGTCCCACACTCCAAACTAATCTCAGGTGCATGGGTTAAGAGGACTGTGTTCCTTCACATTTCACAAGTGTCGACTCCAAGAGGTGCCCATGACCTGCCCCAGTCAGGTCTACCAACCCCAGGTTGCTGTTCCCCCCAAACCAAGTTGTGGAGTCAAGAAAGCAGTCCCATCACAACCACGTTTTTTTGAGTTAGCCCTACAGGCTACAGGGGCATGTGTGTTGGGTTTTCTCCATCCCTAATCAGAAGTTTAGATTCTGCTGGAGTGGACAGGGACTACCAAATGCCTCTTTTCACTGTATTCAGTAACAGAAGGGGAAATTAATTTGACACCCTTGAAATTGCATCAGTGCATGTTTCTTACATCAGGTATTTACAAATACGCAGTATTTGCCACCATCCTCTTCTTTCCTCTTGAAGAAAGACCCTTCACATTTTTCACTATGCTAATCTAATCCTTCCCAGAGAAAACATATACCTGCAGTCTCTCAAATCAATAAAAATTTTTAAGGATACGTTTTCAGCTTGTTTTGTTTTTCTTATAAGTCTCCTTTCAACAGTGTTTAAAATAAAACAAAATATCTTCATCATTTTTCTCTGGGTAACAGGAACCTTTGGCAAAAAGATGCTGAAAACAGCCAGATTGCAGGACGATCTGCTCACTTGGAATAGGAGTTTCCACAGTTGAGGTTCTAAAATTTTTAAAATGCCATCAATATCCAGCTACTAAAGCCTTCACTCACAGTTCAGCAAGCTTCAGTGATCCTGATGAGCACAGCAGCTTCAGCATGGCAGAAAGGCAGGTCCTGAGGTAGCCTAATCTCAGAAAATTAAAAGCTTTGAAGATTATGAGCAGGACCTTGAAATGACCCAGACAGAAAAAGAGAGAGACTAAGTGGTTTCTGCAGCCATTCCCTCCCAGACAGTGGGCTGCTGCTGCTAAGCTCCCAAGGTCTGCAGCCAGAAGCTCCAGTTCAGGAGCACTCCAGGCTCAGCGCTTTACTCTGACAACTGCAAGGCCCAAAAATGGAGTTTAGGTTGCTAGAAACATGAGATAAAGACGTTACTGAGTGCATTTGCTACCCAGTGTCTAAAATATTCCATTTTTCTGAATAACATCACAGGAGTTGCATTTACCCTGAAGTAATTATATTACTAAATCATACAGAGAAGGTAGTGCACAAATTTCTAACGTTCTGGTTGCTCTTGTTTCTCTTTTCTTCTCTCACAAAATGTGGATAAAAATGGGATGCAGAAATCCAGCTGAATCCTCATCAGTACTGAAGACACCAAGTTCATTGCATTTCAACAGATGATCCCACACCCTTTTCACAGCAACATATTTTCACTGATTTGCTTTCAGCTCACAGTTCTCAAAAATGTCACATCCTTTCCTGCCACGCTGATGACAAGTCAGGTGCCCCCCGCTTTCTTCATTTTCTGCCTGACCAGTACTTGTTTGTCCTTAGCCAATTACTCCTAAGGGCAAGGTTTTGTACTTCATTGGACTGCATCCCACAGCAGCAAAGCCCTAGGATTTCAGGGCTCCAACAAGCAAGCTACCAAGTGAGATAAGACAGAACCAAACACCCTCAACCTCACAACCACCAAGGTAAAGTTTAACCCCCACACTACTGGGTTTGCACAAGGCAAACACACCGCTTGTACCTCCAAGCACCACAGAAAAGGTGCTGAAGGTACCATCTCCCCTGAGCAATCTTCCCCTCTTCCCTCTGCAGCAGGACACATCATTCTTTTTGTGCTCCTATGTGTTGCACTTGCTGATCTACTTCCCAACACCACCTTCATTTTTCCTTCAATTTTCACCACTTCAGCCTTCGCAACTCCCCCCATGTAATTCATCCTAAAAGTAAGAAAGCAGGGTCTGAAGCAGGACTGTAGTGGGAAGACACCAAAGAAAGATGGTTCACAACAGCTACAACGGCAGCACCTAACACAGCCTGTCCTGGTGTTGCACTAAAGCAGGCAGCCAAAATGTGAAAACACAGCACATCCTATTAACCTACAACCACCATGGGAAGGGACAACTTCAGAGAGCAAGGCAAAGACGAGTGAAGGTGAGGGCTACATGCATGACAACAACAGAGACAATAGTAGTTCTATTTCACAGAACTAATTTCAAAACATAATTACAATAATAATCTGTAGCCCAAGTTTGGTTATGCACCTTAGTGGCCCACAGTTTCATAATCTCCCTATTCACCTTTGCATAGGAATGAAGGATCTCATGGCAGACTTTACATTACCCAGCAGGACAAGCCATTGGAAGAAGCAGTTACTCAAATGACAACAGACTGCACAATTAAGAGGAGGCTTGTGCACACATGCAAAGTACATAAAAGTATATCCTGATTTTCAAGCTCAAAATAATACAGTAGACAAGCTATTCCAAGCAGCACAGTCAGTTCCACATGTTTTGTTTCTTTTTTCCTATGATAGCCACCACAGAGAAAATTAGAATCATGTTTCAAGAACAAATCATATAATTGATTTTATATGACCAATAGAAGCACAGAAATAAAACAAGGTAGACAGTAGCTTGCCAATTCAAGGGTAAAGTCTGGCAGGAAAAGCACCAAGTGGACTCTGATGTGCCAAATTGCTTTGCAGTGCCAAATTGCTACTGTGCGATGTCAAAAGTAACGAAGTTAAAATTACTAGAATTATCACAGAGACAGCAATGGAAGGGAAAGAAAATGTGACTTAAGACATACTGCTACAAAAAAATTTCCAAAAAAAATTTTTCCTTCATCTTACTTGCTTTCAACTCTAGAATTCTAAAGCTGCTGGAAATAAGAACTTGCTTTCTTTGCAGTGATTTTTATCCCCTCTGCATAAAACTGAGGACTAGATCAGCTTCTACTCTCCACACTCCTATTGCACAGGAAAGGAGACTCAGTTCAGCCTGTATTGGCTACCCACCTATTGAAGAACTCTCTTCTAACTGTTTTTTAACAGAACAGTTTTTCTCTTCCAATGGTTATAAAAACATGCCTCAAACTGGTATGTGTGAATAAGACATGAACAAATGCACACACAAGAATATTTATAACATATTATTTAAAATTTTTCTCCACATAAAACTATCATCAGAGGCACACATTAAATTTGTAAGAATTATTCATCAAAAGCAAGACAGCTATCAGAACAAGTAGAGAAAGTAGTACAAGCAAAAGTGCTGCATCTCTTATTGTTAACAAGCCCTGACAATTCAGAATGTAGTTAATTATGAGAAAAAAGTTTTTCACCCCAGAGGGTGGCTGAGCACTAGAAGAGACTCCTCAAGAAAGCGGTCACAGAACCAAGCCTGTCTGAGTTGAAGAAGCATTTGGACAATGCTCTCAAACACATGGTATAATCCTTGGGATGTCCTGTGCGGGGCCAGAGACTGGACTCAATAATCCTGCCAGGTGCCTTCCAATCCAGCATATTCTGTGATTCCGTGATTCTATGAATTTCCTTCTGGCACACCTACATTACTCAAATGTGTGAAGTCCATGCCAGATACACCCATAAAATGATTCAAAGTATCCAGTCCAATACAGTAAGACAAAAATAGGTCTAGACTGTCTGTTCATTTTACATCTTAAAGACAGCCACTGGAAAGGTCCAGAAAATGAAAATTCTTCAAAAAAGCCAATTGTATATATGGATTTACACAAACATGCACTGATGCTAGCTTTTGCTTTCACTGTCAGTTCTCAGATGATTATGGAAAGCTGTGTCATAGCAATCCATGTGGGCCAGCAATAATTAAATAAACAGAAAGCAAGAGAGGAGAATATGCAAAAAAAACACACACCTCCAGGATGGCTAAATTAATTCCAGGAGTAAAAAAAGAAATCAATATAAGTCTTTTCTTCAAAAAATATAAATGAAAGACTTAAACATCAGGGCACAAATAAATTGCCTTTTTAACTTCAGAAGCACCACCCCAATATAATCCTCAACACCAACTATTATCGTAAGAAAGACCTCAGAGTTCTCAGAACCAATCATCCTCATTTATCAAGTTCCAAAGGAACATAAAATCTTAGTAGGCTACTCAAGATATTCATATTGATAGATTTCTTTACAGTATGCCAACTTCTTTTAGAGAAATCCTAAGAGTAAACATAGAGAAGTCATAAAATTATTATTCAAAGGGGCAGACATATGGGCATACAAAGAAAAGAACTTGACCTTTTTGTCTCTTCTGTTCCTATGCTGACCTGAACACACTCTCCTGAAACCTCAATGCTTATTTATCTCAATTTAGTAAACATTTACTTACCCAGCATCCTCCTGGAAGCCTTCTAATTCATCTCTTTGTTCAGCTAGGGTGGATTCTAGATCCAGATAGGTACCATTGTGAGACAATTGCAGGGTGCAGTCATCAAGCTGTAGAACAAAAATCAGACCATTAGATTAGAGCAGCCATTCTCTAACATCGCCTTCCCATTTTCTGGGTCCCCAGAAAATGCCTCCCTAAAACAAACTTGTCAGGAGCAGATAAGAAAAACGGGTGCTGTTTAGCAATTTATGTAATCCCAAATCCATGTTCACTGGAGGCTGCTTGGTCACAACAATATAAAACCAACTAACAAACACAGACAAATTTATTTGAACATATAGGAGGAGACTAGAGAGTTTTAGCACAGTATCTTTAAAATGCAATATGGAAAGAGAAGCTAATTTAAACATATATCTAAGATATGAATGACTGTTCTCTATTCTTACAGTACATTTATAAGTAGAGTTTCTGGGCCTCAGGATAAAGGTAGAAACAACAAGGAGCTTTTTTTGTGAGCTATTGAATGTCCCCTATGAAGAAGAGACAGTGCAAAATGTGGCAGCCGAGAATTGGGGTGCTGCAGCAAGGGGGAGTACAGTCAACCAAGACACAGATTTTTGTGGCATTCTGCTTTTGGGTCCAGGCACCAACTGGCCTCAGAGGTTGCAAGGAAGACTTTCCTAGGCACTGTGGGGGCAGGACTAGAAACCTGTGCCAACCTCCTACAAAGGTACTGAAGGAACCAAGGACCAGACCTGAAAGAAGGAACCTGCCTGCAATGATGCTTAAGAGTGAGGGAGCAATTAATACACCTTCTTTATTTCTATCCTGTCTTCCCTCAACTTCAAGTTTTCCATTAATTATTCCAGCTGTTGTTAAAAAGAGACAGATTTAACCAAAGTTAAAAAAGAAAATTCCTGCGGTTTTTTTTTTTTTTTTTTTTTTTTTTTTTTTTTTTTTTTTTTTTTTTTTTTTTGCAGGGAGCTCATCACACAAGAGTAAGGGCCAGCAACCACAAGACTTGTGTGATCAATTCCCAGTTGCTTGTAGAATATTTCATCTGTCTGGTCATCCTGGTTGGGTCGTCTATAACAGACTCCTACCAGAATACCTGGCCTGTTGTTCTTCCCACTGATTCTTATCCATAAACACTGAATCTTACTATTAAGATCAAGACACTTCCTAACATGCAGAGCTACCCCATCGCCCCTCCTTCCTTGCCTGTCCCTTCTGAAGAGTTTATAGCCATCCTTTGCAGCACTCCAGTTATGTAACTTGCCCCACCAAGTCTCTGTGGTGGCAACTGTATCATAGTTTTCCTGCTGCACAATGTTTTCCAGTTCCTCCTGTTTGTTGCCCACGCTGCGTGCAAGGGTGTAGATGCACTTCAGCTGGGTAATCAATCCTATTGCCTTTTCAGGGGCAGAAGCTCCAATTCCTGCATGACCATTCTCAGGCACTTCTGCTGCTTCTAGCACATCAATAACCCTTGCATCCTTGCTGCCACGTGATCTCCATCCCATAACTCTAGCCAGACAGAAAACTGAAGGACCTCACTAGCACAATCTCTCAAACAGCAGCATGCCACCTCCGGGCTTGTTTTCAGCGATCAAGATTTTATCCCGGTCCCCCTGAAAATCTTTTTTAAAGCTCTCCCAACGAGTGAGACCTGCTAACTCATGTGCAAAGATCCTTTTACCCCTCTGAGAGAGGTGTACCCTCTCTGTTGCCAGCAGGACTCCCTGTCATGTAAACTGGCACACGAACTAAAAAATCCAAAATGAAGATGTTTCGTTCCTCTGGATTTAGCAAAAAAAAAAAAAAAAAAAAAAAAAAAAAAAAAAAAAAAAAAAAAAAAAAAAAAAAAAAAAAAATTACAGGTACTTTGCATGCCTCCATCTCCCAAAAAGCAACCATGGCAATGGTGGTGTAACCATAGATCCCTGCTGCAAAGGACACTTTGGGAAGAGGAGAATATTTAACGCCGTACTTCATGCGAATCTTCTGCCACAGGTGTCAGCCACTGACTCTATGAAGGGGTAAGCAAGGGTCTGAAACAGCCAGTGACTCAATGAAAGGAAATTACAACCCTTTATCACATCCATGGATTTCTCTTTCTGCTCTCTTTAACACTTCAAAAGAAAATCAATTAAAATCTATCCTTGATGATTTACCTCTTTTAACTTTCCATGCCAGTTCTGATTCCCAGTACCTGTTCAGGAAAAGCATAATAAGCAGCCACTCTTCTTATCTGGCAGTCAATACCTAATCTCAGTCACCCAGTTTCCTGTCAATGATTTATACATGCAAGAAAATAAGACAAACAGTGTATTCTGGATTAGTTACACTGAAAATACTGTAGAAAAGATCATTTATAATTAAGTGATTGAGTGCAACATTTTGGATTAGTCCACACCACTGTGTTTTGCACTGTTTGCAATCAGAAAGAAAAGTTCATCCTCTGGAGAAAGGAGAGAGAGAGAGGAGGTCAAATTGTATTTCAAACTTGTTCCATTTCTTTTTGCTTTCCTTTTTTGTATTTTGTTCCTGTGGGGAAGGAGTAAGGCATTAGATATGGTGACATAAGATTTTACTCTGATTCCTGGGGATAAAAGAAAACAAAAAACGTGCAAGCACAACCTTCTGATATTAAGAATAACAACTGTATTGCTACCCTCTCTTTCGAGTTAAAAAGGATATTATTAACCTATACTAATTCAAAATACACTCTTTAGATAAGAAAGACTAAATACTCTGGGAAACTTTTTCAAGTAGTTCAGGGTATATAATGAAATGCTAATTTATTCAAAGTAATGTCAAAAGGTAAACTACTAATTAGATAAATGTTCTGTTCCCACTATGGAGATTAGGAGATTTGCCCACAATTTCCATTTATACTGCATAATTAGGGAAAAGAAACTGTGCTTTACTCATATCTTGTGACTTCAGTGTATAAAACACAGGATGGGAACAGGAAGTTCTTCATGTAGAAAATGAGTAAGAATGGTACATTCTACCTATGTTCATTTCATTTTCATGTTTCACTGAACATTCAGGCTTTAAAGCACTGTACATTGTATGCTGTATCCTTTAACAGGAGTTACGGTAATGGGAGAAATGGCAACATTTTTTATTTCCATTACTTAGTGCTGGTCTTGCCTAAAAAGTTGTTTTTTTATTTCTCTTGCATGTGTACACACAAATATGGAAGGGAGCAAAACAACGCTTTTAAAGTTAAGGTTATTAAGACAATAAACTCTAAGATCCTCCTTCTATAGGATCACTTTGCTACTCTGCCTTCAAGCTTCACTTGCATACATATTTTACAGGCAGAATACAAGAAGAGAAGCCATCTTTTGAATTATTTTTAATTAGTAAATTGCCTGCCTTTTTCAACACAAAGGACAGCTGATGTTCACTCATTAGTGCTTATTAGTAACAATTCAGCATGTCAGACTCTCCCCTCTGCTCAGTGTTAATCCCGTGGTTATCCCCTACCCATCATTTCTCCCATCTCTGGAGACCCTCACAAATGGCCCCTTCTAGTTTATTCATTATATGCTTTTCCCATTCATTATAACTCACATTAAAATCCTTATTAACAACCATCTTCTCTTAGGAAAATCAAGAGGCAGAATCCATTAAGACAGTCTCAAAGAACTTCTAACGGAGCTGTTTTACATCATCAGGAATGAGATTGCTCTTCAGCTTTTTAGGTAAGTGTTATGTAACCTTTTTCTTCACAATTCTGTTCAATTTAATTCTGTTTAATTCTTTAACTCTCAGTATTCCTTACTGGTCCCAAAATGCCAGCCTGCATTTCACTGATATTGAACTGCATAACTCATTTATAGTATTGCCAAAAGGTGAGATTCTCCAAGATCTTTCAAAATCTTATAAAAGTATATTTCTTCTAAAAATCCCTTACCAGTCCCTAGAAACCACTTACTAATTTTTTTCATCACACTTTAGTGTACTGCCAAAAAGAGGTAAAAGGTTCATAGAAGTCATTCACATGCAACTCATCCTGTAGGCTTTACAGAAAGTTTCCATACTCTTCTGTAGTCACATTAAAAGCATACTAGAGGTATCATGGAACCATGAACAAAAAGACACACCATCAGATGGAACAAATGTAATGCTACTTCTCTGAGTCATTAGTCTTCTGTGAGATTTCAGGTTTTTTGATTTTAGCTTAAGCATCAAATGATATCACAAGCATCTGTAAAGCTATAAAAAAAATAGTGTTCAATTACATTCTCCTTTTCTCAAATTAACAGTTTCTTGTGAAAACATCCATGGCATAATTTTAAATCCCTGTGGATATTTTCGAAATCTCTTGCCTCTACAAAGAGTGGGTCTACCTAGGAGCAGTCTCTTTCATAGCAGTGAAGGAACAAAACCACATTTAACAGTCAACACAACAAGTGTTTCAGTCAGAATCACCAGCTGTGGATAGTCAGAGCTATCCCCTGGGTTTACATGAATGAAGCAAGGAGAATAAGACTGTATTTATGTAAGTCTTCCTCATTAAAAATGTAACAGATGTGCTAATTATCATCTTCATTTTCATACTGAAATATTAAGATCTGTCATGACAAGATAGCTGCTTATGTGCTGATTCACTGATTTATAGTTGTCTGTTTGGACAAGAGGAGAACCTGGAAAAAAGCATTTTAAGCAGCACTGACCTCACTAGCTACTCATCGATTTTCCATAACTGACCAGAAACATAGAAACAGTGAGCAAACCAGGTGTTTCTATAAAACAGACTGAAATGCAAGTAGAGCTACTAAATAAAACCAGTTTTTCTGTAACAAATATACCAAAACAAGAACACAGGGATGTCTGGACTTCCTCAGATCATAGTTACAGTGGTAACTGACCCACACCATCCGAACACTTACTACTCTAGTACCTATGCTGCAACCAAAACAGACACAAATGGAAAACCATAAAAGCATCATGCACACACAAACCTAAACACCACCCTCCCAACAGTTACATATATATTATATATATATATATGGATGTATATATATGGGTATATATTATGCACGCATTTTAGATATTTTTCCCTGCAGTTTTCAAAGAAGTGTCAATTGCCTGAATTTGAGAGACACATCCCTGAACCAAATGTTGAGCCAGAAGGGAAGACACAGCTTTGTCAGAGAAGTCAGAGTCAAACAAGTATAGATAAAGGCCAGAACTTCAGGACAGCATCATCCACTGTCTGTAATCACAACATACTTTTCTCTCCTGCAGATTCCTGCTTCAATTATAACCAAAGACAGGCATGGCAAGGTCAGAGCTGCAGAGTTTGATTCTTGCCCTTCTTCAAGGGTCATCACCCTTCACCAGCATGTAGAGAGCCCTCAGCAGCAACATGCCGATGTGCCATGTGAACATATATAGGCTGCAGAAAGCTAAGAAACCCACTCATGCAAGTGTTCCTTGTAGGCTACCAGTAAATCAAGAACATAGGACAGAAGATCAGTTTATCTTCTCTTAGGTAACAAAATCTGGGTAGTAGTGGCTAGTCCTTCAACCTGTGAGGCCATACTACAAGACTATCAAGCTTAAGAAGACTCAAAATAGTTAAGTAGTAGTACACCACTGATTAATTTTCTCTTGTTTCAAGCACTGACCCACAGAAAGAGGTAACACCCATTTTTCTTCATAAAGCAGCCCTTGTTGCTGTGTGTCAGGAAAGCTCATGATTTCTTTGCATTTCAGAGTTGAAGCACATGACCAAAAGGAGCAAAGAACAGCAGGGGGGAAAAAAGAAGAGCAGCAACAAAAGCTGATGATCAACCTGATCCCAGTAAATGACCACGACTATTTTCAGAAAATAGTAGAATTAATAGATAAATAAATAAATAAATAAATCTGAGTTCAGTCATTGTTTTCATCTACTGCCTTTAGAGTTTAGCTTCTTACAATCCAAGAGAAATACCTAGAAGAAGAGGGTGGGGGGTGTGAGGAGAGAAGAACAAAGCAATCCACACATCCACCCACAGACAGAGAACAGCCAGCAGCTCCTCCTCACACATACATGGTTGTGCGTGCTCCTTGTACACACTCCTCCTCACTCAAGAAGCTCAGTGGGTACATAACTCAAGGCAAAGGCAGCACACACCTTACTCTGCCAACAGAAGTTCCCGTCTGTTTTCTCTTCCTCCAGAAGGCTTTGCTAGGTCAGCACACATCCAGTGGACTTCCCTTTTGTTTAATGTATCTGGCTGAAAGCACAACCAGTGTTCACCAGATTTCCCATAATTTGAGCTAGAGCCACTGGACAGATTATTTTGTTCATTTGGTTGTTTCCAAAATTGCAGAAAAAGGGAATGAGAGAGGAAGAAACTAGACTAATCCAGTACCAAGCTGCAGAAATGAAAATCCCTTTTCAATTCCAGCTTCTGGCACAGCCTCTGAAAATCCTTATCTTACTCAAATGTCTTAACTCATCTTTCATTTAAACATTATTGGGTTACAATTGTTATTAGCGGTGGCATGCTCCCTATTCACCTACAGCAGGCTTTGCAGAGTAGGGTTGAAGAAAAGCAAAGTTTCTTTACGCTCAGTTTTCCCCTTCTAAATCCAAGGCCTTTTTTCGCTTTACACATCACAAGCCTGACACATTCACACACTTGAGCTATGCAGTTCTTAAACATTCTCCCCTTCTGGTTCAACTGTTTCCAACACAAAGGGAATCCTGTTACCAAGGCCAAGAAGTCTCAGTTTTCCCTTTGCATTGCCGTATCCTCCCTTCTTTACTGAAACCAATTAGTCCCCAGGAAAAAGCAGAAATAGCTGCTCTTCCTGTTCACTAGCCCAAAAATATTCCGTATTTCCAAGCAAACTGGTACAAACTGATTGGTGCAAATGAGTACTAAATACTGCTTCGTTCAAGGCCAAGCTTCACACTTAGAATGAACATGCTGTTTTCAGAATGCACCATATTACAATGATTTTCAAATTTTATTAAGATCAGCAGATGCAGGTTTTCTGTCCTTGCAAGTGGCCTGTGACCATTTGAAACACAGCAGAGTTGCTGTCACTGTTGTCCTCATAGAGTAATAAAAAATGTGAATGGTCTTACTGCATTTCACAGATCACAGCAAACCCAACATAATATTTATCTGGCTTCAGAGTCACAACCAACTGCCCTCTTGGTAAGGACCTTGGTCTCTCCCTTGTCATGTGAGTAGATGCTAGCAAGTCTGTGCCATCTCATCATCATTTTGGGCAACATGAGGGAGAACGAACAAAGCATCTAGCCCAGGACTGATGCCACATGACCCATCCTGGGTAAAAAGCTTGGCATTAATGAGATAAAAGGAAAGCAAGTAATCTGTATGTAAGCCACATTAGTCCCCAAATTAGCAGTGTACACTACAAACTGCTCCCATGTTCAAGTATGACCGCAAACCAAAACACAATCACTGTCTTGATCTAAAAATCTCTATGCGCTAAGTAGCTCCACTGCAATCACTTGAAAGAAAACTACACACCTTCCCCCACACCTATTCTTTCTTTATAAAGATAATTTTGTAACTCAAAGTATTTTCTTTTAAAAAAATCCTTTAAAAATGCAATTAAACCAACACTTTCATGAAGTCAGAGTTTTAAAAGTGAGGTCACAGTTCTAAAAATAAAGTCAGGCACAGGCTCTATATAGGAGGTCATTTTTGGTGATGGCAACTGTACCACCTTCATTCATCCATGCTCACAGGTCTGCAAGGTCTCTGAACCCTAGCAAACTCACTATTCCATACTCATTTACAGGCAGGTGGGAAAAAACCTAATAATTTCCTAGATCTTAAACTTTACATTATAAGAAGTAATACTGTACAACAGTATTCCCAAATTTTTCAGTCCTTGAGGAGCGATTAGCATATCTTGTAGGAGTAGTTATTAATGTTAATGCACATCTGATTTATTTTTAGCACAGTAATTGCCATTGTCAAATTACTTCATAAACTTTGCATGCTTTGCAGAGCTTATGGCAGTTGCATTGACAGAGCCATGCCTACACACAAAGTATGACCCAAGGTTTGTGCGGTTGGGCCTGGGGCCGTCGTCAGAGAACAATTACTTTAAAAGGAACTGCTACTCTGATATGGAAATGTTGGTATTTTGAAAGTAGCCTGAACTCCTAGTCTGAAACAGCAGCTTTTATCTCTGGCCTGGTAGACGCCACAAAATACTCCTGGGGTCAGGTAATACAGTGCGTGAAGTGAAACAAATGCCACATTAGATCCTCAAGAGCCACTGGAAAAATACACTGCCAATAAAAATATTCTGCTGAAATAACAAAGACATTGAAAACAAACACAGAAAGCTGTAATATTAATATTATGGGTTTGACTTAAGAATAACAAAAGGAAGTTCAGAGTTCAAAATTTCCAAACTGCTATTTTAGGGGTCTATGAAATATAGGCAGCACTGCGAACACGTAACACGTGGATGCCTACCTGTTGCTGCTATTCTTAGACAGCTACGTCACTGACTCTCAGACCTTTTGCTTCACAATTCCCTTTAACACAGTGCTCTGCAGGGAGCAATTTAGAATTTATTAGAGAATCTGCATCCAAGTATGACACTGTGGCTTCCAACAGCCGCCACACAGGCATTGTTAGAAAGGATATGAATGCTGAAAATGTCAACAGCCGTGGAACAAGAAAGCCAAATTCATTTAGAGATGGGTGTTACCACAATGTTTAGTATAAATTAAAAAAAAAAAACCTGCTAACTGAAAGCACCAAAAATAATTGAATTTCTGCATGTTGGATGGGGAGCTAACACACATTCTTTCCCTCCCAGCTAATTCAGTAATTTCAAGTAACTTAAATTTAACCTGACACGCAAACCAAACAGGCAACAGAACTTAGCAAAGTCAATTTAGACCAAAAATGCTCCAGTTCTTTAACTCAAAAAAACTATTTTTCTCACAGTAAACACAACAAACCTACAGCATGAGAATAACCTAACCTCTGCATTGTCTCATAAACTTTTTGGCACCTAGATCCTTCAAATCCCTTCAGCATCTGTGTTCAGCTTTTCCTAACTAAGAAGACAAAGAGCTAGTTCTCCTCACCTTCATGGTTAAGGACATCTTAGCTGAACGGAAAGGAGAGTGACCATAAGACAGGATCTTTTATTTGAAAGTATATATGGCATTTTGGCTGATATGCAGGGGATGCCTACAGCTGACATGCTCTCATTACCATTTGGCTGGAATTACTGTGAAGGTATCCAAGGAAATGGAAATAATCTCAAAGGAGGAGATAGGTCAAGAAAAGCGAGAGGAGGAGGAGGAGGGAAAGGATCTGTGTCAATGGAGTTTATCATCTGAGGAATCTTTTGTTCAGAGTGTGTGTATCTGTGTGTACGAAAAGCACTGAGTTAGAATCTTAGAAATCATTATTTTAAGGTAATTAGCAGTCCAGGAAGGCAAAAACGGTAACTACTTCATGACAATTCCATTTGGCTTCCTTTGTACACCTGTTATTAAACTGAAAACAACTATTTCATATATGAAAAAGGTTTTTTGAAGTCATGTAGCAGAATGAACCTATAAGTTGCAGCCTTTTATTCTTAATGCATGACCCTGAGAAAAAGCTTTCTATTAGTATCCTCCACCTTGCTTTGAGAAGTTAAAAGACACAGTTTGTTCTAAGGATTGCACCACTGCTACTCTAACTGCACTTGGGACACTTGGGAACAGGTTGCTCACTATTCTATCACAAAAATAAAACACTGGACTACTTCAGAACTACCCACACCACTTACAGACGTGCAGCAAAGCACACAGTAGTAATAAATGCAACCACCCATCTTCAGCAGTGGTGGTTTAATTGCCATAAGCGGCTAAACACTCACTAGACAATATACCACCAAAAGAAAGACACCAATCACAATACTAATGTGCAGATTGCCTTTCCATCCATATGGCCCACATCCACACTCTTTTAAAAACAGTGCAGCTGAAACGTCAGTCCTGAGATAAGATGTACTTAAAATCAAGAAGAGGTTATTTGCGTCCATGAGCACTTCTCTACGAAAAATCAAAACTAAGGAAAAGTGAGAAAGCAGGGACAATATACCAAACCATTTAAAAACCCAAAGCATGGAGGTTTTTGGGGAAAACAAGACAGATTCAGAGGGAGAGGAGTAGGTAGTAGTTCTGAAACAAAATCAGTTCTAGTAAAATTCACAAACTTCTGAAGGCAGGGAAGATGTGGAGTTGATGAGAGTCAAAGACTGGGAATAAAAGACACAGAAAGCCCAGGATAAAGTGTCTTATATTCTAATCAAAATTTGGCTCAGAGGCTTATCATTAGGTGTCTGAAAGCTAAAAAAAACCACAAACCCTAACAACAACAGCAAAACCCAAAACACTAGCACAAACCCTGGGGTTAAGCTACAGGAAAATACATTAAACACATTCACACAAAGAATTTGTGCAAAATATAAAAGAAAATAAAGTATGGTAGGATTACCAAAGAGAACATCATACACTTGTCAACAGAATCATTTTTCAGACATAGCCTGAACCTTGGAGGTTTAAATGAAAGATTTGGTCTACTAACAATATTCTAATGAATACAGTCATCACCTCCTCCTAATACTTAGACTGCCTCTTAAAGGCTTTGTGGTTTGTAAACCAAAGACCAATTGGGATGTCATTAAAAGAGCATGATTAAAGTTTATGAGAATGAAACTCAATATAAGTACACTGAAAAAAATGGTGAAAATACATGTAGCCTGCAGACTCTCTTTTTAAGTTTGAGATTTTATAAAAGCACAAAGGATCTCAAGTCACATTTTCTACCCTTGAGCAGAATTTATTTGGCACTTGTGCTTCATCATTTATTTTTTTTAATCAGTCATTTCTTCCTTGTTTGATTAGCTGCCAAGCAGTTTCAGCCCCCAGCTTTAAAACAGTTGTCTGGACTAGAACAGGCAAACAAAAACCCCTCTGCATTCATTTGGATAACATCTGAACAACACTGAAACAAAATAACCCCACACTCTTAATGCAGTTACAACAAGTAAAATAATAAGTTTGTGGGGAAAGAATGAATACAACACTACCAGCCATATCTCAACAATACTCATTCCTAGCTTACACTCTGATCATTCTCTTTTAAAAGGCATCACGAAAATAAGTAGAAACAAATGGCTTTAGTAATAAACTCCTGATCTATTTTCCTTGAGAGTGGACAGGCTGTAAATGGTACCAAAGAGAACAAAAAGACTGAAATAGTTTGGGGAAATAGCAAGAGAGGATCATTGTACTCAAGAACAACATCACAAAGTTAATTATGCTTTTAGTCTGAAAGAAATGTAAAACTCTTTAATAGGGAACATTCAATACAGTACATAATGGGCCAATAAAGCTCATAATTAGAGTTCAAAGATTAGAGATCAAACACAGTTAAATATTTTTAGGAAGACTAATTTTTTTGTAATTAAGAGCAAATTAAACATGTATGTTTCAAGACATCAGCTATCCAATATACATTATTTAAATTGGTCTTTTAGGAAGGTATTCAGTACAGACCACCGAATCATAGAATGGTTTCCATTGAAAGAGACCTTAGAGATCAACCCCACCTGACACGGGCTGAGACACCTTCCACTGCACCAGGTTGCTCAAACCCCAATCCAGCCTGGCCTTGAACACTTCCAGGGAGGGCATATCCACAACTTCTCTGGGCAACCTGTTCCACTGCCTTACCACCCTCACTGTAAAGAATTTCTTTCTAACAACCAATCTAAGCCTACCCTCTTTCAGTTTAAAGCTATTCCCCCTTGTCCTATCACTACAAAGCCTTGTAAGAAGTCCCTCTCCAGCCTTCTTGTACCTCCTGTACAGTACTGGAAGGTGCTATAAAGCCTCCCTGCAGGCCTCTCTTCCCCAGCCTGAAAAACCCCAATTCTCTCAACCTGTCTTCACAGGAGAGGTGCTCCAACCCTCTCATCATCTTTGTGGCCCTCCTTTGGACTCTCTCCAATAGATCCACATCCTTCTTATGTTCTGTACCAGATGCAGTACTCGAGGTGGGGTCTCACAGGAGCAAAGCCTGTCAAGGTCCCCCGAATGGCATCCCTTCTCTCCAGCATGTTGACCACAAAACACAGCTGGGTGCCATTGGCAAACTTGCTGAGGATGGACTCAATCTTCCTGTCCATGTCACTGACAAAGATATCCCATTACCAATATCTGAGGAACACCTCTTGTCACTGGTCTCCTCTTGGGCACTGAACTACTGACCACAACTTCTGAGCATGACCACCCAGCCAATTCCTCATCCACTGTGTGACCCATCCATCAAATCTATGTCTCTCCAGTTTGGAGAATAGGATGTTGTATGTGACTTTGTTGAATGCTTTGCACGAGTCTGGGTAGATGACACCAGCTGTTCTTCCCTCATCTATCACCACCACAGAAAGCTAACAAATTAGTCAGGCACCATTTGCCCTTAGTGAAGTCATACTAGTTGTCACCAATCATCTCCTGATTTTCCATGTGCCTTAGCATAATTTCCAGGGGGATCTGCTCTGTGATCTTGCTGGGCACCAACTGACATGTAGTTTCCTGGGTGTTTCTTTTTTCCTCTTTTTTTTTAAAAAAAATGGGGGTTTATGTTTCCCCTTTTCAGTCAGTGAAACTTCACCAAACTGCCACAACTTCTCCGATATGATGGATAATGGCTAACTTCATCACCAGTTCCCTCAGGACTCATGGATGCATCTCATCAGGTCCCATGGACTTGAGCACCTCCAGGTTCCTTAGATGGTCTCAAACCTATTCTTCTCCAACAGCAGGCAGTTCGTCATTCTCCCTGTACCTGTCTTTGCCTTCTGCACCTTGGGTGGTGTGGTTGGAGCACTTGCCAGATAAGACCAAGGTGAAAAAACTCAATGACTACCTCAGCCTTCTCCATATCATGGGTAACCAGGTCTCCTGTTTCCTTCTGAAAAGGGCCAGAATTTTCCCTAATTTTCCTTTCATCACCTATGTATCTACTGAAGCTTTTGTTTTTGTCCTTGATGTCCCTGACCAGATTTAATTCTATCAGGTCTATAGTTTTCCTAACCTGATTTCTGGATGCTTGGACAATTTCCATGTATTCCTCCCAGGCTGTCCGTCCTTGCTTCTACCCTGCGTATGCTTCTTTTTTTTTTGAGTTTGAGTTTGTCCAGGTGCTCCTTGTTCATCCATGCAAACCTCCTGGCCTGACATCCTTTTTTGGGGGATGCATTGCTCCTGAGCTTGAAGAAGGTGAACCTTAAATATTAACCACGTTTTCTGGGCCACTCTTCCCTCCAAGGCTTTATTTTCCATGGTGCTCAATCAAACATATCCCTGAAGAGGCCAAAGTTTGCTTTCCTGAAGTCAAGTGTAGGGAGCTTGTTGTGAACCCTCCTTGCTGCCCCAAGGACCATGAAATCCACCATTTCATGGCCATTGCAACCCAGGGTGCCCTTGAGTTTCATATTCCCCACAAGCCCCTTCTTGTTTGTAAGAACAAAGTCCACCATAGCACATCTCCTTGTTGGTTCCTCTTTCCCTTAGAGAAAGAAGTTATCATCAACACACTCCAGGAACCTTCTGAGTGCTTATGCCCTGCTGTGTTGTCCCTGCCACAGATAACAGGGTGGTTGAATTCTCCCATGAGGACTGCAGATTGTAAACGTAAGGTTGCTCCTATCTGTCTATAGAGGGCCTCATCCACTTGGTCTTCCTGGTCAGACAGCTTGTAGCAGACCCTCACGATAATGTCACCTGTCCTGCCTTTAATCCTGACCCATAAGCTCCAGGTTGTCTCCTCATCCACCCCTAGCCAGAGCTCCATGCACTCCAGCTAATCATTAACACAGACAGCAACACCCCTCCTCATCTCCCCTGCCTGTCCTTCCTAAGGAGCCTGTATCCATCCATTCTAGTCATAGCAGCCATCCCACCGTGTCTCATGCAAGTGTTTGGCTCCTGGCAAGTCTTGGCACTCCCCTGAGATTTCTCCATCTCAGAAAAGCTCCCACGTATGCTGTGATCCCCCACCCCACTGTGGAAAGTGCCTGGAAAGAACTGGTTGCCTCAGTGATCCCTCTAAACCAGCTGGTATTAGGTACTGTACGTCGCTGACATTAGTTATCACTTTCTTCTATTCACAAAAGAACTACAAAGTACCTGTACTTTGCTATAAGCATAAAAGCCCACTTGGAGCCCAATCCACTTGGAGCCCTTGCTTTCAGTGCTTGATCCCAACATTAAAAAAAAAAAAAAAAAAGAAAAAAAAAAAACCACCAAAAACCAAACATCTGAATGACCAAAATAAAGTATAAATAGTCGTTTTTATAGATAAAATGGGTCAAACTGACTAAGACTGAACACGGTTTTCTGCAGTACTTGATCAAACTTACAGAAGCATAGTTAACAGATTCCAAAGGGATTTGCCTGCAAAAAAAGATGCTAGGAATGCTCACAGACACCTACAAGACCTACATTTGTACATGGCACCTTTATGTAACTGCATGTCATCATCAGCCAAGCTGGCACTTGTCAGCTTCAGACCAAACAGCCTCATGTGTGTACTCTAGTCCCCTGTCCAGAGTTTCAACTTTTAGCATAGATCACTTTGACAATCTACCTCACAACAAATGGTTCAGTTTCTTCACAATGCAACACGGCATCAAGCTGTCAAAAAAGCCCAGGAGCAGCTGTTTGGAAGTGCCACAAACCCATATATTATGGAAGAAGTAGACTTTGGATACTTGAGAATTACTGAGGAAGGGGAAGACACTATTTTGAAGACTAAGCTGTAAAAACTATATTAGAGAAGCCTAGGGCTATTGGACAAATCTGGTCCTTAAGGGTCTGCTCTTAGGAGCTGACCTAGACAGCACATATCTCTCCATTCCCAAATTAATTATGTAACATTTAGTACCATAGATAAGTATTCATAATCATTTGCTTGAGTTCAGATCCTCCTCCCAGCTGCATATGCCCTGAAGCTGTATGGACTGTCTGGTTTGCTACTGCCCAGAGGGTGCAGGAACACCATACTTGCACCTCACGAAACTAGGGACTTCCCAATGCTGTGAAGCAGGACTTCCCAATGCTGTGAAGCAGGACTTCTCTGATGGATTGAAAAAAAAATCCTCAATAAGCACACTGACTTATGGTTTTGAGTTGAAAGAGAATGTGGATATGGTTTATGAAGGGAATGCAGCTGCATGTAGACACCTTTAACACAAAAAGTTGAAAAGAGGTTTAAGATTTTCACATGGAGAAACATGCCCAATACTTGGTGCTTGGAACAAAGCTAGGAGTAAATTTAAACCAGTGGGAAGAACTACACTTCCAACAGCAGAATCAACTCTAAGGTGATTAACCCACAGTCACACAGCAAGCTTCTGGCACATTCAGAAGGAGCAAATGTTCTCCCATGCCTTAGATCAAGGCATTCATCACAAACTTGTTCCCCCTTTCCAAACATGGCCTTTTGGTACTTGCTTTGGTACTTGTTTTGAGACTCAAAAGTCTCAAAACAAAAGTATATGCTTTCTTCTGACACAAGAATTAATTATATATTACCTTATGCTAAAAATAATGATGAATAAAACAGATTTCCCTTCCAAAAAGTCACTTTAATCTCATTACAAAGTATCTGGCTCAAATAAAAGGTAAAACTCACCCTTATGATAAAAACTGTTCATTTTGAGCAGTTAGTATGAAGGGGAGAGACAGGCATATCTCTTACTTTACATACTCCCTCTATAATCACATACTCTCTTCATTGACTTTAAAAAAAAACAGTAGCACAGCCCTAAAACACAGAAACAAGTAAACAACACGTTCAAGAAAAAAAAAGAAGCCATTACTCTCTCTCTTCAGTACAGGTTGTACTATGAATTACAGGAAAAACTAATTTATTTTCAGTGTGCGCTTAACGACTATTATACCGCAATAACATAATTGAGCTTTACCTTGGAGCTGTTGCTATTCATCCTTCCCGTTTCATTCACTATGAGCAAATATCTCATATACCTCACGCTCTCCAGCGGGAGCAAGCTACAATCAAAAACTCTGAAATACGAAGCACAAAGCTCTGTTTTATTCATGGTGCTTTTGTTTGCAAATTAACTTGAAAGCAATTCTTAGAGTGGGAAGAGTAGCGTGGCTCGGTTAAGCTGCCATCTTACACTACACAGTAAAAGGACAAAAGCATAAGCCTTATATAAGAAAAAAATAAGCATACAAACAATTGCAGTTTGCAAAGCTTCAAAGTCTGTGGTGCCATTCTATACTCACAATATATACACTGCTGTAACCTTATCAGTTCTGCAGGGATGATGTCATCTTCTCCAAGAGCTTGTAAAGTGAAATAAGAAACTGGTTCTTTCAACATGCAAGAAGGTCCAATCCTTTCGTTTGGCTTTCATAGAATCATTTAAGTTAGAAAAGATGTTTAAGATAACCAAATCTAACCATTAACGCAGCACCGCCAAGTCAACCCCTAAACCACATCACATCTGCACATCTTTTATACACATCCAGGGATCACAACTCCACTCCTTCTCTTGGTAGCCCATTCCAGTGCCTGACCACCCCTTCCATAGAGAAAGTTTTCCTAATATCCAATCTAAGCCTCCCCTGGTGCAACTTGTGGCCATTTCCTTTTGTCCTGTTGCCTGATACCAGGGAGAAGAGACTAACTCCCACCTCACTACCGCCTCCTTTCAGGTAGTTGTCGAGAGCAATAAGGTCTCCCCTAAGCCTCCTTTTCTCCAGGCTAAACAACCCCAGCTCCCTCAGCTGGTCCTCGTAAGACTTGTGGTCCAGACCCTTTTACCATCTCTGGACATGCTGCAGCACCTCAATGTATTTCTCGAATGGAAGGGCCCAGAACTGGACACTGTACTTGAGGTGTGGCCTCACCACTGCCCAGTAGAGGGGAAAAAAATCACTGTCCTGGTCCTGCTGACCACATTAGTCATGATAGAGGCCAGGATGCCATTGGCTGTCTTGGCCACCTGAACACACTGATGGCTCATGTTCAGCTGCTGTCAACCAGCACCCTCAAGTCCTTTTCCACCAGACAGCTTTCCAACCACTCTACCCCAAGCCTGTAGAGCTATGTGGGGTTGTTGTGACCCAAGTGCAGGACCTGGAACTTCACTGACCTTGCTGAACTTCACACCTTTGGCCTTGGCCCATCAATCTAGACTGTTCAGAGCCCTCTGCAGAGCCCTCCTGCCCTCCAGCAGACCAACATTCCCACCCAAGCTGGTGTTTGCAAACTGATTGAGGATGTATGCAATCCCGTCATCCAGATCACAGATAAAGATATTAAACAGGACTGGCCTCGATACTGAGCCCTGTGGAACTCAACTTGTGACTGGCTGCCTACTGGTTTTTAATTCCATTCACCACCACCCTCTGGACTTGACCACCCAGACAGCTTACCCATTCTTTTTTAGTGTACAAACTTTCCCCTGTTGAAACACTGGCCCTTCTCTATTTATCAAGGGCAAAACAAGGACTGTGTACTGGGGATGCATTCAAAAGGCAGTCCATGAAAAAGGAGACAGTTTTGAAATTCTCTACAGGTGCTTTGCTGTTGTAGTTGGCTGGTGCACGGCCATGGCAACCTCGGGCACCTGGGGGCATTCCTGTGGCCATGGATACTCACACTTCTCTTGCCTGCAGTCCTGCTGGAGGACCTTTCACTTTCCAGAACAAAAAACAAATTCAGAAAAAGGCAAGAGGCAACATTCAAGCCCATCCTGGCAGTGGTCCAAACGAAAAAAACCCAAACAAAACACAAGCCAAAAAACAAAGATCCACAGATTGGAAAACTGCTGACAACCTAAGTAGCAGGAAGTTTTTGATGATCCAAAAGCCATTGTGAAGCCCAATTAAAAAGAAAACAACATGGTTGTTCAGCTTGGCCAGGCAAGGAATAGCTGACTCAATCATCCTAAAACAGGAGAGGAATGTATCTTTTTGTCATGCATGAAGAAGGTTCTGAGTAAGAAATTAAAAATACAGTTTTCCCTCCCACAAAAAAAAAAAATAAAAAAATCAGAAAACATTGTCTCTAAGAATCAGCTCACTCCAAAAAGCAACTATGCAAGCAAGAAGACTTTCCTACTCTTCCTTTATTTTGAAAATGATACTTAAATTTCTACAGTAGAGGTATTTCAGGTTGGGCTTTTTGTGTCCCTTTTTTCTGAAGCATTTCATTGCTCTTCACTGGTAGAGCAAACATCCTGCTAGCTATTATGTTTAAATACATGCTTCAAACAGTTTTCAGGTTATTTGATTTTAGACAGAGAAATAAGCCCCAGATGTTTCACCGAGAAAGTTTTCCACCAGGAAATTCATGGCCCTTCCAGATGTCTCAGATATCTAATAGTCCAATCTTGTTTTTTCTATGTGACAGGCATGAATACGTTCTTTCCAACAAGTTGCTTATGAGATTATTATAAATGTATCCATAGATTATGGGTGCAGACTGCACCAGATGGATTTAGGATCATTTGAAAGAGTGAGTAGCAGTTAAGTCTTCCTAGTCTTTGTCTCTTAGAAGTATTTTGCATATTCTGTATCCTTGCTTGGCACACTAAGGCAAGCAAAATTTGACAGAAAGAATATAACCAAAAATACATAATCTGTATTTGTAATTACATGAAGTAGGTCAAAATGAGGGCTAGTTTTCATTTCTATGAGCCTTGGACAGTCTTCTTGTAGCTTTAATGATGTGTAGATTCATAAAATATCTTCTGGGTAGTAAGATGCAGAACCCCTGATGGTCATGTTATTTCAGCAGAGAGAATTTCATGTCTCTCTCTGCCTGTGTACCTCAGCTATCAATCATCTTCCCTCTCAAATTGTTTACCATGTTACCATGATCCAGTTAAGCTATCAGCAAGTGCTCCTGACATTCAGGCCTCAGAACTCCTACTTTTTTTTCAGTGAGAAAAGGCTCTCATACCCATCTAAGAAAGAACACTACTTCTCTTTGCAGCTTGGTGTCTTTTTTTCCTCAGACAGTGGCACAAGAATTCTGAGCAAGCAACTCTGGGAATAAAAATTAATGCTGTTTTTTTTTAAACAGGAAATATGCCAGGTGCTGTCTTGGGCAGCACTATACAAGACCGAGTTCACAGGTTTATTTAACATAGTCTTTCTGGGTTATTCTGGCACCAGCACCTCCTACTTCTTATAGGTATACAGGCACAATTTCAAAAGAAGATAGTGGGATTCTACCTGGCAACCTGTAAGGACAGAGAGATTTTGCACACACAGATTTCTAGGACTGCTACAAAAATATACTGACAAATATCAAGCAGGAAAAGCTGAAGGTCCTGATTTTCAGGGTGCAAACAAAAAAAGCATTCACCTCAATGGAACAAGACTTGGGTCTCTATCATACTCATGGTTACACAACAAGTTCTCATCCTCACTGTAAGCACAGCTCTTCCACAAATCTCCACACCCAGTCATCTTCAATACCTCCTGAATCTCAGAGCAAAGTCAAAGCCTCTGGCAACACAGCTTCCAAGGATTTGCTTAGACTATCTTCAGAGCTCTGAAGGTAGTTTATTCCTGTCTCAATTAGCTTTTTTTCCTGAACACATTCAGAGAAGATAATATTTAATTGTTTTGATAATTTTTATTAGACTAAGTGTACGAAGTTTATCTTGAGCTGCACTAGTAAAAATTTTAAAATCTTGACTTTATGTTCATTGGGACACAAGTCACTTTAGGTAAGAGAAAAACACCTATGATATTTCGCTTTTAGTCTTTTTCAGTTAGACATAATGTTTATGATATGAAATTGCACTATGTTTATAGCAAGAAATTGCACTGATGAGTAACTGGATGTGTAACTGCAAGCCCTATGCACCAACAGAAAAGTTAATAGACGCAATTAATTTGACCTGATTGCCCTTCCAAAACCATCCGAAAATATTGATTACTAGTGAATAAATAGTCCTTCTTTAGAAATCGAGGCAGAGGCATTGTAACAGCTGCAGGTATGGATCTGAAATTAATTTCTACTATATTCTGCAATTGTTATATAAGTAGTAACTTTGTCCTTAGGCTGGAGGGGAACCACAACTCCAAGTCCAGCACTGAATACAGAAGCCCAGAATGCTGCAAGTACATCACAGACAGAAATCCTGCAAGTGAAGCCTTGCAATTTCAGCTTATTTAGGACCTCTCAACCCCAGCATTAGGCTCCCCTCACTAGCTTTGCCAATGCTGTTTCTCCTGCTCTAATAGACCAGGGAAGCAAAAATCCTCTTACAGACAGTACTTGCAATTTTGGCCACCACAGGCACTGGATTCTAAGCTCCAGGAACTTGCCTGGTCTCTTCCTGCCTCCTCCCTGTAACCCTTTGCTCCTCTCAGTGTAGGAATATGGTCTGTGACCACAGGTCCCCAAAATGCCAGAAAAGTGGTGGTTAGCAAGTCCTAGCAGAGACCATCCCTATTCCAAAGGCAACTTTCACATCTCCAGTCTCATCACAGGCTGCCTGGGCAGAGGCTGGAGCAGCAACCCCCACTGTGTTAGAGGATGGTCAAACTTCAAGTGAGAAACAGCATCAGATTATAAAAGGCACACACAGCTGGCCGCTCCTACAGAGAGCAAGCCCACATGACAAGGATGCAAGGCCACATCAAGCTAAGTAACACCCACATGTTTGTTTGTGTGGGTTTTAATTCATTTGTATTTGAGCAGACTCCATTAGCTTGAGTTGTCGTTCAAACACCTCATGTAGTCGCCAGTGACTCCTGCCAATTCTTACAGAAGGGGCTGTCAGAGGTCAGTCTATACCTCAGCCAGCAAGACCAAGTGCTCCTCTAGAAATCTAAAGCATCAGTGGATTAAAGATTTTAGCCATTCAGCATACACAGTAAGGTCTAGACCATACAGGTATTTGTGCACCTTAATGGCCCTGCAACCCATAGCACGAGTAGGGTTCCCTGCTGAGCAAAGGCAACCATTCAAGCAAGAGTGACAGAAACATCTCTCAGTCACACAGTCTTGTGAGACACCAAATCAGAAAATTGTATCCATAAAACAACAACAAAGCTTACACAGCTTATGGGCACAGAGGGTCACATTAAAGAAAGGCAAATAAGAGCACCTCAGCACATAAATGCGTAACACATCAAGGGATAATCCAGGGATCCATGCTGCCTGCCTCTACAGCCTTGGCTGGAATTTAGCATCAGGTGACACATGTCACACTCAAGAATAGTGGCACATTTTGCACAAATTACTCAAGAGAGCCTTTTCCCTAGTCACAGACCTTTTTGGTACATTACGATCATCTTTCAAAGATGTCATTCAGTAATTTCCACTGCAGAAGGGTCTGCCCTGATTGCTAAAAAGAGTGTCATGATAACGCGCTGACCCTCTGGCTTGAACAGAGGTAGTGGTTACTGAAATCTCAACAGGATGTGAAGAGAAAGCAATCTATATTCATTACTGTCTATGGTTGAACAACTGCTGAGAGGGTGTTTGGTTGACAAACCACTCTGCTGAGTTACCCTTAGACCTGTCCAGCTTCATATAGTTTCATAATCTTCAGCAGCATTTCATTTGTTTGCAGACCTAAAACAATACAAAAAAAAAAAAAAATAGCAACAAATTCCATGTAAAGCCTACAGCAGTTGCTGGATGACTATTATTACAAGACTAATGATAGCTTGTGACAAAGCAGGCATTTCAATACCAAATAGGATGTATTTACTTTTTCCAGGAAAAGGTAAAAGCAGAACTATCAAGTTCAATAGACAAGTACCAATCAGAAGCTGTTTGCTCTTATATAACGAATACTGAAAAATTTGACAGTATGATCAAAAGCCACTAACAAAGGGGTAACAAACAACAGAAGCACATAATCACAAGAAAAAGCAAAATAAAGCATGCATACCAGCTATGCTCAGAGGCACTAGACATCCATCCAATAGCCAAATGGTATTGACAATATATTTGAAAGAAGTATCTTGGGTTTGCATAATAAAACAATTACTGTAATTTTCACAAGGATAATGTTACCCCAGAAACTTAATGCTTCAGCTTCACTATAAAGAACTCTTGGAAAAAATAACATTTTAGAGTCCAGCTGAGCTGTGTATTATGACTGCACTACTCATGGCCCATATTCCACTGGCAGCCTATTCAGATGATTCAAACTTCCAAGAAAAACTGCTCCTCTGACCCATATCTAGAAAACTTTAGTGGAGATAGCTAAGCAAGTCAGAAAATAGCTTTCAAGTATCAGTCATTCACTGTGCTATTGATACACGCAGGAAAATACTAATATTACTTATTGTAAGGTCTGGAGTCAAAGCATTAGCCAGCACTGTGTCATCAAGAGTGTAAAGAAAATATTCCCATCTCCGACAATCAACTCATCTTGTAAGTAAGACTAAAGTTAAGTAAAATATATTTGTATTGAGAGCACCTTACACATCAAGAGAGCCTGTCACTACATATGCCAACACAGTGTGATCCTTCAATTGCAAGTATTTTTGCAAACAAATATCTTCCCATCATTCATTTCCTACGGTCTCTCTCAAAAACTGAAGGCAGCTCAAAAAATCTTGTTCTCAAACCAAAAGTTAAGATCAATATGATATTTCTATTTAAGTTCCCACTTGTATGTTCATTTTCTTCCAATTTAAATGACTTGAACTGAACAGCAAAATGCATACTGTTTTTTAAATTGAGTTCCTATTCATTAGTATGATTCCAAAAATCACTAACATTCTAATAGGAAACACAACGGTTAAAACACTTTTAAGCTGGTTTAAAAAAGCACATCCGAAAGACAAGTCTCATTAACACCTTCCCTGTGCAAACGATAGAATTCAACATGTCAAAATTAGGGTGATTACACCATGAATCATATCATCAAACATCACCACTGTCCTGGACATTGGATTTCTATTTTTAATACAACTGTGGAATGGTCCACATTTAACAGTGACAGCCCTCTCCTGAGAGGCAAGGAAGGGAGAAACAGATCCCTTCAGGCAAAGGAGACTGAATGTTGCTAAGAGCTCCATTCAAAAATAAGCTGCTTAAGCAAGTATTGACATGACTATCTGGACAAATTCTGTAAAACTTTTCATGCCCAAAACTGTTCCAACAAGCATTCAACTAACTACTTTCAAATACATGAAATTTACACTTGAGAAAAAGTAGTCCATCTAAATGCAGGGTTTTTTGTACTAACTGGGCATTTTCACTACACTGAACTAGTATATTAAACCATAGTGTAAACACATTTCACCTCAGATACAGTGAAAAGACAGTTTTCCCCACAGCACTTTTAGACACTTGCTAATCTGACAGTGATGAGACCAAGACATATATCTCATTTTTCCTCCAGACCAATAAAACAACTGGACACAAACTCATTTGTGAAATGATTTGTCAAAGTTCTCTCAGGAGCTGGCTTAAGTTTAATATTTAGTTCAGGGAAATTGGATAGACTTTGTATTTTTTGTTCCAGGCAATAGACATATTCTTTAACCTTATTTTCAGTTACAAAATCTTGAACAATTTAAAGACAATAAAATAATTCCGCTGCCTCCAAATCATAAAATAATAGATTGTGTACAAATCTATTTTCTCCTGAACCTGAACAAAACAAGGTGCCTGTGAAAGACTGCTCATTCAGCTTAGTACTTTGCTTTGTATGACTTTAGGAGACTAGGCTGAGGGCATAATATAAGACTCAAAGGAGAACTGCATAAACAAAACATTAACTCTACAATCTGCCAGCAGCAATGTTGGTATTTAAACTTCATGCCAATTTTGCCATTAGGAGACATTCAGATAAAATGCTTCTCCTGGAATCCCAGGCACTGCTCTCCTCCACTCACACACCCGCTCCTGCACCCAAAGAGCCAACAGTCCATGCTCCAAAAGCTCTCGTGTTTCTGGAAAGAATGAATGGCTAGTTTCCAAAAGTTGATACAGGAAAGAATATTTGGTTTGCATTCTTCATTGTGCCAGAAAAACACACGTCCATACAAGAGTGAGGTAGGCTTTGTCTATATTACAAGGGTTTTGTTTGGCTGTTCCTTTTGCACTAGCATAGCAGCTCTACCAGTTCTGCCCTTAAACATATACGGGACTCCCAAACCCTAACTCTCCTCTACCTGAAACAGAAGCTCTTCACTGACCTCAAAAAATTACAGTGTCAGCTTTATGTGACCCAGTGCAAGCACCTCTGCAACTACCAGTAATTGTTTCCCAACCATAACTCAGGAACATGGACATGAGTACACATGGCTTTCAGCACTAGGTTGCACCGCACAGTTTAAATGTAATTTCACCAAGAACTTATCTTTTTGTTAGCACTGCAGGTTACAGCCACACCCTTTTCATAGATGGTCCTCCAGAAATTGCTTATGAGAATCAAGAAATTACATTGCTACTACTTCTTGGTTTTAAATAACCCCTTTTCTTGAAAAAGTACAGACTTTCTTCAGGCTAGTTTTCTTCCACTGTTACCTGCAGTGCAAGGAAGGAGGAGGCCCTGGTTATTTAAGACAGTTGTCCCATGCACAAAATACCCATCACCAGGGTTTCACCCATCAAGAGTAACAAAGTAGTTATCATCAATAGCCAAAATCTGTCTCCTTGAGGAGGCTGACTCACAGTGACCCACAAACCATGACCAGTTTTAAGATGAGCATATGTCCAGCACAGGCTGCAATAGCGAAAAATAGAAAGGGGATGGGTAGGAAAAATGAGACATCGCACAAACCATATAGCCTGCTTTGCTACACAGGCCTTTGTAATTGCCCAAACACCCCCATGTGTTTGTATAAACATTATGTGGTTGGGGATTTGCACTCACCTCACTTCTCCACAAGAAAAACAAACTAAACACAGTAATTAGCTGCAATAGTATCTGATTAGGTAAATAGGGTTTTCCGTTTCCATTAGCAGCTCATAAAGGCAGACACCAATATGAGCACCATTCAGGTCACTGCCCAGTGGTGACAGCTTTGCAATTAAGCCAAAACAGGTTCCACTGCAAAAATGAGAGTCAAATTCCCTTGCAGGACAGGCTCAAGTTTACACAACTATGCAGTTACAGGCTACAGTAAGAACATACACACCAAATAACTCTTATTTCCCCAAGCAGCCAATAACAACTTCACACAAGAAATCCCATCAACATTTAACAGAGATACCAAAAAATAAACAAGAGGTTTGGTTTGCACCCTAAAAAAGATACCAAATTTGGCTAGCAACCTGCTCCTTACTGTATTGTTTCTGGGCCCAGAAAGACTTAGAGACTTTGCCTCTTTTTTACCATCACCCAGCTTGATCAGTCTTTGGTGCTATCAGAAATCTGCCTTCACAAATAACTCAAACCACACAACTTATTAGTAGCCACATGGAAATATAGTACTGTATCACTTCTATTTTAACCTGCCAAGCAGCCAGCCTGTTAAAAAGTAACAGAGGGGCAGGGCTTCCACATTAACCTCCTATGACTCACATACAGAACACACTTCAGTCTTGACTTATTTTGAAGAAATGAACAAATAACTAACATGAGAAAACAATGGTAGGATTAACATTACTTTGATTGCATCTACATATACATACAATCATCCACGAAAGCAATCTTTTTACTGCAATTATTTGTATCTTATTTTTCCTTCCCTGATTTTAACAACTAAATTCAGAGACTGAGTACCTATCAGCCTGCATCCCATGCCAGTTCCTTCAGAATTCACTGAGGGAAAAAGTTGTTATTTTTCTTCTGAATATTGATTCTAATCATATTTTATGAATTAGTACCTAATTATCTCAGACATTTAGATTACTGTTTTTATTTCAAGAAATCTAATTTGGTGGATGCAGCACATGAGAGTATAATTCTAATCAGTCTCCCTTGAAACTTCTTAAAATAACACTAACTGAGGACTACTCACAAGATAGCAAGCTATTCTCCCCTCATCAGCTGCATATATCTTTCTGAAATATTTGTTGGAATATCAGTGACAAACCATAATAACATAAAGGAAGTAAATATAGCTCAACCTACACTGCACTGAAAAATATTTCTAATCTCCTTTTTGTCACTCAAATCACACCTAGCTGTAATGATTTCCAAATGCTATGGTCTATTACCAGTGGCTTTCCCACAGAATAAACATCAATCTAAAGAATGGTTTTAAGGCAAGGGCACTCTTTCAACGGCCTACCAGAATTATGGAAGAACAGTATAGTAGGTCACTTATTTGAGCTGTAACCATGTGGGCCAAATTCATCAAGTTAAGAAAATATCTTCAAGCATGAAATCCTAGAAATCACTGGGCAGCATTCTGCCTATTGCCTTTGTCAACTTTTAATTGTCATGTTACCAACAGGCTGCCAAAGCAGAGTGCAACTGATAGCACACAGCGTGTCTGAGTACAGCTTATTTTTAGCCTGCAATTCAATCAGCACTCTTACAATGGCTAGGATTAAAGTCCAAGACAGCCACGTTGCTGTATATAGGCCAACGCAATTACATGTTGAAACATGTTGAGAGGACATGATGGTAAACTGGAATCAATTTTGGGAGGAGCAGCGTGAGACGGGCAGTCGCTCTGTGGTAGAGAACGTCTTTTATCAGCAAAGCGCACACTCACATCTCCCCGTCTTTACTAACAGTCCACAAAGAGTGTAAAAACAAATGACAGTTTTACTCCAATTCCTTTTGATATGATTTAGCACTTATGAAAGACAGACAACATTTTAGCAACCTTGAAAATCAATATCCTTTTACCTTCATTGGCAGCTGTTCAGATGCCTTAGTCAACTCTAAAGAGCACTCTTCAATTCTGCCCCAAGCATACTGCCAACAAGGAGACTACTCTGCTCTTATCCTGCATTCTCCTGAACTTTTGTGATGAGGTAGAACTTACAACATTTGCAAGGATGGTTTTAAATATTAAAAATATTTGCAGAAAAAAAATATTTTAAATCTTCAAGCCAGTACATTTTTACACATTCAAGTGCTAACTTTTAAAATGCTACATTCTTGCTGTGTTTTCCATCTTCGAGAGTCACATTTTCAGGCTTTTCCCCTGCAATTTTACAAAGTTTTTTTAAAAAATGAAAAAAAATAAAGTATAGCTGTGTAACACAGCATCAGATTTAGGATCTACAGGAGCTAATGCTTTGAGACTATTGAAACAAAAAAGGCTGACAGCACAATGCAGTCACTTATCCTCTAGGATATAGCTAAATGATTCATCAAACAGTGATGACTTTCATGCACTAAAACTAGAAGGGAATACTAATCAATGATGTGAGGAAGCATAAGGCTGTGTTTCATTACCAATTTCCCAGGACCATTAATCTTCTCTGATACAGCTTCTGAAAACTAACCTAAATAGTATTCTCTTCATCACTTCACAGATGAACATCAGGAGATGCTTCCTTTGAACCCCTTGACGAGAGAGAGAAAAAGACTACAAGGAACACAGATATTCTGAAGATTTTCAAGCTCAACACACACATAAATTAAGGCACATCTGATTAGCAAAGAAAAGATTTCTGTATCTCTCCATTATCACAAGCTTCCAGAATTCAAACTTAAGTGGTGGTCATTTCTCCGAAGGGTGCATTTTTGAGAGCTGATGGCTTCTCTTCAGCAAGTTGAAATAAAGACACCAGAAAAAACAAATTCTTAGAATCTGAATAGTAAGTTCAGAAACTCAGAGATATGAGCTTAAAATAAACATATTCCTAACTGGTACCTTTTCCATCCACATTATAAAACCAAGCAAAAAAAAAAAAAAAAATCCATCAAGAAGACAGGAAACCTAAAAGCAAAATTGATCACTATCCAAATTGAGAGACACAGCTTAAGTCTCAGAAACCATACTTATTTAACTTTTAGAAGATGAGGATTTTCTTCTACCCCTTCCCCCACAACCTTCAGCTCTGTCAGAAATGGCTCATTTTCCTTCCCAAGCCAAAATTCAGTCTAGAAGAAGCTTCTTAACTTCAGTAATGCATACATAAGGCAGAATCATCACGGCTAAGCTTCACAAACGAAGATTTGTGAAGGCAAAATAACACCTAGTAAATCCACCATACTGTAGCTGAAACAATACTGCAGAGAAATTAACTTTTTAACTAGGCTAAAAAAAAGGCAACAATTGAACTCAACATCTAAACAAGAACATGTTACTAGCTACAAGGCAAGTATAACAAATCTAAATGCTTTACTGGCAGTAATTCATGTTTGCTTCAGTACAAAAGTATATAAAGAGGTCAAAACCAAGCAAAGATTACAAGGAATACTACATTATAAAATGAAGGTTGCATAAGACAGGTAAGGAATGCTCGAGTCACAGGCAAACAAAACAGTGGATAGTAACCCAGAAGAGCTGCATCTCCTTCTGCCTTGTACAGCCACAAGACAAAAACATCTCATCTATTATAATCAAACCAGAGCAAAAAAATTCACAGTAAACTAACAGTCCTTCATCTGTGACCAGCAGTGATCTCTCCAAGACATTAATAATTTAGAATGCTAACACAGGTTAAATCAGTCATGTCTGTATGAAATAAAATACCACTTTGTACTTATACCCTGTTTTTCCACTTGTGAATGAAACCTGCCTACCTTACTCGTAGTCACTGAAGAGTTACAGGCTGCCTGCATTTATAACTGAAGCCTAAATCCATGGTAGAGCACTTGAAATAAAGAAAGATGAAAACACAAAAAGAACACATGTAGAGACCAAAAAGCACAAATAGTGTAATTTACCCTACCAGTACCTTTCTTTCCTCAGGAACACAGTTTTCAAAAAAAATACCCATTTTTGAATCAGTTCCCTATAAAGATGCCTAAAGGAAGAAGTTTGATGAAGCGTGCCTCATGAGGGGAACTTTTGAAATTCAGAAAGCAATTGCCTTAGGACCAGCGCAATCTCATAACCAGACACACACGGATCTGCAGCACCTTGGCACTCACCACTATCAGGCTTCCTAGTCCTTGCACCTTTTGAAAGTGACCAACTTCACAACAAAATAACAAATAAACCCACAACAAAACAAAGAAAATCCCTCAAGTTCACTTGCTTTTGACAGACAATAGTCACACACAGTTATTCTCCCAGCCTGTGAGACAGGGCAGCACAGACGAATCTCACAATTTCAGGAATCTGAAACAGGTATCCTTAATTCTCTGCTGGGCACACCTGGAAGGATCTTTCCCAACAGAGACACCAAGACCTCCTATAAAGAGGGCAGAGGACTCAAGATTTTCGCAAGCCGTCTCCCTCACAATGCTAGAGCTGAAGGGGAAAAAAACAACCCTTTGTGTGTGGAGTCAAAGGTCATGCTCCAGGGCCAGCTGCTGCAGTATGGTAATAAACAGAGGGTAGATACTTAGCTTTTTCGATTTCCTCACTTCCCATAAAATGCCAAAAGTTTCCAAGTACTACAAGTCTATTTATGTCTACCCCAGAGCTAGAACAGGGTCATCACTACTGCTCTGGAGAAACTTCAGAGCTTTTATTCCACTCTGACAAAAACCAGGCACAAGTCCCCATTTGGCATTTCACTAGCACAGATGAGATTCCTGTTGGCTTCCTGATTGCATACCCCATTATTACGCTCCTTCCTTGCAAGACTTGTTTTAAAGTAGTCTTGAAGTAATGAAGTAAGAAAACAGACACAATGTGCTTTTTCAACAGGCTTTACCTTGCATATGACCCTCAGATAATCAACCTAGGTAGCACAAGATGAGAGCTATTGATGTCTCCTTTGCCAGTCCCCAAATGACACCAGGTGGTTCATGTCAAACATGCTGAGAAACCCCCATCAGAGTGTGTCCAGGAACTTCATCTTTTCCTTGCTGATAACAGAGCCACCAGGAAAAGCTAAATGAGAAATCCCCAGGCATCTCACCAGCAGCTGAAGCAGCTACTTTACCTCTGAAGCTGCCACATGTGGCTACAATAGTATACTTACAATTCTTAAGAAACTATTTTTTTTTCTCAATTTCACTTACAAAGATGGAAGGGCTCATTAGTAAATCTGAAGCAACTAGCTTCAAAGAACAGCACTGAAATGTTTGACGTTTTTATTTTTTAATCACTATCAAAGTTACTTACAATTATCTTTTTAAACGACATAGTCTGTAGTTTCTAAAAGTAGAAACACAGAAACTAAGGTGAAGGCAAACTTTCTTTCCTAAATAGGGAAACACAAGCTATTTGTAAGTGCATTTTATTTCAATATAATCATGCCTGCTGTGTACAAGAGGAAAAGTGTATTGCTTTATATGTATCAATGGAGTTAAAGCAACAGAACTGGTTTACCTGCACAAGGCACAGCTTACTACTTTTGTGGCTGACAAACATAAAGCTTCAGACCACACAGCCCCCCCTCCACTACTGCACATAAGCACACGTACCTCACTTGGCTATGTCCTACAACTTGTTTATTTATACAGCTTTCTCTTATCAAGATCAGATTCTGATCCCAAGAGTTTAACTGTTAGTAAACACAAGAGAACACTGTCCAAGTTTCATTTTTCCAAGTATATATACTTGCCTTAAAAACCATTCTAGAACTACAACTAAAAGGAGATGAAGCTGCTTTTCCAGTCACCCCGTTCTTTGCTGTTCAGCCTACTGAGCACTACCCTATTAAATGATGACTGATATGACCACAAGATTAATAATAATACATTGCTCTTCTTTAACAACAGTAACTAGGCATGCAGAATCCAAATTAGCAAATTGCCAGAACTTTGTAATTCAAATAAATATTCTCTTCACAAAATAGATACAGGGTCAGTTAAGAAGCATGACTACTAAAGTTAAGTAGTCATACTGAAAATAAAGGAAAAGGTTTGGGGTTCTCTTTAAGCATTCTTAAAATGTTAGGAATAACAGAATTACTTCTTTTTAAGTGTCTGGAATTGGAAACTGCAATGCATTTTTTTCATTTATATATGTTAAGCTGACAACACATTGAAAGTGAACTTTCAAGTCTCACTTACCTTTAGTTCCACAGTTTCATATGCCAGATGGTTGCAGATGTTTCTAGGTAGCCTGGCCTACCAGAGAGCTCACTACAACTATTGTCCCAACTTGCTCCTCTGCTAAATATATGTAACAACATTCCTTGCTGTCTTATTAATAGCTGTAATACAATATAAAGGTAATATTAATATAATGCAATCCAGGTGGTGGGGAAAGCGATGACAGAGGTGTAAGTAGCTAGCACTCCTTTCTCTGAGCCAGTAATGAAGCAGTAGCTTAGCACACGGATACAGCCTACTGAAGCAACCTTTACCAAAGGAGCTGTATAGCCTCAGACCAGACCACTTGCAGTGACTGAAAAATATAAACACCTTTTGAAAGAGGTACCTGCCAGGGTTGAACTGCAGTCAGAGAAGTGGACTGTAAAACCAAGGAAAGATGCCATATGTGATAATGTGATGGATGGGTGACTCACAGCCCAGGTGCCTTGCATACCCTTCCACAAAGGCTGTAATACTCATCCTCACAACCCAAGGAGTGAAATCAGACAGAAAGAAAAGGGACTCTCATTTAGACACTAATTACTGGCGAGGTAGGACAGCTGTGCAAGCACTGGGAAGAGAAAACTCTTCCTGAAAGTTTTTAGAACTTTTGTTTTTATTTAGAACAACACAGGAAAAAGGAGAGATTGCAACGTGCCACATCTCTGACCATTCCTCCACCAAAACAGATATGGACTGAAGTAGTCTTAGTCTCTTGCTAAGTGAAGCCATTAACAATCTTCATACAAGAAGAACTTGGAAGAAATTAGGTATCTGCAAATTGGTTTTGACAGAAAACAGCAAAATTCGTAACTGCAAATGCAAGACTTGTGGTATAGTAACATCAAGGTCAAACATCTTCCTATTCATCTCCTTTGCTTGATTACAAGCCTACAGGAAACACAGGGTGACCCAATTTTCCAGAGGTTGCACCTGAGCAATCTGTGATTTCAAAATTTAGTGGAACCCTGAGAACTTTCAGCATGTTCGCTCCCACCATTCTTGAGACTGAGCTCTATAAAGACTCTTGAGCTATGAGCAGTCAAACTGAGTGACTTGCAAGAGAGGTGTCAAAGTAAGAAAATGAAACTCTGGGATAGATCTGTGTCCCTGCATTTACAACACAGTTTTTAAGCCTAGAACAAACAACTGAACTGAACTACAACTTGTCCGAATCATAACTTGTCAGAAGAACCTTGAAAGAACTTCAAAAATACCTTCCATTAAACAGCCTGAGATAAACCTCAGCATTTGACTATTACTTTGTATCTGTTCCATGCCTCTCTCTGCTCCTTTGAAGGCCCATACCACAGAAGCTGCTGGAGACTGAGAAGCTTTTCATAGCTGTGCTTTTGGGTGAGAGTTTATACTCCCCCAGAAAAGCGTATTTCACACAGGACTCTGATGCAGCTTGTGCTTGAAATTCAGAAGACAGAGCAGTATCCTACCCCTGCTCCCCTCATAAATACTTCCCTATAAAATTCAAGCACATGTGACTGCTACAGGGTCAATCTCTTGAAGCACAGGAATCTGTCAGCTCCAGAAATACCTGACTAGAGTCAGAATACTTTGGAAACCTGTAGGAAATAGTTTTGTGTTAAATCCCCTCTTCTCTCAAAGGATGAAAAAATGCTAATGTCCACCTGCCTCAGGAAGAAAATGAAAGACGTATGTGTCTTGTTAGCCCTCAACTAAAATATTCCCCAGTCCTCAGCAGCAACACCTGCAGAAGATATCAGCCAGTTTCCTCTTCCTGTGAGTTCACTTTCTCTGGGACAATGACAATTGTTTCCATCTTCTATTCTTCCACTCCCATGAAGATCATAACGACTAACCCAAAAATGCTCTCTTCGGAGAACAGCTGCTCTAATTACCAGTACCTCCACCAAGACCAGGACCCAAGGCATCCTTTCTTCTTCTGTTTCTGCCTAGCCTCTATGCATCAAGGCATTTCTTAATGCCACTGTGCTTCAAGGAAACCCAGGGAAGAAGAGTCAATTGGTAGGTTTTCTGCTCTCAGATAACCTGAGGCTGATGCCAGGTTACAGCCTGGCACAGAGTTCAGTGCCAGAGCTGAGTTCCCTGCCAGGATACAACCAGTGGAGCAGCCCCTGCTATCAGTTTACATCACACCCTGCCCCAGAGTCAACCCTGGCTTTCATCTAGGGCTAAATCACAGCAGCTGAAGATGGAAATCTGGATGGTTTCTTTATGAATGAAACTCCTGAATCCCTCTAGTGCTCACTGGATTTATCTGCTTATTACCACTGTTTTCTGAATGACACTGTTCCTAATTACAAATTCTTGGACAGGATATAAACACAGAAGTTGCCTCCAGTTTTCTCAAAGGGAATAGGAGGTCAAAGCAATTATCCTTATAGCACTGTATCTTCCTTTTTCACCATCACCACCAGTACACCATATACACTGAGATATTTTTTTTTTTGTATTCCCTTGTTACACAGAGTATTTCAATTATGTGTTCTTGAGAAATTAGACAGTGTGATTTCCTATGTCATTGCAAATATGTATTTCTTATAGAGCTGCCCAAACACTGAACAGTGCTGTGGGATATGAAAACAGACTGTGGCAACATACCCAGCATGCTGTAATTATGTGGATAAGTTATAGTGAAGAAGATCTCTAAAAAAAGCACGCCACTTGACATGGGCCACGTATATATAGCCACTCTTCTGAACGACCCTGTGTCAGCAATCGTAAGTATCAAGTAACTCAAAGCAATTCAAAACCAACAAACCCAATGTACTGAATTAGATTCAAAGTGCACTATTGGCACTGGGCCTGAGCCACAAATTTAGACCCAGTTCTGAATTTTCCCAAGGTTCACAGAAACAGGCAAAAGGGACATCTGAATTCAGAGTCCAGACTAGATCTAGTTCTTCTTCATACAACAGACAGTAGGAGTAACCTAAAATCCTCAGAAACAATAAAAGCCAAATTCAAAATGGCACCTTAGGCAGCCAAATCAATATAAGTAGCCCACAAAAGCTCTGCAACGTGGCTTAGTTACTCAGCAAGAATTTGCAGATGTGGCTACCTTTGTTATCTGTTCTCCCTGTCAACCATCTTAGGTGCTCCACTTTACTGAGGGTGGTAAAGCCCATCCCAGACACTATTCATAAAACTCAGTTTCTTCACTGCACTCCTCTAGAAGGATCTAAAAACACTGCTGCTCAGAAGACACTGTGTAGATCTAGGTTTGCATCCAGACTCAAGTAAAATTGTAAATTTAAAGTAGTAAAACCAACATGGAAATTGAGAGTTGTACTTCCAAAGAACTGACCTGAAGAAATCCTGACCTTTGGAGTCAAACGACAGCATCTGCTGGTTACAAAAAAGCTACTAATGACATACTGTGACAGGTCAGAATGTCAAAGCATTTTTCATCTTTTTAAATGGCTTTCTTAATAATTGTTTATAACGTTTAACTTACAAGGACTTGCAATACACAAGTTGGTTTACTAACTACAAAAATACTGTCGTCACTCCTACTTTCAAGACAGCAATGGCGAAATCTGACACTCACTGAAGTGAGCTGGATTCCTGTTACTGACTTCATCCTCTCAAGTACATCCCACAGCAGTACATCATCTACAAGATGTACAAACCCCTCAGTGATTTGAAGGCAACAAGCTTGCACCTCTGTTCAGAGAGTAAGTGAATATTCATCCAAGTCAAGAGATGACAAAACCTGGTGAAAAAAACTAGCACTGATCATTCAAATTCACTGACAAAAAGGCCAGCAGTTTATAAGATTTCAAAAATTATTTAGACACTGGCAATACTATGCATCTCATTATCATCATAGAATGGCTTGAGTTGGAAGAGACCTTAAAGTTCCAACTCCCCTGCCACGGGCAGGGGCACCGTTTGAACTATAAACTCCCAAGTCTGTTTTCAAGATATTTTGCACTAGTCACGATGAAGATACTAAATATGGGCCATCAATCCATTAGCTCACGAATTTTCAAAGTCATTAATCAATCAAATCTCAAATGTGTCAATGCGAACTGACACCTGAATTTCAACCAATGCTCTGCTTTGACAGCTGCATTCTTCTGGGATCACAGGGTTTGCCCAGATCTTAGGGTAAAATTGAGCAAAATTCTTCTCAGGCAACTAATGTAGTGATCTTCTATTGACCAGGTGAATATAGTCTTGAGGAAAAGCTGAAAAAATAACATCCCCACCTCCCAAAAAGAAAATGGAAAGCCTGTCCTTAGAAAGGGACACAAATCAGAAAAACAGACACAAAGATGTAAGGTCAAACAGAGAAATGGTGGCCACAAAGTGCAAGTGCACACAAAGAACTATGCTCTCAGGATAACAAATAAAGGTAAACGAGTCTAATCAACACTTTGTTTCTTACTTCCTAGAAGCCAAGAGACATAATTAGGGTACTCTAGGGACAAGAAGGGCTCTGCAAACAAAAAAGTAACTTCAACCATGTTAGCAGATTTCAGTGAGCCTGTCCACATCCTTATAACAGCAGAAACAAAATATTTGCAGAAACCTCAGATTAACAAGTCCCTGGGCTAAGACTTGCCTCTAACAGAGTAGCTATCTTTCAACAGCTGGGTTTACAGCACCTCTAAGGACTTAGGACATCTCTCATCCAAAGTATGCAAGTCTAGTTTCCAAACATTAATTAAACTTGAGAAATGCTCCATGTAGAAACACCAGGCAGAAGCTAAGTGTATAAAAGTGGTCAAGGATTTTGGATGGCTCCTAAGACATTAAATCGAAGGGGGGTGGGTGGTACTGGGGTTAGTATTAAGGTTATAAAAAAATGCCAGGACAGTATTCAAAGCAAAGTCAACGCAAAACACAACACAGTGGAATATGTTTGAAAATAAGGTTGAATTAACTCTAAATCCAGATTTTAAACTATCTCTTTATTTACTTCATTAGGCGTTGGAATCCATCCTGCCCTTCTTTTAATTAGCTCTAACGCTAAAAAAAAGCCTCCCTTGAAAACAATGAGACCACTCTCTGAATTGGGGACGACTGAGCACATGAAAACAGAATTGACCCAGCGCACCAAGAGCTTCCAAAGTTTTTGTGCATTAGGCAGAGCTCTGTTCACTGGATGCTGTATCCTTGGCAACTATTATGTGAGAAACCGTTCTACAAATGCAAAACTTCTGTCTGCTCCAAGAGCTTTTCTCTGAAATACTTTTATGGGTTTTGGATATCCTTAAATCTAAGAGGACACACAGCCCTTTGTCATCTTCCTGCATGCTCCCATGAGCATAATACCACAAGTGATGTTAAGAGAGTATTTTCCTCCCACTCCATCACAGAGCGAATAAAACTTTTACAACTTTTACTCTGTAGAAAGAAAAAAGAAG
>JAWWEU010000081.1:84901999-84921280 GCA_035583155.1 Acropternis orthonyx | reverse complement strand
AAATATATATATATATATATATATAGAGAGAGAGAGAGAGAGAGAGAGAGAGAGAGAGAGAGAGAGAGAGAGAGAGACATACATACATACACACACACTTTCCTATACTTTTACTTAATTGTAGACATCCGCAAACCACTATAAATCTATGAATTTCATAATCTGGGTATTATTTTAATTTGAATTCAATTAATACAAGTAGAAAAAGAGAAGAGATCTGCTGGATAAAACAGAATAACATTAGAAGGTCAGTGAGTGTGAGTGTAGAGAGAGATTCACATCTAAATTCCACGTTTGGTTTCCCACCTTTCTACATATTCTTCAGAGGCCTTCTGAATCTGCAGCCTCTTTCCATCAGCCTGAGCCAGGGTTGTGTAGTTTGCTCCCTCCTCTTCCACTCACCAGTTTATGCTTCTGCTGCAAAGTTGCACCTTGTCCTTTGAAAAATCCTTCCCTCACACCCTGTCTGCTTTGCAGACTGAAGGAGAGTGCCCGCTCCTCTCTTGTTTCTCTTCTCTCCTATCTTCTCTCTCCTCTCATAAAGTTTTATTTATTCAGTGAAACTGTTAAACCAAGGCAAACAGGCAACTTTCCTTCTCCTTGTCCCACTACAGCCTTTCAAATGAGCATGAGATGGCTTTTAAATGACCTTAACGCACAGTCAAGTGTAAACGAACAGCCAGACACTGCCTGTCGGAAGTGCACGGCATGAGGCACCACAGGCATTGTATCTTGAAGGACAGAGACACAAGAACAACACACGTGGTTGCCTCACCCCGTTTCTCATCGTGGAAGGTAAGGCCTTCTCAGAGAGCAAGAGCATTTTCCTCAGTCATGCTGAGTGAAACCAGCATTCTGGAGCTCCGAGGAATCCTCAGCACAATCTAGGCTGTGTTCCTTCTGCCTTCAATGGTATCATGGACTAGTGAGTCCCATTCCTGGAGGAAGCAACAGAGATGGGCTGTGTTATTTGCTGACCTTGAGGTCCCTGAATTCATCTCACATGCCTTTTCCATGAAAATGGCCTGCACACTATCAAGTTAAGTCCAGTTACAAGCTCCCAAATTCTTTTTACAAAACCATAAGGGGAAAATCCTTGACATGCACACGTTTTTCAGGAATGAAACATAACTTAGGAGTTTTCATTTAGGGGTGACTTATTCATCTTAACTCATCCCATTATTGGCATTTCTTAGAAATACATTGTTGAATGAGTTAAGATGGTGTGTCAAGCTTAAATTTGAATTTCATTATTGTTGAAACCTCAATGTTAAAATAACATAGGTTTTTTTCTTTAATTTCCTCTTTTTTATTAAAAGTAAAAAATATATATTTGAGGGAAAGTTATTGAAAGTATATTCTTTAACCCAAGGACCACCCAGACACAACATAAATGTGCATTTAAGCAGTTTTAAAAAATGATACTAGGTATCAGAACAATTGGCATAGCTCCACAGGAGTATTATTTTTTCTGGTGTATCATCATGTCAATACAGACCTAGGCACATGATTGTGAGATTACAGTGTAAGTATACAAAGTGGCCAGTCTTTTGACTTTATCTCTCTCTTTCAGATAAATTGAATTGCTTTCCAAATTTCAGTTTTTGAACTTCAATCCAATTTTAGTTATGGGAGAACAATAGCAATTTCAACTTCTATGATTTATTCACTTAACATTAATAAAGCTGAAAAATAGCAGTCTATTTGGTAATGGTAATCAAAATGGGCTTGCAAACCACTGGAATTAAAGTATGGTAATGAAAGCGCTGACAGATCCTTTACTGTAGTGATGGGAACAGTATTTCTGCCTTATCCACACTATAATCTGTAAATAACACTTTGTTCTCTTAGTGAAGCATGTAGAGTGATTTATTATCATTGTTAGCATGGACAGGCAAATAACCTGACACACTTCTCAAAATAATGGTGTGTAAGTGAAATCCAGTCTGTCACAAGACCAAAAATAATACTGTAGATTTTGGCCTCCTTCGTTCAAGGATCTCAAAGTGCTCAGCTACCATTTAACATTGTCTGGTTATTCCAGCCCTGCAGATGGGGAATCTGAGGAGCTGACAGATCAAGGATGCAATTCTAATATGACTTTTTTTTTTTTTACAGAAGTGTTTTTTTACTGACTGCAATGGAACCTGAACTGGATGTTATAAATCATGACACAGATCACAGAAAACATCCACAGAAAAGCCCACCTTTATCAGAAACTTTCTCTTTGAGAGCTGAGGACATGTAATGGTCCCAAAGACTGTCAGTATCTTCATCAAGCTTGAATTGCAGAATCACACATTTCAATTCTGTTGAGTTGTACTGGAAATTATTCTTTGGTGGTTGCTGGGTAATACTTTATATGAAGTAATACTGTATGCTATTAACACTAGCTAATTCTGCAGTTTGGTAGAGAAGGTGAGCTCAAGGTTCACAATTCCAAAATCATTCAGTGTTCAAAGATGCTGCACAGATCTGTACAACCAAGCCCTGAATCCATGGATCATATCACCTAAGGAAATAATCTGTTAGATGTTCTGAGGGTGATCCTATAGATCACCTTCTTCTTTGCAAGGTCTTCACCTGAGGTAGCCAGGTCTTAAAGATGTAACCCCTGATGAAAGGGCTGAAAAGTGAGATTCCTATGATGTTCGTGCTACTCAGGGCCATATAACACAGTCTTTGGTTACGCAAATACCCTCGTGATCTTTTAGAGGACTCCTGCCCATTTCGGCACACAGGTAAAGAGTCTTAATTCATGCACATGGCTATTTTACTTCACTGCTTAATGCTCTAGGCCTCCTGCCATATCCATTGCATGCTACTTAAACTCTGTTCTGATGACAGAACTAATTTCCTCAAGAGAATGGCTCCAGTGCTCAGTAGTATAACAGATGATTGCTTTGCAACTATTTATCAATTTATTATCGCTCCTCTGCAGGGAAGAGGTCATTTTGTCCGCATTTTATGGTTGGAGTGTTACCAGACAAAATGGAGATGAAGTCAAAAGGAACAACTGCTGTTGGCTGTCCAATTCTGAGCTGCCTACAACCAGATTCCAAAAGTGGAATCTACATGTTAGGGGCACTGCTGTGAGTGACCTCTGCTTAGGCTGGCTGGATATTCTACAGCTAACACCAGGCTGCACAGAAGAGGAAGAAATGTGTTCAGTGAGACTCTGAAAAAGTCACTGGGAGTGACTTTAACTTTGCACTGTAATTTTACAATGGCAGCATTTACAGGGCGTAATCATGAGATACCTGCACCTGAATCCTCAAGACACTGCATTAAGTCCCTTTAAGTACCTCAACAAGTGAGGGGAGGAGCCTGCAGAAACCAGCCCTCTTTGCTCAGAGGGCTGATTCTGTCTCAGAAGGAAAAGACGTATACTATATGAAGTTGTGAAGCAAAATTTATTCCAGGAATACTTTATTCTTCATCTCTGTAAGCTTGTATATACACGTGCAGAGCCATTTTTTCAGATTCTGAAGAGAATGCTCCCTACTGTTTAATCTTTAGAACTTGACAATAAAACCTCCAGTCAAGGACCATCCATGCTTTATCAAATTCCAAGTAACTGTAAGTGCTCAAACTCTCAAGCCCAAGGATATCAGTGAGGTCACAAACATATCTAAGGTGTATAATGACACAGATGTGAGACAATGTGAACGAAGAAGCATCACTTAAGAGGTATTTCTGCTTTTGGGATCTTTTACTCTGCATAATGTTACAGGGCTCTAACCACACATAATTTTTGAAATGGTGACTAGCTCTCTAGAGCTGGGCATTAAAATCAGACAACGTCTTGATCTTTAAGTCAAAGTTCTCCTTTTATCACCGAGGTTTATCTTTTACAGACTTTATGTCCATTTTTCATTATTCTCCTTTAAAAAATATGAAGGTGTGTAGATTCCACCAGGTGACATTAATGTTGCTCCTTTCCTTAAAGAGCCTGATTAGGACAATGGGGAGGAAGTTGCACAGCTTGTAGAGAAGGAGAAGGCAGAGACTGAGGGTCCTGGGAGAGACCTCAGAGCTTGCAGATCATGCTGAGATGGAGAGGTTGCTGAGTTGTGCCACAGAAATACCAGGAAAAAAAGTGCTAGGGAGCAGAGGGAAGGCTGCAGGATTTGCTGGAAGTTAGAAAGTTAATGAATTGACTGCAAATGAGAACTTGAAGCAAGCTCTGATTTTACTCTTTTAGAACATTACAAGAGTAGTTCGCTACAAGCAGTTTCTAGTTCTGCTCTAGATTCCTTTACTTTGAGTTTACTGGAAATATAGTAGCCTATATTCTAACACAGTCTGACTTCTGACTTGAAAAGTCATTTGATCCACTTTGGGAAGTGTATTTTAGGGAAGGGGTTAAACGGAGCTTGCCTCTCTTAATTTTTCTTTTCATTCTGTGATGCATGCTGTACACTAATGGAGAACAGGAGAATGGTAACAGGGGTTTCCTGAACTGTTTCTTCAGAGAGGACATGAGGCAAACGCTATTTCCAGAAGAAAGGTGAGACTATGGTGGACCAGTTGTCTGTCTTAATACAGCGAATTCTGTAAGGACCCTCCAAAATTTTGGTAATTTCCTGCCCAGTAGCATAATTTAAACTGATTCTTTTTTGCTCAGCAATGGAAGTTGGTAATTGCTTTTCAGTGAGATAAAAGGGCACACAAACTGAAAAAAATCCCACAAGTAACAGTGAGAATAGTTGGGAAGGTAATTCTTTCTTATTGCTTGACATGTGAATTTTGATATAAGATGACATTGGTTTTGTCAAATATAATGGTATATTGCTAGTACAAGTTCTTCCCATAAAACTCAGATAATCAGTCTTTCTCAGAAAATGGGAAGACACTGTCATGGAGTACATTACTTAGCAAACAAATTATATTTTCGAATGTAATTCATGTCACTGCTCTTTATTTTTTTCTAAGTGGAAAAACTTCTGTTTCACACACATTTGTCTAGAAAGTCTCTATCATTAGAGGACTAAGAAGAAGAATGAAAGAGGGATAAAGTAACCTGCTTACAGTCATGCTGTAGCTGTGATGGCCCTTTTTGCATTTTCAGCTCAATAGAAACAAATGCCAGATCGGACACAAGCAATACAGACATTTAACAGAGAGCAGCCGGGAATGTGGTGGCCATTTGCTGGCGTGTGACAATAAATGAGAACTTCTGAAAAACTACCAAAACCTAGTTAATTTTTAAAGTACTTTCTAAGGTGAGTAAGAATAGGGTCTCCTTGAGGTAAACAGCACATCTCAGTTTGAAATCTGAGCATATGAAGTCTGATTTAATTTTTTTGGTACCCACAGATTAATTGTTATCACATCACTTTATATCTTGTAGTGCTGAGTGGTGCCTTGGTGACTTGTTTAACCTAAACTTTGGAGGCGAAAAAATATTTTATAATTTTGCATTTTGGGTATCCACTTTACATTGTGGATGCTTATTTGAAGCAAATTGATCCAGAAACTAGGAAGGTTACAATAACCAGGTTTCAAGGAGAAAATGTTTATGGAAAAAGACCACAAATGCTTGAAAGTGTGCTTCACAGTTTATCAGTCCTGTTGTCAACAAAATGAGCTTCTACAGCTTTAAAACTTGACTTCATAGTTGGACTTTTGCACATTAGGTTAGTTAGCTGCTAATTAAGATACTACTTAAAATGTATTTTCCCCAGTCAGTGTGTACACATCCGGCAAGTGTATTCCAAGATTGGACCAAGAATAAATATTTGTGGTTTGATGAAAACACGGGGGAGTGTTCCTATCAACTTTTATAAACAATTGAAGTGACTGTAGATAATCCAGCATTATTTATTTTGACGTAAAGTGTCCTATGCTGATATAAACATCCCCAGTGCAAATTTACTTGTTACTGCTTTTGTAAACACAAGATCATAAACAAATTAGTTTGACAGTTAAATCAGAAGAATATTATGCTTAGTGACTGATACCACCTACCTCAGGGTGAAGAGTAAGAGACTTCACGATAAGAAATTGCAAGATAATTTGTACATACCCTTTTAATGATAAGCACTATTTAACAGATGATTTTGTATATTCCACAATGGTTTTAGTTTGAACTGTTCTTCTTTAATATAGTTTTTGAAGTTTGTATGTTCTTATCAATATAAACCATCCCTCCATTCTTGAATGCAGGCATGTACTTGACCTCACCACAGTCATAATAAGTTCCACACACTGAATATGGATTTTTTAAAAAAAAAAACAACTTCCCCTTCATCATTTTGGAATTACCCTATTTTCAATTTTTTGAAAGCTTTCTTATTATACAACTGCTTATATATTAATACTTTTACAGCATTCATTGTTTTAATCTGTTTTCTCACCCTCATTTTTATTCATTTCCATTGTAAGATAAACACATCTAAATTTTCTTCCTCTCTTTCTGTGCTATTTTTCAGTCTATCTCTGAGCATGCTGTATGTTTGGCTTGTATTTTGGGGAGTGGAAAGTTGAAAACTGGACAGAGAATTGTAAGAGTAAAAATAAACTGTCTCCATAAAGACATTGTAATGTTTTCTGTATTAGTTTTTATCCCATTTCTCATGCATCCAAATATTTTTATTTATTAAATTTTTTACTTTCCAGCCCCTGGTGTACACAGAGCAGGAGTCTCATCTATCTCTTCAGAATAAAATAATGCTCTTTTCCTGGAATGGGCACAGTTACTATAGAACCTAATAAGACATTGTATCAGATGCATACTGTTTCTTTCAATTTATAGCAGAAACACATTGCATATTTTAAGTTTTCTGCCTAATTTGTTGTAATAACTGGTCTTACCTCATCTCTCTTGTGTACATCAATGTGCTTGTAAATTTGATCATTAATATTTGTATGCATAGGCAAACAGAGAACTCCTGCATATCTGTTGCTTATGGGAGCAATTAAATGTCTTTCTTGAGTTGCAGGTGGCCATTTTGAACATTGGCTTTTTGAAGACTTGCAAAATAATTCCTTATTAGGACTCTTACTTAAAATCTCCTGCTTGAGGGCTGAATGGCACAAGAATCCTGTTGCCTTTGGGCCAGTTAGCTCTTTTCTTTTTTGCTAATCTAAAATATCGTCTACCTGGATCATACTCTGGGGTTGTGACTTGCAACTCAGTAAATGTCCATTTTTCTTTCCTTGAAGAAACAAGAAGGCATCCCTATGTATTCAGAATTGATAGAAACTTGTTCTCCTGGTTAAAGCTTGCAGGCCTAATCCTTGGACCTGTTCCACTTAACACCAGTCAGCTAAGGAGTTTACCTTTTGATACTACTTTTCGATTCAGTCCTTTGGACTTCTTCTAAGCGGTACAGAACAAAACAACAAGCCTGCAGAGAGGTTGCTCGTCTGCCTCCTTGAATTGTGATGGGTTAAAAGGGAAAACAGTTGCACTTCTTCAACAGTTCCCTTAGAGGCATTGGCAGTGCCAGATAGTCACAACCACCAGGCCCTTCTCCAGCAAACTCTTCACTCTTCAGTCCCCATATTGAGGAGAATGTGGCACATCTTCCTTCTTGGCTTGAGCAGGGACTCAATGCTAGAAAGCTTTTGATACACTCTGGTCCCAAAACTTGGACCTATTCTGTTCATGTGAAAAGTCTTTTATCCTGGTGAACTAGTCAGGCTCTAAGTAAAATGCAGAAGCAAAGTTTGTAGGATCATAAATATTTGATCCTGTAGGATCGGTCAAGTGTTTGTAGGATGCCCAAATTCATCTCCTAATAAGAAAGAGTGATAGAAAAATCTAACTCCTGTGAGCACTTCATATACACAAAGGTCTCACTTTTTTGAAAATAACATCTGATTTTTATGAGCTTTCTTTAATCAAGAGAAAGGAACCTCCTGAAGGAGCTGTTTGTTTACTTGGTGCTATTCCTAAAACTCCTCTGGGTACCATCATATCCTGCTTACTGCTCGAACTCTTAAGTCAGAAGGCACTAAACCCTATATTTTAATGCGACAGTTTCCTCCTTTCCACCTTTTGAAAGCAGCCCCAAATCAAACCCATGATGTGTAATTCTGGTGATCTGGTCCTCACTCCACAGCTGCCATCTGCCAGCATCTGAGGCAAGGAGCAGAAATGGACACACCTGATTTAGGAGGACAGAAGACATTTTCTGCTCTTGTAATGGAAACATGAGTTGTACAAAACATTTTGTTATTAATATTGAAAATTTCTTCTTTTTGGAAACTCTTTTGCATCAGCATACTGCCCTCTGGTTGTTAGTCCTTCACTGTAGGAAAGTACTGCTCAATGTTATCTGTATGAAAAGCTTTTAGATTTACTTTCTTTAGTTTGTGGGATTTTTTTCCCCTTAACTGCTGAATAGTGCAAATAACCTGTAGATCTATGCTGAGATAAGGAGTAGTGAAGGGAATTTTTGCTCAAGGCCACTGTGCTCAAACAGACCTGGGCAGCTCCTACAAAACCCCTTAATCAAGACTCAGAAAATGACCTTGGCCTACCTCTCCCTTTGAGCCCCCAAGTGAGTGAGTGTGAGACTGTGGATATTGGAAGTTAATGAGTCTGCAGCTAGAATAAATCACATGTGGGGCTGTGGATGAGGCACAGATGGCTGAGGAGGATCACAGGCAGCTTTTCTGTTGGACAGAAGCATAGGGAGCCAGCAATGAAGTTCAGCCAGGACCTAGGTTAAGGTGAAGAGAATCCTGATTCCCTGTGGGACATGGGAATTAGGCTGATGAGCCAAGTCTATCAGTTAGCATGAAACAGCTCATTTTCAGCACTGGTTAGCCGTAACAATGACCCCAACACTTGCATTCTCAGTGCCTTGTGCTGCTGTGGCCGGGCCATCCCTGGATATACCCAGGTGATGAAGTTGGACATTCGCACAATGCACAGATTTAATAGAGATTTGTTATGAATGTTGCGCTGGGGAAAAGTATTGGGTTGACCAGGTGACTGATCATGGACGCTGGTGTTCAGCAGCTGCAACTGCTGAAACAGTGACAGTCCTTTTTAACTTTTGGCACTAGACTAAATCTTGGTATTTACTTAATACTGATTTTCTTTGATTAAAAAATTGGTATCACAGACATCCTTCCTGTCTTTCTGTCCTCGTCTTAACTTGAACTGGCTATGTAGCAAAAATGAAAACAACACTCAAAATCCACAAAGCATTGCAAAAAGCTGTGTGGTGGAAGAAAACTTATAAACTCCTAATAATACACAGTTTGTTTTCTTCTTGATTGTAAGACTGGCTTTCATACCTGCAACACGAACCACTGTTTTGTTCTGTGATATTCAAGTTAGTAGATAGTCCATCTTATGTGTATTAATAGTCAAAACAATTTTGGAATACTTTCCTAGATGTGGTCATATACTTTCAAAAGAGAACAAACTAAACTTGAATATGATTTTGTACTGTTAAAAAGGTAATTAGATTTGTCATCCTTTCTTAGGGCACAATTTCACCACCATACTCAAGGAGATCTGCCATCAGATTCCATGACAGCAGAGTTCAGCCTGAAAGACAAAAATAGGACCTTCCGAAAACCTGCTGAGAGTTCCCTTGTTGCAAAGTGCAAGCAAAGCAAAGAACAAAAGCTTAAATATTCATGTAAAAGTAATGCAACATCAAGAGTAATAACAGCTTATGAATAGAATTTTTCCTCTGAAACTGGCAATAATGATTTATGATTGATAAGTTTTTACACTTGCCCAATCTGCTGTTTCTAAAAGTAAAGCAAGGTTAAATGCAGCTTGTATCTTTGAAGGGAAAAAGACAGTCTGCCAACTGAATTCAAAAGGCTGGCAAAGCAGAGGCACCATATCTAAACTATTAGAAGATCCACAACACTTAATTATAAAGAATGTCCTTATAGCTGAGCTCAGGAACAGAGTATTGTTGTAGTATCTGTACAGTCATACAGTAAGCACCATATCCTAATGGGCTTTATAGCTAATGAAGAATGACACAGAATGCAAATCTCTTATTAATCTGGATTAAGCAGAGAAAACAAACTTGTTTTAAACCTAGTCTTATAAACAGAAGGTCTAATCCTGAGCCTGCTTATATAGGGGTGTTAAACTAAATACAGTAGAAATTCTGTGTTTGCTCAGTGGTGGAGAACAAAGCAGGAGGCAGTCCTACAGACTGCCGGCAAGGGGGTTACTCTTTGCAGTGAAATATGAGTCACGGGATCACACACACAATTAATAAGCCAAAATCAACACAGGCGGGGAACATTAGGCTCATTTGTTTAATTATTCACTACAGGCAAAGTCTGTTGTTCATTTGATTTCAGAATCTGGGCAGCACCGTTTTGCACTGGATTGGTCCCCATTCAGATCTGCTTCTAGACCAAACAAGGGAGTTTCTGATCCAAGCAATGGCCACATCTAAGAACTTTGGAGAAAGCAGTATTTAGCTTTTGTCTAGGAGTTATGAACTGTCTGCAAGGTATAATGGCTTAAATTGACACATGCCAAAAGATCATTGAACTTTCAACAGCTGTATTATGTATCAAAAAGCATTTTTATATGTAACATTCACAAGGAAAACAATAACAGACTAAAATGAGATTCATTGAAACACTCAGGAATTTGGTGAGAATCTTGATTATTGTTTTTTTGAAGAATATTTATGTCAATAAACCACACCATTTTGGTGTGCAGATGTATCTGTATAAATAGCAGTTTAAATGGAGCATTTTATCATATTTCATAGAAAGGTTTTGAAAAGATAAAGATTATTGATTTTGACCATCAGAATTTTTGTGGCTGCAGAGAATTTTATTCTGTGATATTCTTCCCAAGACTTGCAATCAGCCCACTGTGAGCAGAAAGATGCCCACACTTTCAAATCTGTCAGGAAACTGAGCAGTGGTCTGTAAGCCATCCCTAAAGGGCAGTAATTATTTTGCACAAAGGGAAATGAAGGTGTCATTAAACTTTTGACCACAAAACACTGACTGATAGGTAACTAACACTGAATTTTACTATTCATTTATTTTCTAAAGGAAAGGTGAAATCAGCTAGCATCCCCCAGGTATTAACAGTGGGATCTGGCCATCGAAATGACTCAATGCTTGTAAGAGGAAGAGAGAAGTGGTGGTGAATGTCAGGCATCACCTTTTCTGCAACAATGAAGAAACTAATGATTACCTAGATAAAACTGTTGCTAGCTCAAAATATACACTAAGCAGAGTTAAAAGGAAAGACTCTGCACTATGTTCCTGTGAACATACTCAGGCACTTAGGGGATGTCTGGATGTTCAGGAGTCCTGACCTCTCTCAGCTGGTCTGTGGATTTCAGTATTTAAGTAGCTGAGCAGGAGCTTGCAGGCTCAGCACTTCTGTGCATCAGGCCACCTGTTGAAGTGCCTAAATATAGCCCTCTGAGCTTAACCTCAGGCTTGACAACCTTGGCTATTACAAACTGCTATTGCACCTCTAGCAGTTATTCAAAAAGCAGTTCAAGGATCCCGCGAGTCAGGGAATTAACAGGAAGACATCCCCAGCTCTCTCTGTGCAGAGAGAAAGGCAAAGCTAAATGCATTAGCAAATAATATAATGAGATTTGGCAAATAGCTGAAGCATGAGGAACCACCGTGTTGCCACTTAACACTAAAGCCAATGCCCAGCTGAAGCTTGCCACTAAAGAGGTAATGCAAACTGAACTGCACTCACTTCTTTAAGTGGCTGTATGATGTTTAGGCTACTAAAGGACAAAAAACTGTGGTATATAGCTCAAATGTGGAAACTCATAGAATTTCTCCAGTACTGGATACGTCTCTTTGTCTCTTCTTGTAAACATTGATTTGGTTTAGGAGCTGCAAAAGTGATTGGAGAACAGACTTTAGTGATTAAAATAAATCAGGTACTCTTTAACCTCTGAAAATGTAATTATTATGCACTGAGATGCTTGTATGGGACCATTTGTTTTTAAACAAGATCACTGCAGCATAAGTACATGGATCTGTGTATGCAGCTGTAGTGTTACTGAGGAGACTCATGCCAGTCTAGGTATTCCAATGCTGTGGAAATGACCACTTGCAATGTTATAAAAACCCTTTTATATTGCTAGGTCTGCAGAGATGTTACATTTGTGTATATTATGTAAACAGCACTGCTACCCTCTAAGTGAACATAGCCCTTGGATTAGCAATTTTCACAAGATCATCAGACAGCATCTTGTCAATAGGATTAGCTTGCCTCATTTTCAGAGTAAGAGAGAGAACAAGAATCTGGATTCTCAGAACACTTGGTAAGTGTAAACAAAGATACCATGGTAGAACAATCACTTTTCAAGTGAAAAATAATACTGTTTTTCTGCCTTGAATGCCAGAGGACCTATTGAGGAACACATGACAGAATGCCGGGAAAGAATATAGTGTTATAAAAGGAAAAGCCAGTGCAGTTACACTAATGGATGTGCTGCTCTGCTGGGGGTCTTGGTCGGAGACCACAAGTCCCAGAGAACATTTTCAGCTGGTCTTGATTAAGCAAACACTGCGAGCACAAGTACTGAGATCTATTTCCAGTGAGATCTTTGAACCTTGTTTATGGCTAGCTGCCCCCAGCAATAACCACCTGACAGTGGGTGATGTTCCACCAGCCTCTGCCTAGCAGGCTGGATGCTTCGTATCGCACAGCCAGGGAAGCACAGCCTCCAGTCAGGACGCCAAACGTTACCACAGGGAACCGAGCTCTGTCTCCTGTGCCCTACGCTCTCATACAGCTCTGTGCCCCACATACACCACCAGCACGTTACTGCCTCAGGCAGGTTGCAGACCAGTCATACAATAGCTCTGGTTTTATACCCTATAGATCATTACAGGAGAAAGTAACTCCTCAGAGACACTTTGCACTCACAGCGGGCTGCTGTACTGTTAGACAAATAACTTATTTGCTACCAACTTTCATATGCAAATGTTTTTCGAGGAACCTTACACTTAAATAGAAAAGATGAAGATCACTCAGAGCCAGGCTGCAGAACCTTTCTTTGTCTGATGGACTGCAATATGCCTGGAATAGAGGTTTTGGTCCTTTTTGCCTCCAGTTAATTGATTACCAATTAACTTGAGTTAACCAAATTCAACATTAAGTGCTGGTCTAGACATGCCACAAATGTTTGTTCCAGGACAGTCAGAAGAAAAACCACAAGTATTTGAATCCTGAAGGAAAAAATGTGTGGAATATCCAGACTAGCATTAGCAATTGTGCTATTAGGTCAAGTGAGCATTGCAATTAATTACTGTGGGGTAAGGGTACTAAAAATGCTGGCACTGACATTACCTAATAAGTTTGGTGTTCCAGATTTCCACTGACAGAAAATTTATTATTTCATGTCACTTGGAGCTGGTCAGCAGATATGTGAGAATTCACTGATCTGAAAGTATAAGGTTGTAATAAATATGTAAATGCTTTGGGTAAAATAAACTTAGCTACACAAACATTAGCAACTTTCTTGTTTGTAATTTCTATGTATTACTTAAAGTACTAACAATGTATTTACATTACATCTTTGCTTTGGTATGTTAATTAACTTAAGCTTAACAGTCATAAACCACCAGGAATGTAATGAAGAAAAACTAGTATTTGCTTTACTACCTTTTTCCATACTTTAAAATATTGATGTAAGCTCAGTTTTTACATTCTTATGCTTTTCCCATCTTTTAGGTTTCCCCCCCTTTGTCTTCTTAAATCTTTGTTCTTCATGGGTGGGAGCAAGCAGCTCCACATCTCAACCTGTTCCAATTAAAGTAATATAAAAAACAACATTGTAATATTTTTTGACTGACATCTTCCAGAAAAAAGTGTTGTGATCAAATGATAAGACAGTTCCTGCCTCATGCACAGCACATTTATGTTCTTAGTCACAGACTCCCACAGCTCTACTGCCAGCCAAGTGGGATATCTCACGGTATTTGCAGTTTACACCTAACATTTTATCCCTCACGTTTCCACAGGCAAACCTCTTAGTTTCCTTGTGTTATGTGAAAAGGCAGTGGCAGATGTCTGGCCTTTGGCTCTGCCACAGATATGTAAATCACAGAGTCTCACAGAGGAGGAGGAATTAGCGTTATGCTGCTCTCTGGGGAGTGGCCCTTTCAGAAAGTCCCTTTGAGCACAGGGCATGAAGAATGCTGTCAGGAGCCACAGGGAAGGGGCACAGTGTCTCCCCTCTACCATCCCACACTTGTAGTGCTTGTAGAGTGGGAGCCAACCATGTGAGCCTCATTTCAGAGTACATGTCCTCAAGAGTTCAGGAGAGGAGGCGATCAGACAAGTTGCCTTACATCCAGGCTGACCTAACACAAACTAACACATGCAGATCCCATCTGCAGTGCCAGCCTCCAAAACTCCTTTCTGTCTCTGCCCTGTACATGAGGCAAACTGTCTCAGAAAGTCCTTGTATCACAACCCTGCATGTAAGTCCAATGTGTGAAGAAAGGGGTGACAGCAGTTTTCCATACTTAAAGGGGGCTTATAACAAGGAGGGAGAGGGACTTTTTATATGTGCAGATAGTGATAGAATAAGGGGGAATAGTTTTAAACCGAAAGAGGGCAGGTTTAAATTAGATGTTGGGAAGAAATTCTTTACTGAGAGAGTGGTGAGGCACTGGAACAAGTTGCCCAGAGAAGGTGTGGATGCCCCATCCCTGTAAGTGTTCAAGGCCAGTGGGGCTCTGAGTAACCTGGTCTAGTGGAAGGTGTCCCTGCCCAAGGCAGGAGGGCTGGGACTAGATAATGTTTAAGGTCCATACCAACCCAAACAATTCTATGATACCGTGATATACAAAGACAATGGGATTCATCAACGATTGGTAAAAGCAAGGCAACTCCGTGAGGAAGAACAAGCTGGGAGCTGAGGATGATTATAACACAGACAAAAGTCTCACAAACAAAACACAGCCCTTGATTAGGGGCAGTCAGAGAACAGGACAGTTACAGGCTTCACCTACACCTCCCACAAGGAGGTGAAATAAAATCACGTCCCAAACCATCTCGGGAAAAACAGTAGCAATCTGGAAAGACCAGAAGTTGAAACAAGGCTTGCTGTCAATGAGGTACTGGTCAAGTATTTAACTCTGCCAGCTGCTGAGTTTCTGAAATAAGTAAAAGAAAAAAATCATTGCACTTAAAATCTGGCTACTCGTGCCCAAGGTTTTGGGTGTGTGAGATGGGCTGGGTGATATGGCTTTAGCAGGGAAATACAGAAAAACTAGATGGATTTTCAGGGACTGTGCACGCTCAAGAAAGTTTGTTACTGAGCTGATGTCCACAGTGGGATAAGGTCCCATATTAAAATAGTCTGGTTTGGCAGATGGTTGAATAATCAGGCTGTGTTTTCTAAAAAGCTAAACCTGGCTACCTTTGATGGCAGATATCTGGGACTGTGTGCCAGCTGGCCTCTCATAAATTCTTCCGGCCTTATTCATGAGGATAGTATGAGCCTGGTGAAACTGGGCAAGCAAGCTCTAAGAATGTGGGAAGGGGCTGAAATACTTTAGTTGCTGAAACTGAAATTAGCAAAGGATGGAGCTTGTGGCATGGGTATGTGGATGTTATTGTCAGAGGCAAAACTCTATTGAGGAGAGGTAACCCAGCCATCTTGGATAAAGTTGGTGTGATGCTAGAGGTCTTGTTACAGGACTTCATTCACTCTCCTTGTAAGTGAAGTAGAAATGGGGTAGAAACCTGCCTGCCTGCTGGTTTCACAGACTCAAAGAACACCTGAGATTGAAAGAGGCCTTTGGCAGTCATCTTGTCAAAGCCTCTTGCTCAAGAGTATAGGTCCATGTCCAGACAGCTTTTGAATATCTCTAAGCAGGAACACAGTTTGGGGTTGGTTCAATGAGGACAGGGGAGTTTACACTTGGAGGAGACCCATGAGTTTCTTCAAATATCTGGCTTTGGTTTGGGCCTCATCAGTCGTTAATGATGGGGCAGTTATTGCCTATTAGGATGCTTGAGGCATTGGCAAGAATCTGAGCTTCCCCAGAGTAAAATGGTGGCTATGGAGGAAGGAAAAATGATGCTGATGGCTCTTCTTTTTTTTTTTCCTCAATATCAACTGAAAAGTGTTAACTAATGCTACTCTTTAAAGCAATCATGCTTAGACTATATGTGTGATCTGGGAGATTCCTCCCCCACTGCCACCTTTGATCCCATTGCTGCTTCTGTAAATTCAGGGAGATCAGCTTCCTTGCATTTCTTTAGTACTGTCCGGATCAGGTTACCTGTTTGATAACCTTCTCATCATATCAAATTAGTAGCTGCAAAAGCCTTCACGTCTTTTCCCTAGAACATACCCACTGTTATGCACCGTTAGTCATAGAGCTGTTTTTCATTGAAACATGCCTCTTTCAGAAAGAGAAAAGGGACTTTAGACCTTTGGTTGTAGCTTATGAATTTCTCAATTCCCAACCAATGTTCTTATTTAGCATCTGAGTTTGTCTCATCTGGTAGATGTGCTTCCTGGAGGCATTGTGTCCATATATATACACTTACTGCTTATTTTCTATGTGACTTTTCAAGACCCTGCTATATTCTGAATAACAAGTTATATGAATGCAATGTTTCACTTTTTTATCTGGATTTTGATTTTCTCAGATTTTATTTTACCTATAGAATGGTAAATTAGAGCCTCAGATGGATTCAGCTCATTATGAATCTTTTTTTTTTTTTTTTTTTGAGAATAGCAAAAAAAAGCAAAGTTATGGAAACATCTTCTTTCCCAATTGCACTTTTCATGCTTAGTTTCATAAGAATGCCTAGATATCAGTGGGCAATTGGGTCCCACTGATGTAAGGCTTTTTCCAGCTATGTATGAGAGTGTGTCCCCTGAAGTGACTAGAATAAAACAGCTAAAACAGACACAAAATGAAAAAAAAAATTTAAAAGGAAGCAGGAGCTCCTTCTAGAGTTCAGCAAACATGGGAAGACATGGCAAAGGGGATAACAGAAAGCTGTTGCATGCTCAGGTAACTTCTTTATGATGCAGTTGTCTGCCTACCCACGAGACCTACCAAGGAGCCTCCTTATTTATACTGCTAGTGCCTTTAATTTCCAAACATATGGAAAAATATTTTAAATATCTGGATACACATGCAGATTTAGATGCTCTCAAAGCTTCAACTCCTAAGTGTGGAAGCAACAGCTTTCTTGACCTAGAGAAAAAAGGGCTGATTTTCATACATGTTACTTCAGGTCAGTGATGTGCACAGAGTAGCACTGCACGTAAGATGGCTGTGATAAGTCCTTTTTTAGATCATTATTTGGTATTTAAGGGATCAAATACAGGTTTTGTGCAGTTACTGTGCCTGGAGTAAAGGGAACCAGCAAGGCCTTACTATGCGAAAGGTGACTGATTTCTTTACTAGACATAGAGTGCCACCTGCAGTACCAACTTTGAAGATGAAAATGAGATAAATAAAGTCATAGCCATGAATGAAGTGAATATTATTTTTATTTAAATAGTGTAATGGATGAATCCACAGGACTGAAATTGGAGAGCATTTAAACAAAAACCAAAACAAAACAAGGCATCTCTTATTTGTCTTTAAAATGGAATAGAGAAATTAATGAATAATCAAAACAAGTAAATGAATTAATAAAGCCAGTACATCAATTGGTAAGAAAATATATTGTGAATTTTTAGGTGGGATATATAAAAAAATATATGTGAAAAGACATCATGAATGTCAAACATATATTGCAATTAAATTTACTTTAAGGAGCCCTTAATAATCATTGAAGATTCCTTAAGACTTGGAAACTTACAGTTTGATTAATACTAATTTAAAAAGTGTATTTGAAAATATATGGTGAGTACTTATCACTGAAATTGATGGAAACTCCTTAATTCCTAAGTAGTTAGATGGGATCTGAGCTTTTAAACAGATTTCATAGTTGTTTGTGGGCAAACTATGATCCCATATTTCCATACACTTGAAATCTGAGGGAATTGCAGCTTATTAAAAAGCTTGCTTTAAAAATATTTACAAATTAATTTGGAAACATCTCAAACATATTTTACACTTCAGCAGAGTAGTGCATGCAGTCATTAAAGTAATCTGCAGATGGAAGGTGATCTTTAAAGAACTCAGAAGTACAAGAAATCTTCAAAGGAAAAGAAACAGGCACACGGTGGTGGCAGCTCTGGCATCTTTTCACTGGTGCCTTGTAACCATCATATCTCTGGCTTTGCATGTAAAGCTGGAATGTGCCTTAGCAGAGCAAGAAGAAGCACTGATGCAGTGTCTGTACGCTGGGCTGCAGCCACGGCTCCCAGATGTACTGCCGAGGATTCACACCGAACATTACAAGGAAACTGCCATGCTAACCATGAAAACCCTGCTGGCCTTGGGAATCGCTCTAAGAATTTTGTTTTAGTTACTACCAACCTGAGTTTGTGATAATGTTGTTTAAAGGCCAGTGGTAATTTTACTGTCAAGGTACAAGGGGAAAGGAGTTGGCCTATATATTTAGGACTTGATGGAATCACTATTTTTTAAGCAAAACAACTTCTTTGCTGATGTACTCAAAGGAAAAAAAAAACGTAAAGCCAGATATGATCCCAAAGCACTCAGAAGTACACAATTTCAGAGACAAAGAGCAGCTTTGACGTCAAATGATGTTTGTAAGAATATTTGTTGCAATCCACTAGCCTGAGTGACACTTTGTACAAGTTTCCATTTTTTCCTAAAATAACCCTTGCAGGATTTTAAAAGAAAATAACACTAACACCCCCTCTCAATATTCCTCCTGGCTTCTGGGCTAAACAAAAAAATCCTAAAACAGAATCTGAGAAAAACACAGTCATTAAGATCATGTTGGGAGCTAGGCATTGTGAACAAGTCAAGAGGACACTGGAGACATCAATTTTCTTTTGATTAGTGTGATGGGTTTGATAAACTCCAAAAAACTCAGATTAAGGCCTTAGTACAGTTATGCCCAAAGCCAAATTCAGCAGGCCTCAGTTTGTGGGCCATAGAGCTTTCTGTAGATTTAGGGGGACAGGTATCACCTGACTTAAGTAACCAACGAGGTATTTCATATCATCTGGCGTCAAGTCAAGTATAAATCCAGGGGAGTTGTTGCTCCCGGCCCTCTTTTCTCTCTCCTTGTGGCCTTGGGAGGACACCCTGTTGCAGCAGCTCTGAGCGACAGGCCTCGCCATTCCCTTGAGCAGCTTTGGTCTTTGGGAAGTAAATACTTTTTTTGTTTGGGGTTGCTCTTTCCCTCGCCTTGTTGGGGTGATTTCTGTGGGTCTGGGTGGTAGAATC
>JAWWEU010000081.1:84884132-84901899 GCA_035583155.1 Acropternis orthonyx | reverse complement strand
ATGTTGGGGGGGAGGGCAGCTTGGGGTAAAGTTATTGTTGGTTTTTCTTTTATATTTGTACATATATATGTTGCAAATTTGTGTAAATATGTATATATATAAGTTTTTCCAGTTTCACTTCTTTTTTTCCCCCTTCCCTCCTTTTCACTGGGACTCTGCATGGCACTTGGGGGGGGGCTTGGCATTTTGGCAAGATCAAACCAAAACAATTAGGAATTTACTTTTTCGGATTGAACAAAAAAAGGTGAAAACTTAAATGGGAAATTAAAAAGAAAGTATAACTAACTTCTGACATATAGATTGTTTCTAAAAATGTCCTCTACTTCTTAACGTTATTAGGCACAGTCAATTTAATCAGAATAAGCTAGTCACGGTTAACATCGTCATCAAGAATAGAAACACATTTTACAAATTCAATCACTTAAAGGACAGAATGAAGGCTCCGAGGTTCTTAATGAAGGGTCTGGAGAAGTGATGTCATATTTCTCAAAGAAAACAGTAGGAAAATAATTTTTTACCACTCATTCTGAAAAAAACTTTGAAGTCATAAGAGTGGATTTTCAGTGAATACAAGTATTCAGCAAGATGTAGTAGCTGACATTTCTGCCCTTTTGTTAGTGATTTTAAAATGTGAAAATTCCCACAAGGCAATAAAGGTAGATTTGTAGTGGTAGATTGAAACACTTACTCTTTTTCCCTTCCTGTATTTTCAATTTCAGCATAATGCTGATTTTTTTTGTATATATACACTTTCGCCTGATGTTGAGTAATATTCAAGGAGCCTAAAACCACAAAGTTTGAAAGTCCAAGATAAAATATTCAAATCTAAATAGCTCATATTAATTAGTGTTGTAGCTTCATCTCATACTACTGGTGGAGAAGTTGAGGGGACTTTTTTACTCTATAGGACTTTACAGAGGAAAAACCTAAATTTGTGATAAGGACATTTCAGTCATGTCTGACTGTGGTATTATTTGTACACTTGTCTTGAATTTCAGTTTACTCAGTGGAAAGGCGATCACTCTGAGGTAGCCTAGAACCCTAGCAGACTTTTCTGTTCCTTTTTCAGAAAATGCACAGTCTAAGGACTGGCAAGGCAGGCTTGGGTAGCTTAAGCCACTTAAGTCCATGCACCACAGCTGGGGAATAATCAGCCTTTATGACACTTGCCTTTCCCAAACTCAAACTCATCAGCAGTGGTGTCCCCATCCCTTCTCTTTTACATTACCTGAGATACAAGGTCTTCCCAAGTGTGTGTGAGAGGAAGCCAGGTGTTGCTGCTGCAGGGAAGTTTGACTGCATCTCCAGGGAAAAAAAGGATCCCTCTGAGAACAACTGATTTTGGGCTAAATGTTAAAATAAGAAAATCTAGTATTAGAATCTCCACAAGAGGGCATTATTAAATATTAAAATAGCGTTAGTTTCCAGAGCCTGTGTGTGGAAGTGCCAGTGACAATGATTCATCAGATGCAATTTATTTTCACTCAGTTTTTCATAGGGCTACTTGAGTTCTGAGATTAAAAACTCCTAGAACTGAGATAAAGACAAGGAGAGGCAGCAAATATCAGTCCTCCATGTTATCTGTAGCACAGATTATGCATATGTACTATTGCCAGCTCCCCATCGTCCTGGTGGGATGGAAATAAGATTAGGAAATAAGATCCTGGAGGTCAATGCCTTACAAAAAAATAACCACTTGCCCAGTAAATGACAGGAGACAGTGCTTAATACTAGTAAGCCTGTTAGAAGATAATGGATTTACTTGGAGATGTAAGTATATGGTTATGTGGCTTGTTGGACACACACTCAGTAGGAGGGCAGCAGGGGAATTTGATCTCAGATTGTAGGAAAAGCTAGAAAAACAAAGGTAAATGGAAGGAATAATTAGGAAAAGTAGGCTGTGATGTGTGGGAGGGAATTGTAGCAAATACTGAACAGACAGGATAAAAAGGTACAATTAAACCACTGAAGAGAAGTTAAGAGAAAAATACAATGAAAATAGGTGCCTTTGATATTTTAGTTATTGCCAGCTACAGAGAAATGACCATGTCCTTGACTGTGCTTGCTCCAAATAGTGTTCAGCAATGGGCATATGCCCTGGCACGAAGGACGAAGTCGTCCTAGGTCCACTCAGCTACCTGATATCTTCACAGCCCTGTGTCCTTTCATCCCACAGGTTCCTGTTTATTTGCCAGGGCTGTGCATTTGATTGCTACCCCTGGTAGCTCAGCCATGTCGAAGGGCACAAATTTGGAATTATAGGGGGAAGAAATAAACAGAAGTGATTACAATAAAGAAAAAGGGCCCAAGGGGCTTGTCTTTATAGTGACTTTACAATTCAACCATATGGTACACTCTGCTTCTACCAAGTGCTTTATTCCATGCAGTAAAGGTTGCTTGAAACAACCAGGATTCAGCCTGAGATCTGCCACCAGAGTTTTCTAAATTGCAATACCTTTTTCTCTTGAAAGAAGTCATCCAGAAAAAGCAAAGACATGAAGCAAGATTATTTTCCCCTGCCAGTGAATATGTGTACACAGAGAAACACTCTGCTGTATAATCTTGTTGATCTGGTGATTTTTTTCTTTAGGGTACAGTTAAAGCCACTAACAGGCTCACAAAACCTAAGGAAAATGTTCCCCAGATCCCACATCACAGTATCATTATATTCAATTGTGCAGAAACGGCTACCTACCACACTTTGCTATTGCATCTTTGTTAAAATAATCCATTTTTATTGCCCCCTCTCCCACCTGATTTATTTGTTTATATATTATTTTGTTAACTTGGAGGATTTAACAGCTTCTGGTGAATATACAGGACTGACTAGACTTGAAGTAATTATTTTTCAAATGGGTTTTCATGCTTGAATGATCCCCTGTTGTCAAGAACTTTCTTTGGCTCTGAACTTTTTTTACTTAAAACACATTAGAAAAACAACTTGCAAGAAATGATCACACCCTTCAAAACTGTTGTTGTAATAATGCTTCTAGCAAATTTGCTGTGGAGGAAAATTGTTAGTATTCTTCTGAAAGAATGAAAGTGTATAAACCCAACAGGGTCTTTTTTAATGGAAGGGGAAGGGTAACACTTAAAATACTTGTTTTCTCCTAAGGGACTGAAGACAGGAGAATGTATACCTTCAGCAGCTTCAAGGAAAAGATGGGGCTGGATCCAGCACCAGAGAAGTGATCATCACATTGGTTATAAGCAACCAAGAATGGGTCAGGCAAAAAAACAAACAAACAAACAAACAAACAAAAAAAAAAAAACCAAAACCCAAACAAACCAAAAAAACCACCCAAACTGAACCAAAACCAACAACAACAAAAAATCAAATCATCTTAATTCTAGAAGAGTAATAGGAGGCAGAAGGACCTAGGTCTTCCCCCTCCAGATAAACCTCAAACATCTGGTGAGCTCTGACCACAGCATGTGGTCACCTGCAGAGGATCACCAAGAGCCTACCCACTGGGCTTCCCCGAGGAAGGGATTATAGCCTTGCTATCCTCCCCCAGGTGCATTTGGAAGTTGTGATGAACCATTGGAGAAACTTTAAAGACCAATGTGTTCTGCCTGCTTTTGCTGTTCTTGCATGATTTCTGATGCTAAACTTGGCACCTGGATTTCCACAAGTCCTTGGATTTGCTACTTGTTTCTTCTAGTTGTGGCAATCACTCTAAGCACCATTCCACGTACTATTAGCCAGGCACCAAAAGTATCTGAAGAAAGCAAGAAATGGTTCCAGAAATTATATTAAGTGCCTCATCCTTCACTGAGTTTTGGCTATTCGTTGCTTAAACATAGCCATATTAATGTTTTCACTTTAACTTGGAATTACTCATGTATAAATTTAAGTTAATTCACAAGTGTTTTCACTCGTGGCCAGGGTGGTAGCCTTTATCTGCTAGGTGACTTTAGCAGTTTCTTACTTTGGGCTTTTTCAGGAGGAATCTTCAGTAGGACAGACTTAAAGGTATGTTAGGGCACTGAGTGTTGGCTTCATGAGCCTTCTTGTCAGTTTTACTTACGAAGTCAGTCTGTGGGAGTGTAACGATGTACAGTTTTACTGAGAGTGGCTGTAAATGGGGTCATTTGGTGCCTCCGAGTATTTTTTGGCTTATCCTAATCCTTGTGATCTGAATATAAAGTATGTGTGAATATGTACAAGGAAATTAGCAAACACATTGGAGCTAGTTTGTAAGAGGAAACTGTTATTTGTTCACTGTACAAGCTAAAAATTGAAAAAGACAAGAATAGTACGTTGCAGAACATGGACTGGGAAATGAGCATATGCTTGGTTAAATCTGTTTTGTTTGTTGTAGCCATGAAGGCCAGTAACAAAATTTTGAATTGTTTCTGAGGATGTGTCTTCAGCAGAAGATGAGAGCTGGGGTTAATTCAAAGTTTTTGACTGAGGGAGAAGGAGAAACGTTTGGTTTGACCAGACATTGAACTGCAAAATAAGGCTTAATTAAAAAGTGAGAAACCATAACAGTGACAATAGGTGGCAGTGTTGTCTCAGAAAAATCCATTTCTTATATTTTTGCTTTTGCCTGGATTTCCTCTTTTAAGGGGCTGGGAGGGAATAATAACTGTGGAGAGCATCAGGAGTCAAGATTATTACTAGCTTTCATCTGAGGTTAATTTTCGTCCCAGCTTTTTTATTTTCTTTTTTTTTTTTTTTTTTGGTCATCATCTTCAAGATTTGTGTGAAGATTTCCTATTTGAATTGACCTTGAATCCTACAGTTACAAATGCAGACCAAAAGGTATTTTTTAATACTTGGTCTGTATGCTAGAGTTTGAAAGCCTAAAGGGCTCAATCAGCTGGAAAGCAATTCAATTGATTAAGGGATGAGTTGAAGTTGTTTAGGATGCTCTGCCTGCCTGTCAGCTCTTCTGGTGATTCCTTCAGGTTTCATATTTCCTGGCTTTGCAAGCAGCAATCTCTTCTCCCCTGCTGCAGTGTGAGACCTTGCAAGCAGCAAGAAAATGTCACCAGGCAGATGAACAAACTTATTCAAAAAGTTGATAACACCAGAGAAAAAAACCTGCCTTCCAGACTCACAGAGGTAAAGCTTTCCCTGTCCTTTCAGTTGCAGGCTAAAGAAAAGCAGTGGTCTGCAGCTTTGAACAGGGTTCAAGGCATCTCCGCTCCTTACACTGTCAAAGTTGTTTTCCCGTGTGACCTCTGGCAACTTGCCTAATCTCCCTCTCTGCTGCTTAGTCTGTACAATGGAGATAGCAGTTTAATTTGCCTGTCTTCAGGGTAAAGCTTGTCTCTCACTCTGCTGTTCTCTGCTAGAGGAGTTCTGATACTGTCAGTTGTGTAATACAAATAAAATTACTTAATTGGTTAAGAGTTTCCAGGTTTGAGGAGAGCAACAGAAGGAGAGTAAAGGTAGGACATGGGTAAAATCACTTAGTACGAAGTGCTTCAGTGGTCCAGGACCAGAGGTGGTCTGATCGTAAACTGGAACCCAGCAGTTAGATCACTGACCTATAATATGAAAAGATCTAGATTACATTTTCTCCTCTGCCAGAAAACATTTAAAGTTTCCAAATAACATGAAAGAACATTGATTTGTAGGAAATGGGATATTTATGGGGAAAAAAATGCTTGGAACCTACTAATACTAATTTTGTGCACAAAAGAGTGAAAACCATCATTTACTTACATACTTAGAGCACTCAGATGAGTAATAAGAATTGTAGCACAGATCTTACCTCTCAGGCAGATGTAGGGATTGCTGCTTGTGGCTAGGTAGCAAAAGCACTAGACAGGATTGAAACTCCCTGTTGTTATCTCTTCTGAGGCAAAGAACTTGACCTTGGTTGCCTTCTCCTGATAGTTCACTGCACAAGGCCATACTGGGTAAGACAGTCTTTTTATCTCCAAAAGGAAACTCCTCAAAGAGTTAGGGCATTCAAATTCTGCATAGTTTTTTTTTTCCTCTATATGACCACTCAAATCTTTTTATTATGTGCCTTCTGGGTTGGGGCTAGAGTCAAGACACAGTCTCCAACATTGCCTCTCACGTATACGAGAAACTCTGCTTTCAGTGTGCTGTGCCTGTTCTGTGCTGCCTTCTTGGTACTGGATCCACAGAGGATATAGAAAGCCCATGTATTGGTGGTGTTGTGATAACTGATGCTCAGCCAGCACTGAAAGTCTGTGAATCCTGAATCCTACGGTGAATTTAGGTGAAAGAGGTCTTGCTTCACCGACTGCCCTGAAAGCTGTAAAATGCCACTCTGCTCCTGTTGTGAAGCACTGCTGATGAGCACAACGGAAAAATTAGGCTGCTCGTATTTTTCTCTCCCTGGGTCTTGATGTGCAATGGGCATTAATTCTCCCTGTTGACATGATTGTTTTGAAATATCAACCTGTGAACTTTATTCCCTGTGCAGTTAGATGAAGTCTGGAAAATAATTGAGCTTTTCTCTGGCTGTAGGTGCGTACATCTGTTACTTTTCTGGTTACAATTGATCTTGGAATTACTTGGCTTGGGGAACTGGCACACCTTGGTGGGGTGAGCCAACATTTTTATCACCCACAGGTTCCGTCCTCTGGATCCTTCATCATCAGTTGTGTGTTGCTCTGTAGGAAAGAAGTGTATATGGATGTAAATGCCTGTATGATTCTATGAAAAGTGGCTCATCAGTAGGTCACTGAGGCATGCAAAGGAGGGAATTCCTGTGTGCCAGGTTGCTGGCAGATAATCTAGGACAACAAACCCATAATAAACATGGAGAACAGTTATCTAGCAACTTGGAACAGCAGGGAAATATGGGATGCTGTTAGAAGAAAAGAATCACTTCTTGGCTTATAAATTTTGTGCAGTTAATTGTGTGGTATTTTAGATATAGTAGTATTATTATCCAGACTAATAATCTTTCTCCATGCTTGGTGCTTATGGAAACCGTATCTCCTACTGACAGGACTTCTGAATATTTACTTCCTTTATATCTGCACTCCCTGAAGTCTGTAGGGATTCATTGGATAATAACTATTTTTGAGAGCCTTAAATCCCACACCACTGAATTCAAGAGGAATTAAATACCTAAACATATTCTGGGTATCTGGGCTCTCATGATAGTATTTTGTAATTAAAAATCTCAGATATAAATATTAAGTTTTGAATTAATACAAAGGTAATAGGAAATATATGGTATTGTATGAATTATAATAATATGTAACACATATTAATCTGTATGCTATAATTCATGTATTTCTTATAATTACATATGAATTATGAATATAGTGTGGTATGAATTAATATGAAATCTATGGTTAAATTTGCACCAAGCTCCACTAAGTTAGATAGCTGTAAAAGTAAGAGGTGTCTTCGCCTTGTTCCAAGCAGGACTGAGGTAGCAGAAGGTAAACCATGAAAATGTGTATTCTCTGGTTCTTATTTCCTCATCTGCTGCTGCTCAGTTTATGCTGCTGCGTTTTTCACTCTGGAGTGGCTATTTGAAGAGGATGAGCTATTTTCCTGAACCATGTTCTTGTAAAGCACTGCCCAAAGTAAATGGAGACAGGGAAGGCTCTCCCACATGGCTCCTTCTACATAAATGCTGTCAGCTATTGAGATGAGTTAGATACTTGGGCCAGCTGTGGGAACTTGGATGCCTACTATGTATTCCTGCTGCGTAGCACTTATGGACAATTTTGTAGTTTTTTATTGCACTAGAAAAACAGGAGCAAGACAGAAAAAGGTGAAATTGCTAAAAACTCCCACCTGACTGCCTTTAAAAATGTGACTCCAAATAGTCAAAATTATCTGATGGTCTGGCACTAAACAAATGAATTATTCCTTCAGTGTTCATGTCAGTCCTTTATGTCTCCATTCTTTCACATTATTTATTTCATAAAATATTATTCTACTTTCTGTCTTCATACAAAGACTGAAATTGTGTTTACCATATTTGTCAAGAGCTGGCCTGGAGCATTTACAGCCCTATCTAAAATGTTGATATATAAAGGAGAATGTAACTTTATTATACTTATCCTCAGTAGAGACTAATGCCATTATTGTTGTTTTTTGTTTGTTTGTTTTTAATGTTCCTTTTGGTTTATTAAGCTGGAGAGGGAGAAAAAGGGAGAACTGAAGTTTTAATATCAGGTTATGGTATGTGTATTAAAGTTATATCATTCATGTGTTAATATCTGTCCTATCACTAAAATCATGTATTTCAATAAGCTAAATAAAAGTATCCATAACATTTTCTTGACCTAATACTTAGAAATGTTGGTAAATGATAGAAATATTCCCTTGTGTAGATCCCACTGCTTGCAGACAAAGCTTGGAAATCTCCTGCATCTTTACTCTTAAGAGAAGCAGTATTGCACTTAAAGCAGTGAACCTTTAACTGTAATCTTCCCTCACTTATCCCTCACATGGCCTCACATCCCTTATGTCATGATAACTTACTGTATTTGGAAAAGTAAAATAAATAAGGTCAGTATACTCCTGCCTATGTGCACTACTCTATTGAAGCAACTGTCAGCAGAAAATACCAGCAGATGGTAAACCTCTAACTGATCTATCTGTGAATAAAACTTGTGGCAGATTTGGTAAAATACATTTATAGGTGCCTGTATTTCAAGAAGATAATTAGGAAAAAGAGAGATATTATTAAAAGCTAAGAGAATATTCCCAAACTTGACATCTAATGTTTTATCTTAGGTCCAAGCAAAAGCACAAGTAAATAGTTGACCTGAATTAGCCTGTCTCAAGCACAGATACTGATTCTTTCAGATCTCTACATGCCTCCTTGTTCCTGATCTAACGTACAAACACATTTTCTGTCTGCTTTCTGCCCAGCTTCTGATTACTGGTGGTTCTGTATCAAATTGATTTGCTGATCAGAGGTATAGGTTGGCTAAATTCTATAGAAATCTGCCTAAGAGACCTTGCTGTGAGATTTAAGAGGGGAAGCCTGAGTGCTAGAATAGCTATTTCTATTCATTAATATTTAAGTATTGTCTTAGAGGCTGTTGTAGCTATGCAAAGTATGTAGCTAAAGCTGTTATTTCAAGCCTAAAATACATCCAAATGGAGTTCTAGGAGAAACTGGTATCAAACCTGAAGTGTGTGTCCAAGCCAGGTTATGCTGCCTGTTTTCTGCAGATACAACCTTTTCCCTTTCCATGATGTTTCCAGTCCCTATTTCTCTTGTTTGCTTATGAAATGACTTGGGGGCGTAATTTTAATCCAGTAAACATTTAATATAAAATAATTGTCAGCATTTTGTAGAAGTAAAGGTGGTGACACTGGAACTGAACTGGCCTGCCTCTAAAAGATCAAAAAATCTTTAAATAAAAGAAATATTCACTTCTAGTAATTGCCATGTCAGGCCAAAACTACCAGGAATTTGTTTCAAATGTTACATGCAGTATTTACTTGTACAAATGGTGAAGATTGAGTTTTTGTTGCTTTGGACAGACTTAACAAGCTAAGCATTTTCCTGCATCCCAGACCCCATTCTTCCAAATGCTTTTGAAGAAGTATGAGACTGTTGCTTTTATGTTTCTTTTCCCCCTTCTGCTATGCATCAGCTGAGAAGAAAAATGGATTTCCTAATGTGCTGAAGTGAGAAGAAAAGGGGAAAATATGATTCAGCTGTCTGTCAAACTTCATAAAATCATTTAAAGTAGCCTCATGTACGGATGCATGCAGATACTAAATTACTCTTTTGCTCCAAGTTGGCTTTTTGGGTCAGCAGGTTTTGAGCACTGTAGACTTTATCCTTGAAATGAGTCTCTAAGCTACATGCAGAAGTTGTGTAATAAGTGCAATGGAGTTGTTAATTATACTGTAGTACACATACAGTTATTGAAGTTCCACATGTGACCAAGAGGTGAGGTGTTGAAAATGAGCATTTTATTTTGCAGGATTGTATTAATTTCCTTGTTGTAAAAACAGCCCTGGATCCATCAAGAAAGAAGCTCACAGTATGGTTCTTCCATGCTTTCAAAGTCTGATCTCTCCTGCTGTTTCCTAAACAGCTATTCTTTGAGGCCTTTCTTGAACACCTGTGCAAGAAAAAGCAAAAGCTGATTTGAGCTTTAGTTTTCTGTTCAGTGGGGAATGGGAATGGTAGGATGGGAAGGGGAAGGAGGGATTAGTCCTTCTCACTATGGCACTAATGAAAGTATGCTTCTCCATGAAAGAAATTTGTTCTGCTTTGAAGTCAGTGGAAGGACTAATGACATGGAGGAGTTGACTAGTGATGTGTAACACCATGCAAATGTCTGTATTTTAATCTTTAAACTGAAAGTAATTAGTGTCTTCTGTCATTTCCAAGGGGGTATTTTTGTGCCACCTGCTGTGGATATTGTTCCCAACACATCCCAAGTGCACATACCACTTCATGCTAACATAAAGCACTTTGGTCTGAGCACGGTCCCTGCAGGCCTAAATTCCAGTATGTGCAACTTTTCCTTACAGAAGAGAGTGTGGATGAGTCTAACAATCTACTGAAGGAGGCATATTTCCAAAGGAGTGCATTTTTGGAGTCTTTAGTGTTTATCTTCTCTTTTGTAGAGATGGCTTATGCCAGTCAAATGCTTTAAAGTCCTCTGGGTCCACTAGAGAAGGAAAGAAACTATTTCATACCAATTTTGAGGAAAGTAATCTGAAGTAAAAGGCAAAAAGAGGCACTACAATGCAAAGGGTACTAGCAGTGCTTCTAGCACACTGTGCTGCCTTAGCCAAATAGAAACATATCTGCTGATTGTCACTTGTTTAGTGAGAATTCCCTCCATCTCTTTCCTCCCCATTAGAACTACTGTGGAATTACTTCTTCATATTTATTTTACTTTTTGGTAGAGATATCAGGAACAGTTCACTATGAACCTTTTTTTAAAGCAGTTATACTACATATCTGTGGCTCCCCTTTTTTGGGGAGGATGATTTTTTTTAGAAGATTGGTCTCAGAGAGTGATTTTACCCATGTATAGATATGTATTGTTTTCTTAAAATGTGAACTTCTGAACTGACTTTCTCTGAAAGCCTTGCTTCCTTTTTTCTTTAGTACAAATTCCAAATAATTCTGAATTTAAAACCTCAGCTGGGCCTAAGTTCAAGCAGGATTATGAGACTGTCTTTGTCATTTAAAAGGCTTTAGGCAAGATGGGCAATGGGGAAAGAAAAATGAATTCAGAAAGTCTAATTGCCTTAGGAAAAACTGAGCAGCCAAGCAGTATGTTGGGGGTAAGGCAATCAAAGAAAGATGAACTTTTTTTTTTTTTTTTTTTTAAAGAACCATACACCCTATGCTGATGGGGACTATAGAAAGGTCTCATATAGGTTTTGCTGGTGTTTTTTTTTTTTTTTCACTTACAACTGATTTCAGCTATCTTTTTCCTTTCCCTGCCTTTTCTGTAGTGAGCAAATATTTCAATTGTTCTTGATTACTATTTTTTAAGTGCTACTTTCTCATGCATTTTAATACATATTTTAAATAAACACATTTGTAGTATTTTAACAGAGAGTTGTTGAATACCCATTTTTGCATGGAAAAAGGGCTCATCCCAGCCTCTGAAACATTCCTTCTTCTTCTAACATACAAATGTTTCCACTTGGTGTTTTACTGAGAGCAGCTCATCAGTCTTTAGATATTACTGTTTGTTTGTTTCTTTTTTTCAGACTCCCTCTAGCAAGATCTGTGTGAAAAAAATCACTGATTCTTGGAAACTTCCAGCAGCCTCAAAGGAAAAGGAAGCACACTTTGTATGTTTAAGGCCAGGAAAGCAAGGTCAGGGAAGAAAGAAACCTGACTTTAGTTTAAACTCCAGGTACTACTGACTTGAACATAGTGTGGTGCTGGAGAAAGGCAGTAATACTTACAGAAAAGGCATCTTGCAGGCACTTGTCAGCTCATTGTTCCTGCCTTTGGTGCCCAGCCCAGTGGAATACAAAAACTGAGCTGTGATTCCCAGCACAACATATGAGTTGCTCTTGCAAATGGCAAATGGGGTATTGCACTTGAGGATGATGGTCAGGTTTGAGCCCAGCAGTATCCATGTTTGGATGGTGGCATGTTGCCGGCATTTAGACTCCATCTGGCAAGGAAAACAAGCAGCTGATTAAAGCCCTTCCTACAACCCAGACACGGCATAGGCTGGCTGGACAGCAAGTGGGAGTCAGATGTGTGCAGCCATGATGCACCATATGCTGTTACTGGGGTCTTCAGCTCCTGTAGGAATGATGAGCCTCTAGCTGCCACCTGTCAGGTCATTGCTGTAGGTTCTTCTCACTGAATTTGGCTTGCTGGCCACAATGGAAGCTACTTTCCTCCTGCAGAGAGGGCAGGGGGCACTGACACAGCATGCATTCTTTATTATGCCATGTTTCCTTTAAGGTTCTGTACCACTTTCCCACAAAAATTTTACTCCAGGCTCTTGATTATGGCTGGGAGAGTTACCAACCATATCAGCACTCCTGTGTTACATGCTTTTAGATCTCTCTCTGGGCATCTTGTAGGAGCTCCTCCAGGCCTGGAGCCAGGCATGTGTGCTCAGCAGTGAGAGTATTCTCATCCCACTGTGCTCCAGGAACCTGCTGGCATGCACACAGTCCAGAGAGGGAGACTGTAACTTTTTTGCCTCTGGGGCTCTTTGATCAATAGAAGTGAAACAGAGGTGATGCTATCAGTTCTCCCAATTAAAACTATTTTGAAGCTATTACAAGAACTTCTGCAGAAAACTCCTAATTGCTCTTCAGGTTGTAAATGAGTGTTTCCAAGGAAGGTCACTAAATTGAGACTGTTAATCTAAGTTCTCCTTGTCACTCTGATCATTGATTTAATAACTCCTTTCCCCTCAGAGGAGCATATATTGGTTCCAAGTTTCATACTGCTCCCGTGGAGATGACTGTTTGACATCTATTCTTCAAATCAGACAGCAGAGAGATTGTGGTTTTGCCTTATAGAACCAGAGATAAAAATTCAAGATGCCAGAGGTGTAGCAAAACATCTTTTCATGTGTAGGTATTCCCCTTCTTTCACACAGCCTATTTTCCCACAACTCTGCTGCTGATTGAGCTCTCAAGACTTAAGTATATTTCCTACTCTTGGCATCCCTGCACTAACAACAGATTTCAAGGAGAGGTGTTGTGTATGTGTTCCCTCCATGTCCTGTCCATCCTCCCATCACCCCAGTTCTCTGTCTGTTTTCAAATATATTGGACCGAACTCACTTGCCATGAAATCTTAGCACTGTGGACAGACGCATATGATGATGCATGGAGCATATGCAGCAATGTAAACTCCTGCTCCTGTCATGATTCCTCAGATTTAGTGTTCATCAATCCAATTAAAGCATATACCTACGCAGCTTGCAATTTCAAGATTACATACCATGTTCACATGTAGAGAGAGAAACTTAATGCACAATCCCATCCACTCCTCTAAATGTTAAACACCTGAAAATGTTTGTTTAGCTGTCTAACAACATTGTAACTCTGCAGAACTTTTGATTTTTCACTCTACCTGCCAGTAAGTAATTTGTTGCAAATGTGAAATTGATTTCAGATCCTGCTTATGAGTGGCGTGAAGACAGGGGTGATAAGAGGAGATTCCACAGTTGTCTTGAGAATAGTGGATGCTGCTAGGAGCAGTGACAAATGGGAACATTTCAAAAAGCAAACCTTTTTATACAGTGTAAACTGGCCTAGCCTCACTAAAATAACAGAGCTGTCCATCCAAAGGCTGATTCTTCTGCATCCTTCTGGTTGCTGGGGTGTGACAGCAGTCTTGTCTCTCTTCCAGTCCTGAAGTTCGTGATAAAGGCACTGCTGTAGCTTGTGTGTGCTGTAAGGTGCCAAATGGGAGCCAAAATGCAAACTCTGTCAAGTCTAGTCTCCCAGGCATCACTATCAGATGCTGAAAAATCTGAATATGTTATTTCCTGCTCTTATTAGAAACAGTACTGCAAAACCTTTGTGAATGAAGTGTTTCATTTGAGCATGATGAAAGCCCCAATTTCGCAAATCCATGACATACTTTTTGCTTCAAAAGCATTTTAGGCATGAAATTTATATTATTTGCTCAATATATTTAAATTGTTCCCCCAAGTAGTCCTAGTACATAGAAACAAATAAAGCTAAGACTATGCAAACAAAGCAAGCAATGTATCTGAGTTGAAAATTATAGAAAAACCTATAAACCAACTGAAGGAACTGTAGACCATCTGAATGAAATACAAGGTCTTGGTTTTGTAATATTGTTCAACCTTGTCCTTTCCTTTTTAACCTTTTGTTTTGTAACACCAGTTGACAGTCTGCTGGTTTTAGGAGATGATATAAGGGCCCAGACTGAGTTTCTCCTCCTTCCACCCTGCAATACCGATGTCTCTACTTTGTGTGAACCCATTTGTTGGTCAACTTTCAATACTTCTTGGTTCATGGAGAAGCTATGGGTGGAACAGGAGTAAATTTAAATCTGTGGCAAATCATAAAATCTGATTCCTGAAGAGTAACTAACAAATCCCCTACTTGAGATAGTTATTTGCATTGTTAAGTTGCTGGCTATCACTGCTGACTACTCCTTACATTCAGCATTTCCTAGTGATGCTGGCAAAAGGTAAGATTTGCAGAGTAACAAACGCTCAGCGACTTTCGGTCAAAGCCTCCATTTCCTTTCCATTGATTCTTCTTCTTCTTTTTTCTTTTCCCAGACATTTTTATTACATTTGAGAATGAGAGGAAGAAATACTAGCCTTGGAACCACCATCTCCAGAACATGTGTGAATTAAGAGCAATGTAGAGTTGGTAAAATGAACTGAGTCCCGATTCTCCATCACCTTTATGTCTTCTCTAGAATGACCTTGCAGAAGAACCATCAATCTAGATACATCACTAGTTCCTTGTTGCTGTATTTAAAGTGCTGCCAATGGCCCTGTGCTGTAACTCCATGGAAATGCCACTGCAGTGTCTGTAGGTGCTGGATTTCTGACATAGCAGCATCACAGACTTACTGGCTGGAGAACTGACTTGATTGCCTTCCTTCTCTCTAGGGAGAGAGTTTTATAGTGTGCTATCTATTCATAACATGGCAGTTTAGAAATGCCAGAGATTGGAAATTGGACCAAATGTGCCATTCATAGAGTTACAAATGGGAATCATTTAACACTAAAGCCGACTCCTGCTTTTCCTCCGCGCTCTCTTTTCTAAAGGTCAAGCTATTTGTATAGAAACATTAAGCCAGCTGTGGAGAGGTTGCAAGACCATTCCAGCTACACTGTGATGTGATTTTTATCTCCCATCCTAACATGCAATGTCAGTCATAATTAGTGTTACACGTAAATTCCTCACTGGGATTTAGGTTTCACATGATTAGGAACTAAACTATGTAGAGTGTTGCTCTTCTGACTCTGTAGTTTCAATTAACAGATTCAGTGATGAAAAACCACAGTGAGAGATGATGGCTGAGGTCAGAGAGGTTATCTTTTTTTATAGTAGTTGTCATCGTAAATGAGAAAACACAAATGAAAGAGGGTTTCATTAACCTGACTAAGGAAATGGCTGCCACAGATAGTGTGTCAGCAGAAAAAGCATGACCAGGACAAAATCCTTTCCATGGCCTTGATCACTGCTATAATCATCCTAATCCCCAGTGGGTATGGTGACGAAGCACAGTACAAGCCTGCTGTAGCCTAGCTCTGTTTCACCAGTGAAGCGTGCAAGCAGATTATTGCTGGTCTGATCAGTGCTCTTGCCAATCAAGAAACTTTTGTTACTTTAGAGCAAAGCATAAGAAAGACAGAGGATGAAATAAATACTGCACAGTGCTGGACAGAGACAGAAATTTAGCACAGTAGTCCAGGAAAGTGACCCTGGATTCCTTCTTTTTTTTCAAGGGATCTTTGAACTCTGGAATCTGATTCTAAGGAGCATTGAAGGAATACAGTGTTCAAAGGAGTAAAATAAAAAACCTAAAATACAATTACAGGGCTGGCATTGGAACAGTAGGCCTGCCTGGAGCAGGAGACTATCATTGATAAGGCACGTGGGCATGCTCCCTGCTTGGTCTGTGTCTGAGTTCTTCAGAGCTGTGTGAGATGTTATAATGGAACTGACTCAGTTTTGGAAACAGTGGTTGCTGTCTTGGTCCTCAAGCCCTCCGCAGTATTGATGTGCTTCTGTGTTCCTCTAGGCCTGTTGTGCCCATTTAGTGCCTGCTCCTGGCTGCCTGCCACACTCCAACCCCTCAGTCTGAGAGCAAGATGTGGAGCAATAACTAACTTACCTCAATTTTTGAGAAAGAGTTGAGCCAGTCCTGGCCTCGTATAGACCTTTTTCCACAAGAATGTTTGCCTTTATCTTGCAAAACATTAATCCTATTTCAATTTTTATCAAAAGAGAAATGAAGGACTGACTGGAATTGCCTCGTCTGAAACTTCACAGGATGTTATCCCTTATTGCAAACATAACCTGCTGCCCTGGTGCTTGTTGCTAGCCAGACTACACCAAGAACACCAGGTTTTGTGCAGAGAGTGGAGCAGAGAGTTTCAAGAGAATAAACAGCTTGAAAAGTTAAGTTTAAATCCTCTTCTTCCATTGAAGGGGAAAAAACCCCACAACCCAAATTGTATGTGCTAATTTTACTATCTTGATATGCTTATGTGCCCCACAGTAGTATTGTTGCATAAGGTAAAAGGTCCATGACTCAAAGTATAGTTTCGAGCTGAAGCCCAGAACATGTTATGGGAAATGAGACTCAGTTGCCCCTGTGCAGCATGTTAAAAGGTAAGGAAGTTCTCTATATGCAGACAGAATGCTCTTCAGAAACTGATATTACCTCTTCTGGCCTATATTCTTTTTGTTTGTTTGCTGCTTGGACTAAAATGCAAGGAAGAAAATACAGTTAAGAATTTGAAAATACCTTCCTATGTGAAAAAGCTCTCATTTTCCCTGCTGACTTGGAGATAAAATCAGAGATGGCATTCATTACTTACTCTTGCAAACATGAACGTAAGTGTAACTTCACACAGATAAGAAATCCTAGTAAAAGTGAAAAGTGGGTGCACTGTTTAGTCAGTAAAATTGCTTTAATAAATATTTGCAGAATGGAGATTAAAAGTGCAGCTGCTACTGTGGCCATAGAGGCAGGAAGATAATTCTTCAAATAATTTAAATTTAGTTACTTTGCACTTGGGGAATCCTTGTAAACTATTCTAAATTTAGTATTTGTAAAATCATATGCACAGTATCCGCTGGAAAAGCGGGGAGGGGGGAAGAGTTTCAGTCAAATTTGTGAATAAGAGGTCCATAGACAAAAGGGAATTGGTGTACATGTCCTTTCATATATCAATATGGAAGTTCTGTATGTTGGGGATACAGACAGTGGCCATGCTTGTATGTCTCCTTTCACAGGTTTTCAGAACCTTTTATGGTGGAAAGCGCCTCTGGAGGTTTCTAATTCAACCTGTTGCTCCCCAGCAGCACCAGCTCTGAGATCAGAACAGTTTGATCAGGGCTTTATCAAGCAGCTGGGTCTTGAAAATCTTCAAAGACAGAGCCTGCAAAATGTCAGTGGGCAACTGGCTCTTGTCTCTCCTTATGGTGAGAAACTCCTGCCCTCTCCTGGTACAACTGATGCCCTTTGATTCTCATCCTCCTGCCATATCCCACTGAAGAGTCCAGCTCCATCTTCTGGATGCCTTCCTTGCAGGTGTTTGGTAAAGCTGTGAGGGTGCCCCAAAGCAGTCTCTTCTCCCAGATGAACAAGCCTTTACTTATTGGACAAGTCCTCAC
>JAWWEU010000081.1:84845628-84878805 GCA_035583155.1 Acropternis orthonyx | reverse complement strand
CCCCCTTAATCTATGTCATTCATAACTTAATTTTTTCATCATAAATTAAGACTGATACTAAGTGTGCAAAGCTAAAATTCTTGCAATAATAATCTTTGGAGTGTTTGCCAATAACAAAGGTTTCCATTCAGTTTATTGGCTTTGCCAAGCATGCTGCTGTGTTAGCTTAGTATTTAGTAGGAAGAGAATGCTTCTTTGCATGACCTTTTATTGGAAAATTACTTGCTTTGAAACATGATTTTGCTTGATACCTGTTCTTAATGCAACATTTCCCCCAGTTTTATTAAGGAATTTAAAGATACTCTATCTGATTGGGTGGCTGTTTCTAGCTGTGCTTTTATAAATAATTCCGTTTTCACATTTATTTCTTTTTATCTCAGAATGCATGCAGTTGCTGTATAAAGTTCTCATGCATGCTAAAAGTGTGTATCTGAAAGCTACATTCATGAGTCCCAATAGGATACATTTGGAGCCTAATAACCTTCAGAATTTCCCTAGCAAAAATTATGTGGTTTACATGGACCTTTAATGTTTACTGTTACTCTGATTCACTCTTTTCCTTTCTACAGCATTAGGGAGATGTCTGTAATTCCTCACAGCATGGAAGAACAGAGACTCTTAATCTTTTGTACAGTCCATCTGTGGTAGCATTAGATATCTGCCTCAGCTATGGGAACCTCTGCACAGCATAGCAGAGAGACAACCAGCCTGAGCTAGACCAAAGATCTGTTTGGTTCAGCATCTTGTCTCTGACAGTGCTAAAATGTCAAAGAACAAGAGCAGAACAAGCTCAACCTTCAAATGTTTTACAAACAGCAACACTGAATACAGAAGGACGATCACATCTTTTGACTGGCTGGTCATGCTGTGTTTGAGGCAGCCCAGGATGCGGTTCAGGGCACACTGCTGACTGGAGCTGAGCCTGCTGCTGACCAGCACTCCCAGGGCCCTTCTGTAGGGCTGCTCTCCAGCCACTCCTCTCCCAATTTATACTTGTGGCTGGTGTTACTCTGCCCTAGGTGTAGAATCTGGCATTTTGGCTTATTAAATTTCATCCCATTAATTGTTGCCCTGTGCTCCAGTCTAGATATCTCTGCAGGCTGGTCAAGAGGTGATTATCTTGCTGTATTCAGCATTGGTGTGACCTCATTTTGAGTACTGTGTGTGATTGTGGGCCCCACAATTTAAAAAGGATATGAAGGTCTATAAATACATCCAGAGGAGAGCAACACAGCTGGTGAAAGGGCTGGAAGGAATGTCCTAAAAGGAGCACCTGGGAATTTTGGTCTTTTTTTGGTTTGGAGAAAAGCAGGCTAAGGGGCAACTTCATGTGCTCTGCAGCAATCTGAGGAGGCGAAGAGGAGAGGGAGATGCTGACATCTTCTCCCTGGAATCCAGTCACAGTATGCATGAGAATGATTCAAAGCTGCGCCAAGGGAGGTTTAGACTGAACATCAGAAAGCATCTCTCTACTGACAGGGTGCTCAAACACTGTAGCTCTTTTGAAGGCCTGCAGCCGTCACATTGAGAGGAACAGGGAGCAATCAATTCCTGTCTATTCTTGTTATTAAACACCGATCTTACAGACCTCTGGGGTGTCCTAATTTGTCGGGAGTTTTTTTGTTTGTCTGTTTTTCTTTTAGAAGATATTGCATATTTTAAATCACTATCATTGTCCTTCTATGAACCCTCTCTGGAGGGAAAAGGAAGGCCAGTGTTGTGTATGGTATTTAGCTATGATCATCCACAGTTTGAGAGTGATAGTACCCATTTTGCTATTTAAACCTTGCTTAGTAATACCTAGTATTTGTTTGCTTTTCTGACCACTACTGAGCTCTGAGTTGATAGTAACCCCAACAGCACATTTTGATGGCTAGAAAACCATTCCTCTATATGTGTGAATATAGGACCATTTCCCCCATATTGCATTAACTATTAAAGATACTTTATTTATCAGCAACTTCATGAGAAAGCTCAGATGTGGTTGCTTTTGTTTCAAGGGCTGAAAGTCAACTGTAGGAGACAATCAGAGAAGAATCCTTAAGGGCACAAGAACAGAGATTAAGCTTGCTTTATATTCTGTAATCTCCAAGGAGCGTCACATTATAAAGTCTGTATTTTCCATTTGTTTTTTTTTTCCCCTCTCAAAACTCTGAATTTTGTTATGCATCCATGACACTAAATGGTGCCCGTGGGCAGCTGTCAATCCTTTGCTGCGTGTTTGTGCATTAAATTTTATGTACTGTTAGACATGAAATGGTGTCATTAAGAGCAAGCAGTCTTCCTCTCTCGTGTATTGGATACAAAACACTGAAAAACAAGGAAAGAAAATGAATATTTGAAAGAGACACAGGACTTAGGCTGTGCTAGCAAAACCTCTGCTGAACATTCAATGTTGTCCACCTACATCTCTGGTCTTTTAAAATGGCTAGGCCTTCTGAAGTGAAGTCCATTTTGCACTCAGCCTTGGTTTTGTGTAAAATGACAGATTTGATGCCTGTAATGTTAACAAATCAGGAAAAGAAACTATCATTTTGAGGAAGACAGACACACAAAATTGCCAGGTGTGTTACTAGGACTATTCCTACAGTCTTAAAAGTTGGTCTGCTTTATCAAAGCCCCATCCGTGTTATGGGTGTGTACTTTTAAAAGGACAAAGGGGAAAAGATAAAGGCAGACAAAATGTTTTATTGGCTTCTGGAAGCAGACAGATTTTTATAAAATCTCATAAATAGTTCTGTTCCCAGTGTATGGACTTGCAGAAAGATTTTTTTTTTTCTATTTCTGCTTACAGACATCTGTTCACATTTTCTGGTGGGAATTCTGGGATTTAAACAGCCATCTGCTTCCTACTGTAGCAGCTCAACAACAAAGGGCATTTTCTCAACTAACAAATAAGAATCTTTGACTTGTATAAAGGAACAGTTAGAAACATATGCTACTTTTTCCTTTTAACCTTAGTCAATATATTTTTTAAGTCCACTTAGATTACACCAATTTACCAAAAAACCTGAATAAATTGTTCAACATTTCGTGCAGTGAGTTGAAACTTTAAAGAAAGCTTCAGGTGTGCTGCTGTTGTATACTTCTGCATGAGCATGTTGCCGAATTCTGCAACCTAGAAAAGATAAAGAAATTCCATGGGGTTGTACTACAGCTTGTTTGTTTGAACAAAACAGGGTGAAAACACTACATGGCTTCTAGAGGAGGAAGCAAAGCAGGCCCAAAGGCATCTGGAAGCTCTATAGCTGTCTGTGTGTGCTGTTCCGCTCAAGTCTAACTGGTCATCATGAAGTATGAAGCCAGCAGGGCTAGACAGTTTCTGACATGTGAGCTTGTCTCTGCAATAATCAGACTAGGCGTCCTTTATGATAGGTTTATGGGCAATGTGTTGTGTATTAACTTCCTATAAGTGGTACATGCTAAATATAATATTAAATGGGTCAGTCTTCCCCCTTCCCCTCCCCTCTAAGGGCATTCAGAATGTTATTGACAGTACTTTGTATTATTTGAATAATCATTTTACACTTCCAAGATATAATCTATCCCTCAGCACTAAGGATCCTCAAGGATGAACTCTGGGAGAGATCTCCATTTAAAGTAGGTAGCATATGCATTATATATATACTTAATGAACTGAAATGAGGCTGGAAGTTACTGTCAATACAGATGAGATTAAACCAGAGAAGAGCTAAGATGACCTAGAAGAATTTATAGTGATAAAAAGGGAATAGAATACAAGGTCATTAACAAGTATTTCTGCCATACAGTAAGCACATATTAAATAGAAGCTACGTCTGTACTCATTAAATAATTCTGGGATACAATTTTAAGTTATATCCAGATGTGTATTTCCACTGATCACATGCAGGATGTCTGTGACCCCTGTAATTTGTGTATGTTGATTTTGTTACTGAGTATGTGAAAGATATGTTCCAAAAATCCAGAGAAGAGACAGAAGGCTAGTCAAAAGAGTGTAGCCTCTGACTTACAGGCAAGACTTAAGTTGTCACTGGCTAAAAGGAGGTTAAGGAGAGATGAGTATGATCTCAATAAATTCAATAGGAAACAAGCCAGCAGGAAGAGTAAACTGTGAAATAGTCAGGAAGGTGATGTTGGCACAAGAGCAATAGGTATAAGCCCGCTATAAAAATAATTTATAAAGGATATTAAGTTCTGAAATAGTTTGTCAGTGTGAGTGGTATGAACAAAGAACAATAGCCTTCAGAGAGACTTAATTCAGTTTATGAATGTAATTAAATAATTTATTTTATTGTAATGACCCACAGTGGTTTCCCATCAGAATTTGGGGGAACTGTCTCTCCTCCTCTACTGTGGTCTGGAGGAAGACTGGGAAATTCTTTGTAGTGGATTTGCCTTCAGACCATAAAGATACATGTGTTGTCTGTTGTCTGTACCAGAGATTTTACCCCTTCTCTCCTCATTTTTGCTTTTTATTTTTTTTTTTTTTTTTTTTTTTTTTTTTTGGTAACCTTTTTGTAGGCTCCATTTGCAGTTATATCTCTTCTCTCCAACAAACATTACAAGGTTTTTTGACATGTATCTTCTCTGCTCCCTGCACCTGTTCTTGTCCAGCTTAGCCAAACTAGGATCCTAACACATTAAGTCTTATGTTGCTGTGGGTAAGCTTCTGTGATACAGACCTGTACTTCATCTTACCTATACCTTGTGTTCATTCAAAAAGATGAAATTAAACCCATCTTAGTATGGCAAATTTTAAAAAGTGTAAATTTGTGACATTAATGAGGACAAAACCTCCACAGTCCACCATTTTGCTGGGCTTGAGATTTTCTGGGCTTAAATTCAGAATCTCGAAACACAGTGAATGCTATCTGAATAAAGGGTTTTTTCATTATAAATTCCTGTAAGTTTGTTGTTATGGTCTACTAGTGGAGCACAAAGATTAAAGTGTCATGGCCAGCCTTATATGAAAGGTCAATGGAAGAAAAATAATTTTCTTTGCTCTTAAATTATCCATAGGGAGGTCATATACCTTTATGTGATTTTACTTCCATATGTCCAGGTGGGAGTTGATTGAGCTTTATGTTGTCACTCTAAAGTATCCCCCTGCTAGAAATTTCTGCATGTGATCCTTTTTCCAGATCGACTTCTGTTGTGAGTGAGGCTAGTTCTACTACTACTAGAGGACCACCTTAGAGAAGGGATATGCCTATTCTGCTTTGAAATGGGCATATAGCATCGAGTTCTGAAAGTAGCTACTGGCTTCTTAGGAGTTAGCTGGGATTTTATAAAAGCACCAACTCCTGCAAACTCAGTCTGCCTTTTTCTTACCGACAAGACCACCCAGAAATAATTATTCATTTTTAACTCTTGGCCACTGACATTAAAAAATTATCTTCCACACAAAACCTTGTTAAGGTACTGTGGAACAGCTTGTCAGAAGACCATTCACTCTGGAGTCACTTAAGATCAGTAGATGTTGGCCAGAGAGTCTCGAGATCCCCCTCCCACCGGTATTAGAGCAGGAAGATTAGGTACATGTCTTGTCTAGGTATACCTCTTTGGTGTTGGACCTGGGGAGGGGAAATGGGAAAAGTGACCTTTTTACTGCAAATACAATAAACAAAAATATTTAAGAGGGAAATGGTATGCATCTGTTTCAATAAGCAAAACAAGACAATTAAAAAGGAAAAAAAAAAGGCCCCAAAGAATTAAAAGTACTATTAGATGAGACCAGTCCAAGATGCTGCTGGGATCCATGTACATGCACACAGACCCTTACACTGAATTCTGAGTGGTTATTTAAAATTAACTGTCATTTCAAAACCTCTAAAATTGTCCATGCAAATCCACATTTAATATCCTACTGAGATGCATTTAAAACCCATTAGCAAGATAATATTCATATGCCTCATAGAAAGGACATAAAAAGAGCAGATTTTTAAAGAGCTGAATCTTCACTGATTTTACTGGGAGCTCGCCTAAGGAAGGTCAGAAAAAACATTTCACCATTTATGCCAGTGCTGACAAACTGGGCCAAAGGGCCAATCTGTTTTAGCAACCAAGTCTTGGCATAGAAGCAAGCCTTTGAATTTCTTCCTCTCAAGGAAATCCTCTCAAGCTGCTGCCCCTACCCACTTAAATAGTTTTTTTTCCATGGAAACCCATTTACTCAGCTTTTAAATGCTGGAACAGACTGTTCAAGGTCTGTCTTAGGAATAGGTCAGAGTATGAGGTCACACTTCTTTATTTGTTTGTATTTGAATGCTTCCTAATACATCTTGCTGAAATGTCTAGGGCCTGATCCCCTACTGATGATCAGAATATTGTCATTAGTCTAAGCAAGGGAGGTTTGACTCACTCTTTTTGGTTTATCTTTGATGCAACAACTCAACAGAAGAGGGAGAGTCTCTCAGACTTTAACCAATTTATTTGCTGTCACAGTCAGGTTTACTTGTTTCCCTAAACTCAAAGACTGTATGTTTTTCAATACATCACTTGTAATCCTCTGTTTCTTACCACAATTGTAAAATTCTGTGGCTAGCAGATTTTTGTAACTGATGTCCCTATTGTGTTATGTTCCTTCAGTACTTTTAAGTGTGGTGCTCTCTCAATGTCATGGTCTCATTTGCTTTATATAGCCAACATTCTTGCCCCACCACTATTTTAACCTTTCTCTGACTTATTTTATCTACTTGGATGCCATTCTTCCAATTTTTCTTGCCCATGTGAGTTTCTGACATAAGAAGCAAAACAACCTTCCTTCACTCAACCATACTAAAACCAGCTTCAGAAGCAATCTGAACGAAGGTGCAAAGACAAAATTTAGTGTTATAACTCTTAGACTGCAAAATAATAGTTGGGCTTTTGCAGAAATGAAAAAACATGCCTCCGACACTAAAGCTGCACGAAAAAATGGTTTATGTAGATGTTTTTCTCTTTGACTATTCAATTCAAACCCAACAATGGAATCCTACAAAACAAAACTGAAATTTCATTCTGTTTAGAAGTGTGTCATTTAAATCTGGAGAGTTAAAAAAGAAACAGGGCTTAGTCCTTGAAATCTGGAGTGGGAAGAGGGTTCTTTTTCCACTTTTTCCTGTGTAGTCCAGTACTACAGGAGTTGTGCAGAATGAGGGATGAACACCATTGCTGTACGTGATAGTCTTTACTTAGGGAGATTCACTTAATACCAATTAACAAACTTCAAGTTGTTGATTTGCACATTGAAACAAACCAAGATGATAAACAATTAAACACTTATGGAAGCATCTTTTGTCTCCCTTTTCCAGGCTCAGTTTCAGTCCAGTACCTCTCCTTCTCCCTTTCTAGTCTCAATTCCCTCTTGTTTTTACTGTGAGTTATGTTCAGTTTCCTCTCAGTTTCCTCTGTGAGGCAACAAGTGGTGCTGAAGGCTGGGGTCAGTGCATAATGGTTTCTTTCAGCTGCTTCTTGCTCCTTACTCTTTTTCACCTCCACTACTCCATGCATCTTACTTAAAAAACCCCACAGAACCTGGAAGGTCACAACAATTTGCATAAATGTCCATTACAAACTCAACCTTCTGTTTCTACACACTAGACATAATAATACAGATCTGCATTACAAACTTATGGCCTCCTTTGTGCAAGACTCACAGCCAAGAACACTGCAGCAGTTTCCTTACAGATGCATTACGAATTCCACACTTTGTCGCTGCAGGGGGATATCTCCTGTGCAGGTGCAGCAGGACTGGGCCATCACTGATCCCAAGGTCATCTTGCATTTGTCAGGGCAGTTTTTATAAGGGGAACAACCCCCAAGTTATGCAGATCAATGCTTTCTTAAAGCCATGATCTCTATCCCAGCAGCATCATTTTGATTGTCACTAGGGAGGATGTTGGTCTCTTCTCTCAGGTAACAAGAGATAGTACAAGAAGAAATGGCCTCAAGTTGTGCCAGGAAAGGTTTTGATTGAATATTAGGAAAATGGGTTGCCCTAGCCCCGTGGTGGGTGGGCTGTGGCCCCTCAGGGTTGCCCTGGCCTCAGTGCATGCCTGCTCTCCTCACATTCCTCTCCATGCACCCTATCTGGCTCCTCTGACTCGGCGAGGTTCTGAAACTCGCGATGGGTTTGGTCAACCAAAGAACCATCTGCAACTGACTGCAAGAGGCCTGAGACAGCATGCAGCCATTCCCTGCCCCTGTATGCCCCATCAGGACAGGGGAAAGCTGAACTCGAATGTCTGGAGAGTATTCTGTGGTCCCTGCAAGGGGGTAACCCATAATGGAGCTCTGGATATGGACAGCCATCTGGATATGGCAGTAAACACTGGCATACTCATCACTAGAGGGATGGTGAGCCAAATGGGTTGTCCTTTGTCACTAGAGTTGGAGGAGTCTCTTCCGTGGTCCAGAGAACATTCATGTGCTATGACAGAAACTGAGGGGAGTGACAAGGGAAGCTGTGGGAGCCCTTGGCCAGCAGTGGTGCAGAGTGAAGTATGGAAGACTCTCAGAAAAACAGAAAGGTAAAGCACAATGTACAGAACTGTGCATGCAGCCATTTCAGTTCAAAGGTCCAGTGGAGTGAAGAGGAAACAGCCAGCAGTAAAACAAGTGGGGGAACATTATTTTTTTCCTCAAATTTTTACTTGCATTTTCCTTTTGCAGTTTTGTAAAATGATTTTTGTTACAGTGTTCAGATGGCTCTTTTTGTCACAAGACCTATGCATTGTTGGTAGCCCCTACATGATTCCCAAGCTGAGAGCTTCTTTTGGACTATAACACAGGCTGCAGAGTAGTTCTGTGCAATTTTGTTCTGTGCCTTGACTCTTTGAGAGGCAGTGACAAACTGTTTTCTTGACTTGGCTGTCAACAGAATTGCATCCTTACTTACCAGGAATGATGTAGTCTTTTAGGTTGCACTCTTATTGATCCTATTAGCTTTCTTAGCAATTCATGAATATATATACCAACATACAAGCTGCACAGTTTACTCAGTTCCCTCAGAGAGAGTTGTATTAAATTGGACATAGTTCAGTGACTTGCAGACATCAAATATTCTCCTCTAAGCTCCTGAGCAATGCATGCCAACAAAGAGGAAGTCAGGCAAAAATGCCAGGAAGAACAAGGAGCTCTTGAATGAGCTCTGACTCAGAAAAGAAGACTACAGGGGCTGCCTTCACAGAAATTGGCCAAGCAGACAGGAGTCAGGTTAGGGAAGCTAAAGCACTGATAGAGTTAAATCTGGCCAGGGACATCAAGGGCAGGAATAAAAGCTTCTACAGGTATGTCAGTGATAAAATGAAGACTAGGAAAAATGTGGGCCCTCTCTGGAAGGAAACAGGAAACCTGGTTACCCAGGTCATGGAGATGGCTGAAGTACTCAAGGATTTTTTTGCCTCAGCCTTCACGGACAAGTGTTTCAGCTGCACTATCATACTTGCCAAAGGCAAGGGAGAATGAAGAACTTCCTGCTCTAGAAGAAAATCAGGTTTGAGGCCATCTAAGGAACCTGAAGGTGCACATGTTCATGGGATTTGATGAATATATCTGTGGGTCCTGAGGAAAGCGGTGACAGAAGTAGCTAAGCCACTATCCACTGTTATTTTAAAAGTGAAGTTCTCACTGAGTAGAAAAGAAGAAACATAACTCCCATTTTTAAAAAAGGGAAGAAGACAGACCCAGAAAGCTACAGGCCAGTCAGTGTAACCTGAGTGCCTTGACAAAATCATGAAGATGATCCTCCTGGAAACTGTGCTGAAGCACATGGAAAATTAGGAGGAGATTGGTGACAGACAATCACTAATTGTGCCTGATAAATTTAGCAGCCTTCTGTGATGCCCCATCCCTCAATGTGTACAGGGCCAGGTTGGATGGTGCTTTGTGCAACCTAGTCTAGTGGAAAGGGGGTTGCTTTAAGGTCCCTTCCAAACCAAACCATTCAATGATTATGATTCTATGTTTTTAAACTCCTGTGTTTATGCTGAGTAAGTCTCGAAGTAAATATACAACAAGCAGTACACTTTAGCATCTCCTCTTTTCTCTTTCCAGTTGAGTAGGCTGTCTAGAAGTGGACTTGCTGTGATCTAAACCTTAGTCAATTTCTGATTTGCTTAGTGAAAAAAAATCATACTGTCCTATAGGGAGTCTCAAAGGATTGTAAATTGAATGAATTTTAGGCCTGTAGCAGGTTTTGCTACTGTTGGTACAGATAACTTCTTTAGTCCTGGTATCTTCTTTTTGAGAAGTTCAGTTGTTTGAAGTCTTGTGACAAATGACAAATTTGGGACTAAATCCTTAAACACATGAGGAAATGCATGTAGCTGACGGAGGGCAAGGATTGTGAATGCGACTCAAAACCATTCCTGTCCACTCTTCATCCTTGTGCCTTTTAGAGTGAGAATCATCAGCACTAAACTGAAGGGTTCACCATATATGCAGCGTTTGGATTCATATACCCTTCTCAACTTCAATAACTTGCTTGATTTGCATGCTGATTTAGAAAGCAACGTAACTCCTCAATACACATGACCTTTGGACTGAAGCTTGTAAACTGTGTCAAAAAGACTTACAGATGTCCCTTTTCTGGTACTGGAGATATGTATTGTAAAAATAGCAACAGCAGTTTCCAGCACCTGCACCACAGTGGCCTTTCTGTGTTAGATGTGCCCTTATAACCACCTGAACATCCCCTCCCAACAGTAAGTTTTGCTGGGGAGTGCTCTCACAGGCAAGGTTCTGCCACAGATGCTGCTGAGCCCTTGCTTTATGAGTCCTACTTAGGAAATTTTGGCTTGGTGTAGGAATCTGCTGGGTAACTACTGGGGCAGAGCTGAAGTGATTAAAACCGAACAATTAAAAAAAGGGATAGCTGGGAATGCAACCCACAGAAACCAACCTGCTACTGCAGTGGTTTCACAGCTGACTGCATAACTGGATATCTGACACAACAAATGTTGCTTTGAGCTCTGTTCTCTGCTGAGCCATGGCAGTGAATTCCATGGAGGCTTGCTTGTGGGTTATTATTATGGAAGACTCTGATTAGAAAATTAAACCAGCAGTGTTCTGACTACTCAGAATCTGCCTTTGCAGAAATGAAGGAAATAACGAGGTGAAGACTAACAGGGAGGAGTAGGATACTGTGGACTGATGCAGTGATTGTTTCTCAGCAATCTCCTGAAATCTGTCATTCTCCTGCTTCATAAGAAGGATGAAATCCTAAAATACAGGCAATGCTGAGAGTGTTTGTCAGGTTTATGTTTCACAGATTAAAAGTGAAAAAAGAAAAAGTGAGAAAAACCTCACAAAATATGAAGAAATGGACACACCTCTTTCCAGGCAACCAAACTTACTGTCTGTGACTGATAAATATGCCAAAGCCTGTCAATTAAAATGAAATTTTGCAAAATCTCTGTATAATTATACAGAAGGTTTAGGAGAGACCAGAGTAATGGAAGGGAATTCAGCACAGAAGCTGGAGGAAACATTAGCCAGGGAAGATGAGGGAGCTAAAAGGTGATGGTGGATGTTGGTGCTCTGAAAGAAGAGTAAAGAAGCAGGCACTGCGAATCAGTTCAAAAGGGAACAGAAAAACATGAAAGATCAATATATGTTATTTGTTCAAGTTATTTTACTTACTTTTACCTCAGGGTTATTAGAAAGAAATTTTACCTTCACCCTTTCCAAGGTTACAGCGTGTCACTGATCTTGATGAGAATACAAGTTCCAGGCATTGAAATGTTTTCTGCTTGTCCTATCACAGATGTTACGGGATGACTTTCCTATGGCCTGTTGCGGGGTGTAGTGGTTTCAGTCACCTATTATATCAGAACAGATGAAAAACCCAGCAGACTTTCTAACCCTAATAGGTAGTAGCTTACATGCACTATTGTCTGAGATACTGCAGCACTGTTTTGATATTAGGATGAAATAATGAGAAATAATGGATCTATCAACCTGAGAAAAGACTTCTTGTCAGCCTAGTGCAGAAAAACACATTATAGACAGAACAAAAGCTGTCATTTTACAGGGGAAACAATCCAATGTTTTTCTTATTTCCTTTGTAGTGAAGTAGATGATGGTAATCAGTTTGCCCCTTTTTAAGTCATCATTACCTTTGCACCTATTCTTAATTAAGTATTTGGAACCCCTGAATCTATTTGATGAACACTGAAACTGACACTTTCATTAGTGGCGGCTGGAACTTATGCTCTTTCACAGTAAGCCTACTTCAAATATTAATTTGAAAAGGATTTTGTGCTTTTAGCAGGGGAAATATGGATAAATTTGTCTGAAGGCAGAACTTTAGAAATTTAGAGTGTCTGCATTGTCAGATGGTGGCTTGCTCCTAACCTAACAGTACAGTGAGTACCTGAAAGCGTAGTAGTGTCTTCTGTCATACACACAAATAGTCACAAAAGGACATATGGGTGAAATCGTGTGAGGAGAAGCATTAGAAAGCTTTTACAAAGTAATACCATAGACAGTCCATCAGTTGCTAGAGTTATTTAAGGAAGTGATGACATAAATGCTGCATTTGGCCTCTGATCTTTTAAGGCAAGCTCCCTTAGACAGACTTTAACCTTCCTTTTCAGTGTGTGTATTTATGTGTGTTTTGCTCTTCTTCTACAGTGACTTAGCGAGTCTTTTTCTCATAGATATGGCAGTCACTACTTCATTCCAAAAAGCCTAAAGTAAGATCCATTGCCATGAATTTTTGGACCCAGATACATCATGGGAAAAACACCAGATTGCAGGAGGGCAGAGAGGGCTCAGAACTAATTACCTTTCTTGAGAAAGTATTTTCTGGGGATTCTTAAACTAGATATACAAAATTATCCATTTCATGAAAAATGAGGCTTCTGTGAATACTTATGGCTAGACAGGCTCTCTGGAGAGTATTGGTCGCAGTCTTTGATCCTAGAGATGGAGAAGCTGGGAAACCTTGCCAACTGGAGCACAAGGCGAGTGAAGTCCCTCTTTTCCCTGTACTGGGAAATGGACTGGGGCAGCAAAGACAAGCTCTTTGGCTAGGCAAAGAGAGCCTTGGCACTGCATTTAAGGTATCTTTTATCTTTTAATTTTGCTGGCAAAACCAAATACAGTACAGCAAAATAATATTTTCTGAAAGTTTTTGAGCTAAGTTCACAACTACAGCCACACATAGATTTGAGATTCTGGGCTAAGGGTTGCCTGAAAGTTATGTCTTCTTGTAGATGGTATGATGTATAGTAGAATAATGGGGTCTTCCTACTCTATTTTGTTCACTGCAGGTTCATTTCCCTGGACACTGATGTTTTTAATGAAGTTTCAAGAAACGCAGTGTTCTGTCAATGTTGTGCTCATTAGCTTGCTTTTTTACTTTCTTATATACCTGATCTTATAATCTAGGTGTTCTTCCATGTATATTGTGAGAAATATCTCTTTCTATTGAAATTTCAGAGATGGCCAAAAACTGTGGGGCAAAGAACTTTATTAAACAGCACTCGCTGGCTGTCTCAGCTTGGGGGGGGATCTGAGCACCCACAAGGGTTGGGGAATCACACCTTTTATAGTCTTTGACATTTGCATGATCACCCCCTCTCAGAATCCAGCCCCTCCCAGGTCCAGCTTCACTCCCTTTCCTTAAAAGGTGAAAATTTGTGGATAATTGGATCTTACTGGCTACGGCAGGCCCAGGGAAAACCCCTCCTCTCTGGGGAGTATGCCCTTTTTGGAAGCAAACTTCTCCCTGAGGCTGCCCCACATCGCTCCTTAGAAGGAAGAGACGTGGGCGCTTAAACCTCATTGGTCACTTTTAGGTGGGAAAAGCTGTTGTGGCTTTGCTGGAACTTTCCTTCCTTGAAAGGAACGGGTGTGGATGCCCAACTCCCATTGGCTGCCTTAATGCGGGAAAGGCAGTTCTGCCTTGTTCAAATTCACTAACTATTTCAAGGCAAGCTTGGAAATAAAGTTTTAAACAATGTGAATCCCTATCCTGGCCGCCAAGATCCCTTGGCAATGGGGCCAGACAGGACCCTTTGCCTCACATGCTTTCTGTCTCACCTGTTTTATACCCCCAGCAACCCATAACCCACAACCCACATACAAAATGACCCCTGGGTAGCCCACACACAACATGGCCTGCAACCCAACACAAACTGGCTCCCAGGTGTCTTGTCTGTCCATCTTTCACCTGCTCGTAATAAAACTGTTTTTTACTCCTCATATATATGTTTGAATTTAAATTTTGTTAAAGATAGAAGGTATGAAGAGCAATGGGAAAGAGAAGAGCCCTGAGGAATTATATTACAGACAATGATGCATACTGTCGCAAACTCAGGGTACCTCAGTGTCCTGCAGACCTTGGTCATGTCACCCTGTATAGAGCAGAAAGGATGTGATGTGTTAACTGACACTGTTTCAAGTCTGTCCTATGTGATTATGGGTGTTTGGTTTTTTTTTTTGTTTGTTTGTTTTTGGTGGTTTTTTTTTGTTGTTTTTTGTGGGGGGGTTTTTTGTTTTTTTGTTTTTTTTTTTTTTCTTTTTTTTTTTTTTTTCTTTTCTTTTGGAAGACACTGGAATGTCAGATAGCATTCTCTATTTTGGAAGCAGCACTGGGAATATAAGTGTCTGACACAGATTTTTCAGGTTTTCTATTCTTTCCAATCTTCTGCCATTTTCAGACTGTTTTGGTTATGCAGTCTGGACAGGGGTTCTCTTGCTGACTGAAACCATCCAGAGGTTTCAGTCTGATGAAAACACTTTAAAATGGCCAGCAGTTCTGTGGAGCTCTGAGAGAAATTTGGGTCCTTTTGCTCCTCTTGGGAGGACGTAGCATCTCCTGTCAAGTAACCTCCTGCCTGTACTACAAGCCTCAGTTGTCCTAGCAAGGGTTGTCCTGGATGATATAACAAGCTGTCAGATATCCTTGTTAATTTAACATTTCCTTAGGGCTCTTTCTTTGTGAGAAGACAGCCTGTTGGAAAACTCTTAGCCAAAGTAGCTAATCCTAATAACATGCTATGTGTGGACAAACCCATAACCTAGTGGAGATATTAGTTTTGTTATTGGGGAGTGTCTTGAGGAGATCTAAACCATTCTTTCCTGAGGAAGTTTATGCTTTCACCTTTCACAATTATTACTGGGGATAATTAAGATAATGTGGGATTGCACCTTAATGGCAGCCATGTATCTGTCATGATGCACTCCCCTCATACAGCTTAAGATATCTGATATCTTTTGTAATCCCGTCATTTTTGTCTCCTTTTGAAACAATTTATTGTTTCACAACACAACTATCTCTGTGTGAAGTTTAGTCATTTTTGCATAATTCGAACTATTAATAGGATAACATAATTAATGTGTGTTCTCTCACTATTTTGTTAACACAAACCCTGGTAAATGTGAATTTCCTTTTAAGGCCAGCAAGTTGTTTGTTCTCCCCAGCGTAACTTTTGAAATGTTATAATGTTTTTAAGTGCTTCAGAATTCACAGATGGTGGTAGCAATAAGGCTTGGTAGATAGGTGACAGAAGAAGTACCCTTTTCTCATGAGCCCCCCTTTCCTCCATCCCTTCCTTCACAGCAGCTTTTAGTACACATAGTTTGTGTATATCTTTATACCCATCTTCTGTTCTAGGGAAGTAGTTTCTGAATAAATACAAGCTAGAGTAGCAATGTTTTTAGACAGCAATTATTAGCTAATGGATGGAGCACTAGACTGAAATTCAAGAAACGCAAAGTGGTTTAAAGTGAAGCTTTACAATAGAAGTGGTGAAAAATATTATGCTTTCCTTATTTATTATGTTTGATTTTAGACAAAGTGTGCTCAGTTTTAAAACAGAGAGAAAGTAAATGTATGAATCAGTCATCCGAAGTACTCCCTCTGGCACCTGGAGGTCAAACTGGTGCATTCATTTTACAAACCATTACCAATACCAGAAATTTCCACTGGCAAAGTTATAGTTACCCTGCATCTTCCACCTCTACAGCCCTGGTTACACAAATGAAAGTCTAATCTATGTGGTATATGTGGCATTATCTGTGATGTTTATTTATTCTGTGTACTATCCTTTCGTTTTGAAGAATTAGCTGCCTATATCCCCGGGCAAAGACAGACAGAGATCAAAAAGAAGGCAGATTGTGTTCCTGAACTGGGAGTTTTGATGCCTTAAGTAGCTTCTCTGGGTGCTTACCAGGTGTAATTTAGTGCTGAAAGGCAGACTTCAATGCAGTTGGGGGGTCATTAAAATGTACTAATGGCTTATTGTTTTTCATTGTGTGGCACCAAGGTGGATGACTTCAGCTTCTATGACCTACATTTTGTCCTGTGCTGGTCCAGAGGAGACGGAAGATGTTTCCATTTTAACGTAATTTATTTGAGCTAAAGCTCAGGATAAGGGCTTAAAAATACCTCAGTGGTCTTTACTTGTAAAAGACATCTTGTGAAGAGCAGCTGTTAACTGTTCACACATGGGAAGCCCTGGCAGGGTGGAATAACCTGTTTTCAAATTGTGCCTTGTTACACCTGTAACTATGACTGTGAGTCTGCACAGATGCACTTAATTGTCTTCAGTGGGACTGGGGCTTATGGAGAGCAATTTGGCTCAGCAGGTGAAATTGAGGCAACGTGATGATGTGTCAGAATTTATATATTCAAACAAGGAAAGCGTGCTTTCGTTGCCTGTAACAATGTCGGCTTTTCAGTGCCTTCGGGAGTAGGAAGCGCTTCAATGACTCAGTTCAGCAAAGATGACTCTCAGTGTTCTTGGAAAGCAAATCTGCACAGTGAGCCCGTGCCATCTTAAAGCAGTATAATTGTCTTGCATGGAGACTGAAGGGTAAGTTTGCTGAAGGAGAAGGTAGAGCTGAACGTTCAGACTGCCTCAGTGTTTGTACCTGTGTTTCTGTGTTTGGCAGATGCAGGTATAGGAAGAGGCAGCCTGCTGGCTCTTCAAGAGACTGAGAGGTCCCATCCGTTTAACACTAGGCACTCTGAATCTTGCACATATGGAGTTAGATTAGTTAAGAGCAAAAGTGTATGTGTGGTGTTGGTGGTTGTGACCGTAGAAGGGCAGGTAATGTGTTTATGCCACCCTTTTTGCAGTTAAAGATTTCTTTGAATGGAGATCTGGGGAGTTTAGAATGAAGCCTGGTTGGAATGGCTGTCGGGGAGCTGGCTTTGGAGAAGTCAGGGGGCTGATGTTGTAAATCTATATTCCTGAGGAAGGTATTGGGAAATGAAAGGTTAAAGATGGTTTGATGTAGAAAGCAAATAATCTCTTGCTGTTGCAAAGTCTCCAAACCACTATATGTGAAAACATATGCATAACATACAGAGGGCTTTATGTTTGTTAATAAGGAAATGTCACTTGAGAATGTCCTCTTTTTTTTTTTTTTTTTTTTTTTACTTCTCTTCTGAAAGTTCTATCAGCTGGCTTGATGTAGAATCCATTTTAGTGTAGCTCTTTATGTTGCAGTTTCTTGAAAGTTGTCATTGTAGCAGGAAAGACTGTTCTCTGCTAGAGACTGTATAACACTTGATGGCTGTAGAGATGAGAGGATGTGGTCTGCTAACAGTGTCTTCTAGAGTATACACGAAGTGGTATTTTGAGGGGAAAGAATGTTAGGGACAGACAGTTCTTTGCCTTTCACTCTCTCTCGTTTTTTGTTTTCCTTCTTTCTTTCTTTCTCTTTTTTTTCTTTTTTTTTTTTAAGTTATTTCACAAAGGCTGTGTTCACTCTCAACACTCTGGGAATGTTGTAAGTGAAGTAATGATGCCTTTTATCTTTCCTCAGTCAAGTAATAAACCTTAGACTAAGAAACTATGAGAGCAGGGTTGTGGGGCTTACTAGACATATATGACATCAGGAATAATAATCACTTTGTGAATGGACTCAGTGGATGAAAGAAGCAATGATAGAAGCCTTTCTCTGTCAAAGCCCCAGTATATCTGGAGTGGAAGGTGTCCCTCCTGTTCTGTAGTTTTCTGGCTAGTTGGAAATGAAAAAGCAGGATCATGCTGGCTTAAGATGCATAGCTCTTCAAGATATTGATGGGTGAGGCTGACTTGGTAGCCTAATAGTTGGGGCCTTCACTTGGAAGAACAAAAATGAATGCCTGATGTTTGAGAGCTTGAGAGATCGCCTTGTTTAAACGCCACAGATCAGAGTCTGTATAGCTGATTGACTCTTCCAGATCTGATAATGAACCATACTGATTATTTCCTGTGTTAAAGGAGCATAGATGGGGCTTACTAATGCTACAGAATGTGCAGAGGAAAATAGATTTGCTGTGGTTAAGTTTCAGACTTGCTTTTACTGAGTCCTATGTCTGTAAACTAGCATCATGTTTGTGTTAGACTATTGCTGGTTATTTCTGCATATGTTCAAAGAATTGGTACATAGCTATCTCCTCCCAGTCCATAGTGAAGCTCACTTGTTTTCTCTTGCACTGAAACAGCAGATGAGTGCTCAGGCAAGCAGGGAGAGCAATTCCTTCAGTGTGTTGCCAAAGTATCTGCCCAGTTTATGGCTCTTACTGCATAAAGGAAGAGTTCAGTTTTCCTTGCCAACCTGACATGCTCTTGGTATTCTACTTCAAGAAGGTTTTCAGATATTGTAAGAAAAAAAAAAAACAACAAGAACTCTGGAAAGGCTGGGAGGAACAGACTGAAAATTAAGGCTCAGATTCTAACTTAAGTGGTAATTTGTCTTGCAGAGTGCATATACCTGATGTTAGTTAATTTAGAGACCTGCTGCATGTATACACTCCTGCAATGTTGAGTTCAGTGTAGATGAACAATAAATGAATGTAAGAATGTTAAATTCAGAGGTTAATTTAAACAGCATTACATGCATTAGTGAGCTTATATTCTGCAAAACTGTGACAGTTATTTTATATGAATCCTCAACAGTTTAACTTGGATGGTGCTCTTGCTTACTATACTCCCTCTAATTTTGATGCAATGGGCCTGAGTTAAAAGGAGAATGACACGTGGGGATTTTCTATCTCTGATATTGTACACTTGTGTCATAGCTTTAAATTCTGCATATAGCTATAAAGTCTGCATATAGCTAACAATTTAACTGTGAGATTATAGTGTAGTAGAAATTTTGCGAGGGCAGATCTCTTCATGTCTGTAGCTCCTTCTCCCTCTCCCCCAACTCCACCCACTGCCCTGTCAACGTCTGGTTACTATTCCTAGAACTTTGCAGTGTGGCTGTTTCTTGGTTTTTTAAAGCAGGAAGGTTTTCTTTTGCAAGTGCATCATTGATCAGTACTTCATCCTGAATCATTCTTGGCCATTTTTTAAATGACTACTTTGTAAAAGTGATTATTTATTAGATGTATGTAGAGAACAGAAATGCTCTGGAAAAGCCTTTTTGGACAGACCTTTACATGCAGTGAGGTGTTATTGAAATTACTGTGCAGCTGTAGGCCACGAAAAATCCTTAAAGTAGCTCATAGACAGAAGGTTGCTGAGCTGAGGGAGCACTCTGTCATTTGGCCTGTGACAGCCTTGCATTAGTACCTCTCCAGAGCACTGGCTCTGGAGAGTGGTTGGTACAGTGTCATTTCATGGAATGCAGATTACAGAGACAAAGGGATGTTAAAGTCAGGCGAGGGGCTATCTTTTGAGTTGGGAGTTACTTTTATCCAGTTCTTGTAGCTGTGTGAATAGAACCTTTTGGCTGCACTAGTAATGTTGCTGTTCCCTCAATCCATTCTCAGTACATGGATGGGATTTGTATTGATTACTTGCTGCTTTTTAAAAAGTTGCCTCTCTGCTGTAAGTTCAACCTCCTGCTTTTAAGAAAAACTGAGGAAACCAGTTTTGGTTCTTTCTGTGCTGCATACACTTTTTTGCTTACTAGCTGCACTTGGCACAAATGTATGTTATGACTTGCATTTTGTATCTATGGCTGTTGAAAGAATAATGGTGTACAACTTGTGTAGATGGCATCAAACATATTATACGTTTACTCTTTTCTGATATTCAAAATCTATGGTGCTGTATATAATTTTTTTATCAGTAGTGTAACTGGAACATGTTTGTACTCAATCCTCTTGCAAGAGAGAAAGTTTATGTATCCAAGAGATACATAGGACCTCCCTATCAAATTGACACTTTCTCTGTGTGTGTATTGGAAGGAAAAAGTTATCAGTGATTACCTATATGTATCAACCTCAAGTCATCACCAGCTTTATTCCACTGTTATGCAAAGGTAAGGTGGAGTGGTCAAATGAGAATTTAAAACATTAAAAGAAAATTGTCCCACTTATTTGTATACTGAAGCAGCATGCTTTGCTTGGGGATTGTCTATGTAGAGCAGAGTTTGAGTTCAGCAGTACAAGGGACAGGAAATCTGTTATGTTGCTGAACAAAACTTCTAAAAAAACCTCATGAGACACTAATGAACAAAGCAGTGAAAACCAGAGCCTACTAAAAAGTGATCTTGATGACACAGCCCCTGTAGAGCATTAATGATACTATCAAAAGGTTCTGTCTAGACTTTTTTCCTTCCTTTTCTGTTCCTTGAACGTTTTTCAAGGGTGTTGCCAAATTTTCAGTCATTGCTTGTCATGAAAGGGCTTCAGATCCCATGCTGTGAGGGACTGGAGAAAGGTATTAAAAGGTTATTACTGGCTTCAAACAACTCTGTGTGTGGGAGGGGACAGATCCCCCCCTTTTACTGCTCCCCATAATCCTGCTTCCGTGGGAGCCACTGGTGCAGTTGGCAGTCACTGGTGTACACCAGGAGCACTGCCCCACACCACACACTATGGAGCCCCTAAACCAGCCCTGAATGGTTGGCACACTGGAAGCCCCACTTAGTGGGGGAGACCATGGAGTCCAAAGCTAATAAAATCAGCACCATGTCCCCCTGAGAAGTGGTATAGCATTTCTCCTGGGTGTAGCTTTGAGGTATAAAAGAACTGAAGGCCCTTTTCACAAACCTGTTGGATGGATTTTTGGAGCCTTGTATATTTTTAATGCAAAACTACTTCGATGAGCTTGTGAGAAGAGCCTGGGGTGCTAAAGGTTCAAAAGTTACTAGTCTATTTACTAAGTGAGTGAGCAAGTTTCTCACTTCTTGGGCTTGACAGGCTGTACGAATAAGTGAAATAAGTTTTTGCTGTTAGTATGTATTTCGTTTAATGATATTTTGATGATAAAGGCAGTGGTAATTCAGAGACCTTAATCTCATTATGCTGTGTATCTGTGTGGGACAGCAATTGAGGTACTGAAGGAAAACATCATAATTTTGGAGATTGAAATTTGTGAAATATGTGAAATTTAATGAGGATTGCTATCTTGTCTTTCGGGCTCAAACATGTAGTTTTCAAAGATGAGTTAGAGAGTCCTTAACTTGGACTTCTTCCCTACCCAAATAGTGATGGTGAGAAACAAATAATAATAATAATGATAAAAAATTTGCAGTTAATATCCTCACCAAGCATGAAGTAGGTATATGGGGTAGTATGTTGTCATTGCTCTATTAAAAAATATAATATGGCATCTTCTTTGGAGAGAGGCAGAACAGTGGTCCCCAAAGCAAGGCATGTGTGCCCCCAAGGGTGTCTGCTAGGTGATTCATTGGGGCGTGGAAGGAAATATTGCAACCTTTGTTTATGTTTACTTCTTAAATAAAAAAACTTGACACTATGGCTCTCAATTGGTACATATGTCAGATGGCCACAGTAAGGTCCTGAGGTCTCCTCAGGGAAGAGTGGCTGCTTCAAAATGTAAAGAGGTTCATTCACTTGTTCAATCACTTTAAATATATTGTGAGATGTTAAAGTTTGCCTATGTCTAGTTACGTGAATTTAAACTTTATCTATTTTTAGCTAAACTAACCCTCATAATGAAGACAAGTGTCTTAAACAGATCCCTGCAAATAAACTGAGTATCGAATGTAGTGTTAATGTGAACAAGAAGAAAATGGCAATGCTGACACTTCTCCTAGTCCTAGTAGAAGCTCTTTGTTGGCTGCATTATGAGGTAAAAACAAAGATGTCCTTATCAGATCTGACAAGAAAAAATATTAAATTATAAGTATAGAAATAAACTGAACTTTGAAATAGACCTTTGAATTGCTGTATCACAAACTGTTAAATTAAATTCTCAAAAATAATAGAGCATATTTGATCACATACCCTTCCATGAAAAATTAAATTGAAAAAATTAATAATATTTTGGGGAGAGCAAAAAAGGTTTTTCATGCTGTTAATAAGTAAAATAACAATTAAACATATTATTTAATCTTTATTTATATTATTATATGTGTTTTAAAGTGTGCATAATATATTAAAGGAGTAGTTAATGACATAGTTTTTAAAGAAATAACTATGCATGTATTGGGGGTGTGTGCTCATAAATTTACCAATAGGCATATATGATAAAAGAATTTGGAGACCACTGATCAAGAGAATAGGCACAATAGGCACTTGAACAGTAAGAAAGAGGTTAGATCATTTGCCTTCATTCATTTGGTGTCCTACAACACTCTAGACTGTTGGTGTTGTGGGGGAACAGAAATTTTCCCATGGTTTACTGGTTTGTTTCATGTGGGATGTTTTGGTGTTGAATCAGTTCTGTCACGTGCAGAACGCAGCATCCTGTGATGCTGCTGTTACTCTGAGACATGTGTTGTGAAGTGTCTGAGTAATGAATTCAGCTAAAGAATCTATGTATTAACTTCTGGTATTTTGTTGAGTTCATTAATATCCTTTTTTTGGTTTTAGCTTTTTTAAGTTAATGGCTTTGACTGGAGTGATTAGCACTAACCTTGGTGCCTGTGACAAGGTTAAAATGACATAAAATGGTTTGGAACACAAACTTTGTCATGTCCTCATTATGTGAAATTCTGCTGTAAAAGTCAGCCAAGGACACCTTGATAAGTCCATAATGTCCTATTAACAGTTTCTTCCCCCCCCCAATGACAGATGTTTATTAATAGAAGCTATATAATGATGATTTATCCATTCTAGAGAACTATGTTCATGTATTTCTGATTATATAGCAATTTTTGAATCAATGGTAAAAGACTGATGACCTGAGGAAAGGTATGTGAAGATGCAAAACTTTGCCAACTCTGACTGTATATCATGGTGCTTTTTATGTTGGTTCTACATGAATGAATGTAGTCATGTATTTCATGTGAATATCAAATATTACTTTATGGTAATGAATTAGCACATTTTATTTCAAAAGGATTGCACAATGAAATGTAGTCAGTGACATTTCATGTTCATTTCAGCTAATGTCACTGTTTTATAGTCTTATTTCAATCCTTTTTTTTATCTTAAAAAATCTAATGCTAGTTGTGTGCGTGTGTGAAACAACTCTAAATCCACATTTATTAAGGGCACAACTTTGCATGTATCCAGTCTAATTCTAGAATTTGAACTGTAGATGTGCAACTTAGGGCTGAAATATGGTTTCCTTGATGCAATTTTGATTTCTAGGCAATGAAATGCCTTTGCCATGAATATGGCAAGAGGAGAAAATACTGTATTTAGTGACTCTTTTTTTTTTTCTTAGATGTTTTTTCTAGTAATTTTCATCACACTCAGTAAGATGTATTCAGAGGAAGTGGCAACCTGGGCATAACTCATATCCATAGTTATAACCAATACTTCAAAAGGAGCTTGATGTAATTAGCATGAACTGAAGCTGGAGTAACAGAGACAGAATCCTGCAAAAACAGTTCAGTTCATCAAGTTTTCCATCTTTTTACCTCTGTGGGTGAAAGACAAGAATTTCTGGAGTTACTTTTTATTTGGAGTTTGATCCTTCTGTGGTCTTTCCATGCATTTTTCTTCTGCTTCATTGTAAAGGCTGTCCCTTTCCGCTTGGTTAGCTATAAACCTGGGATACCTTCCCCAATATCACCCTTGTCTGTACCTGTACACTGTTTTTCTATGCTTAGGCAGTTACTTTGCCCTGTAAAACATCTGTAAGGGATATGCAGAATAAGCCTCTCCTCCTCTGCATCCACCACCTCCTTTACCCATTCAAAAACATGTTGGTCCTGAGCACAAAACTGAACTTCTAGGATGGCCTGTATCCATTTCTTCCATGCACTTGATGTGTCTAATGATGATCCCCAATGATGGGACGTGGGTATGCAGGTGTCTAGAAAATGTGTTGCTGGACTTGCTCAGTTTGTCATATAAAGAATTCAGGTATTCTTTTATGAAAGTAGGAGGAGGCCAGAGGACTAATTGTTACTGTAGTTTGTTCACATATTGTGTTGGTAACTGGTGTGCCACCACTGATTCTGTTTTCTAGAAAATATACTGACAAAATTTTCACAAAGGTTTACTGGGGAGTGGAAGGAAAGTGGGAATGAGTCAGAGGATGTAGTTCACCAGAGACCTGCAAGGTTGTTTGTTTGCTGTTCACTATTAGAAAATTTTTCTACCTTTTTCTTACAGAATCCACTGCTTACAGGTTCCTAAAAATAGTTGTGTACTCTTCAAAGCTCTACTGTAGGTTTTGTTGTTTTGGTTTTTATTTTTCTTTTGTCTATGGAAGAATTTGTATCCTTTATTTCGAGATTAACTCATAATGACTTAATTTTATTAAAGATAATTGGCTCTGCTTTCAAGTGGGATAACTTTCCAACAACTTTTTTACACTTGCATGTTTTCTTCTGTTTTGCTTCAGTTCCTGAACACCATTTACTTGAAATTTAATTGCAATTCTGAGAGGGGATTTTCTTACTTTTGGTGTGTTAAATATTTATATCAAATAAAGAGAAATAGTAGAATAAGCAGACAAAGCTGGGAGCAGCTGTAGTTACCAAATGGTACCCTGTAGATTAAATAACTCAGATGTTTAATATGAAAGTGATCAATTTAATTTCTGCATTCCTTGAATCTCTGTATAATCATGTAGTTTATCAGTAGTTAGCACCAAATGATACTGGTGACAATGTGTTTGTTATAAACAGATTTAATTTACAGGTAAATATTAAAGTATTGAATGTCGAGAAAGGAAATTGAACTCCTTTTTCCATTTGCTTCTGTGAATTCCCACAGCTATGTTAGGAGTGCAGAAGCATGAACATAAATTATGAGTAAAATGTGTTTATTATTTAAGTAACGTGTAGTGCTTAGCTTTTAAGGGAGTATCTGGTTCTGCTTTTCAATTTAAAATTCAGTTTTTAAAAGCATGGCAATTTATCTTAGGGTTTAAAAGTGAAACGAATCTAGGGTCTGTCCAATATTTCTTCTTAATCTTGTGATCCCTTATTTTTATTCACAATAAAGCACCAGTGAACTATAATACTGAGTCTTCACTCCTGCTGTTTCTCTCAGCCTTATTTTCTCTTATTCCTTCTCCTGTTCTAAAGTAACCAGGTGTGTTTTTTAAGTTGTTCAAGCTGAAGCAGCAGAATGAGTGCAGATTATCACTCTTTCCTTATGCTCCATTCTGCTGTTGTGACTCTTGAAGGGAAATAATACGAATATTGAAATAAGAGCAGAAGTGTTACCTCGTGAAGAAAATGAAGTCTGCTTTTCTATAGATTTTGGTTTCACAAAACAGGGCTTTGCCAACAATGGCAAAACAGCATAAAAATGGACAGGAAACCATCTTGACACAGAGTTTTGGGATTCTAGTTATAGTAAGTCCCACCTTCCATTATCTTTCTTTCTTGCCTACCCAAACAGGAGGAGGTTCTGTCTCAAGATTAATATTCCAAGGTTTGTATTGATTTACATTCCCCGAAACTCTCCTCAGCAGTCAGGATTCCAGACTACTTCTTGATAAGGTTTTTGACTGAGATTTTTCTGAAGAGCTAGTTAAATGTAACATAAATAAAAAATGCCTGAATTGGACAAAAAGTCTGCTTTTGTGGGTACCTGTGGACAGCTTCATGTACCAAGATTTTCAGTCAACCCTGATTAGCTGTAAAGACAAAATTCTCCTGCCAACTAGATGCCAAGCTTCTGTCTCTAGCACCTTCCTTCTGCTCTGATGACGTTTGAGCATTGTTGTAACTGAGTGGCTGTAAGTGATATCTTTGCCATAGTTCTTTGCTTCTTTCTTAGTATATGGAAAAACACCATAAGAACTATATCTCAGTGGAAAAAAAAAAATTGGTTTTGCATTTTTATTTTTTTTTTTTTTTTCGTCTTTTAACATCTCTAAGTGGAGAGTATGAGTAGTCTAGGCTGACATCTTTGAAAATATTCTTACAGGGTGGTGAAAGTGTATTTCTGGACTGTCACTGTTCAGAAATTTTATGTGGCTGATGAATTAAACAATAGAAAACTACCTCATACTTCATATTTCCTGCTGTAGATAGAGAAACTTCCTGAGCCTTCTGTGGTAGAGAGGGACTAATAATTTATTGGCTTTTCTCACTTTCGAGGTTTGTAGGCGAAAGACCAAAAATACTTCTTGCTGTATGACAGGAAATCCAGGCTTCCTCTAAGTCTGTGGTATTCAAGCATCTGGGAAATTATGTTTGCTCTGCCACAGAGGAAAAAAGCAATAAAATGCTATTTAATTTCAATGCAGTTGAGGAAACTTGAAGGACTAGTTTTCATATACAAATGCCATTATAAGAAGCATCTCTCCTACAGTGCAAATTAACTTCTAACATGTACGTGTTGTGACTGGGAAGCATACTTCATGTTTTCCAAAGGATCTGATCCTAATTTAAATTGTGGTACTGTAGCTTTAATAACCTCACTATTCTGAAAAATAGTCATATATATTTGTTCTACATTACAGACTGATTTGAAATCTGTATCTATTTTGTTGCCCGGAGAAGTTGCAGATGCCCCATCCCTGAGTGTTCAAGGTCAGATCGGATGGGACTTTCAGCAAACTGGTCTTGTGGGTGGTGTCCCTGCCCATGGCAGGAGTTGGAATTAGATCATATTTAAGGTCCCTTTCAACCTAACCCTTTCCATGTTTCTGTGATTTTTGTGATTCTAGGTTTCTGTTTGAGAACACTGCCAGGAAAAATGGAGTGCAAGCAGCAAGAGTGCCTGCCCTTAGAAGCTGAATAATGGCTTGTTTGCAGAGTACTTGTTCTCAGTTTTATATATTTTGAAAACCTTCTACTTTAAGCTTTGTTTTTACTCAATTTGAAAGACATTGAAAGTAGAACTGTACTAGAGAATACTGGGAAATGGGGAGGATTGAAAGTGGGGGATTGGCAAAGTCTAGTCTGTTAAGAAAAACTCACAAAAGAAGCTTGTGTCCTTAAAAGCAGATATTGTCCTAATGGCTCAGCCACTGAATGAGTCCTGAAGCCCTACTTTTTTAAATGAAAAATTAAGTCTTCTAAAGGATTTGTATGGTTTTGAAAGTAAAGTTGTGCTTCTAAATTGCTTTACACTTGATGTAAATCAATTAAATTGTACACAGAGTATGATCTTCATCATGAAAGAAGTAGGCACATAGAGAAGAGTATCTCTGCTACATAAGATCTTGTGGAAGAGATGCCCAAGCAAGGCCAGAACAACAGGTGTTCATAAAATAATTATACTTAAATGCAGGCATAAAGGCAGCATCTTCTATATGACTTTTAGAAGCTATGAACTTGGTCTGCAAATGGAAATGCTGTCTTCCTAAATATACAGATTTCTATAACTGTCAGAATTCCTTAGTACTTAATAACTGTCTTTTGAAGCTTTCTCCTATCCTTCCTCTTCCCTCTTTCATTTAGCATGCATTTTACAGTCATAATGCCATGAAAGTCTTTACTTTCTGCCACCAAACTTTAAAAAACCCACCTTTTATGATGCATAACAGAAAGATGGTAACTTTTATCACTTGTTTAACTATCTTATGTAGGAAGCTCACTTTTGTGTTTTGAATGGAAAAGAGGCAAGACTAATGTATTACAAAAAGGTTACAGCTAATACTCCATTAACTTATTTTTAATACTAAAATGATTATGGTTATTTCACTTTTTTTTCCTTACTGGGAGGAAAAAAAATCTGCTCTTTGTTCTCTGATTGCTTTGCCCAGATACTTCATGTTGGCTTCTGTGTTAGTTCATCTTGAAAGGTTACTCAGAACTAAAATGAGTGCTTTCTTGCAGAAGCCCTAGGGAAATCTATAGACAAGAAATAAAAGTTAAAAGCATATACTGATGCTCTGTCACTAAGGAGAAAATTAAGAGTTCTACTGAAAATGGTAAGAAACTGAAAGAAGCTTTTCTGTTCAACCAACAGTGTTCATTTCTGTGCATGCATTTTTAAAAATACTTGTACGTTTTGAGGAAAAAAATAGCTTCAGAAAATTCAGAATATCAGTGTCTAGGTAGAGGGCTGGAAAGACCCAGAGCCTCAAACCTTCATAGAAACTTGGGAGAAAGAAGAAACGCTTTTTTTTTTTCCCCTTCTTTTTTTCTGGCAAGGGCAGTGATTTGTCTCCTATAAGATTTAATCTAAAGTGCATCTCTGAAAGTACTTTTTCATTAGGATTTTCTATGTCTCCATATAATATCTACTTACTTTCCTTGTCTCCCTTTCTGGTGTCTTGTTATGATTGCTGCATTGTTAGTGTGATGCCAGAAGAGAGGAATATCTTGTCAAATGCCTTCTTATAGTTAAATGTCATGACTTTGAAAGTGAAGGGAAGAGTATGTGTGCAAAGTCTAAAAGGGAATGTTGCTGAATAGAAGACCCTCACTCAGCTAAAGCTGCAGTTAGTTTGGATTTGGTTGGTTGGGGGTTTTTTGGGGGGGTTTGTAGTTTTTTGTTTGTTTGGATTTTTGTCTTTGCTTTTTTTTTTTTTTTTTAAAAACTTTCTTTCCTCCTTTTCCTAATCCACAAAGATTGCCAAAACCTGTGGGGTTTTTTTGGCAATGGGAGGTTGGGATGGTGGTGGGGGCTGGGTTTGTATTTTTAGTTTTTCTCCCATGGGATTCTGTGCATGTGACTGCTTAGTGTATTTCTTCTGTAATAGTATTACTTTAGGGCACTTAGCTCCAGCAAATGAGACCAAGCTCTTAAAAACTGCTATATTCACCTTACATTATTGTACATTTAAATGAATGTTGAAACTCTGATAGAGATGGAATCTATTAAGAGGTGTCACAGGCAGAATGGAAGGTTCAAACTAGGTTTATCAGGGAGACTTTTCTGTTGAGTCACTATGTGCAGAAAGGACCATTTTGTTTTCTGAACTGCTTTTTAGAGAGGAGTCTAGGTGCAGATGGATCCAATATTAGCCCCAGACTTGATCAATGGCTTATGACTAAAGGATTATATAAGTGGATTTGAGACTTTATACAACTTTGTCCCTGGGATTAAGGATGAGAAACTAAAGATATTTATATAAATGAGTTATTTATTTATATTAATTATAATTATTAGATTTAAAAACTTCAGTCAGAACTGTTTACTACACAATATTGGTAGCTATAACTACTAGTGTAGTGCACTATTTTTTAAGCAATATTAAAGCAATGACATTAAAGCTAGCAAAATAATTAAGCAGAGACTGGTGTTAGTCACTCTTACCAATGATCATTGGCAAATCTGTTTTGTTCAGCCTTGAGGAGTAGCCTCTCAAGGGAGCAATCTCCCCTCATGGTCTATTAGAAATCCTTGATGTTAAAAAGTGGTAGTACTTTGTTAGTATAAAGTAACTAATGTATAAAACTTCAACATGAGGAAGAACTCTGCATTGATGGCTTTCTCCTGGCTGGATACCACTTTCAAAGAGAGCTCAATTTGGCTTTCTTTTGCTTTTAAAAAGACTGTGATCTTTATTTGGGTTAAGTGCCATTTTAAAAAGTAAGAGGCAAGCCAGTTATAGTAAACTACAAAGTGATGCCTGGCATTTCTAACTCTTCCACTGCTCTCATAGTCTGATGCTGTGTGGTATCTTTCCTAAATATCAAATGCCTAGACTCTGGTGAGTATAAATGATACTTAATTTTATTATGATAGCAAGAATGTTTCCTGTTCTCATGCTTATACAAAAGAATTTGAAGGTAGGATTGTTTTTTAAAACCCATGTGTTAATTAATTTTATGATGTCTGTTTGGAAACAAGTCTTGATTTAATTATTTCATCGAATAGAATTGTATCTGGGGTACATCAGGTAAATAATACAGTGTGGTCCATCTTTCAAGCAAGTTTTTGAACACTTATCATGGAAAAAAAAATGGAATGTACATGCAGTTTTTGATACAATGGTCTCAGGAGGGACTTCTTGAGTTTCTGACCTCGCTACAAGAATAAATATATTGGAAGCTACATGAGTGGATTTGAACTTGATTTGTGAGATCTCAAATTCGGGTTTTGACTATATTTGTGCAGAGAAAGGGTGATTCTGTGTATATTGTTATTATGGTGTTAATTAACAATAGAAGCAATGTTAATTAGCAATGTACATGGTACATTCTGGGGAACAACAACAGTAGAAGAACAGAACCAACAGAGAAAAGTATCAGAATTCTTGAGAGGGAGGGAGAGAGAAAGGGATGGAGGCCTGGTAGGATGAGAAACTTAACACAAAAAAAGTTGTAATACTGCTTAAAAAGTTGAAGGATAAAATATAAACCCTTTCCTGACTGTGGTAGTTTCACTTTTAATCCACAAACCAGGAAGAGCTTTTTAAATGAATTTCCCTTCATAAAGAAAACTTTCTTCCATTTTTTACTCATTAGACTTTTCTAAGGAGTTACTTTTTTATGGTTTTGACAGATGGTGTTTTATTCAACATGATTAGTGTGTTTCTGTGTGGGAGTGTGTGTATATGGACCAACCATCAGATTACATTTTGTCTCCAGTTTTCTTTTGGGGCTGCTACTTCTCTTTACGAAAATTGAATATATCATAGACATAGAGGGAAGAGTAGACCTCTTATGAAAAACATTTTACAAACCCACCACCACAACAACAAAAAAATAGAAAAAGACAAAGAGAAAAATATAAATATTTACAAATGTTATAAAACCAGGCCAAGCTTGAGTTATCTCTAGAAAAGTAATTTTCTATAATCTGGACATCTCCTTTAAATAGAAAACTAAACATAAAAGATGACAGTGCTATTGTAGATCACAGAAGCATAGAATGGTTTGAGTTGGAAGAGACCCTAAAGACCATGTAGTTCCAACCAACCTAGCATGGACAGCAACATCTTCCACTAGACCAGGTTACTCAGAGTGCCATCCAGTCTGGCCTTAAACACTTCCAGGGATGGGGTATCCATGGCTCTTCTGAGCAACCTGTTCCAGTGTCTCAGTACCCTTACAATGAAGAATTTTCTCCTTATATCTAAATCTATGCTTTTTCAATTTGAAGCCATTCCCTCTTGTCCTGTCACTACGTGCTCCTGCAAATAGTCTCGCTCCATTTTTCTTGTGGGCTCCATTCAGGTACTAGAAGGCGACAGCTAGGTCACCACTGAAGCCTTCTCTTCTCCAGGCTGAACAAGCACAAATCTCTCAGCCTTCCTTCACTGGAGAGATACTCCATCCCTCTAATGAGCTTGGTGACCCTCCTCTGGACTTGCTCCAACAGATTGATGTCCTTCCTGTGCTGGGCACCAGCATCCCAAAGTCCTTCTCAGCAGGGCTGCTCCTGGTCTGTTCATCCCCCAGCCTGTATTGGTACCGGGGTTTGCCCTGACCCAGGTGCAGCACCTTGCACTGGGTCTTGTTAAACCACATGGTATTCCCATGGGCCCACTTCTCAGTCTTATCCAGGTCCCTCTGGATGGCATCCCATCTTTCAGGTGTGTCAGGTGCACTGCTCAGCTTGGTGTCATCTGCAAATCTGCTGAGGTTGCACTCTCCTAATCCTCTTTTTCCTAAAATGATGGTTTCTAAATATAAAGTAAAAGTAACAATAATAATAAATCATCTTTTCCCTCTTTGATTTGCTCAAACATTTGAATAAGCAAATGGTCTGGGAGAGGAGATTTGAAATGTTATAGTTTTCCCTGGAGAGGTGTCTGAGGGAATATTGGTCTTACTGAAATGTGTTTATTTTGCTGTAACATTTTACAGGAAGAAGTTCAAAATGATTCTATCAGGCCATCTATATTTAGTCTTTAGTATTATTTATTTGTAAATTAAAGGTATTATTGCGTTCATCCTGCATTTTAGTAGTCGCAAAAAGCTTGAGTATGTGGAAATGAAATGTTTTACTATCTTTGAAACAAATATTTCTTTGAGGTTTTATTAGCTAGGAGACCTGGATACTTCACCTTTCATCCTGATATGATATTTAGAAAATATCACTATTATGTTTTCTTAAAAAACAGAATGCCATTTTCCAACTACATTAACAAGAAGTGAGAATTCTGAATAACCAAACCAGATAAATGTCTATCTGAAACTAATTAATGATCTATTTGGCATATTTAATTTCATTGCTTTTACAAAACTGGACATGCCCTTAGATAATTTCAAGTTCTGAATAGCTGAAGGCTCTAAGGGGGAAAGTCAGTACATTAATTAAAATGCAATTGAGTGAAACTGCCAGAGAAAATTCCTGATTTTATTTAATAATCTGATATTAAGATCATCTTCATTTCAAAGCCTAGAAAAGTTAAAGAAGACTGAAGGTTAGAGTCAAGGAAGATGGTTCTTATACCTGCAGTAGCTGTCACCAGCTTAGAGATAATAAAAAGATCCTCCGAAGTTTAAAACTGTACTTTATCTCAGTTATGTACCTACGAAATTTTTGTATTTGAATCTGGAGGTTTTTTGTATTTATGCAGCTCATTTAATTGGGCTAAATTGTTTTTCATTGAAAAAAAGGTATAAAATATTGACAAAATACCTGTAGCAAAATAGAAACCAGCTCTAATCTGGTTTTGCAGTTTGGACAAGTTTCTGTTATGCTCAAATGTGGACCACAAGCAATAGTGGTTGAACAAATCCTTCTAAGCAGAACAACTAGTTCAGCTGCCTGAAGGAGAATCATATGCCGGTGTCAACAAGCCATGGCCAAGAGCAGTCTGGCCGTGGGATGCCCTGGGCACAGCTTGGTGCCCGCGGCGCTGTCCCTGCATCCCTGGCTCCCAAGCCTCCCTGTGCCCTCTCCCAGAGGGACACTGCTCAGGCTCAGAGTGGTGATGTCCAGGCCCTGCTCAGCCCGTGGGCTGCAGGTGCCAAGGAAAGCCGCGGCAGGGCCCCAGCGCCCACCAGGACAGGGAGTGCCGTGACTGCCCGTGGGGAAGGACATCTGTCCCCAGGGGCCGGGCGGGTGCCAGGCAAGCTCCTGCGGCACCCCCG
>JAWWEU010000081.1:84819461-84838882 GCA_035583155.1 Acropternis orthonyx | reverse complement strand
CTTGGTGAGGAAAGCATAATTTCCCACAGGTGGCTGAGCAAAACACAGACCAAAAATACCAGTATTTACACCAGCACAGATACAACAACACAGGCCTGTACACTAGAGGGACCAAGACCATGGCTGGGAAGTGATAGTCCATCAGTTCCAGAGTCACAAATGGGATTATGTCTCAGCAAGTGCTGTGGAAGTGACAAAACCTGGAGCAACTTAGCAAAAATCTCTTTAGCTTTGAAGGAGACTTGGGAGGTCAACTAACTGCACTTGCTTTGGGCAGTTTCTGTGAACTCAGACATGTGCTCATAATTGTATACTCTCTGAAGAATATTTAATGGGATTGTACCAGGTGAAAACTCAGATCAAGACAAAATTAATGACTGGTGAGCTGCTTTCATGGGCAGGTCTGTTTCAGACATGCTTTTCTCAAGAATGGTAGGCTATGTGTGCTGCCCTCACCTCTGAAAGGAGGAGTGGACTCTCCTGAACGGAGTGTTATCTTTGCCACTGCTCTGAAGGTTTTGACTGGAATATCTATGTTTTGATTAAGCTTGACTGATCTTTCACTCTTGTATAAAAACAATTACTTTCCTTATCTGTCTCTTTGGTAGTTGTCTTAGACTATTTAAGCAATGTGGCTCTATTGGTTTTGGCTGGGATAAAGTTAATTTTCTTCATAACAGTTTGTATGGTTCTATGTTTTGGATATGCTTATACAGCATTGAGATCTTTTCTGTTCCTCAAACTGTCTCAGCAGTGAGTGGGCTGCAAGTGCAAGAAGCACAAGAAGTTGGAAGGGGATGCAGCTGGGATGGCTGACCCCAACTGACTCAAAGAGTTCTCATACTATGTAATGTGCCCATGGGGCACAGGGAAAGAAGGAAGTGGCGGAGGCGGGGGGAGGTGTGGGGAATTAGATGGAGGGGGTGACATTGGGAGTGATGCTATTTGTCTTCCCAAGTCACTGTTGTCTGTGATGGAGCCCTGGTTTTTCAGTCTGCATGAACACCTGCCTGCCCAAGGGAAGTGGAGAATGAAATTACCCATTTTGCTTTGATTGCATGGCTTTTCCTTTGCCTTTTAAATTGCCTTTATCTCAACCCATGAGTTCTCTCATTTTTATCCTTCTGATTCTCTCTGTTATCCCATGGTGAGGGAGTGAGCAAGTGATTGAGTAGTGCTTCACTGTCCACTGGGGTTAAACCATGACACAGGCAAATTCTTAAAATGAGTGAAAGGAAAATACTCAAAATTAGTGTGACTGGTTTGCACTGGCAGTGCTTTAAATACCGTTTTCCATGGATTTCTGTGTAGCGCTGCAGACCAAGAACCCAGCATGAGCCAATGCATTCTTTAGGGTTTCACTTTCTTCTCACATGTAAATTCCTGTCAAGTGACCAGTTGACAGGGTCTAGCACAAGGGCTTTTTTTTTTTTTTTTAAATTTAGCCTTTATTCCAATGCAGTGGATGCAGTATAACTACTCAAACAATGCATAAAAGTGGAGCAAGACTTTTGAATGTGGACTTAACAGTGTCTGTGCTAGAGCACACACGCAATAATGTGCCTGTTTTTCACTGCCCTTCAGATCAGTTTCATAGGCAGGATAGCTGTATATTATCTGCTGACATTTTTATAGGGAGTTATATTGGATGACTGTGGGAATTATGTTATGACATTGTATTACCTTCTGAAAGTGGCACTATTACTTATGTCAGGGTAGCTTACTTTGTAGTCTGTACACATTCCTTAGTGGGTAGAAAGTTAATGATTTAAAGATCATTTTATATTTTAAAAGGGACTTGTGCCTATGCCATCAGGAAAGTAGTGGTGGTCCTTTTGTCATCTGGTCTTGTCTTGGGCCTTCATTGAAAGGCCTGAGATACTAAATCATGTTTATGTCAAAGGAACTGAGTACCTAACCTTACTTTTTTGGGGTCTTATGTGAAAATTGTTAATTTTTAAGGATTCAAAAAAAGAGGTGTGTGAATCTGTAGTTAAAACATACTGGCCCAGTCTACCTGAATGTTAGTTGTACAGTGTTGTTTGTAACTACCCAGCCATAAATATCAGGCTAAACATATAGTGTTCCAGCTACTGCTGGTACTAATTATGGAAAATGTTCAGTGGTCAGCTGGAATTTAGCACATTGAAGATTAAGTGATTTTTAATAATAGTCTTTGTGTCTTCAGAATAACTGCAATAATAGCATGCAACTGACTTTGTATTAAGGTCAGCTGATGATTGTTCTTCTTGCATATGTCCCCATCTGTACTAACCCCTGCTTTCAGACTCTAGGAGCCTGAGAGTATTTCACATGTGTGGGGAAAAGAAAATCCCATGAAAACCCCATGCTATAACCAGATTTTTATGTAAGTGTATAAGCACCTGCTGACTGGGTTCATTCCAAGGTGCAGAAGTAGATTTTGATATGTTTGGTAGTATCTGGGAAGGCAAAGAAGGTGACACATTTCACCCACTGTGAGTATGAAGAATTAAGATGTGGGAATATGGCATACACATATGTGTATGTGTCAGAGATGGGATTTGCATCTCACTGGTGGGTCAAGTCAACCATCTTGTCTGTGTGTGCGTCCAGCCTGAAGCCTCATGGCAGTGAGGCACAAGTAAAGCCCGTAGCCAACATGGCAAATTGCCTGGTGGACACGTGGCCCAGGAGCCACATGGCTGGGCTGTCAGTCAAGGAAGGCCTGCCTGGTAGCCCATCCACATCACACCCCCTAGAGCCTCTGACTGTCCATGGCACCCCCCACTTGGGCTAGGAGGGCCGTGAGTGGTCAGTGACCCGATGTCCTGCCTGGAGGGAATGGCCATAGCAGCCAAACTCTAAAAGAGGCACACATGGGCTCCGTCTTGGTTTGGCCTTCTGTCTCCAGACCAGCCAACCTGTGACCTCTCTGTGGTAACTATTTATCTCTTTTCTTTCTCTCTTTACTCTTTTTTTTCTCTTAATCTCTCTTTTCTTCCTTTTGTGGGTAACTTAAAACCTGAGTGGTAACTGACTTAAGTTGTGGGTTGGTGTTTGCTGAGTGCAATGAAGGTTCCCTACTCCACAGTGATGCCTGCTGGTTTATAAAACCCTTGGAAGGGTATTGAAGGAGAGCTCAGACTGCTGTTTGGAGGAAGGCAGGGAAGTCTTTTAGTTCTGAGTAGCCTGTTACTAAGTGTTATGCTTTTGTGAAATATTTTGCTTGGTTGTATGTTACTCCTGTAAACCCTTTTTGCCAAAACACCTATTTTCTTGCTAAATTAAAAGAATTCTCTTAGAGAAAACTGTGTAGCTTTTTCTCGGAACACAAACTCAAGGTGTCAAAGAACCAAAGGCTTTGCAAGAGTTCACGTGGGTGAAATTTCTTGAAGTCTTAAACTACAGTGAAATGCCCGGTGAAGCCTTGAGGCTTCTGTACAAGGGCATAACAGCACAGTCTTCAGATTCATTGCTGCCACCTGGAAAACTAAATTTGGTCGTGACATTTGCTGGAGAGATGGATCTGAGATCTGTAGGAAGTTTGTAAGGACATTTCTTACAAGTTTTTTGGCATAAGAGAAAGAACTGAGTTCTGGTTCACAACAACGTGAGCGCTGTTTCTTTGTCTGCCAAAACACGTCGGTATGGCTGAAATGAGATGGTGATGTTACTACTCTACATTCTGTTTGAAGGTTTTTGGCAACATCCTGAGAGGCCAGTTGGGTGTAGAAATGGGCAGAACCCACCGGCATTATTTGGCTACAAGTTTGCTCAATACTTGCCAGCTCTATCTTCTTTCACTGATATGCAGTAAGTTTTCCTCTATGCACTACAAAGGCTGAAATCTGACTTCCATAACTTTCTAACTTGTGCAATAAAACTTTTGAAGGTTTAGCCTGGAAATGTCACTTTTCTCCTTGAGAAACCTCATTTTTGGAATATCCAACTCTAGTGTGTAGTGGAAGGATTTGCGCTTGCTGACAGAGGTAACTGTTGGACACGGCAAAACACATTTACTTAAAAATTCAGCATTTTTCCAGGTTAAAAAAACAAACAAACAAACAAGTAAATGAAGTGAGGAATGTTTATGAATTAGATGTGATATAAAAAAATAAATTTCTTACTCAGCAGCCTGAATTGCTGCAAATGCTTTTATATTAGAACTGAATGTCACTGATGCCCTTGTCAATATTAAATCCTTGCTACAAATACTATTTCTTGCCTCTTAGGTCAGGAACATGGTGGCTTCTTCAAAGGAATTGAACTAATCTGTAAGCAAGTATGCTCTTTAAAGATTGCATGTGGTAGTGTAGGCTGTTTTTCTTAAACAGAATTAAGCAAATAACAGGTGGCTTCTTGTAGAATTTTAAGTGTGGACTAGTTATTTCTTTTTCCTTTGCTTTCTGCTTCATGAATACTTATGTTATCTTTGCCACATGTCTCTACATATTAATCCCATTAGTCTCTACAGGTTAATTCAAAAAGTACCAGCACTCTCTGGGCTTAGCCAGCCCTCCTTGAGGGGGAAGCCTTGGAAAGGTTGTTTGACTCCGTCTGTTGTCCAAGTCTAACAGGTTTTTGGATAGAGTGTTATCACTTATTCACTTATTTAGTGATTTTATAAACTCTGTGTATAACAACATTATGGCAGCAATGCCATTTAGTACTTTCCAGAAGTTCCTAATAGGGCAACTGAATCAATAAGTTATTTTTGTGTTATTCGTGGAAGGAATTTGTACAGAGGGGTTCACAGTAAATGAACCAATGGTGAAGTTTAGCTGAACTCTTTGTCACTTAAAATTGTAAGTGAAGGAAAAACTAAGTTTTCACTGGGAAATTTAAAATGAACAGTGTTTTTTATCTGAAGGAAAAAAAATCCTTTTACTACTTTATTCTGTTCTGTATCTAAATGTGAGGAAATGGATACTTGATCAGCTCTACTTTTTTATGTTTGTTTCAGCTTTTGTAATAAATTGATAGGCAATAAAAATGTAATGCTACGTATTTTGACATTATTTTTTCCCTAACTTGTTTCTGTGCACTCTCAGTTTCTGAGTTCTCACTCCCCAAATTCAGTGTTACAACTCAAATTGTTTTTCCTGCTGGATAGAATCGATAACTCATTATTCTTCTGTTTTTAGTGCACTTATGTCATGCTGAGAAATCAATTTTTTAAATATGAAATCCAAGTAGAAATGATGATTGGTGTGTTAAATGTGTCAGGTTGGTGGGAAAGATTTTGAGAAGAAAAAATAATTTTCAAATGTGAGATGATGCTTGGACAGAGCAGTTCCTGAATGATGAAACAGAATGTATTTAACTGTCATATTATAGTCAAGCATAAGAAATCTTCTGGTGTCTTGTTCTTTTTGTTTTGAAGTGGACCATGTTGTAAGTTAATTATTATAGGGGCAAAAAAAAAGCTGAACTCTCTCTCCAGGGGTTAAAAAAACCTGTGTCTCAACTTTCTCTACTTATTCCTACAATATGTTGGTGCTGTCTTCCATTTATGCTAATCTGTTGGCAAGGTGATGCATGAACACTTAATAAGAAATGTAGAAAAATCTTTATTGAAAAAATAACTTGATTGAGGAAGGAGAGGTGGAATAATAAGCCAATCTAAATGAAATTGTATTTAATTGCCATCTCTGTAACTAAGTTTTTTGAGCATCTGGAGCTGTGATTTTCAGCTCCTCTTAATTTATGAACTCTTAGGTACTACTACTTTTTTTTTTTTGTGACGATGATTGAGTCTGAAAGCAATGTTTTGGCTGAGTGTATAACTCTCTTTAAATTCACCCTGTATGCTGTGACTGTATACTGACTGCATGCTGAGAAGTGGTTAAGGGTGAAGAAGTGTTGTGAAAGTTATAAGCACAGTCCTTACAGCTGTGATTCACAGTCCTCTCTAAGTACATGCCCAGTGGTCCTATGAAAATAGAAGTCATGTATGGCTGAGCAGTTTTTAAGAAAAAGCAATTGAACATGAAAAATAAAAATAAGAACGTTTTTAAGTGAGCCTTGAAAAAGAATTAAATGTGTGTTCCAAATTTGAGGTTAGAGGTAGCAATAGTGGTTTGCCTGTTATTGAAGTTGTGACCTTACTGTATTTTTGGGAAGAATCAAGACCTATCAATGAGAGTATTGATACAGGAGAGTGAATGGAAATAACTTGTAGATAATATTTGTGAATTCTACTTTTTTTCAGACTCAGTTATATTTGTGGGTGTAACTGTTGCAGATACTTCAGTCAACTGGCAAAGTTATTTAAACCAAAAATATTTTCTTTTTTTTTTTTTCCCCTGTTTCCCTCATTGTTTTTATGTGCCACATTATTTTTTTGACTTTTGTAGGAGGAAGATGCAGGATACCTTGGATATGTTTCATGCCTTCTGAAATGTAGTATGAAACAGCTGACTGGCACTTCAGTATCTTACTCTGCTCTACCAGCTCTAAAGAAGAAATCTTGTCTCTCTTTCTTCCTAGGACTTTAACCAGTCTTAGGACTTTAACCAGTAAAAGATTTACCTTAAGGCTGTACAAAACTTGAGGATTAATTAAAAGTATTGACTTGGGTCACTGATCCTTTGAGCTGTACTTTACTCCTCCTTAAATATGCAACATTTGAATTTAAAGTTTGAGGTGTGTGTGTGTGTTTGGTTGGTTTTTGTTTACTGCCTAGGGAATACTCCTTTAAGTCAGTTAAATTATTATCTTTTGTGTGTACTTCATGTTGGCTTTAAAGTGTGTTTTTTGTCTTCTGTATGGTTTAGCTGAGAAGGCACTTCAAAGAAGTAGCTTGTATTACATTTTACAACTGATTACAGAATTAATCACTTGTTTCTGTGTTTTGTGAAGACAAGTTGGGATGAATTCATTCATTTCACTCAGTGAATAATCCTAAATCAATGATTCAGGTATTCTTTCTAACAACTAAGTCTTGATTTCAGTGTATGTAGTTATTGGTAGATGCCTCCAACATAATCTGCATGAGTCACTATCAGATTGTGGTTTAGTTAGTGTTGGGGTTTTTTTCTGATTCTCTGTGCTATTTTTATGTTGTCATTTTGTCTCTTGCAGAAAAGAGGAATGCTAGACTATCTTACTAATGAGAGTGAATAAGCATTCATTCTAAAAATTCATAAGACTTCTGGGATTTGCAAGTGTTGTTTTTACACCACTTGGTACTACAGTGCTCCTAAATAACCAGAAACAAACATGTCTGTGAATTACACAATAAAAATGCCCGGTAATATTTTGTTGCTTGAAACTCAGTTCCAAGGTCTGTAGCTTTGTTGGAAGGCTCACACTGATTCTCTTGAACAGCTGTAATTTAGCTGTCTTCTGCAAGGACAAATACTGAAAGTCCTTAAGGGAAAGTAGCTGTTTATTTATAAAATGTATTCTGGCAGTGCATCGGGGAAATATTTTTTTTTTCCATTCACTAATGCTTCTCTACTCCTTTGTATCCATAGATTTTATTTTTTTTAGAACAGCAGCTGCTTGTATTGTACCAGTGCTGTCAAAACTCTCAGCTAAACACACTCATGTAACACAGAAATTTCCAGAAAGCTCATTCAGAAGTGCTCTAGCATATTCTAACCTACATCTTTGTATGTTTCCACTAGTCCATCACTAGGGAACATAGGGAAGTAATTGAGCTCATGCTAGGGACAGTATTGTCATTATGGTGGAGAGGAAGAAGGAATTTCTGTCTTTGGGGAAAGCTTGTTGTAGGGTTATCTGTGGGAAACACTGTTCTGTCACCCTGCAATATCTGTAGCAGTGTAATGTTGGGGAAAAAAAAGCTCAGGTAATAACTGAGTGCAAGAATGGCACTGCTCTGACCACCTGTGAGAGGCACTGCAAATAAATTTAGCCCCTTGTCAGTGCAGTAAGTGAAATGTTACCAACATGAGAGAATGTGACAAAATAAAGATTTCTCCTTTTTTCTCTACATGACATAATTGTTCCAGATGTATGTAAGCATTACCCTCAGCTCCATAGCAGATCAGGCTCACATTAGGGTGGAGTGGGGAAGCAAGGAAAAAATTTGTTAGAGCATTCACGGAGGGTTTAGTTTGCTATTCCAGCTGAACTGACTCCCTGCAGCTGCCTCAGTGCCCTGTGCCGATGTACAGTAGGGCTGCAGGGCATCATTGCTACCCCAGCAAGTGCAGCTGTAAGCTCAGTCCAGAAAGGCATTCTCATATCATGTTGATTCATGATCCTTCAGGAGAGGTGCAGCAGAAATTCTGGGAGAATTTTTCGTTCTACACAGCCCAAGAACAGGACTTGTCCTCTTTTGTATGTGTTTTGCATTTGAAAGCATTTTAAATTTAGCTTTTGAAGTAGGAGTGCTTTTTAAGGGTGCATTTTAAGTAACAAACTTTGTAGTTTAATAAATGCCTGGCAAATACAGAAACAGCAGCCTTCTCTGAAGGTTTTCCTTGAAATTTTATAAAGTTTGCAGTAAGGTATACTTGTTTCCTAAAATTCAGAGATAATAGTGCATTCAGCTTGCTTTTCTTTGGGTGTGGCAGTTTAGTTTGGGTTTGTGTGGTGTTTTTTTCCTTTTAGCTTTTATTTGTTATTTTTTCCTTCCTTGATTACTAAAAATGTTTTGATGGTGCTAAATCATAGACTCAGAATGGTCTGGGTTGGGAGGGACCTTAAAGGTCATCCAGTTTCAAGCTTCCTGCCATGGGCAGGGATGCCACCCCCTAGACCATGTTGCTCAGAACCCCTTCCAACTTGGCCTTGAACACTTCTGTGGATGGGGCATACACAGCTTTGCTGGGCAATCTGTGAGTGATGATTCTGAACTAAACTGGACTGATCCTTGGGTAATATTAATTTATGTGTTTTTGAATTTATTAGTCCAGTGATCATAAGTTCAACTTATGCTCTCTAACTACTTGTATGAGTTTTATTTTTTTAAAAAATAATCTTCCCATAGCCACACCTGCATCAACCAACTCCTTAAACAGCATTCAGGGCAGCCTTGTAAATAAATAACTGTAACTGACTGTATTTGATCACTTTTTTCCTGAGACATTATTTTGCAGAGTGTGGAACTAGTTCTTCCGGGTGGCTCTCCTGAGGGCCAGTCCTGTGTCATGCTGGTTTAGACTGCTACTGTTTGAGCAATGGTTTTCTGTATTGCAGGTGTTCAGACCAACGGAAGGTGCAGGCGTACTCACTTGTTGCATTCACTCTCAAAGCTCACACTTTAAAGAGTGAATTTCTGTATAATTTACCTCCAAAATGTTTAAGCAAATCTTTGAATTTGGTGAGAAAATAGGTGTTTTGGCAGAGAGGGTTTTACAAAGATAATGTGTAACTTCACAAAGGCATTGCAATGCATTACCAGAATCAGCAAACGTTGCTATGGAGAACCTTTGTTATAGTCAACAAACACAAACTCCATGCAACGTAGGTTAACTACCCACACCTTACAGAAATTAAGTGTTTAAGTTACCCACAAGAGGATGAAAAGAATAAGGGAAGAGAGACTAAGAGAAGAAAGAATAAAGAGGGGGAAAAAAACCCCAAACCTCGTTACCACTCAGAATGTCACATGTTGATGGCTTTGAGGAGAACAGGCCAAGGCCCCACAATGGAAACCTTGTGGGTGTCTTTTTATAGACTTTGTTCACTGTGGCCACTCCAGAGATGCACCCCCACAAGGTGGTTCTCACCCAATAATAACTGATCTGGTGTGTCACAGGAGTCAACAAACTGGGTTACCATTTCCCTTTCTTATCATTTTGTAATTTTCAAAGCCCTGCAAAAGATTTACTGTCCAATTTAGGCTCCCTGAGATACTTTTGAGTGGAAGTGTGTCAGTTTTAAAAAGATGTGACTGCCCAAATCTTAAATATTTAAGAAACCAATGCCTCTGGAAATGAAAGTCCTTCCTTTGGATAACAGAAATGGATTATCAGGGAGTATTATCAACATGATGCATTTATTTTTAGAAAACGTGATGTTTTTTTCCAGCAATGTGCAGTTATGGGCTCAGTACTAGTAAATCTTTGCTATTGTAGATAAGGAGGGTTATTTGGTTTAGTGACAAATAGATTTTATCAGATCCTTGCCTTTTGCTTTTGTCAGGTCTGTGCTGTCCAAGGGGAAGGCTTTGTGGATACACTTGCAAAAAGAAAACATGACAGCAGATACTTTTTCAAATTAAGTTTTCTGAAGCAATGTAACAGCATGAATTTGCTCCAGAAAGTATTAAAGAATAAAAGCGGAACTTTATACAACTATATGTACCAAAAACATATGCCATAAAAGATGATAACTTTGACTTTATATTGATATAAGTCACTCACTGGTGAACAGTAACTTTTTGCTGAAGTGGCATCATAAGAGTAGACAATAATTGATTGGAAAGATCATTTGATAAACATATTCCTGAAATTCTTAGTTTAACACTCTTTTTTCCTCTCTCAAATAGAAAATTATTTTCTTTCTGTCAATCTCAATTCTCCATATAAATTGCTAACCTTGGGTTCAGAACCTAAAAGTGTTCCTCCCCTTTTTGTCTGCAGTTTCCAGATCCTGTGAGGTTGAGAGTTTGCTTCCAGCTGGTGCACCCACACAATACAGACACGATTGGTTGCACAAAGATGAAAACAGGCCAGGGGAAAACATCTTTGACATCTGTAGAAAAATAAGCAGCATTCACAGACAACATGAACAAATCTACTGGCCTGCCCCGATACTCCTCTCTAGCTAATTTGGTTTAATGTGTGCTCATGGAACACACAAGTATTCTCACTTGGCTCATAAGAATGGTATTGTTAAGGAGATGACCTGAGCACTGCTGGTCTTGAAAGGTCTGTCTCCCAAAAGATCCCCTACTCTCCCCTCCAATTACAGACTGAATTTTGGTCATTTCATGCATAACTCCCCCTTAACCATCCATGAAATCTATCAACAGATAGATTTCTTTGCATGCTTTCAGAAACATGTTAGCAGCTTGATGTTATCCATTTATCTCCAGCAATTTCTTATGTAACCTCCAGTGGTTTCCCATATTAGGTAACTCTGTTACTTACCTCAGTTAGGTAACACTTGAGACGGGGACTGGTCACTGCCTTCAAACTTTACAAGCCGTTTTTCCCCTTCTTTTTGTGCTCGCTTCTCTGTATGATACTAAAGGGTTTGGATTAATTCCAGGCAGTTGTTGAAGAACATCTCCCATGTGAGGTTTTCTGATCTGCATTTTGATGTATCAAGTAAATACCATCTGCGTATTGTGGTTTAGGAATGGTTCTCCCTCGTTCAGTGCCCCCACTGAGACTCTCTCAAATCATGTGCCACTCTTCCCGCCCCCATCCCCCTTCCTGCTGCAGCAAGATGGAGTGAGAATTGGCGGTACAAAAGGTAGAAGTCATATGTTGGAATAAGAACAATTTCCTGGAAACAGCAATGAGATAAGAAAATGAACAATAACAGCAAAAATATTAATAACAAAAGTATACAAAAGAGAGGGTGATTCATCTGCAAAAATGCTCACTGTGGACCCTGGACCCCAAGACAATGAACAATGACTGATGGGATCCCCCTTGCCCTCTGTTTTGTTTTTTTAACTGGATACCCTTATTCTTAGAAGGCAAAGAGTCCCTTCCCCGTGTCCCTGGCCATGCTGTGAGATGGTAAAGAATAATGTCTGGGTCTTGGCCACATCCCCTCCTCTGTCCTGGCTGAAACTAGGACTCTGCATTGTTCTCAGATTTTTGTTATATTAAAGATATTTCCACATATGAGCTGTATTGTTTCAGGCTGCTTGTCACTCCTAAATGAAGCATTTAACCAGATGTGAAGGAATGTCATTATTTACAGGTAATGAAAACTAAATGCAAATCTTTGGATGGATCACTGTATTCAGGTGTAATACCTGTTTTATTGACAAACTGCTGGACTTAATGCTTCTAATCTCTTCCCATTATCTACTTCCTTTCTTTTTGTCAGCTTGGCTGTAAGAGAATCATAGAATGGCTTAAGTTGAAAGGGACCCTAAAGATCATCTAGTTCAACCCCCCTGCTGTGCACAGGGAAGCCATGCACTAGGCCAGGTTGCTCAGAGCTTCATCCAGCCTGACCCTGAACACTTATGGGGATAAGATATTAAACAACACCGGTCTCAATACAGACCCCTAAGGGACATAATTAGTCACTGATATCCATTGGGATTCTGAACTCTTGACCACTATACTTTGGATGTGACCATCCAACCATTTCTTACTCATCTAACAGTCTATCCATCAAATCCATCTCTCTCCAATTTAGCAAGAAGGGTATTATAGGGGACTGTATCAAAGGCTTTACACAAGTCCAGATAAATGACATCTGTAGCCCTTCTCTTTTCCACTGATGCAGTAACTCCATCCTAGAAGGCCACTAGGTTGGTCAGGCAAGACTTGCCCTTGGTGAAATTGTGCTGGCTGTTGAATAACAGCATTGAAACAGATTGCCTAGATCACATTTCTTGGCATTGTGTTCAATATCGAAACTTTAGGTTTAGTTTATGGGATCTGGATTTCTGGGAGAGAATTACTTCATATGTTCAGAAATCCAGGTGATTCTAAACTAAGTAGTATTTAGGCTCTAATATTGTTTCCTGTATGACAAAGAGTGATCAGAAAATAAATTAAAAAAATGAGTATCAAAGGAAATTATGGAATTTTTGATACTTCTCTTTTGGTTGTGAAGAGAAGGCTGAGGAAGCAGGATTGAGAGAGAACAATTGGAATAAATAGTCAAAAAAAATCAGTATTTTGTTTAAAAATAGTACATAATTATGTATGTATTCTAAAAATATGAAAAAGCTACATGACATTTAGTAAGTAAGCAAATTTCTTTCAACAGATGTGAGGATGCTCTTCATCTAAATTGTGTAGCATTGTATGATATTGCTTGGCATTCAATATCTTCCTGTAATTATTATTGAGATTTGTAGTTCCGTGCTTGTTTAGAGAAATTTTGTAGTTTATTTAAACTTACTTATATTTGCATGATCTTTTTAATGACCTTATATATATATTTATGTAAGCTTTAAGTACCATGTGACAGAAACTCTTTCTGAAGATCCCGTTTTTCCTGTTTTTTATTTAATTTTTTTTTTTTATTGTGAGACCTTGACTACGAAACATCCCCCTGATGTATTATTTGGTATATGTACATTGTCCCAAAAAATTGTGATCTAGAAAAGTTGAGCTTATTGAGAATACAACTCTTTCTCAGATTTTGAAGAGAGCATTTGTTTTTTCAGTACAGCTATGCATTTCCATATACACCTACTCAGGAGCAGGTGCTTGCTTTCTCTCATCCACTTCCTTAAATTCAAGTATCTGAAACTACCAGGAAGGCACAGGAGGATTATAATGTTTCAAACAGCTTTTCAGCAACAAAATGGGATGAGTCAAAATCTTCCCTGCATTTGGTTTAGTCTAGAGCTTAACTAGCTTAAGCTAGTTGAGGTTGGAGGTTACCTGTGAACTTAGGTTAGACTTGACTCAGTTTCTATAAAAAAGATCTCCTTCATCAGCCATTTCCCTTCAAATTATTCATTTACAGAACAGCAACAATCAATTTTTTTTCACTCTTAAAGAGGTAAGAAAAATTAAATGTGGAAACATTTTGTCGTTAATTACATGTTACTCTAACTTTAGTTTTCAACCCTTTAATTGCTGTAGTTCAAATAGAAGAGTTCTCTTAAGAGTACTCTCTTCCATTTTGTGATCTTTTTGGAATATTGTCGACTTGGGAATGTTGGGTACATGATGCAATAATGAAAAATCTTTAAATATTAAATAAATATAAAGATTAAAACTTAGCACTCTACATAGTTTTGACTGTCTAATTCTAAGTAGTAAAATACAATATGATACTGCAGTTTAAAGAAAAAAAACAGGTGGGTTTTTTATTTATTATATAAATGCAGGTTACTTACTGCATTGATTAAGTAGATTATCTAGCAACCCTAAATTGTTTTTTTGGTTTTTTTGTAATATACTCCATATCTATGTGCTTATGCTACATGAGATTAGGGAAGATCCAGAAATAGAGAACAAATGTTTTAGAGAAATATGTCACTTTTCATAATATGAACAAGGCTTTATTTTTATAGGTTGGAGAAAAATTCTGCCATGAGAGGAGTAAATATTTCATTTAAATGGTTCTCAGAATATTTAGATGCAAGGATCCAGTATGACTTCTATTCTCCATCAAGTCAATGCAAACTGACCACTAAAAAGTGTTAAGTTCCTATGGGACACAGATGAAATGCTTCAATATGAACATGCTATTTCATTCAGTGCGAACATTTCAATCTTTCTTATCCCAGAGGGAGCACTCTATTTCTCAGTGGTCAGGAATGTATAATACATGGAAATATTCATTATTCAGGAAAAGAATGTTCATTGAATTATGGGGAAGTTTGTTACATCACTTTGTGGTTCAAGATAGACATAATCTTGATGAGTTGTTTCAGGACATACATTTTTGAGAGAGCAACCCATTAAAGCAGCCCTTCTGCAGTACTGAAAAAGTTAGGTGTATTTGTGGAAATACAGGCATTAATAAAATAAGATTTCCATTTACACTTTTAAGTAGGTGTTGTGGGTTGACCCTGGCTAGATGCCAGGTGCCTACCAAAGCTGCTTTATTGCTCCTTTTCATAGCCAGACAGGGCAGAGAAAATATAATCAAAGGCCCCTGGGTTGAGATTAGGACAAGGACAGATCACTCACCTGTTAGAAAAACAGACTTATTTGGGGAGATTAGTTTAATTCATTGCCAATCCAGTTAGAGTAGGGTAATGAGAAATAAAGCACCTCTGCCCTACCCCTCACTTCTTCTGGGCCTCAACTTCACTCTTTATTTTTGCTACCTCTTCTCCAGTGGTGCAAAGAAACAGTAAGTGGGGGTTGTGGTCAGTTCATTACATGCTGTCTTTGCTACTCCTTCCTCCTCAGGTGGAGGACTCCTCACACTCCTACCCTTCTCCAGCACGGGTCCCTTCCATGGGGTGCAGTCTTTTTGGAACTGGCTGCTCCAGTGTGGGCTTCCCATGAAGTCACAAGCCCTGCCAGCAAACCTAATCAAGCATGGGCTCATGTTTTCATTGGGCCTCAGGTCCTGCCAGTAGCCTGCTCCAGTGTGGGCTTCCCATGGGATCATGGCCTGCTTCAGGCACATCCACCTGCTCCAGCATGGTTTTTTTCACAGGTCACAGGTGAATCTTTGCTCCACCATGGTCTTCCATGGGAGGGTCCTGCAGGGGGACAGCCTGCTTCACCATGGGCTGCACCATGGTCTGCAAGGGAAGCTCCAGAGCCTGAAGCACCTCCTTACCCTCCTTCTTCACTGACTTTGGTGTCTCTGGGGCTGTTTTGCTCACAGTTTCTCACTCCTCTGTTCAACTGTGGGTTCCCATGCAGTTCTTCTCCCTGCTTAAATACATCATCCCATAGGTGCCACAACTGATGGGCTCAGCCTTGGCCAGTAGCAAGTCTGTCTCAGAGCTTGTTGGCATGGACTTCATTGAGCATAGGGGAAGTTTCTAGCAGCATCTTATGGAAGCTACTCTTCTAGCCTCACCCCCTCTCCTCCTGCCACCCTTCTAGCCTCAGCCTCTGCTACCCCTGGCCCCATGCTACTAAAATATTGCCACACAAACCCAATATAATGGGGTAAATGCAATTCTGGAAAGTCTTTTAGGCAAAAGAAGTATTAAAAAATAGTTTCAGATGAGAGCTATTGTCTACTGGTTTTCTTTCATACCTGTCTCATCTCCTCCTTTCTTGAGGAGGAAGAGGTAGAAGATAGCTGCATCTGGATGTCAAACCTCTTGTCCTTGAGCTCTCCAAGAAATGGTTTCTGAAGGGTTTGTTACAGGGCACCTTGGAATGGGTTAGTGGACCAATTTCTTTTCCAACTGACATATCAGACTGTGCTTTCTTGGGCTTCTGTGAACCTTATTGCTCTGCCTGTGCACTTTCCATCATTTCCTCCTCTCCCCCACCCTGGCCTTGAATTCCTATGATGATCTTGTGCAAGTCTTGTCTTACTGCAGAGAGCCTGCTTATGGAGAAGGTGCATTGTCAGACTTTCCCACTGCTTCTTTGAATATCTGTTCTCACTACTCATAGAAGACCAGGAGCACCCTTGCCACCTTCTGCCTGGAAAAAATGTGTTTTCATGTGCTCTCTCATCACAGAAACCTGATTCAGTGTTTATTACTGGTGTCTTCTGCTTCCATACTTTTTGCTTTTTTTCAGTAGTTTCTTGGACCAACAGAAGATCCATGGTATGGTGTATTGAAGATGTCATGTAAGAGAGGCATTTGCCATAACAGACTTTTTTTTACATGGGTAGGATCAAAAAAATAGATATTCTTCCAATGATGTGAAGGATGACTTACAGGCGGGGTGGGCAGCTAGCTGAAAAGCAGCTCTGCAGAGAAGGACCTTGGGGTCCCAGTGTACAAGAAGTTGATCCAGTGATGCACCCTTGTAGCAAAGAAAACCAGCTGCAGGTCAAGGGGAGGTGATCTTTCCCCTCTCTTTGGCCTGAGAAGGCTCAGGGGGAACTTAATGTATAAAAATACCTGATGAGAGGGAATGAAGAAGGTGGAGCCAGACTCTTTTCAATGCTGCCAGTGACAGGAGAAGAGGCAGTGGGCACAAATTCACACATATGAACTTCCATCTGAATGTAACAGGACAGTGTTCTATTGTGAAGGAGGTCAAGCAGAGCAACAGGCTGGGCAGAGGGGTCGTGGAGTCTCCATCCTTGGAGACACTCAGAAGGCAACTGGACGTAGTCCTAGACAACCTACCCTACATGAACTCCTCTTGAGCAGAGGGCTGGGACTATATTATTTTGAGAGGTCAGTTTCTAACGTCAATGATTCTGTGATTCTGAGGCCCCTGATTATAGCCAAAATTTTTCTTTTTTATTTTTCCACCTAGTGCATCTTAAATTATAGGTCAACCAATACATACCTTTAAAGGCAATTCCCCCCCCAACCCGCCTCCTCCCCCCTCAATGAGAAAGATTTTATTCTTAAACAACAGTCATCTGGAATGTGCACACCAATTCATAGGAAAAATGCTTATTCTTTTTTTTTCTCTCTTTATGGAGTGTTCTGAAAATGTAAATGATTGCAGTATTTCTACAGTCTTTTCTTTTTGGAACTTTAGTCAAGGTGTTTCATCTATTAGAGTAAACTATCTAGAAGAATTCAGGTGCATTCCTTCTCTGAATTTGTTACATTATTTACATGTCAAAATTTAGACTGCATACCTACATGCAAAATACATGCAGTAGCTTGAACATGTTTCTGGTTTTCATGCATTCTTGCATACTAAAACATTCTGATGACGATACCTCATATTTCTTAAGAAGAAACAACATTAAGCAAAATTGTGCAAAGTGCAAAACACTTTACGAAGATGGGGAACAACTCCTATTTTTCTCCATTTGGAAATCAAATGGTTATTTTATTGGGACAGATAGAATGGGCTAGAAGAGTGGATTGAAGCCAAAAGTTAGGAAGTTTGTTTAACAGTAGCTTTGTTATTTACGGATTTAGCATTTCAAAAGATGCTGGAGACTTCACATATTCGTTGCGTAGACTTGTGTCCAAGAGATGATTCCTTTCTGACAGCTCGTAACTATAACTGCAAAGGCATTAACCTCAGTGCTCTACTTACCACACTCTTTATGCCACTTTTTTTCCCTACCAGTATGAATACAAAAAAAAACCAAAAAAAAAAAAAAAAAAAACAACAAAAAAAAAATTAAAATGCACATACAGTAAATATCAGTTCTGCTGTACTCCCGAAATACTAATTAAAACTTTGAGTGGGGAAAAAGAGCCAAGTCAGGTTTGCTGGTGAGATGTAAACACCTCTAGATGCACATTTGTAGAGTAACTGTCAAAGTTGCCTGGGAAGATCATATAGTAGAGAGTGGATTAGATATCAGTTTTAGCCTTTTCTGCTAGATATCCATAGGTCCCCTTCTGAACTTAGCTCTTTTCAATGTCTTTGGAACATTGCAAATTATAAAGACCAGTCCAAGACGACTTGTAGTGTATAGTAAGGGGGACTGGATGGAATGTTATCTACAGAAAATTAAACCAGTCCTTGCCTGCTGAGTGTACACAAGCAGATTTGCTACAAACATTTATGTCTAGTCACCTCGGAAGCAATGGGTGTATTTTGTGAGGTGCTAAGTAATACGTGCTTGCTGAGTGGTAGGAAGAACACCAAAACCAATGAGTGAATTCACATTGTTGATTTAGGATGGATTGACCTGCTGTCATAAATGTAAAAACATTGAAAAAACAATCAAGAATGTAAACTTTCCAGAGTTTCTGGACTTGTGAAACAAATGGCTATGAAAACTATACAGGCTCTAAGTAAGATTAATGAGGAAAACCACTTTCAAATAGTGATTATGCCTAATATTAAAAAAGAAACATTTTCCAGGAAGCTTCTAGGAGCTGCTTTATTTTTTCAAGAATGAAAAGTCAGTCTTATTAGAAGTTTTGTAATATTCTTATGGGAACAGCTGCGGTCAAAGGCATAGATTGTGGGTAACCAAGTTTCCCTCCTTTCAGCAGCCAATACAATGTTTAGCTAACACTTAAATCATCAGAGCTGGTGATCATTTATAGTAATGTGCTACATTTATCTTCCTTTGTTCCCATGGTAGACATAAAATAGTGTGACTAAATTATCAGCACCAGCCCCTTGAAGGTAAGATATTATCAGTAACCCTTTTTGGTTTTTATGATGTGTCATTCCCTTGCTACGTGTGGCACTCAGTATCAACAGATATGGCCTCCGGAATCCATGCAAGAGAAGCTGGCCAAGTACTGAAAGTGTAGGTGTAAGCTTTAAGAACAACATCAATAGTTTACAGCCACTGGATCTGCTGCTTAGCAAGACATAGAAGTTTTCCTTTTCTGTTTTGAGTACATAGTCTCTTACATTTTCATGTCCTTATTTCTAGTAGTCCTCGACTCTGTGCAGGTGACTTCCTGTGGGGCAGCAAGAAAATACCTTTTTCTGTGGATTACTCAAAAAGCCAAGTGCTAGTTTGCAAGGTGACAGATGTTTTTAGTGCTGAAGAGAGAACATGTGTTTTTAGAGGAGAAAAATAAATCATAGAAATATTTTGTTGTTTTAAAAGGACTAGAAGAAACTAGAGTATTTCCTGAGAAGAACCTATTGGTCAAGCTTATGCCTTATTTTTATAAGACTCAGTTTATGTCCTGGTTATAGTGACCAGGACCAGTTTGTCACTGTGTGGGTGTGGCTAAGACTGTGTATTCTAACACCCTCTATGTATTTTCTCATTAACAGCTAACAATGGACCATTTGCAGCAGCTTCCCAGAGCCTGACCCCTCAGG
>JAWWEU010000081.1:84794339-84819361 GCA_035583155.1 Acropternis orthonyx | reverse complement strand
GTACTTATTGTGATCTTTTTACTAAACTGTAATTCTGACTTGTAATCTGTTTGTGAGTTAGACTCATTCCTCCTGCTAGTTTACCTTTAAACCAGCACACATGAAAACAAAACATTTTAAATAAAAGTGAAAGAAAGAATAGCATTTACATACCAGTGTCCAGGATTTAAATCACTTTTCATGGAACAGGAAAGATTTAGGATTTACAGCAGACAGTTATTAAAAAGGAATGTAGAGAGAGGCAAGCAATGAGAGAAGTTATCAAATCAGACAGAAGGAAATTCTGCAGAAACTTACCTGAACTAGCCTTTGTCTGACAGGGCAACTTGGTGCAGATGAATGCTGAAGTTGCCTATTTAGAGCCCCAAACTAGTTTTTAGAAGTATCTCCTGCATTTGGGGATAGGAAGCTAATTTTTTCCCTGCCTTGTGAAGCTTATATGAAGGATGCGGTGGTATGTGGCTCTGGTTCTCCTCTTCCTAGTGCATGGAGCGCTGGTTCAAGACTCAGGAGTCTGAGCTTTGGGTCTGGTGTTTTTTGTTTGTTTGTTTGTTTGTTTGGGTTTTTTTCCTTTTTTTTTTCTTTTTTTTTTTTTTTCTTTTTCGGTGTGTTTGTGTTTCTTTCCCCCTCTGTCTTACTTGTAGCCTGCTCATGAGGGCATCCAAGTGCTAGAGTTAAACTAAGGGTACCAACATGGCTTCTGTGGTGTTTTTTTTTGTGGTGAAAGTATGGACTTTCTGAAATATGACACCTGTTCTTATTGTCTTCCTCCCTCTGTCACCCTCTCACCTTGGAACTCATAATAAAACAACCTACATTTTGTCAGCCATTGGAAGGAGAAAGAAAACAGTACTGTTTTGTGACCTTGCAGATAAATACCAGTATCTTTTTTGATGCATCCCACCCAGTTTGCATGGTATCAGTAAGTCATGTTATTCATATTCCTCTCCTGTGTTTAATAAGGAAGGTGTATTGTAACCTTAGACACTGATGTGGGAAACTGCTGAAATAGAGGATGATACCTTTTGTTAAGGCAGTACCACACACATGCCTAACTAAAAGTTTAAACATAAAATTAAGAATGTTCTTGTATGCTCTCCTCACCAAGGACATGTTTTCCTGTACAGGTGTGTGTTTCTACTTAGGACAAGTAATGTTGCTCAATGTAGCTTCTTACTAATTCCAAATTTTAATGGTTTTTATTTTCTTTTAACTTTGTTGTGTCCTTGCTTACTGTATTGATAAATAACAATTCTAGAAAATTGAAGATGTAGGTATTCAGATAAGTATGGAAGGCTTACATCTCTGAGGTGCTGTAATGCATAATTTGAGCTTAAAGCAAAGTACCAAGTTAAATTTCCAGTTTAAAACTAATTCTACTGATGATCAATAATCATTTCACCCCTGTGTATGTGAACGGCTCTTCTGCTGAGTTCAAAGCTGTTTCTCTATTCTTGAGTTGTCACTTGTAATTTTTAAATACGTCTCTGACTACTCTGAACTGACAGTTTCTCACAAATTCTGTGATGTACAGTGCTTGTTCATTCACGTTTTCATTTCTCTTTTCTTCCATGCTTCTTCGCCTTCTTCCATCTCTTCCTCCCTTTTTAATCCCTACCAGTCTTTAATTTTCAGGGCATCTCTTCTTACTAGCACAGTAGAGATAAACACCTGCCTGTGTCTTCAAACGTTCACATCTTCTACACTGGTAATTTGGAGGTATAGGATTTTTCCAGCTGTTGAAGGTAAAGGTAACATCTTGGCTGTGTCTTTCTGTAACTGCTACAGAAGGCTATATTCAGTATTTCTCATTGCAATATCATTCAGTGCTTGCCCCTTTGTTCTTTAAAAGCCTAAGATGCCAGTGCCTTTTTTTTTTTTTTTTCACCAAGTACACAGATTGGATTGGTTTTGAATTGTAAGTATTTCTGTTGGAGAGATTGGATGGCATCTATCTCTGTCCTTGTAATTTTTTCCTGTACACTTGTTGCATGTTTCGCTGTGTGTTGTTCATACCTAACACTAATAAGCTGATTTTTAGAGTGGCATAAGAGTGAAATAAAAAGTATGTGCAATAAATGTTTAAAGGTTAAGATCAATAGGAGCAAACTGTTTTAAAAGAGTTGAATCACAACATTTAATTAATTTAAAACAATGAGTTTTCCTGAAGACATGCTTCTAAAACCAAAGCAGTGGATCAGTAAGGGATCCTAAAATTCAAGTAGTGCACTGAAACATCTAAATCACAATAATTTCTATGTCTGCTGAACAGATTGGCAGTGATTGGTGCTGATGGGTAAAAGCCTGCCTCCAAAAGCTGATGAGCATTTTGCCTCTGATGCCAAAAGGGACTGGGATTTTACTGTTTTGTGGGTATAGGAGGTAAATGCCAAGAAGTTCATTATTTGTCTGTTCAGGGAATAGGGGATAAGACTCAGGACTATTCTCCATCCTGATATGTCATAAAAATATTCTTCCTTGATATTTACAGATTGCTTTTCTCCTCCTTTTGCATCTTATTAAAAAAAAAAAAAGAAAAAAAAAAGATAGTGCAGGCAGAGAGCACTGAACAATGGACTATTTTGTAGTCTCCCATTGGAAAGACCACTGTGAAGGGACATGGGTTGCATGGAGAGGAAAGGAGGACTATTTGTGGGCAGTTTCGCTGGGTTCCTGCAAAAGTAAGGATGAAAGGGAAATTCATAAATAACCATTATATCAGCTTCCTTTGGCTGTTTGCTCAGATATTGCAGCAGTCATGTCCCAGTAACCTTTATAGACAATTTTTTTCCAGAGGCATGGAACAGCTCTAGGTGACCTTATTTACTAATAGTGAAGTCTGCAAATGAAAAGAAGTTGTTTATGCTTTTTGTTTCATTAAAAAGAGGGTTAAAAAAAAGAAGGGGAATGGGAGGGGGAGAATAAAATAGAAAAAAGCCTTTGCGTGTGGTTCCTGTTCTATGGACAGTTGTATGATGCTATGTAATGTTTCCTGATAGAATTTGAACAGTGGCTGAGATTGTTATTAATGATCAGTACAATATATTTGACTATTTAGCAATCGATGCTGAATATCAGTTTTGTTAGAATTATACTAAGAATGTTTTTTTCCTTTTTGTTTGCAAGATGAGTCGTACATATGTCATTATCCTGGCACTAGATAATTTTGCTACATATTGGGTTGTGATTTTACAGTTGCTCCAATTGAATTTATTTAATTTTGTAGGATGGCATCTTTCGTGGGGGTCTAAGTCATTTGTTTTGAATAAGTGAAATTTGTTTTCAACTATGTCTCAGTAGAATACATGTATGCAGGAAGATGAAGACCTCTAATTTTAAAGCTTGTCACATAAAAACTAAAAATCATATTCAGTCTCTCTACTCTTGTAGAATTCTGCTAACATAGTACTGCAGTACAATGTAAGCTGTGAGACATTATCTAGTTCTCTATATGCATCTGTATAGGTAGATGACATTAAATGACCTCCACTTAGCACAGGAAAGAAGTACCATGATAATCCTCCTTAATGTGTAGAAACTCAGACTTAACTCCCAGTCAAATAAATTCAGTGCAATATAATGTTAAGGAGAATGTTTGTTTGGTTGGTTTTTTTTTTGTTTTTTTTTTTTTTTTTTTTTTGGAACTAGGTCACAGACTGGTTTGTTAATATAATATATTGCACTAAAAACAGTAAATGCAAAATGTCCATTGGGGTAGGTAAATATTAATATGTGAAGGACAAAAATGAATGTAGAAGCATGTCAAGAATGTGGCAAAAAGACAACCTAGGAATGCCAGAGCATGTGTTGCTTTACTTATAGCAAACATTGGCCAACAAAGAGATACAGAAAACTGCACAAAGAGAGTTATCTGTGAGATCTTTGAACATGTCTGTGGAACTGCCTTAACAAATGCCTGTTCACCATTTGACAAATGAAACATTTTGTCAGGTATTAGCATAGGTGATTCTGTTAAGATTGCCACTGTAAAATAAAATACATTTTATTCCTCCCTCAACTGCTTTCATTTGCAGCATCTATTCACAGAAGAGAAACTACAGATGGAGAACTTCATCATTTAGGTCAGTCAGGTATGATTTAGGGCTAGTTGCTTACACAGCCAGGAAGTATAAACTCAGTGATGTTGTCGATGTCCCAATACTGGGCTGCTTCATGATGGATACCTAACCTGAAAATGTCCTTCTTAATAATGCTTACTTTCAAAGAGTTAGCATCTAAGGTGTATTCCTGGTTTCCTGACAGTCTTGAGTACAGAATCTGACTGTACATAACTTCTCTCTTTTTTTTTTTTTTTTTGTTTTGTTTATATGGTGTAACTTTACTCTTTCACCTGGAAACTAAGCCATAGCACACTTCCAGCTATTATTAACTAAATTAAGAATTGTCATGGTTCTGCAGTAAATTAGGAAGTGCTGAGTAATACGTTATTGGTGATTAAAGGTTGCTGTGCTGGAAGCAGATTAGCATCACTTTGAATGTCTCCTATGGAAACAAGGGTATTGTGCTCACAGTATGAACAGAGACACACACCCCCTGCCCCACCCCCCCACCCGCCCCCAAGTGGCTTAGTAGTGGCATATTTCAGTGTCTGGAGAACACTCAATTTTCCTGCTTTTCCAATTGGCATGCATGTGGAGAAGTACCTTTCTGCAGTGGAGTCAGTGCAAAACTACAGCAGCAGATCTGTCTTTGAAAGCACACTATCCAATCTGAGATACCAATGATGTTTGGTCCTATTTAAAATTGTTTAACTCTTATATTTTGTTTTGGGGAAAATGGGAAAATCAGTACAATTTTGCTTAAAAGATTACACTTCTTTCTTTTGTGTGTGTTTGTACATGAGTTTTAATAGACACACTTGGTAGGAATTACAGGGAAATTGAAACTTGAGAAGGAAATAGTTGTTGCTGCAATGGGTGTAGGTAGTAAGGTTTTAGTGATGGTGGGTGTGAGCTGCAGGGGTGGACTCTGTAGGAAGATAGGGTCTGTTTCATGCTGGACACAGATGGTTCCAGCCATCTCTGCAATGGACCCACTGGAGAACACACCTATGCCCATCAGCTAGGGGTGGGCACATCTGAGAAAGCTTAGGTAAGAAAGGTCAAGAGCACGTGCAAGACTTGAGGGTGGAGCTAAGATACACCTTGCCTGCTGAGAGTTATTTTAGCATGGATGTACTGGGAGTTTGGGAGGATAGAGTACAATGAAAGTCTGTTTGACAAAAAATTTTTAATTAAATCTATTTGTCAGAATCACAGAATATTCTGAGTTGGAAGGGACCTACAAGGATCATCAAGTCCAACCCTTTAAGTGAATGGCCTGTATAGGAATCAAACCCATGATCTTTCTGTTATTAGCACCATGCTCTAACCAAGTGAACTAACCTCAGTTATCAAGAACATATTAGCTTTGTTACTTATAGATGTACTTTTTTGATGAGAACTAATCACAACCTTGTACAGATTATGAATAAAGCTAATTAGAGTTGTGGGTTGTTTGTGGATTTTTTTATTGCTTACTGTACTTCCAAAGAAAATTAATTATTTAAGTTATCACTAGCCAAGCAAAAATCAGAACCTTGAATGCGGGGGCTGATAAATGGATTTTAAAGTTTGTGTTCTCTGTGATATTGCATTACTTTAAACTAAAATAAATCTCCAAGCCCAACAACCTCTAACAAGACAATTTTTCAACAAGCTATGGAATCAGCATGTAGGCTAATTTTGTTATCCCCTTTTTTTGCCTGTATTTTATTTAAATTGAGCTCTTAACATTAGACATATGACTGGCCCTCTTCAAGTTCATATGTTGCCTCCCCTCTGCAGTAAACTGAAGAACTGAGCTCAATGCCTTTTATCTTTCAAGGAGACTCTTCACTGAAAGGAATAAAGAATTGCTTAAGGACTGAACATGAAGTTTTTAAGGCCTTTTGGGACAATGCTTGAATAAGGAATATGATTGTCTCCCTTATCCCTGTAGGAAGCTTTTTTACTTCCTTAGTATCTTACGGCATTATGTGTTGCCCTCACAGAAAGCCTCTTTGAAGTTCATGTGCATCTGAACAGAGTCACAGCTGACAGACCCTTGGGCAGGACAGAAGCCTGACAGTATAATTTTTAATTTTAATTTTTTTTCTTACATTTCTCCGTATTGATGAGGGAAAAAGGGTAGAAATCACTGTTGATGTCTCCAAAGATCTCTGAGACTCAGGCACAAATGGTCTTATGTTGAGTACAAAATATCGTGATTAACTATCTCACACATAGAAGTTGTTATGCATACTTTTCATAACATGTAAGATATTATATGTAAAATTATATAGCTTTAATTCACAAGGGAAAAGTAGTAAGTAATGAGACCTAGAAGGGACAAAAAAAGTCAATAAGGATGTGAATAGGAGGATAAGAATTTGAGTTAAATGGTTTATTGATGATGTATACTAGAGTATAATTACTTGAATTGATAATCCTATTTGGCCTGTTTACGTGTATACTAATCTTTTTTGCTTTCAAAATGAGACAATATAGCAATGCTGATGCATATAAGCACCTGAATCACACCAAATAATACTGACAACTTGATTGGGAACAATAACTGAATAGCAGACCTGTGGGAGTAAGTGTCATGCTGTTAAAATGTGAATTTATACAATATGTTGCTGCTGGGCTTGCCTGGCATTCAGACAACTTTGCAGATGTCAATTTACCTATGTAATCATATGATAATTTGGTAAAATTAGCATGTGAAATACTTCACCATATCTATATAGTTAGCTCTTAATTATAAAGCAAATATGTACTTATCAAGGTGTTTTCTTGCCCTGTGGTCACACAGTGACTTTGTCTACTATGTTGTTATGTGTATGTGGAAGATGTTGAAGCAGAGATGTCACAGAAATGTTATTCAAAATACTGACGAAAGCAAAATAATATATTGTAAAAGGAGGAAAAAAAAGTGTGAACAATCCCTATGCCTTCCTGTGCTGTAGTAAGTAAACAGGGTCAGCTGATGGACCTGAACATCAAGGTGGGCATTTTGCAAAGGACTTCTGGTTGCTCACATGTAGTCAAAAATAGCAAATGGGGTCCCAATTTGTCTGAGGAAGGAGATAGAATACAGCAAAGAGAATAAGTACTGTACATAAGCCATAATTTTTTTTCCCAATTTCCTGAAGTTTAAATCCAGTTTCATCTGGAATACTGTTTGTACTGCTAGGTATCTCCCCTGATGCTACTGACTGAGTTTTGAAAAATATTCGTACCAAAAAAAAAAAAACAAAAAACCAAACCCAACCAAAAAAAAAAGAGGCAACTTGTATGTCAACAAACAGAAGTCAAAACAAAGCAATACTTAGAAGCACGGTTTGAGACCACTCTTAAACTTTTGTCAACAATCTTTAAGTCAAATGGCTGTATTCTGAGCAGTGTAACTTGATTAAGTCTACCCTGGTAGAGCCAGATCTCCCACAGAGTGATGATTGCTCCTCTGGTCAGTGCTAGAAAAGTGTTGGAGGACCGTGAACAGGGAGCTGAATGCCAAACATGCAATGGTGTCCTTCTTGCCTGGTGGTGTCAGTGTGCCCCATATGGGGGCCCTTGTTTGTGCCAGGGGTATTTGTGCCAAGGGCAGGAAGGCTCTGCAGAGGAATCTGGACAGGCTGGCTCAATGGACAGAGGCCTATTGTATGAGATTCAGTAAGGCCAAGTGTTGGGTCCTGCACCTGGTTCAGAAGAACTCCATGCAATGCTTCAGGTTTGGGCTAGAGTGGCTGGAAAGCTGCCCAGCAGAAGAGGACCCTGGTGGTGCTGGTCTACGGCCAGCTGAACATGAGCCAGCAGTGTGCCCAGGTGGCCAAGAAGGCCAATGGCATCCTGGCTTGTATCAAAAATCATGTGGCCAGCAGGACCAGAGCAATGATTGCCCCCCTGTGCTCAGCACTGGTGAGGCTGCACTTCAAGTTCTTTGTTCAGTTTTGGGTCCCTCACTACAAGAAAGACGCTGAGATGCTGGATTGTGTCCAGAGGAGAGCAAAAAAATTGAAGGGTCTAGAGCACAAGTCTTTTCAGGAGCAGCTGAGGGAGCTGGGGTTGTTCAGCTTGGAGAAAAGGAGGCTCAGGGAAGACTTTGTTCATCTCTACAACTACCTGGAAGGAGGTTGCAGCCGGGTTGGGTCTTGGTCTCTTCTCCCCAACAACAAGCAATAGGATGAGAGGAAGTGGCCTGAAGTTATGCCAGGGAAGGTGTAGATTAGATATTAGGAAAAATTGCTCAATGGAAACAGTGTCAAGAATTGTAATGACTGGGAAGGGGTGGAGTCACCCTCCCTGAAAGTGTTCAAAAAAATCTGTGGATATGGCAGCTGAGGACATGGTTAAGTGGTGAACATGGTGGTGGTGCTGGACTGATGGTTGGACTTGGTCTTAGAGATCTTTTCCAACCTTAATGACTCTGTGATTCTATCGAAATACAAATGAGTGACAACTGTAAACTTTTTCTTCCCACGTGCATTTTCACTGACAGTTGCTTTAAGGGCATGTCTGCTTCTTCTAACATCTATAAAATCCTCTTTCATTATTGCACTGGGCAAGACGGAAATCAGTTCAACCACTTCAGACAGTACTGGCAAGGAGATAGTTTTGCCTTTATTGATGAAAATGGCTGTGGTGGTGTTTGTGTGACACGTTCAGCAGCTGCATATGCAGAAGCATAGTGAGGCATAGATCTCTGTTGGGATGAGTGGTGTCTTAAAACATTGACAAGTCTGTGAGCAAAGGGCCTGCCAAATGGTGTTCTGGCATCAAGTCTGATACCCACTATTCTTTGTTGTTCCTTGTTTATGGTTCTTCTCTGCATGAAATAGTAACTTTGTGATTGCCAATTTAATGCATCTGGTCTTCACTCAGGATAAAATTGCTTTTCACAGACCTGCTACCCTGGAGAATGCTTTACCTGTACAGAAAACCTCATTTGCATGGCAATGGCTCAGACCATTTCAGTGTTTGTATTAGAAATCAAAAAAGGGTAAGAAAGGAGGAGGCACTGGCTTTGACCACTGGAAGAACAGTGGTACTGTTTCCACTGAATCCAGCTGAGAGCATCTGGCAGACCCAGCTGGACTAGTATGTTCTGCTCAGATGGAGTAGTTTATACTTTGGCAGTCATGTGCAGTATTTATTCAGTATGGTGTGTAATCATAGAATGGTTTGGGTTGGAAGGGGCCTTAAAGATCATCTAGTTCCAACCCTCCTGCTGTGGGCAGGGACACCTTCCACTAAAACAGGTTGCAGGGGACATCCACAACTTCTCTGAGCAATATACAGTTCCATTACTTATATTGATAAACTGCAGAGTTTTGGTCCTGTACAAAGTGACACGCTCCTTTAGTGTCACCTTGGTCTTCAGGATCAATATGTAAACTGATTGGAAACTTGTAACGGGGAGAAAAGGGGAGTGAATATCATTCATGAAAAAAATGTGCAATATTTGACAAAAGCTCCTGCACAGTTGAAAAGGCAACTTGTTTTTGTTTGTTTTCATAGTAATCTTGGATTCTGTAATGAAGCACAGCAGGTAGGACAGTTCTGTACAGATTTCAAAGGATAATGTTCATCTGTAAAATAGAGTATATTTTTAAACAATGGTGCTTTTTTTATTGTGATGACTTTCATAAATAAAACTGCTAAAGGCCTGTTTTGGAAGTCATTCAACTTTGAAAGAGGTTGAACGAGATAGACTAGCAAATTAATAGTACATTTGCAAAGGAGCACAGATAGCAAGAAGGCACGTGTGTAATACCCCACAAGGTCTAAAAATAATATTTAAAGGAATTCATAAGATGAAATGAAACAATAGAGAAATCTGTGCATCAGTATCCCAATTTGACTCCAGAATTGTTATGGTCTATTTGTTGACTCTTCAAGATGTTTGAATGATGTTTCATCGTTGCAGTAGGAAACCTGTTTGATTATGATTTCAGGCATTTTCTGGCCTGGCAGCTGAACATCATCTACAGCTCTAGTTTCTGGACCTGTAGTTTCTAGTCCTGTAACTTATGTTCAGAACACTGAATCCACTGCTGCACTAAATTGGAACAAGTTTGTATTTTAGTACATGAGAGAAAGAACTGTCAGTCCATGATATGTAATTTGCTTTTAGTTTTTCTTTTTTTTTTTCCCTTGCACATCGGTTAAATATCTTTACACCTAACTGTTACCTGTCAGCAAAGTACACATGCAATAATTTAGGAAGCATTTTTTTAATTAATTAGGAGGACCTGTACTGTGTATTAAATGTAGAAAAGAAGATTGGAAAGGAGGAATTACCTCAATGGGCAGTGTTCTGCCCCTAGATCTACAGTTCATATCAGTCACTTGAAAACAAAAAAGGAAAAAGACCAGCTTCTTTATAGAAATATTGCATCAAATTGTAATATATTTATTTTACAATTTAGAAATTAACTACAGCTCTAAGTCCTCCTTATATAACTGTTTCCCCTGCTGCCACGTTCTCCATTGCAACTTTGCCACTGTCCCTCAGCTGTTTTCCTGTTCCCATACTGAATGCCTACTGCACTCCCAGTTGGTTTGTGATTGCCTATCTCTCCGTTTGTTTTGTCCTTACCATAAACTCATTAGTAACTTTTTAATTTTTGAATGTAATTTTCTTCAATGGTCTATAAGTTGTATCAGTATGATAATTTTCACTGATCGTCTTCCTACTTTTGTTCTTTGTTAGTTTGCTAATGTACAGTTTTGAATTTTGGCTTTATGTTGTCTGAAATGGTGTGGTCTTTCTGTGGTGTTCACTTTTCTGACTTGATATTTGGAACACTCCTCTGATTCTGATTTTACTCTTCCTGCACAGATTCTAGCAGCTTTCATCATAACTTATGGTTCTTGTCTTCCATCTCCAATTTTCATTCCTTTTGTGATATTTAGTTAGTAACAACACTCAGGTGACACATGTTTGAATATCTCATTAATTAATTGACTTAAGTAAATTACAGCAGCCCTGTACAGGTAAGATGGGTTGTATGACAAGTCCCTTCCTGTTTCACATTTTTGTCTCAAAAGTATATTTCCTTTGGGAATGATGTGGAGTGCCTAACTTTTTTCCTTCCTTTGCCAGTTTGAGTAGTAATGTATCAAATTGAAAAAGTCAGTGTTGGTTCTGGTGTCATTGTTTACAGCACAGTGAAGAGAAGTCTTTGCTCTCATCACCTGCCACTGCAATTTGAAATTACACCTTTTAAAAATTCGTCTGTCCAGCCTCAATCTGTGGCTACTTGAAACCCCCTTCTATTAGTTTGTGACTGTTTTGGGTGTTTGACCACAGACCTCCTTTTGTCTTCTCTGGATCTTTTCACTGTTCAGTCTTTTTTGAAGTCTGTAAGTTTAGGAAGTCCTATACTAAAGTAAGATGTTAAGAGAACACTGAGCAGAACATGAAGAACTAGATGACCCCTTTGAATTTAACATCTGTGAGTTGTATATAATATGCGCTCAGAGAGAGACAAACTAGCAAGATGCCTTGCTTTTCACCTGGGTATTTTTCATGCAAACTTACTTTCTGAAATGGTGCAGGAGAGGAGAGCAAATGGGAGAGTGAAGAGGTTCTGCATACAGATGCTAGCACCTTACAATTGTTGCTAGGGCTTTGCCATCTTGGCGAAGATCCCAAATTTGTTTGTCTGCTCTGTTGGTAGTATAATAAAAGGGTAAAATAATAAAATGTCATAGCATTTTTGTTAAATGCCATAGACCAAGGCAGCATCAGTCTACCACATGCCCTTTCTCACTAATTGCATTTCAAAAGCAAAAACATGAGCAGGGTTAATACCTTTGCTAATAGTGATCTCACTTATGATGCACTTTGAGTCGCAGAACTCTCCAACTGCAACAACTACTCAAGTCCATGCAGAGTGAACAGTGTCTTGCACCTGGAATGTTATCCTGCCATGAGCACAGCATCAGGCAATTCAAAAAATGGCTAACAGGAGGTGTAAGATCTGTTTTTAGGAAGCATGACACTGAAATACGCATCAACTACTTCCAACAGTATAGAAACCCAGTTGGGTTTCATTGTCTCTTTTCAACAGAGCAAATGTTATGTATCAAATTATTTCTTATCTCTTTGTTTAATCATATTTTTTAAAAAAATAAGCAAGTTTGCTGCATAAATAATAAGAATATAAATCAAAATAATATAAATATATTTAATTTGAGGAATTACAAATCCAGTATTCATCAAATGGCAAAACTAATGTTGAGATTTGCAGTGTGGGAGCTGAGGAGACCTGTTGACATGTTCCACTCTCAACTGAAAAGACCTAGGCTCAATGTTTCTGGTAAAATCACACCATTTAAGCATGACTCTTTGGACTTTCTGGCTTCTAAAAGGAAAGACAGTTGAAGTGCAGAGAAAAAATTAAGTCTCATTTGTGTTCCTGCTTTTTGGAAACATCTGAGGCTGATGCTGGGCTGCAGTGAGATTGCAGAGAGAGATACCCAAGGTATGACCATCCTATCAAGTGTTCTACTGCACAAAGCCGTGCCAGCCGGCTCCAGCTCTGGAGCCATGTTAGTGTAGCACCAAACTCAAGATAATCATCCTGCAGATATAATTAGCTGAACTTCAGTGTGGTGTAGGTACGGCTAGAGCTATACTGATGCTGCCTCTACCATTACTGCAGTTTTTTTCCTCCCTTTCCTCTGTCGTTACTGTAACTAATAAATTTGTCACCCCTTCCCACTCCCTCTTTTTTTTTTTTTTTTTTTCTCCTTTAAGATAAATTTTGGTGAGTTGGCCGGTCACATTTCCCAAGGAGAGCTTTAGGCTTGTACCTGTAGGTGGAGCTCCAAACTCATCTTCTGCTAAAGCAGACGCACTGGTGTGAAAGAACAAGCAAATCGAAAAGGAAAATCCTAAAAGACCACTTCACTTCTAAATACAATATCCAATTTGTAAAATTTTACAGAAGAACATGCTTAAAATTTTATAACAGAATGTTTCCAGTTTTCTAAATAATGAGAACTGATAGCAGTTGTATGGTTTAAAGAATCATGTTGTTTGTTTTCTTTACTTGGTCAATCATCTCAGTGGAAGCAATTTCTTCCTGTTCAGGCACCTTATTTAGCCTTATAAATTTTTAAATCTTAGTCAGGAAAAGATAATAAAACCGCCTTTATTTTCCCTTGTTTTTAATGGCTGATATAATATGAATGTTTAAATATTAAGCTGTAACTTGTTTCCTGCTAAAGGGATGCGTCAGAGATCTGGTTTTGCCCTTGAGACTGATCTCATGTTCTTCTGTGAAATATACATGTAGCAGATACCAAATCCTTGATTGGCCCTTTGTGTTATAGTCCACTATTTAGCAGGAAGTAATTTCGGAGTCACCACTGTCCCAGCGAGCACAGTGTGTGAACTACCTCAGGTTTAATGGAGGGATTTGATTTCTGTTGTGAGAAGAACTAGTGCAGCCATGCTATAGAATGGCTACTGTTGGTCATCCTTGTAATTACTTTATTGCTTTCTGTGGGGACTGGGAGAGTTGGAATGTTGCTCTGCTGAAATACCTGAATTTAGACCATTATATGGGAGTTTTCAGATGATTTCTCACCTGTGTGTGTTTCAGGTGTTCACTGAATGCTTCCATAGCCCTTTTTTTGCTTACCGTTTAAGCAGAGGAGATAAAAAGAAACCTCTGTTCCTAACGGGTGGTACTGGAAAAACTGGTTTTGCCCTGTGTGTTTTCCAGTGACATAATTTTTTCATTAAAATGTCAAGACACAAATGCTGCAGTTGAAAGAAATCCCCTCTCCATAGTGACTTTATCCATTCTCCTCCAGAAGAGTAGTGGTGATAGTAGCTGTTAGGGTGCTCAGAAGAACAGATGTGAATAAGTCGCAGGTATTTGGGAAGACAGACTAATAGAACACCCCAGGTATAGACTGAACAACTGTGCAGGAAGATGCATATTGTCTCCTTTAATGTACTGTTAGTTCCCTTCACGTTACACTATAAACCAAAACAACTTCTTCTGGGACAAATGGATTTTTAAAGACAGGCAGAGGATGTGTTTTGAAGCAATCACTTCTCATTTTGAGTGCCTTTTATGTAGTATATTGATAATGTTCATTGACTGGATTATGCTGTCAAAAAGCTGTATTCTTCTCAGCATCTGTTTTGTTTAATTCCTTACAGAAACATCCTTGTGGTATATGGGACTACATTTATCTGGGTTGAAGGACTACTTGTGTGCTTGGCACAAAGATTTGTTGGAAGAAAAACAAGCTGTCTATTTGGCTTAGCTGTGTGATAAGGAAGGTATAGCTTGATAATAATGAGCTAAAATTAGAAAAAGTGTAGTAAAAGTGGTAACTGAAAGAGATAGGATAAAGGCCAGAATACCTGCAAATGAAGGGAGAAGTGGAAAAAGAGGCCTATAACTCCTTGAGATCTAGGAAGGAAAGTTTGTCATATTTTGCAATACCAAATTGTATTTAAAAATAAAGTAGGTTTATTTCTGTTACTTGTATGCAATATGACCATTAGGCATTTTGACAATGAATAGTAAGAATGCTGGGAGAGTGATTATTACTGATAATCTTTGTAAATTTAGGAGGGTTTTTTTTTCTATTTAAACTACTAAGCATTCACATGGTAACCTAACTGCAGACTATTAGCCATTTTTATTTGTTGAGCCAATAAGATTGTTCAATGTCAGTGGAAGAGTTTTCACCAATTAGGAAAGAGTAAAATGTCTGGAATAAAAACCCCAAACTATTCTTGTCTGTTATGAGCTGCCTCTATATATGAGCTGTAAGTTTAAAGTTGAATCAAACCCCTCTGTGATAAGGTTCAAACCCTACCTTGTGGATTAGGGCTCTTTAAGAAACCGTACCAAATCCCTGAATCTGTCCTGAAGTCAGGCAGACAGCTTCAGATTGGTTGCAGAAATTATAAAGTTGTTAGGAGATTGCAGCAATGACTAACAAGACATATCACACAATAGTCTGAGCTGGAAGGGACCCACAAGGATCCTTGAGTTCAACTCTTAATAAGGGACAGTTAAGAGATTGAAATGTTGAGAGACTGGAAAGACAACTGATTTGACCTTTGAAGCAGAGGAAAGAGGGGTAAGATGTCAGATGATACACAAATACCCCCCTACGCTATCTAGCATTATGGTTTTACTTACAGAGATTGTTCCAGTTTTTGAACACCCGAAACAGAGCCTACAGCCTTGTTAGAAAGATGACGAAAAGCTGTTGCTATTTAGAGATTTAAGAGCACTAAGATTTCCTGAATGTCAGTATGACATAAATGACAGTATAGTGAAGAAAAATTAGAGTCTTAGAATAAAGAATAAAAATAAATATTCTGATGAAAACAGTGACTAACCTAATTTTGACAAAAGAGAGGAAAACACAAGATAGTAAGAGTAGGTGGGAACAACTTCTACCAACTAAAAAGTGACAGCTTGATAACATAGCTAAAATGCAGTGTAATATTTGTTTTCACACGTAAGCAGACTTGTTACTGACATGGTTTTGACATTAAATATAACAGTGTCTTGGTGTCACTTTTTTTTTATACTTGACATATATAAAATGCACAAAAATATGTATTTTGTGTTGAATTGACAAGACGAAAATGTTTTTCTTACCAAGGCTGTAATTTTAGGGAAGATTTTGGCCAAAAAAGTTCTAGTACTAGCATGGAGACTAGGAGGAAGACTTGCCATCTTAACTGTTTTCTTTACCCTTCATTTCTTAATGTGTTTTTGTCTTTAAGGAGTTCTCTTTACCATGTTTCACTTCAGAAGGAAATAAAAACCTAGGCTGCATGTATTTCTAGGGCAAGATACAATATATTCCCTTTTGTCATCTCTGAACCACAGCTGATTCTACCTTCACACTCCCCTAGTCTAAAGTTCAGGCTGCAAAGCCTCATGATTTTTGTCAAAAACATGCTGCCCGCTAGACAGAAGATTCAGATGGTCTATCTCCCCCACCAAATTCTTAATTTTGGCCTGTATCTTACATTATAGATATAGATCTTAGGAATTGGTGACCTGTGTTAAAATCCTAGAGACTGACTAGGTCTGGTCTAATCTGTTCCTGTTCAAAAGGGCTGGGACAGGCAAATACATCATACCAGTGTGTTTCATGCTGATAATCCCTAGAAGCGAGGAATGCTCTGGGTGCAAAGCTGTGTCAAATCTGTTTTATGGGACTAATGCTAGAGTACGAGAATGCCAATTTTACTCTTCCCCTGCAGAATGGATATTTTTGAGGCACTTTGGGGAATGGACATATTGATATATGGATGACTCGTGGGAAAAGAACAGACATGAAAGCAAAAGGAAAAAAAAAAAAAGGAGTGGGAAGATTCTGGAAACTAAGCATACAAATCATATGAGGTAAAAAATTAATGGAGATTTATTAAAAGCATATTGGAAATTTTCTTACAAATAAACGTTCCTTTAGTTTCAGACTATGTGCTGGACTAGTTATAGCAGTTTTCATTCTGAATGTTTGTCTCCAAAAGTAGTTGTAAACCCCAAGGTTATATAGTATAGCCAGTTTGTCTTTTTCAGTTACTTTTTTAAACCAAATTCAACCAAGTGACATGCTGGTGATATTCCAGACTTACTGTAAGAGTAAGCCTAAAGTGTGTGATTTTGATGATACAGTATTGATCATGTTGTAGAAACAGAAATTGAAGGGCTTTTCCCTCTTAAGTCTCTAATTATTAAGTATTGTATTTTGTCAGTACTACTTCTTGAGAAGGTGAGATTCTGTTACTGGCTTGATGTTTTTCAAACTGAACTCTTAACTGTGGTTACTGTTCATATTCATTTGCTTTGTGGTATAATTCCATCCATACATTCTTACTGTGCTCAGCCTGTAGCAGTGCCATGATGAGTAAAAGTCACAATGATAACAGCAGAACAATTAAGAATGTATTCCAAAGTCCATAGAAGTAATCCAGTTCAGCACAGCTGTCACTGCATTATGCACTATCAAAATAAAAAAAACCCCAAAAAACAACTGCAAACAAAACCTTCTTGAAATGATTTCCCTTTATAAGTTCCTTATTCTATGAAACAGTGTTTTGATTATGACAAATGCTGGAAAACAGCAGTTCCTTTACATAATTTTCTGACTAGTCTTTACAATTCTAAAGCACAGAAATAGTTATTCACTCTTTATCTGTACAGCCTGAAAAGTGGTCACTAATGGAATCCTGTTGCAGAGTCTAAACCCTGTGAAATTCCTTGAAACATTTCCATTTGTCGTGTGCTTAATAAAAGAGCAGAGTAATTTTTGCGGATGTCTTCCTGTTAAAACTTGTAGCTATAGATCATTGTTTTCTAATGACAAAAATAATTAGCACTTAGACATATTAATGACTGTGTTATCAGGTAATGATGTCTTCATTAATGCATGGCTGTAATCTCTGAAATAACTTTGTCAGTAGGTGCCGGTAGAAGGAATGCTTAGGGAGGAGGGAATGCTTTGATGTACCTACTGTCCAAATTCATTAACTGCATAAAACTCAATCCTGTCTACTGCATGGTGATGCTGCATCTCAGGTCTTTAAAGGTCAGGTTTGAATTCCCCTGAATTTGCAGTATAAAGTCTCAGCTATATCTGTTTTGGGTTTGTATTTGCATGCATTTGTTTAATTCAAATGCCATATAGTTGATGAGTGAGGGTTTATTCCAATTTCAAAGAATTATGGAGACTACTGTGCTAGGAGAAATCTTTGTTCAGACTTGGAAATGCATATTTGTCAGTGCTGTTTCTGCAGTGGACTGAATCAGACTGTTATATCCTAGGCCCTAGAGACAAGGAGAAAGAATGAAATCTGGTTATGGATTCCAGATAGCTTGGAACAGTGGCTTTTAGGAGAACTTTGAGGGATTCAATGAAATGAATAATGCTGTCAATGTAGCAGTAACTTTTAGTCAGTTGATGTTGTTTATGACCTTTACAACTATATTACATGTTAATTTTATAGGGAAGAAAAACAGGGAAATGACAGGGTAATTAGTTTTGATACTCTGTGTTTAATAATTTTTTTTGGTTTAGGACCCTTTTATACTTTTGTTCCTTTTTGTATTAAACTTCCAACTCTTGGAAATTCTCCTGCAGTCTTTAATTGTACTGTAAATATTAAAATAAGAGTGAGTTTTTGTTTGCAGTTGGCTTTTTAGTATGTATTCACAAGGCTGGAATTACATGTCAGAATTTCTGTAGGTTTTCTCTAGCTCTAAGAACTTGTTTTCTAAATTAAATAGTCACAGTTTGCTATTTATAAATACCCCTATTTCTGTGTCTGATGCTTAGGCTGAATAGATTCCCATTGTAAATACCTTTTTGACCACAACATGCAAAACATGTATCGGCTCCTAATAAATATATGCTTCCTGAGCATTTCACTGGAGATGTGATATTCTAAGGAATGGTTTAAGGTGAAAGCAACCTTTTTTTTCCTTTTTTTTTTTTTTTTTTTAGTATTATTTTGGTGTTGGTTTGTTTTCATTGGTTGGTTTTTTTTGGTTTTTTTTGTCCCTGCCTTAAGTAAGAAAATGGTTAGATATTGAACTATTCTGTCCTTTCACCCTCTCACCTAAATGCTTTCCCTCCAAGCTCGGAAGAAAACCCAAACTGAAAGCCCAGCATCCAAGGCCAAACAGTAGAAGCAGCTTGCCAGGTAACAGATGTAGGTGTGAAACTTTGTTGTGTATTTTTTCCCAGTAGTAACATCTGTCTTGGCTACTTTCCTCATAGTTCTGTGGAAAAACAGTGAGTTGTCATTGTTTTTGTTCATGGAAGCGAATACTACTGCTTACTTCTGTTGTTTTCCTTTCGTATTGTCAAGTGAAAAATATATCATTTTAAAAACTACTCTGTTATCTTTGATGTAAATCTGCTGTTGCTTTTAAAAGGAGTGTTCTAGGACATCCACCTGTGGATTATCAGTAACTCTTAAAAATGTACTAATTTCCTGTTCAAAAATGTTGATTTATGGATGGTTCTTAAAATGGAAGACACTGTTTTAGTAGTGATGATTGTTGATTTTTCCATCTATCTGTAGTAGAACACTCAGTCCTGAAAAGTGGGGCAAGCCTCTGTTGTTTCTCTTTTGTAGCAACATCACCATTTCAATACATCTCCAAAGGAAAAAAGCAGTGCTTTTGTATCTCAGCAGTCCTGTGTCTGATGATGATAAAGAAATGGAATTCTATGTTTTCTTTCCTGTACCTTATAGAGATGGCATTTCCAGAGCTAGTCTTGGGACTCTTTCAGTTCTTTATACTTTGGAGGGTCACTTGTACTTGATCAAGTAAACACAGGAAATGGACATTGTTTTTGATAGCTTAAATAATTAACTGATAATGTAATGAAGGCTGGTGGCTACAGCAATGTTTTACTGGATTGGGAAGTTTTTTCCTCTGATTTTTTAACTTCCCTCCCTCTAAAAACTAATAATGATACTTAAGCCATTGTGGAAGTAGTGTGACCCACTGAGGCATTCCACTTTAAGAACAATATTAAGTGAGTCACACTAGAATTTAGAAATGCCACTTTTACAACTCTCTTCATGGCTAGTCAGTAGCATGAGACTAACTAAAAGTGTACTGTGGTGAAAGTGATTGAGACAAGTTATAAGTCGCGTGTATTCCTGTGCTGTGGAGGGGGTGAGAATAGTTACAAGGATGACAGAGTGTAAAGAAGAAACTTGATCTGGGTGAGGAATTATACCAGGTCTGTGTTTTAGTGAAACACCTGTCACACTTTCTGGACTTCCTTAAAAAATGTGGTTCTATAGGGTGAAAGTTTTATATGCAAAGAGCTTGTTTCTGATTTGTTCACTCTCATAAAATTAAAATTGTGTAGTCCCTTGAAATAAGAAGCTGGAGGTTGGGGTTTAATATCATGTGAAATTCACTGAAGATGTTTGCACATAGTCTGCTGAGAATTCTTTCATCAGTTTCATTATGTTCTAACTTATAAAAGAGATTTCTTTATGGTTTGTTGACTAATTCACAGTTGAGAGAGACTCCTTAAAATACAGTTTACAGGATCATTAGATCATTTATGGACCGTAATTTCATTCATTGGAATCAGTGGGGAAAATCGTGCTGTTCTATGCAACAATCCATTGGAACAGGCTTTTCTAAAATAAAATGACCGTGATTTAAAACAACAATCTTCACTACCTATTCAGTACATAAATTGTTCTCCTTGTCCTGGAAAATGATAATTATTAATAAAAATAGAGGAGCGAATGAGGAAAAAAGCTTTCTTTGAAAAATTAGGAGAATAACTCATTAATTTAAAAGTGTAATTGCTGAGAATGATTTGCCATCAATTCCTGATCTTCACATAGATCTTTTTACCCCTTTGTTTTGCATGTACTGTTTGGCAAACAAAGAACAGTTCTGTTATTTTTGTTCTTTGAAAGCTTTTTATCTTTAGAGAGAAACAAAAAACATTCCATACCACCACACCACTGTGTGTTGTAATTATTTTTTTTTTTGTAAAAGTTCTTCTATATGAAAAAGATTGACTGAGTGTTTCATGAAAGGATCTTTTTCTTTTGGAAAGCTTGCCACTTACTATTTTATTAACAATTCACAGAATCTTGGGCTACATCTTTCTGTACTGTTGCAGGTGACCTTGACAAAGTATTATTAGCCAAAAGTAGGCAAATGCTCAATGATACATATATATCTTTTTCACTTTTTGTGACTACGAAAAGATATATTGGCCTATCTCCTTGTAAAGTTTTTCAAATTGCGTTCCCCCCCCGCCCCACCCCCGCCCCGGCATATGACCTGTCCTCATATGATGTTTTTAATTGTGTTTGGTCTTAGAAGAGAAACCAGAATGGCAAAGTTCTTCTCCTATTTCAGCCAATATTTTCCTGTTATTTGGAGAATTTAAACACAGAGATTAGTTTAATAAAGTTTAACATGTAGTTATTTTGTGATTTACCCTTTTGATTGTGTGGCTAGTGATTGGACCAAATGTAGTCATGTCTGTGTTCTGTGATTAGATGACCTAAAATGTCTGAATGGAAAGAATTCCAGAGAAAAGACATGAAAATCATAACTCTGAAGAGAGTACAAGGTGGTGGCTTTTTTCAAGTCAACTCTACGTTTTTAAGTGGACTCTACATATTTTCTCACTTTTTTAAGAAACAGAAGTACATCCAGCAATGCCTAAAACAGACATGCAGGCCAAATGGATCCAGTCTGTTTATCAGGCTTCACACTCCTTTCTCTGTGGTGAGTTCACACAAAACAATTAGTGCATCTTCATCCTCAACATGAGCTTGATTGTTGAGGTAATGGCAATGTTTTTATCATCTTAAATTTCTTTTGTTCTAGAGCCCTGGTGAAGGCTTGTATATAAGTTCCCTCAGACTCACCTTTCTGAATTGCTTTGCTTTTGCAAGAACTAAATCTGCAGTTTTACACTGAGTTACTATAGCTTATTTCTAAAAGTATAAATCTGGCAGAGGAACATCTGAGTAGTGTGCTGTTTTGTGTATGCAGGCTATTGAGGAAGTACTACTCTTCATAAAAGCTTGTCAACAAACTTTGTAGAAATAAAAACATTTGCACAGAAGTTGTGGAGAAGGAAGCAGGATGGGATAGGAGTGTACAGAGCCTAAATTCCTACATGGGAAATGCTAAATGATAGTGGGAAACTAATCCATCAGCCTGATAGAGATGAGGCAACTCTATATCCTCAGACCTAATCACCAGCAAGGCTGAGAATGTGTTGCACACACACAAACATATGTATACACTATGTTCATGCTAGTAATGCTCTTCCCTTATATTTTATAGTGTGTTCTGTACCCCTAGGCAGTGACCCCCTCAGACCCAAAGGTGTTCCAGAGAGCTGCCTCCTGTTAGTTCATCCTGAGTTTCACACTTGGTTTATGGGGCTGATGGCTCTCTTGGGACAGTGCTGGGGAGGGCAGACAGCATTGCGAAGGATATCCATTGGATTCCTGACTGTACTTGTGCTTCTGTGTTTGTTTGGGCTTGTGGAGATGGACCACTGAGAGGCTTGGAAGGAGCTAAGGCAGGATATTATCCAGGTTCCCACACCTGTCATTGTCCCTCTGTGCTCTATGTGCATGTACAGATGAGCTTTTTATCACACTAAGATGCTCAGAAAATATTCTTTTTGTCACAGATCACCAATACTCCTCTACAACATATTGACATAAGTCTATCAATGACAAATAAGTTATACAGTCTACTGCCAGATTATTTTCTGCTGTCAGTATCGTTCTGATATCGGCCTGTCTTTTGTTAAATGAAAAGTTGGACATTGGTGTGGGCAGTTCCCACATTGTAATCACTGACAGCAGTTGGTTAGCTAAAGAGCACTGACTTTCAGCTCCTCTACTGAAAAGTCTCCTTTCCCATAATGGATATAATCCACAGGCTTTTGATATCAGTGGAAATAATCCCACTGACCTATAGCACAACTGTTAAGTGTACAAGGACCCTGAAATTGGACTTCACAAACTGACCCCTTGCTGGTGCTTGACTGATGGTTTAAATGTGTATTATAAACTTTTCTCCTTTTTTTTTGGCTTCTGATAGGCCTGAGTGTGGTAACTTTTAAGTCTTAATTCTATAGAGAATTTGACGCTGTTCTCAGTCAAGGCAGTGTAGTTAGTGGAACTGCGGGTGAGAGTTGCCCAGCTTCTTCGGTCAGCTTGCTTTTATTATCTCATGTTAAACTACTTGATTCACTTTTTGTTGCTCATGTTTCTTTTCTTTTTCTTGGTCTGCTTGCTTTCTGTATCTTGAGAGGTTCTTGGGAGTTGAGAATGTTAGGAGTTGGTGTAGCAAGATCTCTTCCCAAAAGTTGCTGGTATCTACTTAGAGTGTAAAGGACTAGATAAATGTAAACAATAAAAATGGTAACTAGACAAGTACCTTGCTAAAAGTATCTTTATCTCTGTACGCAGAATATGGTTTGTGTACACTATTACCACATTTTTGTCATCTTAGCCTGTTTGTTGCTTGTATTGTTACATGTGCCTTTAATTTTTTTATTTTCTTTTTTGCAAGTAAGGTGAGACAGAAAAGAGAGGTTCTGTAAATGCATCTGTTTCTCTGTAATATCATCATCAGGTTGCACCTTTTAAGCAAGCTCACAATAGGAGGATCATTTCAGTTGTTTTCTCCCTTAAGCCTGATAGTGGTAGCAACAATTGTCCTGCTATAAATGTTAGGCGTGCTTAATGATTCAAATATGACCTGAAATTTTCCATCTAAACATTTCTGGTTCACTGAAATAGAAAACAAGAGAGATGATAACCTAAGTGTTTTTGGTGTGTTCTGCCACACAGTCTGTTCATTGGTCAGCCAAATGCAAGTTCCTTGTGCTGGTTTAAAGGTAAACCAGCAGGAGAAATGAACCCAACTCGCAAAGAGATTACAAGTGAGAATTACAATTTAATGAAAAGATCACAATAAGTACAATGATACAGAAAAAAAGTCTGTTTGACCCGCAAAACCAGGTGTATAACCCAGCACCCTGGGGCACGAATAGAATGGAGCTTGCCAGCCCCTGTGCTGAGTGCCACCTGGCCCCCCTGAGTACAAAGTAAAAGGAAAGAAGAAATCTGTTGATGAGGATGATGGTCACAGTTTGGTTGAGAGTGCCAGTCACAGTCCTGTTGAGGTTCTGGTCCTCCTCTGGATCCGACGAGTGGTAGCACAAGTCCCCAAACCCCAAAACTATATATGCTTAGGCTCAGATGGGAGTGCCCAGTATCTCCCCCAGGGTGAGGAGTTGGATAACGGGTAATTTACTCTGTGAGGTGAATCATGGCATATTTTTGGAATCCCTGATGACTCATTAGCAGACATGACTCCTCAGGCTGGGTGTGAAGGTGCTAATGGCTCCCCGGAGGGGCGTTATCACACCTGAGTCATTGGTGTGAAGACAGGAAACTTTCTTATCTCAGAGTTCCTAAACACCCAGCTTGTAGCCTGAGGGGTTAGGTGTGCCCTGGGCAGCTGCTGCAAATGATCCATTGTTAGCAGTGCATGAGAAATAACATAGAGGGTGCAGAATACACAGCCCTGGCCACACCCACACAGTGACAAACTGGTCCTGGCCACTATAACCATGACACTCCTCTACTTCTAATTTAAAGCGCATGAATGAAAAGAAAGATACACTACCAGAAAAACTTTTCCTTAAAAACCTGCTTGTGGGCACTGTGACAGTACAGAGATTATATGCTTCTCTCTGAGTGCTCAACATACTTGCTACTGCTAGAGAGGCTGTAGGTATCCCTGGACCAGGATAAATATTACTCTTTAATTCCTATGGCTGAGCCAGTGTCTCTGCCAGGAGACAGCAGGGACTCATACTCCATTCCTGTGATTAAGATGGACAAATGTCTGAATGAAGCTCCAGGATAAGGTGATAATGTACAGGAAAATCAAGTTAGTAGTATTAATCAGACTTAATGGTTGTAATATCAAGAGTAGAAACATGACAGTTTTGAGATGAGAAACTGTTGTAGCAGCAGATAAACACTTGCAGCTAATCCTCTAATGGACAACATGTCAGAAGACTGCATAAAGGCTTTCTCTGTGTACAACCTCTGTGCTTATTCCACATCTTATGCTTCATAGCAGTACCACACATAACACTTCAGTGCTCTTGTTAGTCTACATGTGGGGAGTCACTGGAGATTTATCTTTACTTCCAGCCTGACATTTAAATGTTGTTAGATGTCTTTTCAAGCCCTTTTTGGTTTCCAAATGCTCCAAACTGTTGATTTCAGGATGTATGTGCATAGTTGTATTTGTTGGTTCTGCTGACATTTTAGAAAACAGGATCTGGCTGATGTTTTCTTTATCTTTAATTGGGGGGGGGGGGGGGGGGGGGGGGGGGGGGGGGGGGGGGGGGGGGGGGGGGGGGGGGGGGGGGGGG
>JAWWEU010000081.1:84760913-84794329 GCA_035583155.1 Acropternis orthonyx | reverse complement strand
GGTTCGGGGTTTTGTTTTATTTTTGTTTTATTCCCCCCCCCCCCCCCTCCCCCCTTACTGCTTTATACTAAAAGAGACTATTAATGCTTCATTAATCAACTGTTCAAAGTGTGATTGCTCCTGAATAGCTCTCAAAATCTGGCTTTTTATCACTTACTTTCATTAGTGCTTAATTAACAGAGGAGATGAAAACTAAAATCTTCAGCCCACTCAAGGATGAGATACTGCTTTTCAGAAGAGGCATTTAGAAAATGGTCTGTGTTTTACAAATGTGTTGTAAAAATGTTGTAAATTTAGACCAACATTTTCTATATAGACTAGAAATATCACTGCTATGTGCCAACTGGAAAAGGAGTAAAATTGGGCCATCACTATCACTTTAATTTGTAATGTATAACTTTTAGATGCATAAGCAATAGTAGATGCTTAAGAAAACAACTAGTAGATTTGGAAGTAAGGATTTTCCCATAAAGATCTTCTTCCCACTGTGCCTGGTCTGCTTAGCTAATATATTACTGCTCTGAGTCTCTACTTGGTGTGGCGTGGTCTGCCTAATGCAGTGTTAAAGAAAAGATGAAAATACTTGTGGTGCAAAAGAAGCTTGGGACTGTTGCAGTCTCCTGAGCATCTTGCATTGTTTGTGCTGTTTTGTGGCAAGTAGCTCAATAGAGCCAGGCTTTGTGTGACAAATGTACTGGCCTTAAATAACAGACATCATATTATGGTTACCCTTATTTATCTTCTCTTTAATTATGACTCAATGTTTGACACCTCATCTGATTTCCTATCACAGAATTAAAAGCATTTAGGTCAAAAGGAAGTAAGTAATATGCATGTCTTTTGAAGGAATTGGCTGTCGCACTCTTAATGATTTAAAAGGATTAAGATTTGAATTCCTAATTCAGGATTCCTTATTGTTTTAGTGCCCGATTCAAATTTAGTCAGTAACACTGACTTGTGTTCATTCACCTAAGTGACTGGACATCGTTGTCTTAGTTGCATACAAAAGAATACATGGTCATAATGTTCCATAAAAACAAAAAGTATTGTGGATCGAAGTGAAATGGAACTCAGAATGATAACGAAAGAGCTGCCTAGGGTGGATCTGGGGTATAGACTCAGAACTGCATTCATTCATGTTTAAAATTTAGAGGGAAGAATTTTATAAAGCATGTATGAACTAAGTGGACATGTGAACTACTGGAAACGGGCACTAGTTCTGATCTGAGCAGGAAATAGAACAGCTCAGTAAACCCCTTTGGGTTTTAGATCTATGAGTTAGCCCAAGAATGAAATAATATTTGAGATAAACAACTGGCATCTAACTTGCCCAATGTATTATATTCTTATTACATTTTGAAGGAGGCCTACTTACTGTGTATAGTTCAAAACTATAAGAGCAGAATAAAGATATGAGGCACTGATGATGGAGCTTGTGCATAAGTTGTAAGGTGTCAGCCTATTGTGAAGACAACTTGGACATGTTTCCTGATGGATTTCCAGCAAGAAAGAACTTTGAATTAGCCCTGATATAATATACATGTATGTTTTCCTCTGAATCCTTTTGTTCATACAGCATCACCATGATGACTGAAGTCCCTGTACATCACTAAATATATTGAAATGGTGATAAAATTTATACCAAACTAATTACAAACTAATCACATATGTTTATTTTCACATAAACAGAGTTTTGGTTATCCTGGTTGATTACATCATTGATACTCCACAGTATTTTTAACATTAATAATGTCTTTAAGTGTTAAGGAACAGATTATGTATTTTCCTGTTTTCATAGTTACTTGGCATTATGTAACAGTTTAATGCAATGAAGAAAATTATAAGTACCGTATTTCACAATATTACCAGACATTAGAATATGCATGTGTGTTTAGGACTTACTTTTGTGTTATATCAGACTCCAGGTTAAAATACACACTCCGGTTTAAAATACTTGAGTGTTTTGCTTGTGGGTGCAATTAGGGAGCATTGTTAAATGTGACTTGTTAGTGTATTTTATGAGAATGTGTTCTGAATTATTCTACTCCTCTGTAGCTGCATACACAAATATATTGCTTTCTGCTTCCTATACTTTTCTGAGGCTTACTATTGCAAGTGCTCTACCAGGATACTAATAGTCAAAGGCTTTTTTAGTCCTGTTCTAGTTCGCATTATTTGATGTATTCTTGCTTTAGTTATGCAGTGAGGAGAGAATGTGTATGAGAAACTCTAAGGTATCAGACTGTAATAGAATTTACAATAAACATGCAATAACCTGATGGCAAATAACACCATCACTTTTGAGAAGGAAGTGGAAAATAATGCTTTGACTTATCTAAAAACATCAGAACTGGTTAAGGCCTCAGGTTATCAAATCTGCACATGTTTATCTTCCTTGAAACCTGTGATGATTATGTGTGAAAACACATTTAAAGATTTTGCCTGAAATTTGGAAGAACAGATTCTTCAAAGCTAACCCTGCACATGCATTAGCTGTGTTTATGAGCACGGGTGGCCTGTCCATGGTTCTGTTACATGGGTGTTTTGATACAAGCAACAAGAAATCCCCAGGCACGGGTAATTTTTGAGAAACATGGGCTGACAGAAACCTCATGGCATTCATCAAGGGGAAGTGTAAAGTCCTTCACCTGCAGACAGGCACCAGTATGTGCTGGAGCCATACAGTTTTGCAGAAAATGTCCTGGGAGCCTTAATGGACATCAGGTGGAACATGAGGCAGCAATGTGTCCTTGCCACAAAGACAGCTGATGATATTCTGGTCTGACACAAGCAAAACATTGCCACAAGGTCAAGGAATTCATCACTGGTGAGCCCACACCTGGAATGCTCGGTTCCATTCTGGGCTTCAGTGCAAAAGAGACAAGGACATATTAGAGTCCAGAGAAGGTCCACAAAGGTGATTGAGGAGATAGAGCATCTCACATGAGAAAGGGCTGAGAGGGCTGAGACTATTCAGCCTGGAGAAGGGAAGGCTCAGGGCAATCTTGTCAACAGACTTAAACATCTGAGGGAAGGGTAAAGGCAGGACAGAGCCAAGTTCTTTCTAGCAGTGCCCAGTGAGAGGACCAGAGGTGATGGGCACAAACTGAAACACAGCATTCCATCTGAACACCAGGAAATGCTTTTTCACTGGGAGAACAATTGAGCACTGGCACGGGTTCCTTGGGGATGTTGTGGAGTCTCCATCCTTGAAGATATTCCAAAGCCATTTGGTCATGGTCTTGAGAAACTGGCTTTAGGTGACTGTGCTTGAGCAAGCAGGAGTTTGGAGTGTATGACCTCCAGAGGTCCCTTCAAACCTCAACTGATATGTAATTTTACAAAAATTCATGTAGAATCCATTAGCTGTTTCTTCTTGAGAGATCTGCTACCTCTTTACAAATTCCCCAATCTGACCCATGGTGCTGTGGGTTAGATGTTCTTTTTAGATGTTCACTGTAATTGTTTTTTCTGAAATTTTTATGATTTAAAGCTACATAGTTGTTGGAAATGATTGACATGCATAAGGCAACCATATGTTATAGCTGCAAAAGAAAAAAGTGGTTTTAAAGTCACTGGAGGTCAGTTGACACAGCACACTTAGGCTAGCCCTTTCTCACTTTAAATTACTTGGACATATTTTTCTGTACTTAATTGATACTGGGAGGTTTTATGGTAAATTTAATCAGTCAGGCTTTGCCAGTTTTCAATAACAGCCCTATGGAACAATATTTATGTGATATTAAACCACTAGGAGTTACTGAGTGGGCTAATTAAAGGAGAGTTATTTGTTAGTTTAAAGCTATATTATGTTTTTATATTTATGTCTGAGTATTTATATATATGTATACAGGAACATCAAAACATAAATTTATGTATGTGTGCATACATTCTATATATTTAACAAGAATTAATTTGATTTGTGTATGTTTTTTACATAGTGGATGAACTCTGTGCACCAAATAGGATCACAGGTAATTAAGAGGGTACTGCTTGGCTTGTTTATCCCCAGTGCCAGAAATTGTTCCATATCAGCTAATGAAGAATGGAATATGTTTCATTATGTATGTTCATTTCAAACCAACACTTTAAAATGCACAATTAATTTTTTACATAGCTCAGTAGTATTAACACTCTTATTACAGAATGAGACTATTTATTTTGCAAAAGATGACAAGAGACTAATGTAATCTATGGCATTTAAAGTGCGACTTTCAATCCTCAGAATGGAGTTTTTTTGTGTTATTTTACAGGAGATGTTTTTAGTGACCTAGGGATGGGGTAATAGCAAGACCAATCTGTGCACTATGGACAGGAGCAGAAATGGTGATGGATGGTCTGGCAAGATGCATTTGGATTTCCAGGGTAAATATGCTTCTAACTGCCAAATAATTCCTTTCCTTGTGATGTAGATATGTCATTCAGTAAAGCATATATTCCTATTAAGTGTTCTCATGTTGCAGCAGACTAAAGGCTTAGTGTTTGACGAAGAGAAGTGAACTTAAACATTTTCCTCATAATCAGTAACAGAGTTGTAAAAATAATATATGCAAAAAGGTGTCTGTAATGTATTTTTATTTATGTGTAGTTTTTTTTTTTTTTTTTAAAGAAATGAAAGCAAAAAACTGTGTTGCTATAAAGAATTGCTCAGGAGGGGATTGGTATATGCATATACCTATAAACTGAAAAAGTTCCTGAAATGTTCATTTGCCAGAGGGAATACATTTTCTGATGGAAAACCTGATAAGATCCATTAAGAATATAAAGATGAAGTCAAAAAGAAGTCATGGTGGCTTACCTGACAGTTGTGGGATTTGTCTCCTTTTCTTTTTCAGAATACCTGCTGATATGGTGTTTTGCTCACCTTTCTTGGGAGCATTATAAGTAAGGTAAGCACTGCACGTAGTAGTCATCCTTTCATTGAAACAAAATCTGTATGAATAATGTAGGCTAACTTGAAAACAGAATTGATATTGATATAATCACCCCAATGTTATGTATGTTTTCACTGTTTCAAAAATGACACAGCAAATGTTTCTCAAAAATTCACATTTGAAGTGTGGAGATAGACTGCAGAAAAGACAGAAAAAAATAAACACAGAAAAAAACCCCTGACTTTATTAATCACAGAGCCTCAGACTGTAGTCTTGAATTGGTTTCTTTATATAGCTGGAGTCTTTGCAGTGGCAGTGTTGCATGTCATGACTTGAGGTGAGATTTCATGAAATGGGTTAACTTAATGGAGGAGAAACTCCAAAGATTATAGTTGGTGTTATGTTCAACTTATTCCAGGGCTTGATGTCTTTCTGCTGACTTTGTCATAGCAGTAATTTGAGTCACTTACAGTAGACAGTTGTGCAGATCAGGTGTCTACTAAAAGAAACACTCACATTTTTACCCTAAATCTGTGTCAGGCTGTTACAGAAAAATGCACACCAAAAAATACTGTATGAATTATTAGTGTCTGTTAGACTAATATTTCCATAAAGTCCTATGGGTTTGATCTCTGAAAAAACCCCACCATCTCTCCATTTGAAAATGGACCAATCTCCTGACCATGGCTAGGAGCTAAGCTCCTATCCAGTAATGCGCTTACTTCCCTGTAGCAGGATGGGCAAGAAAGAAAAACCTGTGGTTTGAGATAAAGGCAGTTTAATAAATGAAGGCACAAAACAAACCAAGTGAGGCAAAGGCTGTCACTCACCACTTCCCACTGGCAGACTAATGCCCAGCCAGTCTCTGAGATATGGCTACATTGAAAAACTGGCACCTGACAGTTTATAGCTGAGCATGATGTATGGTAGAGGACATGTCTTTGGTCAATTTGAGCCAGCTGTTCTGTGTCCCATCACGACCTTTTGACAGTGTTACTCCTACCATATTGCTTCCTCTTCACCTGTGTTTTTAGGAACCATCTCTCTGATGTGCCATGTGAAGGTGGGCAGTCACTTCTCTGTCCTTCAGGTCTTCTCCCCTTCAATTGTGTTTGGCATCAGGGGGCCTCAAAGCTCATCAAAATTGTGGGCCAGCTGCTGGGACCCCTGTATCTATAGGGCCTGGAACAGAAGGCAGTGAGATGGCTTGTAACATCAGGAGGCCACTGTGATGACCCTTCAGCTTCTGGAAGAACTGGGTTCCTTTGCTTCTTGTGCTGTGGCAGTGTGTACAGCCCAGAGGTAACAAAGCCCATGAGGCGGGGACTGCTGCACCATCAGATTGCTGCAGATCAGTGGGGAGATGACCACCTAAAAGGACAATAATCACCCTTGTCTGAAACCATTCTGTGGTGCCAGGCACTTTTGCACATGGAGAGAGCCCTACACAACTATCCTGGCTGCTAGGTCACTTTCCCAGGCCTGTCCATTCAGTTATTCATGGCTTTCCTTCCCATCCTTCAGGCCGGCCCCTGCTTTCATTCTCCTCTGCCTCATTTGTCCCTCCAGCCCTTGGTTTGCTCTTGTTCCACTCTAGTTTTAAGGACAAACCTTCTGACCACTATTTTAGGTTTCTTGCTTAACTAATGCAGAAAACAAACTTTCTGTGTGTGTTTGAAGAATTACAGAAAGCTTTTGAATTGGAGGCTGAAAGCAGGTTTCCAGGGTGAAAGTTCTGCACCTGGGACTTTGGGTACACAGAAGATGGGGAAAGGTGAAACACCATTATTTTTCTATCAGTAGCTGCTTGAAGTAGAATAAGGACAATGAATTAGAAGAATGAGTAATGAGATTAGTTGAGAAAGGTGTAGAGACATAAATTGGTAAAGGTTTGTCTTCACTTAGTTAGGAGGTCTTTTCTGGATCAGGCTCAGCTCTTAAAGTAATCAAAAGACTTTCCTCCCTCTTTGACCCCAGGTGTTTGGCAGCACTCTTGTTCAGGATTAGTTTGGTTATTTTTTTAATTTTTTTTTTTCCACGAGTTACTAGATATGCTGAACCGTGTCTCTTTCTTTCTTCATTTTTTTAATGTTCAGTCTTGTGATACACATATATAAAAAAAAGCTTTTAAGAAATCAGAAGGATAAACCATCCCTTAAAACTTAATGCTGTGTTATTTTGGTACATATTCTGAGAGATCTGGGAGACTTGGTCAACAAAAAGGCGGTGAAAACATTGTCATTAATGAATGCCAAGGAACACATAATGAAATAAATACTATCTCAAATGCTCATGCTTTTTAAATGCATAATATAGTTTTTACATATGCACGTGTAAGTCATAACTTTGCCTTGCCTTTATTGTACAATTTTAAATTTTAAGCAGCTGAAGTGGTTCTTAGTGGTTTAGTTTTACAGTTTTGTGTGCTGACACAAAATCCTTACTGCTTTGTGTTCTCTTACTAAAGAAATTTGTGTAACTTGAAAGGTTTTATTGGAACTTGTGGTGAAGTGGGTTTGGCCTCGGAAGGCAGATACTCATGTCTTTTCATCAGGTGCTTTCTGTGAATTCCTATTTCTGGTTAGCATTTCCACCTTTAAGAAGATAAAAAAACCCAACCAAAAACCTTCACATGACATCAAACACTTTTAATTTAATAAATAAACAGTAAAGTAAATAATAAATAAATAAAATCAATAAAGAGTAAGGAGGCATAGTTTTGCAGAAATGTAAATAGTAATATTACTGAACTCCTTTAACTTGTACAGATGCAGCTTCAACGTGAAGTTACCATTATGGACTAACAAACACTTCTGAAAAATGTTTTCTTTATGTGTTAATCTTTATCTTCCAGAGACTTTTAAAAGTCATAACCATTTTCCACATTTGTTGCATGAAGCTCAAGTATTCTATCACAAAATAAGCATAGAACAGATTGAATGGCAAACCCATTTCATCTTGGTTTATAAATACTGGTCTTGTTATATTGCAAATTCAAGAAATGTGGCAACAGACCCACAATATTTAGAAGGGAAAAAGTATTGTCAGAAAATGACTTGTGAAGAAGATGAAAAAGTTAGCCCAAATGCCTTAAAAACAAGGGCTTTTACTGTTGTATAATGCGTGTCACAAAATGGATTCCTTCTTCTTTTTCTGCAAAGTCACTGTTCTTCTTCCCAAAATCCCCTGCGAAGACCCTTACCTGCTTGCAAAAGAATGCAGGCTCTGTCCTTGTAAAAGCTTTATGCAACCTTCTTATTGGTTCTTATTTACCCCTTTTCATTGGCTGTTAACCCTTCATTTCTAGTAGTAGTACTCCAAATCCCTTTTGGCCTGTTATTGGAGGAATTTGGGTCCCTCCAGGGTCTATATATACCTGTCTATGTGTAATAAAATCTCTCTCACTCTTGCCCCTCTCTTGTGGTCTCTGCATGACTCTTTGTGGGGTCCTGTGGGGCCTCGTGGTCGGGGGGAGTGAGGGAGCGTTCCCACCCAGCCGTTGGAATGAAACAGTTGAAGAAGAATTCTCACTTCTCTTCTGTAGCTTGCAAAGTCTTTTCTAACATAATGAGGGAAAAATCTGTGTATTTTCATTTTATTTAAGGCAGTTATATCATTATTTTTTTATTTATTTATTTTGGTTAGTTTTTTTTTCTTTCCTCCTTTTTAATAAGTAGTCACTGAAACGTCTGTCTTCTCTCCCTGGGAGAGCCAGTGTCTTTTGGGTATGTTGTAATAAGACAGAACAAGGTTTTGGGTACTATTTTGAGAGAAAACTGCTGGGTTTCTAGTGGTTTCTTCACTGGATTTGTTAAGTGGGATATGTAGACAGATCTTTGATTAAAGAACCAATTTCCATTGTCTGTGAGAATTAGTTTTCCAAAATGCCCTTGTGTTTCTTATTTCTAAGTTTCTGTATGACTCACTATTTTGAAGTCTTTGTCTTTGAAGACTTCAAATTTAGATACTTTGAATCAGACCATGTGGACTAGAGAAGACTTTTTCTGGTCATGATGACTTAATGAGGAGAAATTGTTGCATTGAGATTTACAGCAAGTCCTTGCTGAGGAATAACTAGAACAAAGAAATACAATCAACATAGCCTCAGATCAAGAAGTGAAAAGCAGTTCCCTTAAATACAGCAATCATTATATATTAACAGTACAGGATAGAGTATTAGAATGACCAGTTCTGCTTATTTGATTTCAAAATGTAATACAATTGTAATGGTCTGTTCCTGCTGTAGACTTCTATACTCTTTAAACAAAGCTCCACCAACACTATCAGATACGGACAGTTTCATTAAGTTTTCATCCTATTCCAATACTTTCAGAGTCACTGCAGTCTTACACTCTTGGAGAGGTCCTTCTGCAGCCCTGTGTTTGCCCACTTTTACATACATTCTTATTACAAAGTCATATATAGTTCACATTATGCAACAACGATGTTCAAAAAGCTTATATATATATATATTTGTATGAATAAATGGTAGATACACTTAAGTAAAGGTGTATGGATTTAATACTTTCTGAACTGCTCTTTATTAATAGCTGTGCAATTGCAGTGATATTACTGGGATGGACACAGAATAGGATACTTTTTAGATAAAGGAAAAAGAAAGTTTTTAAGAGTTGGTGAAAGGATTAACATTTTGAGAGTTCTGGTGGTGTTTGTAGAAGTGCTTTGAAATTCTTGTTTTCTGTATTATTTTGAAAAACGCTGCTAATGTTTTCTTGAGATGGAAATTTCTGAGAAAACAGTAAAGGCTCTGGCCACAATCAAAAACCGTTGTATTGAATTCTAGCATGATATGTTTACCTGCGTTTTTGTTTCAGCAGAAGAGTTTTGTTCCCACAAATAGTAGTTGTTAATTTATTTAAGTAAGGGCTACAATATTCACTTTTCTTGTATTGATAAGGTAGTGTTATTTTACATGCTGGTTGTTGCCTGGCAGTAATGTATCCTTCAGTGTTCTTAGCAAAGGTGCAATGCAAAATTAATTAACAGCATTGCTGTCTGTTAGAACTGCTTATTAAATTGTGGACTCTTTTTGCATTTCTTTGCTAGTCATGTATCAGTGTTCTTGGGTTTGTTTTTTATTTTAGTATCAAGAGAGGTAAGCAACTATTTGTTTCTTTGATTGAAGCTGCCAAAGAAACCCCTTAAGGCAGTGCAATGAAACACCTATATTATTGCCACCTGTTCCACTATTCCAGAAATGCCAGCACATAGGGTTTCATTCAACTTTAGAGTTGCATTTCTTTGATATTTGTCAAGGCTGTGCTGGAGTTTTTGCAACTGGGGCTTATCAGCAGAAGCAGCCTTCTTATCCATGCCTGATTGCTGGAAGGTTTGGGTCCTAAATTTTTGGGCTTTTTTTTTATTTTAGTTTTTTTTTTTTTTTTTTTTAATTTTTTGGTCAGTGATGCTTCACTCCATGACACAATTTTTTGCCATATTAATGCATGAATGTGCAAAGCAGAGCGTGCTAGCTGCAGCATGTCACCCAAGTAGTAGTGGTCTCTTAAGTTAAGGAGACTTTGACTTGCTTGTTTTTGATGACAAAAAGATAATTGGAGCTCTGTGTTTTTAAGAAGAATATTCATTAAGGCTTTCTAAATCCTTAATGGAACGTTTGTGTCCTGTATGCATATCTGCTTGTAAGTTAGAGAAGTCAATATTTAACTGGAATGTATAAAAACACTAATGTGTCCATCTTTTGTTGGAACTGCTTGGCTTTTCTGCAGATTAGTCCATGTACTGGAGTATTTCATCCACTCATACTGCATTCTGTGTACTTTGCCCCTCATTTTGTTATGTGAATGGATAATCTTAAACCCGACCTCCTTCTGGTTCATTTTATTCTGCCTGAAGAGTGTTTTACTTCAGTGTGAGATCTCTGACTCATTTCTGTCAGATTGCACCCTGTCACTTAAATCAAAAGTGACTTCTTTTAGTGAGACTTTAATAACATGGTTTAGTTCCAAACAGAACTTACTTGAAGAAAATGTTGTTAGCTGTGTTTTCTGTAAGCCTTGCACACATATTCTCATTAATTTTCTCAAAAACAATTATAGCATCAGCTTAGTGGATGAATAGCAGTTACTTCTATTTTGTTGTACGTTTTTTCACCAGGGGACTGCTGGTGGCTGAAAATGATTATATTCCTGTTGATAAGGAATCTGATGCATGGGTAGTTTTGTCCTATATTTCTTTTCCTCCATAAAACTTAATTTCAAGCAGATAATCTGTGCCTTCACAGTGATACTGTATAATTTTAATCATGTGGTAGATGTTGCATGTGTTTTTTTGGGTATGACCAACACAGGTGTCATAGGATACATTGCTGTCAGTGTCTGTAAGGCAGTATTTAATGTCAGTGGTATTTTGCTAATCCATGCAGCGTGAAACAGCAGGCTTTACAGGGTAAAAACAGAGCTATTGCCACTGCTGTTTCTGCCTCTGGCAGTTTTTTTGATCCAGACTGTTTCCCTTTGACTTTTAGTACAAATTCCTGAAGATGAAACTTTTCAGCTTTGTTACAGTGTGCCGGTTTTTTGCTCCCCCAAACAGTGTGCTTTGGCCTTCATTTTGTCTGAATTAAAATGAGTGCAAACTTCTTTGAGAAACAAAGGGAAGCAATTGTCAAGATCTATGTTTTGTTTCAGAAGGTAAACCAAAATGTAAATTTTTTTTGCTCTTGGTCATATATGTTGTCAAAATAGTAAGGAAAATATAATTGCTTTCTTCTTTTATTTTCTACAACCTGTAATTTGAGATTTATATACTTCTCTACTAACACCAGAAGGTTTTCATCACAAAAGTGATAGCTTTGGTAGAAGGTCCACTGTAAGATTGGGAGTCAACTTCCATAAAAGGCCACACGGCTCTGAATTGATATTTTTGGTGATAATGTAAGAACCTTATCCTGAAGGTTAAATTATCCTTGTGCTCTGCTCGGTCTGTAAGTGTTCGTTTGCTGTGAATTGAGTATAGGATGAGAGATAGGCTAATATTTTTTCCTTCTTGTATGACTCTGACTTCCAAAAAGATCATGGGAGGAATTCAGCTTGATGACATACCCTTGGAAATGTTGAAATATTTTATATAGAAAATGTAAAAAATGAAGCATTTTAACTTTTCAGATGAAATGTCTATTTTAAAAATGTTGCTGTAAAATGTGCCAATATTATCAAATTCCCTCTTTCGTTAAAGCTAAGCTACTTTGCCCAATTTGACTTGCAAATGTGACTACTTTTTCTTTGAGAAAGGGCATCTGATTAATTTGCTATTCTCTGATGTGTTCTTCAAGCTCTAAAGAAAAAGTCTGTTAGATTTTTCTTTTCTTTTCTTTTTTCTTTTTTATTTTATGACATTTGTAATTTAATTTGTTTGCCCTTATTTTCACAATTAAAGAGTACTGGCAATTGTAGCCTGTATTTCTGCATATATATTAGGTGGAGGTAGTGTGCTATTTTCAATTTGCTTTGAACCTGTCATTTAGATGTTTAAAGTGTTTCCTTCCAAGTAATTCAAGTTAATATGTTTTTCTCTTCTTAAAAACAGAACAAAACCAAACCAACTTGCTTTACCTATATTGTGTTATAGTCCATTTGCAGCTTCCCTTCTAACATGAAAAATTAAATCTGTTTAATAAAACAAAGTATGTGAATATGATACCTGTTCTCTTTTCATTACAGAAAGAACAGAATAACCTCTAAAAACCAATGAAACCAAGGCAAGAGGGAAAAATTCCTACTAGAAAACTAATATCTCTTCTCAAAGAAGGTATAATAACTACACTTATTCAGACAGACTTACTCAGTGTCCCAAAGACAGGCAGGTTTTTGGGAGTATTAAATGAAGGGACAATTACAAATTCTTCTTCAGGTTGCTGCATTAAGTGATAATCTAATTGCGGAGAGATTTCAGAAGTCAGAGATCAATGTTTAAATGCTGATAATATGCTGAAGTTGTATTGGTATTTGAGAGAACTGAGCATAGTGAAATTGTTAATTGAAGCTACTAGGTACCTCTTTGGGAATCATCTAGTTCTAACCCTGCTGCCATGGGTATGGACACCTTCCGCTAGCCCAGGTTGCTCAAAGCCTCTTCCAACCTGGTCTTGAAGTTTTCCAGGGATGCCACATGTACAGCTTCTCTGGGCAACCAGTTCCAGTGTCTCAGAAGCCTTACAGTAAAGAATTTCTTCTTAATATCTGATCTAAATCTACTCCCTCTCAATTTAAAGACATTTTCCCTTGTCCTTTTGAAATGTCTCACTCTCCAGATTTCTTGAGGGCTCCCTTTAGGTACTACAAAGTCTGAGGCCTCCCTTCTCTTCTCCAGAATGAACTACCACGGCTCTCTCAGCTTGTCTTCATAGGAGAACTGCTCCAGCCCTTTGATCATCTTCGTGGCCCTCAGGACTCACTCCACCAGGTCCATGTCCTTCTTGTGCTGGAGGTCCCAGAGCTAAATGTAGTACTCCAGGTGGGATCTCACAGAGCAGAGCAGAGGTGCAGGATCACCTCCCACTCCCTGCTGGCCACACTGCTTTTGATGCAGTCCAGGACATAGTTGGCTTTCTGGGCTGGTAGCACACCTTGCTGGGTCATGTTGAGCTTCTTGTCCACCTGATCTCCCAAGTCATTCTCCTCTGGGCTATCATTCCATTCTTTGCCCAGCCTGTATTTGTGCTTGGGATTGCCCCAATGCAGGTACAGGACCTTACGCTTGGCCTTGCTGGAACCTGCCTCTCAAACCTAAGGTATTACATATTAGAAATTAGTGTTACATGTACATCTGTCTGTCTCCTTGCTAACTGCTTCTTCATTGTCAAGGAATTCTTATTCTCCTGTGATGCGAATAATCTCTACTGAATACTTCAGCTGTAGCGAAGAAGAGAGAATAACAGGTTGTTCATTATGTTTTTCTATGTTGAGCTGTATTGTACAGCAGAATCAGTTAATTTTCTCAAATTTTAGAAATATTTATACAAACTGAACACATTCAAAACAATGCATTTGGTAACTTTAGCTTCTTAGTAATCTATATAGGTGAGCAGATAAACTGAAAAAGAACACAATTTTGAACATGTTTTACTTTTAAACAAGGAAATATGAAATGATAGTAAATATTAATCTATTACTGGAAAAGTGTGATAAATTTTGGTTGTCTTTTCTTTTTCTTCACTTTGAAATTAACAATTTTTAATTAATAATGATTTCTGCTGTTCAGTGCTTCTTAGTTTAGTTGTAATATTTGCCATATAGTGCTGATTGCTTTGATTGTAAGAGTATGAAACACTGTAGAAAGCCACTTCTAAATTAAATTGTTAAGCCTTTTTAATATACTGTATGTGACAATACAAAAGACAGATTTTCAGAAGTGGAATGGGAAAACTTGTGTCTAAATGTTGTATGGTGTATACTATTTTTACTGCAGTAAATGCTGTAGTAGAATATATTCTTTATGTACTTTGTTTGAAACAAAAATCTCACACTTGAATCTTTCTTGCAAATAAATACCACAAATTCTAAACATTTAATAACTTTGAATAAGATCTCCCGTATATATATATTATTTATTGTGTGAACACAAAGCAGTCACTTGTCAATTTTTAAATCATAATGAGTGAAGTCATGCTTGTTGTTTTGTTTGCCTTTGAGGGAAATATGAGTTTAAAAATGAAAGGAATTTGATGTGCCATGCATCCTTCATTGACTAGCTTGAAAGAAAGATTGTTATTGTGGTGTGGCAAAAATAATTTGACTTGAAAATAGGGAATCAAACTGTCTTGTGCTTGCTCCTTGTGTAGAATGTAACCTCAGCTACCCTCTCAGTGCAGTTTAACAAGGCTGCATGGTACAACCAATGTCAGAATTATCTACATAATGCAAAGCCTGTGGAAGAGATTTCAGATTTCACTAACCTTGAATTGTGTCTTCAGAACACCAGCTTGGCATACGGCAGAAAACAAGATGTTTTCATGTTGCTTGTACAGTTCTGCAGTGGTCAGTGGGTGCAAAATTCCAGCTAAAAACCACTCTAAGGTAAGGTAAGCAAGCAAGCAGACATAGAGTGCACATTAAGGCTTTTATATGAAATAATAATGGATGGGCCTGATTTTATTTTTCCTTGTGATAAGAAGGTCATTTCTATATCAAGTACCATAGTGGTCAGAAAGGCATGCTATTAAAAAGGGTCATAACTTGCTCATTGACAGAGGTCCCAGTTGATGAAAGAAAATTGTGAGATACCCTCCTATTTCAGAGTGGCAGTCTGTCAGTCATCATACTCCATCTGCAATGGTGACACTGGGGGAGGCAGGTGAGGGAAGGCTTGTGTGCTTTTACATGTTCTCTGGTCTTTTATCCTTATACTTTTCCAGGTTCTACAGCTGTATCAGACACATCAGAGAGTTCATCCTTGTCCAGTCCTTTTAGTCACCATGCAGGGTTCTTGAATTTGGCTAATCTGTCATTAAGCCTGTTAATATTGTCTGCTTTCACAGCCTCCTGTGGCAGCAAGGTCTGCAAGTTCTCTGCTTTCTGTCCAAAGAAACACTAATTTCTTTTGGGCTATCTCCCACTGGTTTTATCCACCTAATTTTTGTACTGCAAGATTTGCTGAATGACAGTTTTTCCTGTTGCTTTTGTGACTTTATAAACTGCAGTTCTATCTTTCCTCAGGCTTCTGTTATCCAGACTTAGGGGTCCTAGGCTGTGGATTTTTTTTCAGTCCCTGAGCTCTGTGTGTGTATCCAGCTTGGCTATAGGTGCTCTCTTTGTGAACAGTGTATAGGTGAAGTCAGGCCCTCTGGTGTTGGACAGTCTTGAGGTTACAGTACTGCTGCTACTGAGTTTCAAGTATCATTTCTCTGTTGTTACTAAAGTCTGCCACCTCTTAGAGCAGTGAAACAAAAATTTTATTTTCCAACTCTGTAGAAGCCTCCATGTGAAAATCTGGAAGTGTTTATATACATATTAATGAGCTTTACTTTACATGAGATTTTTGAGGGTTGCAGTAAGAAAAAAAAAAAGAAACATAATATGTTTCTAAGTGGAAAGTCTTCAAATATACCGTGCATTAAATGGTATTCTACACTGACTCGTTCTTTTAACGTAAACTATTAAGTCTGATTTTATTACATTGTAGGTTAAAATTGCTTCATTCAAGACATTGCTTTGGGATTTGAGTTGGTTTGTTTTTTTTTTTTAACTATGAATTTTTGATTACACTCATTAAATTTACAGAGTAACAATGATTAAAATGTTATGTTCTGCATATGTCCCCCAAGTACACAGAGTTTTTACCGCTTGTTTAAAATAGGAAAGTGATGACATTATTATGAGGTAGCCTATAAATAACCTGTATATAAGCCATTTAATGTAAAGCAATACTGGGCAAATGGAATTTAAGTCAGAGAGCACACTGATTCCTGTATTCTTAGTATTTTTAACCTTAGTTAGAAACCCATATTGTTTCTATTATGATTACAATATTACCCATCTTGTGGTTCTTGAGGTACAGTAGCTCATCCAAATTTTGAGAATTTCTTCTTGAAACTTGACTAAATTTTGGCCTTAAATTCAGGATTTTTCCACACTTAAATGTAGTTGTCAAATTTATTTGAAGTTACTCTTAAGAATATTCTTACTGTAGAATAATAGTAAATTATCTATCCCAGAATTATTATTCTTATCTAGTGCCATGACATTGTAAAAAGAGGTTATGTGAAAAAGAAACATACTTTCCGAATAAAGCGTTACTACAAAAAAACCTCTGAGTTCAGATTTTGAAAGAATAGGTTTCTCTAACTCCATGAATGATCACAATTGATGATGGGGAATATTTTGTGGGGTCTTTTTTAACTCTTTGCATGCCAGAGCCAACAGGGACAGTGTGATAAAGGAGGGACACAAAGATAGCACTGTAGTACTGCAAAGGAAAATAAGCCTGATAAAAAAATTACTTTCTGCTATTGAAAGACCCTACCTGTGCAATGTGGATGCCCGTCTTGATCAAAAGACATAGTAGTAATATTAACCTACATCAGAGTATTGAGTTACCCTTTTTTATGTGTTGTTTTGGGAGATATTCATATTCTATGATTCTAGATATCCTATGGTTCTCAGTCTTAAAGTGGCATCTTCCCTTTCAAGGAGGCACTTAAATTTCTGGTTACTAGCCCATTTTCAGCTGGCTCCATGGATATGTGGAATGGTGCACACATCTGCGGTATGCAACTGTTCACAAAGCAGAAAACAAAGGTTATTTCAGGAAGAAATTACTGTTTCTTAGGGTGCATCTTTGATTTCATGGCATTATGTTGACCACAGATGTTGCAGATTTTCTTGTCTCACCTTGTTTGGTGACTGCTTACACATTGCAATTTTGGTCATAGATCTTCTCCAAATATTGCTTTTCCTTTTAGTTGCTTATTTCTTTACCCACTTCAGGTGGAGTCCATGTGCATGTGATTTCAGACTCTGGACTGCACTATTTCCAAATCACTTGCCGTCACTTCTATTTATAAGAAAACACTTCTTTGTCACAAGCAATGCTACAGGTAGAATTTGCTGCCTTGTGATGAAGAGATGACTCACCATTTTGCAGGGCAACCAGTTGAGGCTGGTGGAGGGGAGGGGTGGAGTAGGGCAGAAAGAAGTCAACTCAGTTTTAAGATATGTACTGCTTTTAAATTTCCCTACTGGCTCAGTGCATTAGTTCACATGTCACATCACATTTTCTGAGCTTCTTTGTATTATGGCACATAATATGACAGAGATAATCTTTGTGACAAATCACAGAAGCCAGTGTGTCAGTGGGGAAATAGGAAACTGACAGTTTTCTGAACAGTCCTGTAAAAACACTTAATAGATTGATGTAAAAAGCAACTTTTTAGAAATAGAATTTAGAAATACAAAGTCTAGACTGGGATGGGGAAAAGGGGATCCAGCCTCAACTTTCCCTTCTGCCCCCATAGCTCATGCCTCACTCCTGACCTGCATTTTTACAGTCTTAAAGCACAGCACTGGATATTACTCTGACTCATGAGTAGCTTAAGAGCAGCTTTTGTATGAGAAAAGCCAGGGAGTGTTTTGCCAGCCATACTAAAATGAGTAGCTGCTACTTGCCCTGATACAAAGTGGACTGAATTGGTAGATCCTGCCTCCCACCCCAAACCACTTTCTGTCTTTGCACTAAATAGTAATGAAATGTTTAGGTTTTCCTTTCTGGTAAGATGCTGATGGTGTTAGTGTATTTGTACTTATCATTTGTATTCATTCATAGTTTGCAGTTTCTATTTCAAAGACTCACCTTTTGCTTCCTTAGTTTTCTGTTTAGAAAGTGTCTATAACAGGAGGAAAAAGTGGTTTGACAAAATGTCTTTGGTTCTTGGGTGGTACAGCTCTGCAGCTGTTATAAAAAGAGAAAGGTAATAGAGGTGAACTTTCACTTTTTGAAACTACTGTATGTTGTACTTCTTTTTTTTTTGTTTGTTTCTCTTTTTTTTTTTTTTTTTTTTTTTTTTTTTTTTTTTTTGGTGTGTGTATGGTGTATGCTTGCACAGTAACCAAAGGAACAAGTATCTTTACTTAGTCTATGCAAACCTAGCTATAGTATTCTCCGTTGGAGTACCTGGGGAGTCACAAACTTAGTTTTGGGGAAACCTTGGTCCTGAAATAAAAAAGAGGACTTATGGCTAGCTGGAATTGGTGGGTATTTGCATATTTAATGGTCTCTTTTTAATATTTTCAGTGGTTCTTTCCAAATAATAGGAAAGAACCCCAATTCATTACAGTGGGTGTTAAAATTATTACATAAAAACATAAAACCTAGACCCAGTGTTACACCATTGTTTTCATGGTTTTCGTGTAGTTTTAATATTTAAAGGAAGTTGAGTGATTGATAAAGCCCTCAGGCTGTTTAAAAAATGATATCATGTTTTTCTCTGCTACAATTACTTCTGACAGTTTGTGTTTTCTATGTTCCTGGACAGCTAAAGCAGTGGTATTGCTTAGAGTGTTTTATGAGCAATTTGGCAAACTCATCTGTGGGTGGCATATTCCCTCCCGCCCCACCCCCCCCCCTCCCCCGCCCCAGATTATTTTCCATTATTGTTTAAAATAAATGAAAGGTATTGTAACAGCTTCTTCTCTCAGGGCTGTGAATTATATTCCCTAAAATAAAAATATTACAGTAATTTGAGATGTTACAGCAACTGTTAATGCTACACTAGTCTTCTAGAAGTTATGATCCCCAGGGCAGTCAGCAATTCCATCAATCCTGTTGCAAAGCAATCATCTCAGGCAGAGATGGTCAGTCAGAAGGGTTATCTTCTTAAACTCTTGTAGTTAGATACATATATATACACACACACACAAAGTTCTGTGCAGAGTTCACTTTGACCACATTTGTATGGATAAGCAAAATTTCTACTCTGTTGTTCTACTGAAACTTGAGAGGATGAGTAGTCATGTTTGTTTTTGTGGAACTTCTGTATGTAAATAGTGTCTGCATCCTTATTCTGCCCTACAGGGAGGTACAAGATGAGAGGGAGAGAGAAATGGGGTAGGGGGCTTTCTGAAATTTAGTAAGAAAGACCTGAAACCAAATAGACTAATTAAATAGCTGGTTTAATAAGACAGAATAAGAAGAGGAACACAGATAATAAGCAAATCTTATATCTGTTCAGATGCTGGGAACTGTGCTGTCATGTTACAACAGATGGATTCTGGATGGACTTCCCCACAGTATGCTGAACAGATCCTGTTTGTGGGGAGCTTCTTCCTCTCTCAAATAGCCTTGGGCCTTCCTCATACATCTTCTCTAGAGAAGTTGGATGTTATCTTTTCATAACATCCACCAGTGTGCAGCACAGGCTGGCACAGGGCACCCTGGCATATTCCCTTACAGCAATTGCTCATGCAAACATACGGGTTTCTCAAGGTGGTTTCTCTGTGGCTATACATGCTAACAAAATTCTTTTGCAGGGTTCTCAGTACAATCTTCTAGTGGATGTTAGCTACTAGTTTTTAACTACAGCTAGCTTGAACATGTCTGAAGAGGAGAGGCTGGAATCCTAGGGAAAAGAAGAAAATTATATTTTTTCTGGATCTTTCATGAGTGGTCACTTGTGAACTCAAAAAGCTATAGTTATGTATTTTGTCTACTGTAGTACATATTCATGACATACAAAGCAATTTGATGCAAACAGCTCAGGGATTTTTCTTTGATCATATAAGTGCAAGCATTGAGTCAGAGATGTATTTCTCTGTTCCCAGATTTGTTTTATGTGATGATAGAATCAATTGCATTTACTCATGCCAATTCTGAAATGGGAAAATAATTTGTTGGATGACTCTTGCTGATATCATCAATATTTAAATGTTCTTACAAACTAGTAAAATAAGCTCCTGTTCTTTAGAAAGATATTGCAATGTGTAACCCAAACCCAATTAACTTCTGCACTTGTACAGAGGAGAAATTCAATAAAATGTATGTGCAACACAGACAATATAAGAGTTCAATATATTTTGAGAGCAGAAGGATAATTTAGTGTAATCTCTTGTTGATCACTGGTTGTTAAACTTCAGTTATCTCAGTTTTGAACCCAGCAGCTTAACTAAATACATTCATCAGACTAGGATCCTCTATTTACTTCCTTACTTCCATTAACAATCCCATGTACATCTTCTGTAAGGGGAAAAAAACAGTGTCTGAAATCATAATTTCCCTGCATTCCTGTCATTTGGTGTGTCATTTATGTAAAATGGTTTAGAAATGTATTATCCTCCCTGCAAGACAGCTTAATCTTGGGTTTTCTTGTTAATATTTACAAATTGCTCTCCATAAAAAAGCTTACTTACAGTTGATTATGTGTGGTGCTTGCACTGGTAAAGAGAACTTTATTTTTCTTTTTTTTTTTGTTACCTGATGTTTGAGAGCACCATAAACCATTATGTACATCTGGAACTATTACAGGAAGGCATGAAAGTTGTGTATTTTTTCCTGTTGTCCAGCAGGGATGTTTTGAGAGTTGCTTCTATTAGACAAGCTGCTTCTTGACCTCTTATGTTTCCCTTTGACAGTCCGAGTGTGTGCAATTCTGTGGCCTTCAGCTGAATCTATCATTTTTCCAAGCCAATTTCAAAGTCTGTGATAGCACCTGGCATTTGAAATTTATGACAAGTCTGTACTCATTTTCAGCAGTGGTGTTATATTCCCTCACTGTTAACAATTCCATTAACCCCTCTTCCATGAAAATATTAGGATTGCACTTTATAGACTTCTGGCTGTGCTGTATCTGGATACATAGGGGCAGTTATGAAGCACTGCATAAAATTGTATAATTGTGTCAAGTGGGGTGTGTGCATAGAGTTCTATGATACACTATTGTGAGTGACACTTTCCTGATTTGATTTTAATGACTTTGTGTTTTTGTAGAATCTGTGATACAATTAATTTTTCCCAAAACTGAGATTTTTTTCATATTAATCCCTATTTATTTTTAATACTCATTGCCTTTCCTTCTCCATGATTGCTTTCATTTTTCTAGCCTGACCATATAGCCTTAATTGTATGGGTTTAGTACAGCTATAGCCAGTAGTAACATGATGCACTGAATAATGTATGGAATTCACCTTTCCCCCCCCACCCTGCCCTCTGGAGGTAATTTTTCTGGTGGTGATCCAGTGACAGAAAAGCATTAATATATATCTTGTGTTTTACTGAACACTCAAATATTACAAAATGAGTGTGCTTTTTGTATTACGGAATTCCATGAAAGCCTTGGTGAAGGATATTTGTCTGACAAATTTACAAGGACAGTGGTTGAAGCTTAGCTAAAATCTTAATACAATTTTGGGGGGTTGAGAAAAGGGACCAGTTGGTTGAAAAGCGACTCCATAAAGAAGGTATGTATATTTTCATTATTCAAAGTGCTTCTATCAGTTCTTAGTATCTCTATAGCTGTCAGGAAGTGCAGTTGAGTGTTTACATACTTGGGACATTGGCTATATACTCTGTGGTATGTACTCCTGATCTTCAAAATGCCCCAAATGAGGTGGTGTTAAGATCTCACATGTGTATGTCATTTGAAATAGTGGTGTACTTCAAATAAGAATGTGCTGTTAAATATGAATCTTATTCAGGAAACATCTTTCTATTATTTATTGCTCCCTCTTGTTTTAATGAAACCTTGGTAAATACTATTTCAGGGTTACTTTTGCTGGCTTTTACTTCTTTAAGGGTATTAAGCCCATAGGATTTGACTTGGTTGTTCATTCCCCAGTTGGCTTGGTCTTTCCGCCTTCTGCTTTTAATTCTATTCTTTCAGACAAATATGTGTACCTTACTTGCACTTTGCCAATTTGTGCTTTATTCCCCTTTTCACTTTGAAAACTGTATTCATGTTGTGAGCTTGCTTGTTCATTCCCTTTTTAATGATCATGAATAATTGAACACACCCTTGGAGTTTTTCCAATTTCCCACAAAAAATATGTGAGGAAAAAATACTTTGCTGCGTTTATTTTGTTTGAACTAAGTTACATTTAATGTCAAAATTGAAGAGATTTTTGTACATGTTCTTCTCTGTTTACTAATATACTTGTTTTCCAAACTGTACAAAAGTCTGGCTTTTAAATATTGCATGACTGTTGAAGCTGGATATACCTGATCCCACTAGTTTTTATATATTTATCATATTAAATGTAATGCAAATTTTTGCACATAGGAAATTCAGTGAAGCCTGTTTTCCATAATGTTGAGTTATCATAAACTTTTTATTATTAGTTATTTGAAAGCTTTTTGTAAACACCATTAAATATATTGGGGAATTTCACTGTCTATGGGCATGTACGTATAATAAATATCAGAATAATCCCACAGATCATGATTGGTTAAACGGAATTCCTGTCATTAACATAGGAAAGTTTTGCATTTCCATGTTTGCAGAGATATTGTGCCGCACAGATATCAGCAGAAATAACAGCAATGTCACTGTCAGTTGGGTGTTGGTGCAGTATAGCTTGGTGAAGACGAGCATCAGAGCTGTCTGGAAAAAATGGCATTTTTGTGACATGTTTGAAGATTTTAACACTTTTCAAGTCAGGAATGGAAGAAAATCCAAAGTGTGCGTAGTTTTACGTAATGAGACTATGCAAAAACCTGTAATATGAACTGTTTCTTTACTACACAGTTTTTTCACTTGTGTACTTTGAGCTTGAAAACTTTCCTACTGTAATTTAAACCTATTTTTTGGCAAAGTTTTACTGATGTTTCCAGCACTTATACTGGAGAACTGCTAATTAGGTATAAATTTCCATTTGTAGCAAACCTCAATTGATCAATGAGGCTTCAAAAGCGGGACAGATTAATGGTGTTCTGTCTTTTATTCCTATGGCAAAGGGAGCAAGGTGGAGTTAGAGTGATGCTGCAATGATGGATAAATTTGTATGGATGATTGGCAGTTATGAGACTACAAGTTTTCCCCTCTGCAGCTTTATTTAATACTCGTTTCTTCTAGTATCATGCAAATACTTTGCAGCCATTTCCTGAAACTGGCATTTTAAAGACAAGGTAATGCCTTTATGCATGTAGTCACATTCTTTTCAGGTTTTGTTTTTCAGAAGTATACATTTACAGGACATTTTTATCACATTTCCAATCTGCAGATAATAAGGACAATAAAAAAAGCAGCAGAATCATCTGGTATAAAGTTAAATTTTTTTCTCATTGGTCAATTGGAAAAACAAACAACAGGAAAATAGGAAAGGATGGGATTATATGAAAACAATGCAGATATTGGCCTTGAGGTATCACATCTTGGAGTTACGAAGTAGCAAAGTTTTAAGCTTTTTATTCTTTTCTTGTTTTCAGATCTTTGTTACACTTGAGCTTACTCTCCCCTGGCATTACCTTTACAAATTCTTTGGTATCTGAGCTGTGAGCTGGGAAACAAAGTCCAGTTAAGAATCTGGCAATAAACAAAGGCCTTGGCCACCCTCCCCTTGAGTCACAAGGGAGGATGTTCAAGTGAAAACATATTTTTTTTGAATTTCAAGTGCAAAATCTCTTCAGAAAGTTAGTAATGTTTTGGGGCAAAAGAGGGAAACTTCCCTCCATTTATCTGTTAAAATGAAGTAAAATAAAATCAGTTGGCTTCTTTGGTTACTCTTTGTTGCTTTATTCCTATGGTTTCTATATTGTGTCCTTAACTAATTAGAAATGATCTTTTATTGGTGATAATCATCCAAGTTAACACTTGAAAGAAATTTCATGTATGAGACAGCAATGCAGTTATTTTGGATGTTGCTAGTTGTTTTTTTGGGTGTTTTTGTAATGAAAGAAGTTTTAATCCTCTTCCTTCCCTAACTCAGATATCTGCAAAACAAACTTTTTCAGAAAGGCTTGCAAAACAAGCCCTGAACCAGGAACAGAAATGCTGTGTGAAAATGCATAATGGTAACATATTACAATGTACTCTTCAAATCATAAAGCTGGCTCTGGGAAAGTGAAATTTCAAGATGATATAGTGGTAAAGGTGATATTTTGTTAAAGCCACTTAGCAAGCTATCACTGCTTAATTATTACAAAGATTTGTTGCTGCAAAATCTAGTCACTTGTTAAATTTTTTAAAAAATAAGAGGACTGGGAATCATCTTTAACTTTCCCTTGAGCTCTGTATTTTTGTAATGATAGCTCATTTGGTATGGCACTGAAAACACTTTTGGTTAATTAACATAGTTAATATTTGCTAAATATGCTTAAGTATCAACCAGTTAAATTGAGTTGTTTAAATTCAATGACTATTTGTTGTTCAGTGTTTCCATATATCTCAAAAGATTCATGATTAGGTCAGGAGAAACTGAGCAAAGAAAGAAGGAGCAGGAAATCTCAGGACACTGGGAATTAATCCAACCCAATAAATGATTATAGTCAAGCCAAATTCACAGGTTTTGTTAATCATCAGGGTATGCAGTGCGCACAATGATTTTATCAATGGCATTGGTATGTGGGGTAATAATGTCATGGTAAAATACACTGTGGATTTGCTTAAACAACTACCTTACTTGGTAAACATAGAAGTAAAGTTTCAACAGGCACAGGACTGGACTAACATAAAGCTGATGGAATGTGCCTGGGAAGAGAAGGTTATTAGAAGAACATTTCAGGAAGCAAGGTGAGGAATCTGAGTAAACCTTTAAGTCAATGACATATAGAAATTAATTTTGTTTCTATTCTTTTGCTGTAGTGAATTTTGTTTAGTGTTAGATGTCCTCACTCTTTTTCTCAGCTTTTCTGATGAGCCGTCGAGATACCTTGACCTCTTCTACTTGATCTTTGATCTGTTTATCTTGTACTTGACATTTGAAGTGATGTGATTGGCACGAGGACATACTGGTTTGTTATGACCATGATAACAAAGACACTTAAAAAAGGTATAACTTAAACTATTTATTAGAGCTAACATTGTCAGAGCAACATATATAGTCTTATGTCCCTTTAGATGCTGGGAGTCCCAAGCAATGAATAGTATTGGACAGGACTCCAAGTCATGCACAGCACACCAGGCAGACCACAGAAGAGATTCTCCTCTTTTCATCATTCAAGCTATAAGATTTTCTTACAGGGGAAAAGTCAAACAAAAATTTTTTTATGAGACCTTCTTGCTGCACTGTTAAAGACAAGGCCTTGCAGTTGGTGTTATTGCAGGTACTGAGCAGGAGATGCGCACAGTCTCCTCTGTTGCAACAACCTGTTTGAGGCAGAGATACTCTCTGTCATTAACAGTCTGAAATAGGAGACTCGTGAACACACAGCTGAACTGAGATATGCCCCTTTGAAATGTACTGGGAACAAGGGCAGTGAGTGGGGGGAAGAGGGGGTGACACAGGGTAGCTAAGCCTAATCCTTCCAGAAGAAACTGTTGGAACTCCAAACTGGCTCTATGTTACTGGCAGAGTGAGAACATGACTGGTTGGTATTTCACATGGAGTTTGTTAAGGTAACCTAAGTTGCATGGGAAGCAGCATCTACAGAGCACTTGTATGCTTAATGAGTAAATTTAATAAAATATTATGCAGCCAGGATATTTTTGCATACTTGTAATCACATTTCCTTTGAAATATACTGTTTTTGTAGAGAAGCTTTTGTGGTATGAATAGTGTTTATTGTAAAATGTCTGTTAAGCAATTTGATGCAAAATTTTCAACCATGGTTACTGGTAGGTATGTTAAGTCAGGCTCTTACCAGAAATTAATGCTTATCTTTTGTTTCTTTGTCAGTGACACAGTCTCTGTGGATGTTGCTTGTTTTTTCCTTTGGTCTATGAAAAAAAAGGAAACTAAAAAAAGAATAAATTGCACTAACTTTCTTGTGCACAAGAGAGCAAGACTTGAAGTGATGAAGATGTCATTTGTCCGGACATTTACAGTGTGGAAATAAAGGGAGAAAGGCTCATACCTTTGCTATACCTGGTTGACTCCAAAACTAGTATTTTGTGGGCAAGATGATATTTTGTTGCTAACATCAGTAGATGACATGCCTTTGAAGCTTCTTGCTCTGGGTGTTTACCATGGTTCATGGAAATTACCTTGTTTTTCATGTCGTACATAAACATGGATAGTCACAGTACTTTCATTTTAAACTCCTTCTGCAGGTTCCTGCGTCAGGCACAGGGTCTGGGCCCTTTGCTGTCAATGAAGACAGTCTTCAAATGCAGCTTGGAGAACACAGATCAGCTCCTCCACCAAATTAACAATAGAATTGAGGAAGAACAGTCTTTAACTATGGTGTGTTTTTTTCCAGTGGTAATTTTACAGTGGCCTAGCTAAGAATTGAAAATACTATAATTCACAGTAGAAAAAGAAGAAAAGACAGTGTTTTTATTTACACAGTAGAACCTAGAGAAGTGCATTATTATTTTGGCAGTTGTTGCATTATTTGAAGTTAGGTCTGAACTTCTGTTTTCTGTACATTCCTCCAAGAAGTACATCAGAAAATACACATTTCCTGTGATAGTTTTTGGGGGGTTTTTTGTTTGCTTAAGAAGTTATATATGCTGAGTGCTTTTTAATATATCCTGTGCTTTATATAGCTGTGTGTAAGGGCAAATAAAAATGAAGGTTCCTCCTGGAAATTCTGCTGTTATAAAAAGTCTGGGCTAGAAGCTCTTTTTTTCCTCTGAAATCCCAATTAGGCAGTATCAGTTGTATTTATTGATATCTGCATCTGGCATCTCTAAATCAGAAGGTGGATCAGATTTGAGTCAGGTTATTTTAAAATCTTTCAGATCCTGATGAGCAAACAAGTTTTATTGTCAAATTTCTCACCCATTACTCACATTACTCACAACATTAATTTAGTGATGGAGATAACTTTGTTTATTTTTGTACAAAATCTATGCTTTCTGCCCTTGACACCTCTGAAAATATTATTTGAACAAAACAACAATAAGAAAAAAGGGATTTAAAAAATGCTTCTGTTGGTTTTGACAAAATACAATTTTTGCATTTGTGCTATGGGAAGCTGAGAGTCTTATCTTGTTGCTTTCACTTGAACCCTCTTTGTGCCATGAGACTTATTCTCAACACTTGAGTGGGAAGCAGATGATGGCAAATGGAAGAGCAGTATATGTGTGTGATAAAACTTGTATTGTCTTCTAGCAGCAGCTATTTTTCAGGAAGAGTAGAAGGTCTTGGCCAAAAAGACAGCTCATACCACATGTCTTTTGCTGAAAGGATTTTTTGCTTTTGTTTTCAATCAGACAAGTGAAAGATTAATTAAAGACATTTTCTAGGCACAGAAGCCTTAATTTGAACTTCTCTGTGATGTGTTTTGTAGCTAGAAAAGGAGTTAAAAATGCTTAAATACAAGTACAGAGCAAGCCCATTTATCTGAATCTACAGCTTGAGTTCTAGGACTGTGTCTAGCAGTTTGAATAAAGCTGACTGTCTTGGAAGTTGATCGGTGTGTAGAGTACCTGAAGAGCTGTTTCTGAGTACGTGTCAGAAACAGCTGGGAACCTGGGAACATTGCCCAGAGAGTTTATGGATGTTCCATCTCTGGAAGTGTTCAAGGCCAAGTTGGATGGGGCTCTGAATAACCTGAGGTAGTGAGTGGCATCCCTGCCCATGGCAAAGGGGTTGGAACTAGATGGATCTTTAAGGTGCCTTTCAACTCAGACCATTCTATGATTCTACACTTGTTGCTTTGCTCAGTGACTATTTTGTTTGCTATTTCTCCTTTGAAAGCTCTAGTTTGTTGCAGTTAAGTGGTCTGTTTAATCATACTGCTTCACATTCTGCTGTCTGAATAGTCTTGACTCTGGTCTTAAGCATCCAAACCGGTGTCAGGCATGAAAGGGACTGATTTTTGTCATGTTTACCCTTGGCTTGCAATTGGGAGATGTGGGATGGGGGTGCCAGTGTGTGGGTGTCAGAGTGTAGAAAACACATCTGTCCTCTGAATATACCATTTTCAGCAGCATAGTTCTAGCCTCATTGCCATAGATAACTGGAGGTCTGTGGGTATATAAACGTGGGTTGTGTGAGCCACCTGGACAAATTGTGAAAGTGTGTCAGGATATCTGATTGAGTATGGACCTGCAGTTCTGGATAGAAGGCACTGAGGAGGCAGGGCAGCCAGAAGGGGTGGAATAGAGTAGGTACAAAAAGTAGATGATGAAATAAAGAAAAAGTAGGACTAACTGGAAGACACAAAGCAAGAGAAAAAGATGATTTTCATCCAGCTTCAGTAGATCTATGGTGTATGTAAGAAATGAACATGTCTCTTTTTTAGTAGAACTTGCTCTCAGTTGCCCATTGTCGATTACAAAATAAGCACAGGGGTTGGCTGTGGGCAAATAATCAGGAATGGGGAACTGATGTCAGCAGCACATCAAAAGAGTGTTGTATCTTTATTTTTTCACTGTTTTCTTTGTGAGATAAGGAGAAACTTGCATACAAATCTAAAAAAAATTCTGAATCTCTCACCAAGGAAGACCAGCAGAGAACATCCATCCCTTTATCCTTACAAAGCTGCTGTAGATTATACTGGACAGTGTTTATGTTTGCAGACAGAGCACCAGAGAAATGTCATCAAATAAGAAAGACAATCATCAGTGAACTTCCTTAGATAGTTCCTTCTGTTTTATTCTGAACTTTTGAAGGGATTTTCACATGGGGTAACTGTGTTGTAGTAGTGAAACAGTGTGGTGTCTCAGATAATACCTATAACTGAAAAAATCTGTAGGCTGCTGGAAAAGGTTCTGTTGTCTGCAGAGAGAATAAGGGACAGACTTCAGTAAAATATTCAAGGAATGGCAGATATGTTTTGTTACCGTGTTTTGTGGATGCACAAAATAGTTCACTTCAGAAATGGGGAATGAGGTGAAGGGAAATCCACAAAACGGATTATGCTGAAACCAGTGCTGCAAAGGCATGATTGAAAGGCAAAGGAATAGGTAGGTGAGAAAGGCTGTGTGCATGCACAGTTCTGTGATAAAACGATAAAGGCCAAATCTCAAGAACTTGGGTGAGTGAAATATCTATTTTGACTTTCTCGTGGTGTCCTTAATCATTTGGGAGGCATTTTGCAGGGTGAAGCTATTCTCAAATGTTCTGAGGTCCAGGCATGGGCTTCTTTGTTACTGTTTGACATGGTGTTTGCCTTTCCACACAAACAAGCATGACATACTTGAGGGGTGGAAATGTATCTTTCATGGTATTTAGTGCTGTGCTTAGCTTGCGGCCCCTCACTTGTCTTTTTCCTGAAAGCTTCTCTACTTTCTTTATATTCAAAATTTGGAATAAATCAAATCCCTTGTATTAAGCTGATGGCTTTAACAAGCTCAGAGTACTAAAGACACAATCATTCCTCCAGCATTTTGATGATTTTTTTTTTCTTCATTTATTTTTTAAATATGTGAATTGAACAATCATGGTTTACTCTATGCAGTGCTTACTTATGATCATCTTCCTAATCCATAAGGATGGGTGTATTCTTTTCTGGGTGAAAAGATGGCTGGAAGGCTGAGCCCAGAGAATGGTGGTGAATGGAGTTACATCCAGCTGACAGCTGGTCACAAGCAGTGTTCCCTGGGGCTCAGTGTTGGGGCTGGTTCTGTATCAACCAGTATCTTCATCAACAATGTGGACAAAGGGATTGAGGGCAGCTCCTGTAAGTCTGAAGACAAGACAACACCAAGTTGGGTGGGAGTGCTGGTCTGCTGGAGGGACAGGAAGGCTCTTCAGGGGGATATGGACAGGCTGGATAATGGGATGAGGCCAATGGTATGAGGTTCAACAAAGTGAAGTGCTGCTGAGTCCTTCCTTTGGGTCACAACAATCCCATGCAGCACTACAGGCTGGGGACAGAGTGGCTGGAAATCTGATTGGTGGAAAGTGACCAGGGGGTGCTGGTTGACAGTGGGTGAACATGATCCAGCAGCGTGCCCAGGTGGCCAATGGCATCCTGGCTTATATCAGGAATAGTGTGGTCAGCAGAACAAGGGAAGGGATCGCTCTCCTGTGCTTGGCAGTGGTGAGGATTCAGCTCAAATCCTGTGCCCAGTTCTGGACCCCTTGCTACAAGAAGAACAGTGAGGTGCTGTGTCCAGAGAAGGGCAGTGAAGCTGGTGAGGATTCTGGAGCACAAGTTTTATGAGGGAGCTAGGATTGCTTAGCTGGAGAAGAGGGAGTCTCAACGGGGTCCTTATTGCTCTCTCCACCTACCTGAAAGGAAGTTGGGTAAAGTGAAGCTTGGTTTCTTCACCCAGGTAAAAAGCAACAGAACAAGTGGAAACAGTCTCATTGCATAGCTCACTGCTATTATTCTCCCTTACCTCATGCCCCTGATGAAAATGTAGTACTTATGGTTAAAAATTGAGCTCTTTCCTGTTTCATTAGCATCTCTTTATTTTGCCCCATTAATGGGTTGAAGGGAACTTTTGTCCTTCAGCTGACTTGGTCTTCCTTTCATAAAAGGCTTGTGTTCCTCTTAAAGGCTTTTCCCTCCTCACAACTGGTTTCTACAGCCTTTACCTTCAAAACTGTAGTAAGGCACTTTGATATCCAGAATGCCATACTGCTCTCTGCCTCATGAGAACTCTTTCCTGCCAATGTGTTGGACCAGCAGCCCCTCTCCCCGACTAAAAGGAATAAGTTTGCCTTCATTAGTCCTTTGTTAGTCCCTCTCTTGCTTTGTTGTCTGCTCATTTCAGTGTTTTATCATTTATTGAAATGCAATTCTTTATTATTATGAGTTATGTGGTGAGATAAAATTTATGTTTTGAAGAAAGTGCAAAGAAAAAGAGACCTCAAGACTTGTACACATAAAATGTGTCAGACCTGTATATGATGGTCTTGAAAAAATTCTTTAAGGAGGAAGCAGTGTTGGTTGACTGTCAGAAATGGTCTTTTCTGTTTTGTTTTGAATTTTTTCCTTGTGGCTACAAACCCAGAACTGATTCAGGTGATTTTTTTTTTTTCTATGTGATTTGACAAATGAGTATGTGACTATTTCCAGTTGTAGATCAGGTCAGCTGTGACTGTGTAGCCACAATGAGTGACTTGAAAAGTCTGGAAAAGCTCCAAGGATGGGGATCCCCCAACCTGTGCAGTAGACCTTAGAATGAACAAAGGAGCAGAGGCCAAATTGCTCTGAACAGTAGCACTGAAATTGCTTAATAAACCTGAGGTTTATTGCTACTACTACTACTGGTGCTAACAACTGTCATATTTGCAATGGCACAGCACAACTTTCAGCTTTGTGATCCACCAGATTTTTCCTGGGAGTAGTGAACTAGGAGATGCTTCTTCAGTGTTTCATCTGTATTGTTTTTAGGACAGGCATACTATCTTTCCCTTTTGTTAACATGCACATTTGTTTGCAGCTAATAGGTTGCTGATTATAATGCTTGTGTTTTGTCAGTGCTACTCAGTCATTTGTCATTCAAACAGTGCAAATGTTCTTGTGGGTTTGTGCTTCAACCAGTTTGTTAGCATCTGTTTCACTAAAGACATGATTCCATGGTCACCAGTGAGCTCTGGGGAATCCTTGTGGTCAGCATCTTGGGAGGAGTTAAAAAAAAAAAAAAAAAAAAAAAAGGCAGCTCTGAGTCTTGTTTAAACGAAACAAAGGTACAGGAATCCAATACCATACCTGAATTCTCCTCAAAACTGGAGAGGCAAAGCGTTTCTGCTACTGAAAACCAAAAAGAACAACCAAACATCAGCACATCCAAGGCAGACAGCAAGTTTTCAAACTCTGGTGCAAAATTGGTAACAAAAAGAAGCAGACATATTCAATCATCATAAACCCATTTGTCTCACTGCCAGAATTAACATATAGATTTTTTTTTAATATTTTCTTTATGTCTAAAAGATCTAGTTGTGGACAAGGACTTGTTGCACTGACTATCGTAGCGATATGCTATAGAACAAGGAAACATTCCCAGATAGCAAATGTACAAACAGATACAGATCCTGATTCCAGGCACCAGTGGGAACTTTAGTGAACATCTGAACACTCGTGCAGCACAGAAAATACACAGAGAATTCAATACAAAACTCACAGAATGATAAATCTCATCTTGATTGCAAAAGAGAGAATTTGGTGTTTTCAGGCTTTTTTAGAGCTGGCTGTTAGAACTCAAACAAAGCTGTTGTATCCCTAGGTTTTCTACGGATTTGCTCCCCATCTCCTAGTTTTTCTTCCTTGTCCCTGTCATAGCCCACCTACCTGATATGTTTGGCTGAGGAGAAACAACAGCACATATATACAGCTACACTAACCGCAGTGTGCTGTTACTGTCTCGGTGCTACCACCTGATTACATAAGGACCTGTTATAAATTATTCTTTAACGATCTACTCAGACACCTATTTTTTTAATGAAACTTGTAAGAATTTAATTTATGTATTTAAGGCAACTCCCTTCTGTCAAAAGTAATCAAATGTGGCTAATATATTCAAAAGATAGAGGGGAGTGCAGTCTCTCACCATAAGGTCAAACTGAATGATAGAACTTCTTCAAAGCCTCATTTGAGCATCATGGTGAAGTTTGCTCTTGTATGCTAAAAATGTCGTGCCAGGTCTTTGGGGAAAGAGAGATAATTAGTGATACCACATTCTTTATAAGCCTCACAGAAGTGCACCTGCCAGCACCAAAAGTAAAAATTGAAGTAAACAAAGAACAGCAGCTTATATCTGAAACTGCACAAAATTATCTTAATTAATAAGACTTTTTACAGAAACAACTGAGGCAGATCTGCCATGTAAGAAACAGGTTTTTCATACACACAAATTTGCATTAATGTTCTGTCTGACTGTGCTGGTTTAAAGATAAACTGGCAGGAGGAATGAATCCAACTCACAAACAGATTACAAGTCAGAATTACTGTTTAGTAAAAAAGATCACAATAAGTACAAGGGTACAGAGGAAAATAAAGTCCGTTTGACCCACAAAAACAAAAGTGTAACCCAGCACCCTGGGGCACGAACAGAATGGTGATTGTCAGCCCCTGTGCTGA
>JAWWEU010000081.1:84743901-84760813 GCA_035583155.1 Acropternis orthonyx | reverse complement strand
GCAGTTCATGAGGGGGCCAGGTGGAACTCTTTTCTATGGGGCATGCAGTCTCTTTCCTGGTTCCACCGTTGAAAGAGGGAGAGGAGGTGATCCCTCTGAGGTGCAGGGTTGGTAAATGTAAGAAAAATTCCAAGATTTCAAATCCATAACACTGACTAAACAAAATAGTTTGGTTTTGGTCTAATATTTGAATTTTCTGTAGTAATCCATAGTATGTATTTGCTAGCTTTAATGGACAGAAGGAATTCAGAGCTAGATAATCCAAACATTGCACAGACTTACATAAAAAGAAATATTCAGAGTTTACTCCCAACCAGTCACATCTTTCTGTAATGTAAAATATTTGTAGTAGTTCCTTAAATCTGCTTGTTGTAATTTGAAAAATGCAAATTTAGTGTTTCATGGTTTTAACTGTTGAATACATTATCTGCAATTGTCTATTTTCTTTCTGTTAGCTTAACTGAGCAGTGGAAAACATGGAAGACAAGTATAAGGAAAACCTGCATGAGGCAATGAAGCATGCATTTCAAATATTGTAGGAAAAATGCAGATTTTTCACTTGAAAGTAAGCTACTGACATGCTTATCCATGGTCTGTGGTCTGATGCTGTTACCTAAAACTGAGGAAAAAAAAACAACTTTGGAGACAATAATAGTATAGGTAAAGTAGAGATCAGTTCTTTAATGAAAGCTTTCAGGTGCACGAAGTATATAGATCGACACACACAGTGTAGGGTTCTTAACAATTTATAACACTATTTGATTATCATATCTAATGGGTACATCCAACCCCAGAAACTTTTGCCCATGATACCACTCTGATACCATCCTCAGAACTGCCCCACTGGAGCACCTCCAAGGGTTCTGGGCCTTCTATCTTGTTTTGTCTTGTTATTTTAGTCCGGGTGCATGTGTCCCAAACACGATGTCCTTGCTCCAATCTTGTCCATTGAAAAGACAGTTAAAAAGAAATTCAGGAATGTGGCACAAACCGTGAGAAGCTGTTAGAAACTCTTAGCTACTACCTTGAGTGTGAGAAAGTACACAGCTACATGAAAATCTGTGAATATACAAAATATTAAAATCTACAAATAGATAAAAATATTAAGGCATCATTCCTGCTTAGAGACTTGACAAAGATTCTGTCTTGTCAAGTCTCTACTACTTATTCTTAACATTATATCATAAAAATGAGCAAAAAGTATAGCACTGAAGGATGCAGCAACCTATTATGTAAACACCAATGATAAATATAACTAATATAAACTGTTGTTTAATCCAGGTCCAGTTTGGTAACCATGAAGCAGGTCTGTTGAAGATATCTCCAAAGCCCAATGAGATATCTTCAAGAGTTACTTGATGTAGAATTTGTGTTTGTTTCCAAATTTTAGCTAAATCCTTCGAAATTCTTCTGCTCTTATCTATGTAAGAACAACTGGAGTTAATGATGGTGCACACAACTCCTTGTGAGGCTGGTAAAAACTGAGAGACCCCATCAATGATGTATTTGAGAAGTGTGGTGTATTTCTCTAGCAGTTTGAGTAGCCACAAAATACGTGGTAATTCCCACACATCCAAAAGGTGTCTTTATACAGTGGGACATGACCAGACTCTAACATGAAATGAACAGTAAATAGGGACCACTATAGAGACTTCTCCTTGACTTTTGAGGATAGGTCCTGTAAACTCTCTTGGATTTCAGGATTAAAATATATTTTCTTGTAGTAGGAGAAATGTAGCATAAGTTTCAGGAAGTAAGGCTTTGTGTTTTCTTCAAAATTGCACAGCTTGATTTCAAGCAAAAACCCCACAAACCTTTAGTCTTCCCCTCAGCCCTCCCCAGCTGAAGTGCTTTTCTTTAAGAAGTGATATATAAACCATGGAATTGTTTTCACAACAGTTTTGAGTCACACTTACGTTTATAGAGCATGCAGTTTAAATAAATCATCCCTCATCTGAATAATACTCTTTAGTTCACTGTGGATGTGAACAATTGAACAATTTCAAACTTGGGACTGCTTTTTGTGTCACTTTTTGGGCTTCTTTGTTCTATTCTTTTGTTTTTCTAAATGTACCTTATTCTGATTTCCATGGCTTAGTTTTTATTCCTCCATTTTGCATTATTATAATTCAAGCATTTTGAACTGTCTTTTTGAAAGCACTGTAACAAATTCAGTGTAGCATTAAATATTTCACTGTATAATTAATTTCAGGTCTTTCAATACTGGCTTTTGATATGATGTACGAAGTTATTTTCTTTATGAAGTTCAATAAGTTAGAACTCTACAGAGGTTAATGAAATTTTTATGAAATTCTGTTTTATCACACTGGTGTTTTCTTCCACCTTCAATTTTGACCTGGATGAATAAAACTTTTGTAATTCCTAAATATCTTTGTGGAATATAAGGTATAAATAAAGGCTCCATCCAGCTACATTAATGATTACTGGTTAATGACTGTTCTTTGCATAGACATATTTCAGCAATTTTTTTTTTTAAGTTTTATTACATTCTTTTAAACTGGAACATATTTCACATCCTTTAAAAACCCCCATAGTGTTGGAATTAGATTCATTACTTACTCATTGTGTTCTTTTGTTGTTGATTCTTTTACTTTTTTCTTTTTGTCTAGTTCCTTGACTAAAAAGCAAAACAAAAAACCCAAAACAACAGAAAAGTACAACCCAGAACCAAAAGGAAATCCAGTAGGAAGTGGCTTAAGAAATGATATATCTGAAGTGGCTGCAGGACGTCATTTGGTTTGATGATATGTGGGATGTAAGGGACCTTTCCTTCCATAAGCCCATGATAGAAATGTGCAGGAGTCTTATAAAGCAGTGAAGAGGAGGAATGAAATGGAGGGCTCAATAATACAGATTACAAAAAGAAAGATAATTTATATGAACTGACCAATTTTCTGGAAAGTTTCTGAGTGACCTTACTAATTGGCATGGGTTTTTTTCCATAAAATGTTATTTCTTCCTGGGGTGTTTTCTTCAGTGTTTTGTCATCCCACCACACAATTTTTGCCTGTTCACATAAAAAAAAAAAAAGATGAAAGATATAACAAAGAAGGAAAGTGGTAAAGAACAAGGCAAGAGGAGAATATTCCCACTTGAAGATAATATGAAATCCATAATTTCCAAGAAAATTTTTGAAGGTTGTTCCACCACCCTTTTCATTGTTTAATAAGGGAAATCTTGCATTGTCTGTAAATCCAAGATGCTTCTATACAGCTGTTTGGTAAGACCATAAGTCCATTCTTTTGGCATAGGAAGAAAGATGTTTTTCTGTTGCCAAAGGAGAGATTCTTATTTTCAGTTTTAATCCTTTGTAGTTCCCACCCCCACCACTCATCCCCCTGCAAATTTCTCAGAATAATTTAGATCTGTTTCCAGGGTCAGAAGGGCTGAAAGTGGATTTGGGATTTGATTTCATTTTTACTCACCACTTTGTTCTGAAAGCATGAAAGGTAATAAAGTTGTGCCAGCCTACACAATACTGTGCTATGAGGAAAGGCAGTCCTTTCTACAGAAGCTGCTAGTTAGAAATATGTAGGCTATACAACTTGGATTACAACCTTATGATTTTTGAACATGATTGCCAATAGTTGAACCTTGATTTATCAAACCAGCAATTGCACTGGTAATTGAATGGCCGTGAAGTGAGACCAAAAGCATATCCAAGGTACATTAAGTCATTCAGGATAACATGTTCTTCTGTCATGGATATCTTTTCCTTAGCCAAAGTTAGAAGGTAAGTAGCAGCTTGTCATCCATCCCATCAGTTTTGTATTTAAAGATTTGACCTTCAATTGAAGTCCAGCCAGTCACCATTGTGACAAAAATTAATAACTGAGTATTTCTGATCATACATGTAGATGTGGCACTGAGGGGACATGGTTTAGTGGTGGAATTGGCAACACTCGGTTAACAGGTGGACTCAATGATCTTGAAGGTCTTTTTCAACCTAAATGATTATATAGATCTATGATTACTTTAAGTGTATTTAGGATAGTCACTTATGTGTAGAAAGTGGAACAACTTGGCAACTGTCATGGAAAGGCACACAATCAAGAATAAAGAAAGGGCATAGTCAGGGGATGTATAAAGGTGAAGTGTGCAGAGGAGAAAATGACAATGCAAAGATAGTTTGGAGTGCATAGTTCAAAAGAACTTTTATAACTATTATAGGAGCTTATGAGCAAGTCAGGAGAAGGTGTGCCTTGAAGATGGTCCTTAGCACCAGTGCTTTGGATGAGCTGTGAGAAAAAATATTAAAGCATAAGGCAGCATGCAAGGGTTGAGTGATGTAATAAAGACTAGCCTTGAACTGCTTTCTGTTGAGAAGTTGCACATGTAGCTTATTGTAATTTTCCTGGACTCACTCAGTGTGCAATGCAGCTCTATGGAACAATTAATCTTATGGGTTTTTTAAACACCTCTCTTAAAATGGAGTCATTTGTCTTTTGGAGGTGACTGTTTCTTCAAGAAGAAGGATGTCTTCACTGGTGGCCTCAAGTGAACTTCTTAGCTTGCAGGCAGCTGGAGTTAGGATCTTCTCATCCTAAAGAAGGGTTAGGAACTGGGAGAGTGCCAAAAAAGCACAGGGACAAGGGAGTGCTGCTGACATTCCTGAATGCCAGAAACCCAAATTTGGTGTTCCCCAACCTCTGCTTTCCTACACTCAAAAGTACCTATCCTTCTGACCACAGAAAAATCAAGTTAAGCTGTAACTCCAAAAGCAGAGCTAATTATGATACAACCTAGAGCATGCTGCTTTCTCAGGAGGCATCCCTGGCTTCTGACAGGATCAAGCATCCTTGCTTCAGTTAGTCTGAAAAGTCTGTGTCTACATTCAAGAACTGGTCTTTGTGCATTTTTTAGTAGCTGTTTCTGCTGCTCATGACAGTTTTTCCAAGAGAAAAAAAGCACTATTTATTGATTTTTTTTCATACTACCTGACTCTAAGATACTCTTTCAAAGCAATTCATTAAAAGCCATAGAACTAGTAAGTAATACAGAGATTTCATGCAACTCAGTGGGCTAATTTCTGTGAATAATGAAATACCGAACTTCAGATAAAACTTAGAGAAATATACTATATATTTAATTAAGTTTTCCACATGCTGCATTTTCTCTAATGCTATTTAGAAGATCTTTTTGGGAGGATTATATCCCCTGGATCTTTGTAGGTTTATAGAGTTTTCTTTCCAAGGGTGTAAATGATTGTATTCATCCTACTTTTTTTCCCCCTTCAAATGGTAATTGTTTTTCATAGTTTTAGGAATTTTTATTGTCACTATCATGCTGAATAACAAAGGATTAGACTATGCTGCAGCAAATTTGTATACAACGTGCATAGTTGAATTAATGAGAAAATACACTGAGAAACTTCTCAAAAAATCTGAGTTGGAAGGAGGTAAATCTTTTCTTATGTTCTGGGAGAAAAATTCCTCTGTAGCACTTCTTTAAAATCCAATTGCCTTTGTGTGCAAAGAACTGATATATTTATTCTGAGCATTTTATCCTGGACCTTCAGGAAGAAAGGCATGGGATAAGGAACATGGCTTCACTAAACTTCTATTTTCAGTTTTCATCTGGAATAACTGAATGCTATTGAATAACAGAATTATGTTCTTACTCTTTATTTAAGCTTTTCCTCTTTTCTTTGAATGGATTGTCCCAGTCCTTTCCCTGTTAATCAGTTTCCATTCCAGGACTACTGCTGTTTTCCCGCAGTAATGCCATATTTCACTACAAAAACATGAAGGAGACATTTCAAAATTTGTTGTCTGTTCTGGATGTTAGAAGTCCTGACCTCCAGTTTTCAGATCCTCTAGGAATTTCCCTCTAAGTCTATTACTTTCTGTATTATTGCAGAGTTTTGTCCCATGACCGACTTCTAAAAACAAATATATTGTCTCTTAAGTAAGTAAATGACAATTTAATTAAGTCTAGGTAAAGTCAATAGGAATTCTCCTGCAGATGGCTTTGCAGATGCTAAAGGGTAGGTAATTTTATATTTGGGTACAGGGACTAAAAATCAAAAGCAAACATTCATAAAACATACTTGAGAGTTTGTTCTGGCTTTATATTAAAGGCTTGTCATTTCACATGCTCTAGTCTGTCAGAAAAACAGGATTTGATAAAAAATGGTAATTCACAGACATTTAAAATATTTTTCCTTTAACGTGAAACAGCAAATATTAGAATTTTAAAAATGTATTATGAATATTCAGGATTGCACTAGCTAATAAATATTAAAAAAATATTTTTAAAGAGAGGTGTTAATTGAAAAGATCTAGAAGATTCCACACTGAGACATATTGTGTCTCATAAAATTCTTCTAAAAGATTGATTTAAAGCTGTTTGTGGTTCAAATATGAGTTGATGTTCTTTGTGCCACTTTTTATAAAATTTTTGCAGCAAAGTATTATGCATATGTTCATCCCTGTATTTTTCTGAATAGGTATTATTTCTTCTTTATATAATATCTGTGCTTTTAGTATTATCTCACTTGGTATATTAGGAAATTAATCTCTGAAGGACACAGAATTTTAAAGTATTCCAGGATGGTTGATTATTTAGACATCAGAAAAATATTACGGAGATGCGAATCAATCCATCTGTATTCTTGAATCAAAGTTCTGTTGGAAGTAAAATGTTTCCTTTACAATATTAGGAAGAACAAAAGCAGACTCACAGACTGATGGAAATAATTGTTCAGAACATAAGTTCTTTAAAAAATGAGCACTAAAGGTTTTGCTCCAGGCAAAATTTGGTCTATTTCGTGTCAGAGAATTAGAAATGAATTTTTTTTTTTTTTGGCACAAAGCCCTGAGGCTTCACAGATCTTCCTTTTTTTCCTTTATTTAGCTGAGTATGTGGAGTTGGGGTTTTTGTATTAACTGTTCGTACCTTTGCTTCTGATTTTTGATATTATCTGGTAATGTAGATTCTGATTTTTGTTGTTGCTCTGTTAAGAAAATGCCCAACATCACAAGTTTAATTTGGAGGTTTCTTCTTAGATCTTAAGATTTGTGTGCTTTTCTGAACTTGTATTTAAATGTAACTCTCTAAGGACAGCTTTCCACCTCATTTGAAGTGTACCTGGGCATCCAAATAAAAACAAAGAAAAACCAATGCCAATAGCATTATGTATTTTAAAAATGTAATTTTTAAAGAAACTGTAGAAACAGTATCTCAGTTCTCTTGCTCAGCCCGGCTAATTAGCAGAGCTGTGTTAGATGAAAGTTTCCTGCATAGAATTCTGGAGCACAGATAATTTAGAGTTGCCTTTGCTTTATAGGCAGGAATAGCTCACCCACTGTGGCACTTGGGCCAGCATGTTTAGATTCTGTACTGAGGCAGAACATGTTAGTATTGTGTGGTCATAGGAGCTGGGCCTACTTGTACTAGGAAGGAGGTCTTGTGCCAGTTCACCTAGAACACTGTCTGCCTATTAAGCAAGAAAATCTTCAGCCAATCAGTCCAGTTAATTAAATGGGAAAACTATTTTATTAATAGCGCAGAGCAAGACTCAAGTGAGAAAAAGTAATAAAATAGCAGCTGTAGGAACTACTTGCTCTTTAGAGCACTTTTTAAAGTTTGTGTAATTGGAATATTTAATCAGAAATTGGAGGCGGCAGTTGCAGATTTGATTAAGGAATTGCATGAATAGGAGATAGAAAATAAAAAAACACTTCAGGTGATGGATTGCAGGTTTTTGCTGCAGTGCATGAGCAATTTTTGCATGTTTAATAATATTCTGAAATAAGGCAGTAATAGAAAATTAACAATCAAGTAATGAAGAATAAAATAGTTCAGAGTAAGAATTATGAGTATCATAATTGCATGAGCATATGCATTTGTCTATGCGGACACACATTTGTGTAGCATATTGTCATGTGAAAGGTGGGAGTCTAGATTTTTTTTCCCGTGGGTACCTGCAGGAAAGTCGAGACCCTAGTGTCCGATACTGTTGGCATCTCGTAATGAGACCTGTCACCAACAGATTCCCAAGGTCAGAGGGTACTTTGACCACCCTTTTATGGGGGCTCAGCAGAACGAAGACCCCTCAGTGGGTCCTGTCAAGGTCTTATCTGCTGCCAGCAAGTGCAAGGACTCTCTTTAACAGTTTTTGGAATGACACTTTTTATTAATACAAATTGTGAGAGATTAATAATGTTTGGAGGTTGTCAGTAATAGTGTCTATTGCAAAAATATGTTTTAAAGCAATTTACTGATACATATATTAAGCAAGCACAAGCTCTGATATGAAGCAATCTATTAATATGCTGTGGGGTAAGCACAAACAAAAGCTCTAGTCCTAAAAGCAGCATTTAATATGTCTAGAGTGTATTTCTCACCCAAGGCATCCCTCTGGGGGGAAGAAGGTGGGTTTATCCTGTCATCTGATCCCAGCAGTTTTGGTGGAGATCTTCTCCCACTTTACTTCTCTCCCTAGTTTCCTTTTATACAATTTTCTTTATGTTTGGGTGGAGTTTGAATGGCTCTAGTCATAAGTACCTTTTTTTCTGATTGGTGTAAAGTTATCTGACTCTACATAATGGGAAGGGGTTGGCTGTGGCATGGCAGTTGTGGAGGGGCTTTGACACTGTAGTTGGTTTCAGCAGCAGAACATCTTGATTCTCCCTTGTCAGACAGGTACTGTGCAGTCTCAGTACTACAATGTTCCCTCATTCTGCTGGGATTTGAATGGAGGGAGGCCACATAGTCTTTGTTCCACACTCCATTCTGTTTCTCTGAGCAGATGTTTATCGTTGTACTGGGGAACACATGGACCTCAGTCCATTCAAGGAGTTTCAGCTGTTTTTACTCTAGAATTCTGAATTTCCTATAGATATAAACCTATCCATCATACCACACATATGTATAAAATAATTTAAGGCTTATAGAAGTGTAAATAGCTGACAATGACTGGTTCATAAAGCTATTGACTCCTGTTCTGTTAAGAGCTTTGAGTGTTTATGAAGTCACATAAAGTGTTTCATTGTGTGATCAATGAAATGCTGAGCAAAATCAAATATTTGTTTGTTGAGGTGCTATAGAACCTGCCACCAGCTGGTGAAACACTTGCAGATTACAAACAGCAGATCAGATGTGACAAACCTATCTCCTCACACCCCTATTATTTCAATGTTCTCAGCACATATTCCTTTTTAGTATTAGGTTGAAGTTTAAATGTACATATATTTATGTTATTAAATAATGAAAATTAATATGACTGTGCCTTGAATCTCATTGCAAATCTGCTCATGGCAATGAAAGCAATGCTGTTAACTTCAGTAAACACTTGGGTTATGCTTTGCATTAAGAAACACTAAAAATGGAGTCTAAGTCAGCTCATATTTATTGAACTAATTCCTAATGTTGCTACTGGCTTATTGAGAAATACAGTCTCACTCAAGATATGTCCCAGGAAACCTTCAATCTTCAATTAGAGTCTGGCGATTTCATATCACATTTCTACACCACACATACACAAGAAAGGTCCAAAAAGCAGTTTCTGCATTTATAACCACAGTTCTTTAAATGTTAATGTGTCTCACTGACATATTATTTCAAACATCTAAATTAATCTAATACTTTCAATTCCAGTTACAATTTGCAGCAAGAAAATGAATTTTATCACATGTATGTATGCATGCCTATCTGATCTAAACCTCATCTGTTTCAATCTGAGCCCTTTCCTGTCATCCTGTAGCTTGTTACCTGGGAGAAGAGACCAATTCCCACCTCACCACAACCCTTCAGGCAGTTGTAGAGATTGATAAGGTCCCCCTCAAGCCTCCTCTTCTCCAGGCTAAACAACCCAGCTGCCTCAGCTGCTCATCATAGGACTTTTTCTCCAGATCCTTCACCAGCTTCCTTGCCCTATATAACACAGATGAGATTTGAGATTATTGGGCAGCCTTGTCGTTGTTACCCACCAGCTATCATGTACACTATATCATTATCCATGGCTCCATTTATTCTGTATTTTTTTATTACTGTACAAATAAAATGTTACATTATTTGAAACATTAATCTGTGGCAAAGCATCACCTCATGCAGCATAATATACACCTAGTTCTGAATGCTGTTGAAACACTCACATTGAGATCGTGGTGAATTTCTATCCTATGGAAATCTGCACTTGATTAAATTATCATTTTCTTGACAGCTTTATAACTTTCATAGTTTGTGACTATTATTTCTGATAAATACTTTTGTCTTGAGAGAGGGAGAAGTACTTTAAGAAAGCTGTGTTGTGAATGCTTTTGTGCCAAATGCAACACGTGGCATGTGTTTAAAGCAGTTTTATCCCACTCTGAATAGATCTATTTTACTTACCATCAGATTTAGCCCAAGTTACATTTACAGTTGTTACATACTTTTGGTAATTGCATAAATAAAATAATGGGCTAATTATATACAACAGACCTTTCCTTTTTATTTTGTTGTCCAGCATGCAATGATGGCTTGTCAAAGAGTTGTTGTTTTATCCCAGTTGGCAACAAAGTCCCACTCACTCACTCCCCACTCCAATGTGAAGGGAATGAGGGGGTGAGAGAAATGGATTGAGATAAAGACAGTTTAATAGAAGAAGGAAAAGCAATGCATGCAAGCAAAGCAGAACAAGGAATTCATTCACCACTTCCCATGGGCAGGCAGGTGTTTAGCTAGTCCCAGGAAAGCAGGGCTCCATCACACGTAATGATGACTTGGGGAGAAAAATACCATCACTCTGAATGTGTGTTGTCCCCCCCACCCCCCTGCTTCTTCTCCTCCCACCTTGGTATGCTGATCATGATGCCATATGTTATGGAATATCCCTTGGATCATTCAGGATCCACTGTCCCAGCTGTGTGCCCTCCCAGCTTTTAGTGCCCCCCAGCCTCCTTGCTGGTGGGGTTGGGTGAGGAGCAGAAAAGGCCTTGACTGTGCAAGCACTGCTCAGAAGTGACAAAAACACCCCTGTGTTATCAGCACTGCTTTCAGCACAAATCCAAAACGCGACCCCTACTCGTCGCTCTGAAGAAAATTAACTCTACCCCAGCCAAAACCAGCATAACAAGCATGCTCTGATAACAGTGAAGAAAAGCAGTAATAGTGAACAGCCCTGAAGAAACGTTATGATATTAAGTGGAATTCAGGGATACGATAACTGGGAACTTCTTGGTTTTTGTTCTACAGCTAGTACCATCAAAAGTAACATTTTCTTTTGTGTTCAGGATATGAATTTGGTCAACAAGCTCATTGCAGATAAGCTAAAGAATCGTGAATTACTACTAACCATGTTGTTTCAGGGTGTTTCTTTAAATCACAGGGCATAAAAGAGAGGTGTATATACCAAGGAGATAATTCAAATTCATGTCGTTATCGCTGTTGGTGGGTGATAGCCATCAGGCCCTTTGGCTCACCAGCAGGCTCCAGCTCTCCTGGCCGGACTGTAACCATCAAAAGTCTACCCAAGACACATAAGTTGTCCAATAGTCACCTTCTGGCTCCCAATAATGGTTCAGGAGGAGGTGAATCCAGAGGAGGGCTACAGGCTGGCCAGGGCAACTGGAGCCTGCTGGCACATGTGGGCCCCAGTGATAAGGTGGAGCCTTTGAAGTTAATCCAGATAATGCAGAATTCAGGGCAAAAGTTTCTTGTGGACTTTAACAGATTTTGAGGCAGGCTTTAAGGCAGTTATATCTGTCTGTGCTTCCTCACTTAGCACTTTTAAAGAATACACCATCTTTCTCACTGCCCATCCCTTCGTTAGCTTTAACATTTCTGTAGGAGGGGGAGGTCTCATTTCTCCCTTTCTGCAAACAGATACATGTGTTGCCACTTTTTCCCATTTAACTTGTACTCTCAGTCCATATTGCTGCCTCATAAAAGTTTATTTGTGTTTATTTACATTTGTATGAAGTCTTAGATCAGGCTGCTAATAGACTATCAGTTCCTTATCTCTTTTTAAAGGAGGCAAGTTCCTCCAAAAGATTGCTTGCAATATTAGAAATTTAATCCGGAAATTAATTAAGTTCTGCAGTTCTGGTAGTTTTTTTTTTCCTGGTGTTGCATGTTTTCTCATATATAGCAGTCACATACTCTCTTTTAAAGATGGCAGAACTGGATAATAGAATCTGCTGGCTATTTTTATGATGTCTGAAGAACACTCTAAGAGGTTTATTTGTGTTTTGAAAAAGTAGTGGGAAGAAATAACTGATATAAAATTCATGTTGAGTTTAATGACCCAGAACCCAGGAAATCTGCTGTCAAATTTCCTACACTGACAAAAAATGGGGTAAAGAGTTGTTAGAGGGAATTTACCAGGACTACAAGAAATTAAGTAATGTATTTGTAATATCATATGGTTACATTTTTTTATCCTTTTTTATAAAATGTCCACATTTGAAAATTAAAACATGGTAAGTCTGTTGTTTATTTCCAATATAAATGCCTCAATTACAGATTTATGTCAGATTCCTCCTGGAACTTTATTAATATCAGTAATTTTAAGACCTTGTAAGAGTTCAAGATTGTTCCCTTATTGTCACTTTTTTTATTATTATTTTTGTAAGTTTATTTAGCTTCACTAACTACACATTTATCATAGAAGAAAATATTTTACAACCTTCCATAACACCAAGTGTGTTCTTGACCACTGTCATCTTGTTTGCAGTTTGAATAAGGAAGGGATAAAATAGTACTTGATGGTAATGACTTCAGATTGGTTAAATGTGGAATGCTTGATATGCTACAATGTTTCCAGCCACATGGAATCATTGTCATGGTTGCTGCTGTAATGTTAAAAGAAGTCTCAGGATTTCAGTATGTTTGTTTTGTTTTTTGTGGATTATTTTGTTTTGTCTTTTGTTGTTGTTATTGTTGTGGTTCTTTTACCTCTAGGAGAGCAATCTAAATGCAAATTTTATACATGAGTAAAATCTAAACAGTCAGTATGCATGAGGCTTGAGGGAACAAAAAAGCAGTAGTGATGACACTTAGTAAGTAGTCTGTCATGTACTTTGAATATGAAAGCATTTTTTTTTCTCGATTCTTATTACTTTTATAAAGTCACAAAATAAAATCAGCCTTAATGTGTTGATCATCTGAAATTGTATAAATGGGTACTGGGTGAACTAGTCTGAACTAAAACTGGAAAGAACTATACTGTGATGCTGTTGTGTTAGAGTTTTGAGCCTGTGGATCAAGTGTTCTGTTGATTTCATTCAAATTAAATTTGTAAAACACAATTTCAATGGCAAAGTCATAATAAGGAAGCATAAAAACATTGAAAGGGGATTCTTTGAGTTTTAGTAACTTGAAGAAGTCTGCTACTGTCATATTGAAAATCATAGCCTGGAAATTGGTGATGGCCCATTTCTTCCTGCTTCTCCCAGTTTGGCACAAAATTCTAATTGAATAATGTACCCTAGGCCCTGGATCTCTCCAACAGAAATAATTCAGTGTTTTCAGAAAGACACCATTTCATGCCTATTAATATATTTGCCAAATTTCAGACATTATGAGAACTTCTGCAGTTATTGCTGGAAAGAGTATATTTTCCTATGACCCCTATTATTGAAGTTCCCAAACTAAAGAAGGTTTGAGCCAAGACCTGTTTTGTCACCTTCTGCATTCTTTGCACCAGTTAGCTGGGTAGCGTGTAGGAGGTATTAAGAGTCACCATGTATGAAGGTCGGAAACACAAGGTTGAACAGTTATGAGCAGACTGTTCTTAAATTAAGCTGATTTGACATAAAAGACCAGTTTAAAGTAGTTGTTTACAAGGCTTGATACAGCATATTACATTTCCTATAAAGATGAAGAAATGAGAGAATATTAATCTGTTTAATTTGGATCACACTTAAGTGAGTTCCTCCCTTCACATTGTGTTCACTTGTGTTGCTGCAGATACAAATGGTGTCACCACATTTCAGCACTTTTTACTGCTGAAATCACATTCATAAGACAGAATAAGAATTTGGTGAAGGATGCAGTTTTTACAGCAGGTCTTCTTTGGAGTTTCCAAGAGGTCACATCTATTCCAGGACTTTACATCTATTTTTTCTTCAATAAAGCTTTTTTGCTTCTGAACTTTGCAGGAAGTAATCTTGATGATTCTGCCACTATCTTGTGAACTGACCTTCTTTGTTAGAAATACCAATGTTGTTTTATCAGATCTGTTGTAATCCCTGGGTTAAGACTGGCTGATGTGAGGCAAAGTAAAACTCCCTTTATAGCAACACAATGTGTGAATATATTGAGTGTATTTATTTAGTGTCTCAACCTGCTGTTGTTTCATACTGATCTGTGGAAGATGAAATATTTTATGCAAATATTTAAATTACACCTTCACCTATGGGTCTTTTTGCATTAGATCTGGTAAGATTGTAATTAACCACTGTAAACTGTAACAGTTTTGGGACTTTTCCGACCACTTTCACAGAACCCCTGGGAGTTCAACTGTTATGGGGCATGTATGCTGATACCTAATGATAAGGATAAAAATCAACTACTCAAGCTCTTTAATTTTCAAAGTGCTCATTGGGTGATTAGAAAATAATGAAAGAATCAGGGTGTGCCTCTCCCACTTCCTAGGAGTGTCTGTGCCCTTTTACTCCTAGAAAACCACAAACATATTTTTATTTGTGTTTTAAATTTTAATAATTTTATTTTTTAATTTTAATTTCTCTGGCTGTATGGTTTGTGAATAAAATATGGCAAGGAATGAATGTAGAAACAAGAAATGCTTTCAACCTCTTTTCTTCCCACAAACTAATGAAGGAAAACCCCTATCCATATGAAAAATCTTACTGTACAGACAATATCACCAGCCGCAGTACTGAACACTGAAGAGTGTTTTTGTTCCACGTGTGATGCTCTTTTCCTGTCTATAAGTAAATGGGTGATTCCTGATTATACATAAAAAAGGGTGAGGGAAGGAAAGATGCATCATCGACTGAGATTCTTTTGAGGATGCTTGACAGATTTAAGTTAATTAGTCTTTTGCAAAGAGTCAACATATAAATGAGCAAAGTTGATGAGTCCTTTTGTTTCCTGCTGAAGTAAGGCTGGCTGAATTTAAGTTTTAGGCTGTTTTGATACCAGTCTTGAGTTCCTCCACCTTTGCTTGTCTTTCTTACATTCTTCTTCCGGACTTATGCTTTGCCAATGAGTTAATCTACATGTTTGGGATTGTGAGAAAGAGAGACTTGGTTTTAATTAAATTCTAGACAGATCTCATTAGATAATGAACAATAGTTTTAGACTCTAAACTGCAAAACCTGCATAGAATAATATACAATATAAAAGCATATACCACATTATCATACTAGTATTTATATTTCATGTCCTCATTTCAATCACATATTCTGTGCATCTTTTAAATTTGTATATACCTACTAAACTGTTCTATACTCATTAGGATTACAGGAGCTTCCATCATATATTTAGTTGTTTTAAAACTTTTCAAAATTATCATCTGTCATAGGGGAATTAAACATCTTGGTTTAATTGGTCATATGTACCACAAACACCAATGAAATCAGACTGCTGTAGTCCTGAAAAATAAGTGGCCTGTAGCTGACTTTGTCATTGTTACCTGTCAAAGTGTCAATTTTTGATGTGACATATTTTGGCTCTTGTGTATAAACATTCAAATGTCAAAAGATCAGAAGTTTTTTACCTATAGATCCAAAGCTGTGACTAGATTGCAAAGATGAAAGTCCATCCTGTGCAGCACCAATCTGTATCTTACTTTGCTTGAGGCATTCAATGGATTTTTGAGGAATTCTGAAGGATTGTTCCAGACATAGGGCTAGAATTTAACTAAAGGTTACTCATCTCTTATGAGAATAGATCTCTTACAATTTCATCTGCTCTTCTAGATTGGTTTGTAGACCTTTCCAAATAGACTTCTCTTGCAGTTATCAGCTCACAGTAAAGATGGTACCAAGTCAAGAAGCAGTCAAGTTTCTTGGTTAATGACTTTGCTAACTGAAACTGCCAGCATAGAACAAATTAAAATTAAATCTTCTGCTATTTTTTATTCTAACAATCATATAGAAAAATGCAAAAAGTAATTTTACATTTGAATAAATTGTAATATAAACATTAACAGTAAAATGTCTCACAGTGTATTTATATTTAACAAAAAAAAAAAAAAAAATGATGCTTCTGAACCAGCGGGTTGAAGTGCTGTCTCACCAGGATCAGTCTGGCTCTGAAAATGAACTTCTTTGATATGTTTTCCTTGATTTTTATTTATAAGGACACCATGTCCAGACTCTTTCTTTCCTGTCACTTTGAGCCTCAGTTCTCCCCACCGTGATTTATGGTACCAAAAGGTCCAAATGTCTTGCTAGTGACTTTGACATAGTCTAATGCTCAGTGTGAGATCCTCACTGTTCTAGCCAGAACAGGGAAATGTAAAGGCAATGTGCTTTTCACTATATGGCTGCAAGCAGTGTGGAATGTTGGTAGTTAGCTTCAAGGGACCTGTCAAGTTTTGTCTTGAAATGAATTAACTAAAATTAATTTTAAGAACCTTGAAGGACTTAGAAGTGCAAATATGGAACTAAAAGCCTGTCTAAGATTATACAACTAGTCAAAGCTTAAAGTCGTCTGAGCTGCAAAGGGACTGCCCAGGAAGAGAACAAGAGGGTGGGTGTAACATTTGACTTGAGTAGAGGAAATAACCGAAGGATAAGCAGTATGAATTCAGGATCAGACTATGAGAAATAAATGGGCAGTTTTATTACAAGCAAATGAATTAAACAGAGAACACTAACTCAGGGATTTACTTTTTGGGGTTTTTTTATTATTATTCTGAATTTTTACTAACCTATAAGGCGTATCGCGGAGTTGTAAGATGCCTGATCCAATCTGGAGCTGGCATCAGGGACCCATG
>JAWWEU010000081.1:84683089-84726188 GCA_035583155.1 Acropternis orthonyx | reverse complement strand
TTCCTCCCACCCACCCCCCCCCCCCCCCCCCTTCAAAAATATTCTTAGCCTAGGTAGTATTTTGTGTACTGAATTGGAAATATCCTGAGAGTGAGCTATGGTATGTGTTGAATTAGATAGGTTCACCTTTGCAATTGTACAGATTTAAGAATGATGTAGAATGATTAAGATGATGTTTGGTGATGCAGCAGTGGGAGTTTATTTTTCACGTAAAGGCCTGATGATAGTATGCTCCCTAAGGAAATCTGTTTTAATTATCACCTCACAAGCCTGTTCCAGCCTTCATAGTGGTGGTTATCACAGTATCATAGAATATGCTGAGTTGGAAGAGACGCACAAGGAACACTGAGTCCAACTCTTGGTCCTGCACAGGACACCCCAAGAATCACACCATGTTCCCGAGAGCATTGTCCAAACACTTCTTGAACTCTGTCAGGCTTGGTGCTGTGACCACTTTCCTGTGGAGCCTGTTCCAGTGCCCAACCACCCTCTGGGTGAAGAACTTTTTCCTAATATTTAACCTAAGCCTCCCGTAATTCAGCTTCATGCTGTTTCCTCAAGTCCTGTCACTGGTCACAGTTATGGAAAACTAAAGGTTATACTTGCATGGTAATTTTAATTTAGATAGTCTTAACAAGTGAGTTTCTGTGTAGGATTAGAACCTCATAGTTAGTTGCAGGATTATTATGTTGTTTTGAAACTAATTGATAGGAAGGAATAGCTCCAAACAGTACATTTCCAGAAGCAGTATGTTTTGTAATGACTAATGTGTAAGGTGTTAGGATCTGAAGTTTCTGAATCCCTGTTTTCATTTGGGAATCCATTATTATTTCCCCAGGAAACAGTATACTGGAATGTCTTTCTTTCGGTCTGCCTGAACTAAAGAGATGAACTGAAGGTAATTGGAAGTGCATTGCCAGATAGACAGCTTTTGAATGTTCCCAGATCAAGAGTTACAGCCTGTCTCTAGCTACAAGCAGAAGGAATATTTTCAATGATGTGTGGTAATAGTTGGGAGAAAATGTTCAGCAATTTACTTAATTAGTAATAACAGTGAGTGAAATAAGTGCCACTAAGAATCAGACTGTAATCTGTATTTATAAAAATTCACAAAGTGTGATTTGACATTTCCTGGATAGCTTTGCTAAATGTCAACACGAATAGCAGGAACTCCTCTCATAATGCCTACTATGCTGATCAGATTTCCTGTACAGCCGAGGAAGAGGTGAGGCTTTGGCTCTTGTCCTTTTCTGCTGGCTCAGTTCCAGAGCAGCAGGCCTTGTACCAGTGCTAAAGTGGGACAGATCACTGGTTGCAGAAACATGAGCTTCCAGAAGCATCAGCTCTACCACAGTGGCTGGATCTGGGAAGCTGATTTCACTCTCAGTGCTCTTTTGGAGGCTGTGTTTTCTCTGCAGGCTGTCTTCTGAGGGCAGAATTGGATTTCAGGCCTTCAGCTAATTTTTTAATAGGGAAGTTGGTTAAATGTTCGATCATAGGTGATAACTAAATAACCACATTATATCAGACTAAGTAAATTGTTGGTTACTGTAAGAACTCTTGCCTCATATTTGAACTTTGTAGTATTTGAAAAAGTTCTTTAACAAAATATGTAAATACTTAAAATCAGCTCTTCTGCAAGGTAATGTTGCCTACATGCACTTATTCCTTGACAAAATTGCATTGAGGACCTAAATTTCCTTTCCAAATGAATTTACAATTGTTTGTATTCAGAGGGATTTGTTTCAGCCTGTTACCAAGATTCTTATCACACAGCTTTAGAGAGCATTGAGTGCCTTTGCACCCATTAATTTTGCACCCTGAGGATGACTTTAAAAATTGAACTGAATGGTCTCTGCTGTTTTTCATCAGCTTAATTGTTTTCAAAAATATTTTATTTTGATTATATCATATGTTATTTTATTTTACTTGGCAATTAGCTTAACTAGAAGTGTGGATATCAGTCTGGATTCTTTCTACTGCCTGCTTTGTGCCTAGTTGCTCAGTTCCTATCTCATGTTGTTTTAACACTTTGGTATTGTCTTCAGAGGCTGTAAGAGTGACATGCACTAGTGCTTTAGGGTCATGAAGCTAAATGGGTAAGTGTTAGATAAATCAGTGTGTGTTTTCACAAAATCCTCTTATGCCTTATTTGAATTTTGGTAGTGTTGGGAAGGGAGAGAGAAAAGATGGTAGTTGGGAAACAAAAATTTTTTTACCAGATCTGTCTACAGATTAAGGTGAAACTGATGAAGCAGATGAATGTCAGTGGGTAAAAACACCCTTAACATGGCAGTTTTCAGAATTAGAACATGACAGACTTCTTTAGACACAGGAAGAAACTTTATTTCTTTGGAAACTTCTGATCAGTTCCAACTATTGCTGCTGGCTCTCTTTATCTAAGAGATGACTCTGTACTGGTATCTTATGTTTAAAATATCAAAATTTTTCTTCAACAGTTTCATCTTCAGTAGATACATATTTATGTGGAAGCTTACCTTCTAGCTTGGAAACCAGTAAACAAGCTTTTAAAAAACCTAGAGCCCTCAAAACTCTCAGAACTTTTGAGGACTTTTAGCTTTATGCAGATCTAGTCATAGTTGGTTGTTATTTTTACAACAGGTTATTTTCCAGCCTGGTATGTGTGGAAAGTCTTCCCTTTCTCCTGATGTCCTGATCTGTATCAAAATCAAGACCAGAGAAATTAAAAAAATTAATTTCATCTTTGAGAGAGAAAAACTTCAAAATCACCCTAAGTCAGAGCTTTTGTGTTGAGAGTCCTAATGAACTCAATACATTAGGGTACATAGCACACAGGAAATATAAAGGTGAAGCTATCTGCAGATGGAGCTGGGAGCTTTACCTCAATGTGGCAGGTTAACATCACCCTGTGAATGATAATGGATTCAACCTGAAGCTGGGAAATGCTGTAATCTCTCTTGTGACTGGGAAATCAAGAAGGAAAAACTGCATTGCTGATAAAAAACAGGCAGTGTAACAGCTATTACTGATGGAAGAAAACTCATTCTCGCACCCAGGAGGTGTCTGGGAGCTGACAGCATCTGTGTCAGGTCAGGTATCTCACAGTTCTATGTTTCCTTCTTTGATGCTGCTTAGCGCTTTGAAAAAATTTCAGCTACCTGAAGAAAATTAGGAGACCTATATATTGTCAATAAAATCATAAAGGTCATAGAGAGGTAAAATAGTTTCCAATAGAAGGGATAGGGAGCATCAGATGAAGAAGGTGTAATGTTCATAACAAACCGATAATAGTGGTTCTTTAACTCACACAGCTTTTAAGTAACTTCTACAACCCTTTGTTTATTGTGAATACATAAGACTTATGAAAAAACAAATAGATAATTTTGTAAAATAAGGAATCTACAAAAATTCTTCCTATGCTAACTAACAGGGCTTCTTGCTTAAGATTTCACTCAGTTGCAAACTGGAAAATGTTCTTAGGGAATAGCAGTGCCTGCTTGCTTTCTTTTTTCCCAAAATCCTGCCTAGGCATCTTCTACTGACCACTGCTGGAGACTGAGTGCTGGGATGAGCAGGTCTTTGGCTGGATTTTGTATGCCCACTCTTTGGCAGCAGTACTGCATCTGCTAGTCTTGGACTCATTGGGTTGTTGGACAGAGGGTTTGGCAAGGTCTACATGAGCATAAAATTCCACACAGTAGGACAGGATCATTAGACTGAATCTGAAACCCCTATACCTATGGCACACATTACTCAGGGTTTTATTTTGAACTAGATTTAATCCCATCTTCTGCACTGAATATCCCCCTCATGGAAGTGATCATAATGTATTTGATTCAGTAATAGGGAATAGATGGTGTTTCATGTACTGCTGAAGCAGAATTTGCAGTTTTATTTCCTGTAGAGGTAATCTAATTTAGGCTCACCCAATCTATCCAGTGTGCTGAGCCAATGCACAGCAAGTAGAGACAGCAAGGGATTTGTTTCAAATTTACAGTGATACTCTGAAACAAGAGATTAATATAACTTAGTTCTGCTTTGTCTCAGCTCCTTGCAGAGAGATTTTTCTTTCCATTTGTATAACAGTGATCTTGGTAATGGCTGTTATTTCTGAGTGACTCTTTTATGATATGTGGGGCTGACCTGATGGCCCAGCCATACAAGTCCAATAATTAGTTAATTAAAATTATTAATGTGAGTGTTTATAGGCGTGTTTGCAGAAATAAGAAAATAGAGCAAGTTTGTAACAAATGTTACAAAGTCTGGTCTTTTTCTTGGTGACACAGAAGAGATTTTAGTATCACAAAACTCCTCACTGAAGTGTGAAGAACAAATTCAACAACGTGATGATGTGAATGTTTTCTCCCTATGTTTTTGAATTACATCTCTGTCACATAACAGAGAGAGAAATCTGGTAACGGTGATACAGGCACTGCAGAGCAGATCTACAGAAGCTCGTTTACATTTAGGTAGAACAATGCTGCTGTCCTAAGGCAGTGACAGAGGCAAGACCTTTAAGGAAGCACTGGAGTGTAGGAAAAAAGCGTGAGGCCATGAACTCTGGGAACACAAGGACCCAGAGCACATTTCCTTTGGCCTCCCTGCAGGTGAAGTAGGATGAGATTTTCATCAGCATTGCAGAGCAACTGACTGGTTTGGGAATTGGACTGATAATCTGTTGTTGTAGCACTGGGAGGAAGAATGTGGAAGCCACAGCTTTAGGGAGAGCTGCTCAGTAGTATTTCACCTTTGCCAGCAGCTCCTGGTGAGTTTTTGCAGGCATTGAGGCTGCAGTACAAAACTAGTCTGTGGGATTTCATCAATCTGCAGGTAATGGCATCATGTTCATGTGGCTGCAAAGACTGAAGGGGCAAAAATCTTGCTTGTGACTTCTGTCCTTTGGTCTTTCCCAGATACCTTTGTCCTTTTGAGGTAGGGTTCCGTGGAGATTTAATAATGGAAATAATTTGGTGCAGACATATTGAGATTCTTAAAACCTGGAGAGCAATGAGCCTGGCATAATTAACTGAAATAATGGGAATAGTCTGTGAATAATATATTTGTATTTTTTTCTACACAAAATCGCATCCCTGGAGCAGATTGCTAATAAGTTTTTCATCTTCATCAAGAAAATATAAAGTCATCTCATTTGTTGTCCTTCTGTCAATGAGAGAATAGACACCAGCAGATTCAAGCCAGAAATAAGCATTTTTAATTTGAAAAAAGCAGTGTAACATATGTGATTAAATTCAGCCATTCAGATAGAGATGAAAATTCTGTATTCAGAAGGAATTTTTTTTTCTTTTTGTTTTTAATAATGAAGTTTTGTTTCATTCTGAATTTTGAGATAATTAGAGCTAATTTAAGGAAGGCGTATTTAGCGACTTCTGTGGAACATCATTACTTCTCGAAGTCTTTGGCATGATTTATTTTATGTCATCTTAGATTGTTTTGGTATCAAAAACATGAATTCTGACTTTTGGTGGTTGTTTTCAGGCTTTTTTTTGTAATATAAAAGAGTGCTAAATTAAACTGAAAGCTAACCATGTGAGAGGACAAATCTCACAAATCACTTTAAAAGACTTTCCATGAAACACTAAATTACCAAGATGAATGAAAACCTTCAACGCCCAGTGAAGTCAGTGAGAGCTGAGAGTTTCCTCTGAAGGTATGTCTGGTAAATTTTAGGTTTGAGTGTTCTGTGGGAAACGCATCCTACTGCAAGTGTGTGCTAGGTGTTTAGGTCTTAATCCATGATTTACAGAATTTTTATTCAGGTTAAGGGGAATAAAATATTCTTCACTTTTAGGGCCTTCAGTTGAATGATGCCAGTAAGAGGCTTCAGATACAAAACATGTTTATTTGTAGTAGTAAATTCTCCTGTTCATTCAGCTTCACAGGCAGAATTTTCAACATTCAAGATTTAGTCCTAGAATAACTTTGTGGGGTTTCTTTAAAGTTAAAATTGACACATATTGATAGTTAAAATCAGCTTAGTCTAAATAATACCTTGTTCCTAAAAGCTTTTCCACATTAGACTATTATACTCCAATGATTATAGCTGTACTTTACATACAAATACTGTCATAATGCAGTAGTGAAAGAATAAGTCATGCATATGCAACTTTCAGCTAATTCTGTCTTTTGAAAAATAACCATTTGCAAGTTTATTACCTCATTTGATGTGAGAATGATTCTTCTTTTGCAGTAATGCTCCTCTGAATAATGAAACCCATAGAGTCTATTGGACAAACCCATATGTAAATAGTGGGGGTTTGGTTTTCACTTCTGTATGGATTGTGACAATATTGTACTCTCTTCCTTTTATATAGTATGTGATAATCAGCTGAACATTTCATGCACAATAATATGGTGGGTTTGTGTAATGGAGCAAAATGAAATAATTTTTTTGAAATAGGTAATTTTGGGCTTGTTACTGAAATTCACCTTCTGTTAGTATGGTCACACATTTTGGGTAAGTATTTGTGAATATTTGTACATGACAGAAGTTTTCAAATTTTGATGTGGGTATTGTTCTGCTAGGAATTAAATTCCTCTCCATCAGTATTTTAATTATAAAAGGAAAGAAAAGATAACGAGAACTCTCTAGTCCCTGATAAAGCTGCAACTTCCCTTTCATAAAAGAATGGATTTTAAATATTTAATGCTAATAAGTTTTGTGTTTCTTGGTTTAAAATGGCATTCTTAATCTGACTGCGAGGAAAATTTTTGAATTTGAGGAAAATTTTGAGAAAAATACCAGGAAAAACTTGTTACAGTACTGTGAGAACAGGACTCTTCAGAGAACTGAAGGCAAATGTTTTTTAAGTTATGGGAATCTATTTGGCTGAGCTAGAGATGATGAAATGGCTCCCAAGTCTATTAAAACTTTCACACATCCACATTTCCAAACTAAGAGTTGACATCTCCTCTCCCATCCCAAAAGAGCCTATCAAGAGCCATGAGAACTGACATAATCTGACAATATAGTCTCAAGTAAGTGGAGAAAGTGCTGCTACTCTTGCTTTCCTTGATTGTAGAACATGGGACATAATGGGCTGCATAAAGTACAAGAGCCTTTTCTGAGCAGAAACATGGTGAAGAATACAGGAGTGAAGCTGCTGCAGATGTTTGACTTTTAGTGATCTGGGAAAGAAGCAGTAAGATGATAATGGTGGAGAGGAAGAAAGGAAAGGGGGGAGGAAAAGGAGAAGGAAATGGAGTATGTAAAAGTTGCAAAGTGAGAGTAGTAAAGATACACAAATACAATAAGAAGACATTAACCTTAAGATGTCACCTCTGGTTAATGAGAACTGCGCTGCTGGAAGCTGAGATAGTATGTGCAGTAATACTTATGTGCTATATGCATGCCTTTCTATGCTTTTCTTGCAGTTTTTGGTTCTAGTTGTTATTGGGGTAGGGTATGGCACTAGATGGCTTTATGCAATGATGCAGGAAGGGTCCTCTTTTCTTCTCAATATATTTTACAATCTTAGTGAGGAGACAGAAACCTGAAAGCAAACAAAAAAAAGGCTGCCCCATCATGAGGAAAATGCATCTTTAAAATTTGATTTCACGTTTGCTGCTTGAGGATGTGATTTGGGAACTGGCCAAAGAAATAGGAATGCCAGAGTCCGAGTTTAGCTCTGGTGTAGCCTCAGGCAAATTATATCATCTTGCTGCAAGAATGACAAATACAGAACAAAAAGTACAGACCAGCCTCACTCAAGATATTGAGGGGATGTTTGTATCAGTAGTTATGTGAAGTGTATGTTGCATGCTGTGTAAAAAATATTACCATGATTCGATTATTATCAGCTGAACTCCTGATAAAACCATGATGCATTGGTGGGAAGGCTTCTGTGTGTCTGCTGGTAAGGTCTGCCTGCCACCAAAGTGAAAGCAAGGTACCATTGCATCAAGTGGAGTTCATCTGTCTCTGTTTGTACTGTCAGTTATACATTCGCAGAATGGAGTTTTTTCTTGGTCTTTTTTAAAAAAAAATTCTGAACTGCATTGCTTTTTGCTGTCAGATTAAATAATTTAAAACAAATTTGTTTGGGAGTAGATGTGTCTATTTTTCCACTATTTTTACATATATCTTTCTGTGCAGGCATCTTTACGTTCTTGTATCTGTATGAAATATAAGTTATGTAATGAAGAGAGCATTTGCATGCAAACTTGACATATATTTTAAGCAAATAAAAATATGAATGTTGTGTACATGTACACACACACATGAAAATAAATGCTTGTGTTTATTTGTAGAAGATGGTAATTGTTTCCAACCTGTATTGTTTTGTGGCATCCTACTATATTACTGCTCTGAGTTAGTGCTGCACCTGGGAAGGAACAGCCCCAGGCACCAGCATATGCTGGGGCTGACTTGCTAAAAAGCAGCTTTGCATAAAAGGCCTTGGGGGTCCCGGTGGACACCAGCTTGGACATGAGCCAGCAACATTCCCTTGCATCAAAGAAGGCAACCTGTGCTCCGGGCTGTATGAGGAGTGTTGCCAGCTGGTCGAGGGTGGTGATCCTTCCTCTCTGTTCAACACCGGTGAGGTCATACCTGGAGTGCTGGATCCACTTCTGACCTACCCAGTACAAGAGAGACACAGGCATGCTGGTCAGAGTCCTGTGGAGGGTGACAAAGATGATTATGGGACTGGAGTATCTCACAGAAGAAAAGGCTGCCAAAGCTGTGACTGTTCAACCTGGAGAAAAGAAGGCTGAGGGGAAATTTTATTAATGAATACCTGAAGGGAGGGTGCAATGGGGATGGAGCTAGGCTGTTTTCAGTGAGTGCCCAGTGATGGGACTAGAGGAAATGGGCATAAACTGAAACACAAAGGTTTGTGTCTGAACAGGAAACCCTTTTCACTGTGAGAGTAACTGAGCACTGGTACATGTTGCCTAGGGAGTTTGCAGTGTCTCCATCTTTGGAAACATTCAAATCTGTCTGAACACAGTAGTGAACAACCATTCATCAGTCTGTACAGTCATAGAAAAGCATGTTTAATTAGTGAGAAAGTAGAACCTATGCATGAGAATAAGTTGGTTGTAATTATTTGGAACAGTAGTCATATTTCTTCTGATCCACAGGAAGGTACAGACTCATGCTTTCTCTCACTACTGTGGGACACCAGAATGTAAAGAAAATAACTTACAGTAGTTTACTGCAATAAAGATAAATCCTTGTTTTTTATAAGACTAAAATGATAATTTAGTACAGTGGAAAAGGAGCAATGAAGTTTTCTGTAAGCTTGATTCAAGGAGCTGAAAAGACTGCAAGTCATAAAAACAAATATAGTTTTGAACAGGTATAAAAATTCCATAGATGATTTTGCATTTAAGGAGAATGAACCAGTCTGAAGACTCCCCATTAACTTTCAAGGGCCATTGCACAGATAATGGAACTCATCCTCTGAAACATTTATTCCTTTTGTCTTATAGGCACACATGTCTATCTCTGAGCAACACAATTCACTGTAGGAGGAGAAAGCTGTTTCTTTTGCATAAAGGCCAGGAGGAAAAGTGGCAGAGAAATAAGATAGGGAGAGGAATATGGCTGAGGCTAGAGAGGGAATATATCGAGTAAATAGAAAAACAAGCAAACAAATTCCTATGCTACAAAGAAAATTAAAAGCTATTGGAGGCTTACACTTTTGTAAAAAAAACCCACAAAGAAACAATTCCAAATGGACAGTTTTGCTTTAAAAAATGCATCTTTTGTTCTATTGGAAAATCTGTAGTGATACTGAGCTAATTTTGTTTTGGTGTAGGACTATGGAATACTTGATACTACTTTGTGTGTCTTGTCTGCCTCCCTTCTGCAAAGGCTTTGGCATCCTTTTGCTGTGGAAAGGACAAGGCTGTGAGTCTGTGATTTTCTAAAGGTGATATTGCACAGACTGGAAGATTTCTCAGTGGAAAGCAATGAGTTCTGTCATTTCATGCTTTGAAAATATAAATGAAATAAAATTGGGAACCAGGCATGAAAAGTGAAATTAACAAAGTTTATACTTTGAAAGTTAATACATACTTACAGCTTAACTCAATTAAAAGCTTTAAGTGGGTTAGTCTCTCCTGCAATCTTTCTGATACCCCTAATTTCACTAACTCCTTGTGGTGGAGAGCACACTTTAGTTTCAACACACTTGGGAAACTGGGAGAAAATATAAGGCAGTGCATATCTAACTCTCTGAGATATTATGAAGCTGTACTGTGTATTCACAGAGGATAATTATACACCATATGTCTTTGATTTTCTGTTAGGACCTTTTCAAGGTGTTGTTTCTATTAATTTTCATTATTTTCCATCATTGCCCATGCATGCCAGTCTATTTGAGAATACAATTTATAGAACAATCAGCAGAAATGGAAACTGGTCATCTTGTGAATTTATTCCTATTGTAATGTGTTCACGTTGTAGGTATGGAAAGTGGAAACCAGTCAGTCAGTCTACAAGCACAGTAAGTGCTCTCAATTACCTACATTTGACTTCAAGTTTTCCTGCTTAGGTTCTGTTTTCTTGGATCCATTTATTTAGGGTGTCCTAGGCTCTCCTAATGAAGGAATTAAAAACAAGCTATTCTTCCAGTTCATACACATCTTCTTTCTTGCCCCCCACCCTCCCTGCCTCTTCCTTCTGCAGATTTTTTTCCCATGTGCCAGAAGAGATCAGTGGAGGAGGAGAATCAGCAGCACTGAATTATCATTTTCCTGTCATTTTCCTGTCTCTAAAACAGCTCATGGTCTTAAGTTCCAGGGTGAGCTACTTTGATACATGTGCTTTGGAGAAGACAAATATTCAACCTACATCAAATACTGCCTGCGGAGTTGGACTGAAGGGAAAATACGTTCTTGGAATGATACAGGTTTGATAAATGTAAGTAAATACAGACATTGTCTCTGATATTTTCTGGTATGAGAACCCTGCCTTTCCTCTCTAAGAAAGAGGAACAAACAGATTATTTGATCTTGTAATTCATCCCATAATAAGGGTGCCATCTGACTGGGAAAAATGGAAGAAGGGTGATTTAAGCTTTGTCTATAACCCTGTGCGCTGGGCAGAGGAGTCCTAGGGAAGTAATCTACAAACTAGAAATCAAAGACCTATTATGAAAGGACTTAGCAAGGAGTTCCCGTTCTGTGTAATTGAATCTCTTCAGGCATGCTGGAGTTGCACACCTGCCTGTTAGCCATTGGAAAATTATTTAAAATTAAATGACTTGCCATATGTCACTAATCAAATACAATAGTGTCATGTTTTTGAAAGGGAACTAACATTTTTTTTCTTTTAATTTCACAATTTCACATAGAAATAGATACAGGGGATTTCTCTCGTTAATTCTAAAGAAACTGAAGACAAAGGTAAACTCAACACTTCATGATTTAGTACAAATATATAAAATAGAGTAGTCACAAAAAAAGTCTAAAAACCATCTGTTGAATGTATTAGAGATGGAAGTTTTAACTTTCTTTTTTTTTTGAAGATCCACTGCATCTTTTCTTTTTTTAGTGGCTGAATGACCCTAGGATATGTTCTGCTTAAGTAAAAAGTAATTTAACTGATTAATGTTTAGGGTCTTGGAAGGTTTATTCAATATACTGATATAAGGACTTGTATGATTAAGAATTCTGTGTCTTTAAAAATCCCTTTAAGTACTTCATGGGCTTTGTATTCTCAGGGAGTAAGATTTGCATGATGAATGAATGCAGAGTGTACATTTGAATTGCAGTAACATCCCAATACCTCATTTCTACTGGAGTAAAGATAGTTAAATCACATTCTTACAGTGTGTCCAGTCAGTGTTCTAGGAGACACCAATTTCATGGTAATAAACAGTCAGAGTACTTACCAAGCAATAGGCAATGGTTTAGTTTTGCTCTTTTAAATTTATAAATCATTGTTTTTGAAGCCCAGAGGAGTTTAAAATTTATGCGAAGATTAAACTTATTTTCATTTTTTATGATGACCCTCTTATAACTTTTGTATTTGTACAATTTCAAAAAGCTGTTGGTCCTGAAAGTTTTGGTCTACTTTAATAACAGGTAAATAAGCCCAGCCCAGTCTGTGTAAGCTTTATAAACCTGGATGATCCTTTTAACAAATGCTCTTGTGACTCTGCATTTATTCAGTGTTGGTACCAGCAGTGCCATTTAATTGCCTTATAGTCACTGGCCCACTCAATCTGATATACATTTAAAACTAGGTTCATGGGATTTAGAAGAAAAGTAATGCTTTAAATTATCCAATGTGCATTTTTATTGCCATTGGAAATGGATGTGTTGACATTTCCATGAGTGAATTCTTTCTCATAGAAGGCTATTTCTTTCTTTCTTTTTTTTTTTTTTTTTTTTTATTTTTAAGAAAACGGGAATCAAAAACATGATCTCTGTCATTTTTCAGTACTTTGTGTTCCTGTGAGTTTTATTCTCCATGTTTCATACAATATTGACTTTTATAAGAAGTTAAGCCCCAATCCTGAACCTATTGAAATAACTTCTTCTTAAATGGGTACTGTAGGCCTCTGACATGTACAGCTCCAGATGTGCAAGCAGGTGTATTTGCATAGACATATACAGAGAAACTTAGGACATTACTCATTATAGTCTGAGCTTTTTAGTAAAGGAGCATGATCTTTTTTCCATCTGACAGACTGCACAAGGGACGGTTGACAGGAATAAAGAAACACATTGTGCAGTGGTATTTTTGTCTTTGTGTCAGTGCAGTTAGGTTACTTCTTACTGTGTATGTTAAGGAAAGCAGACTAAAACTTTAGGTTAACTTTTTTTTCTTGGGGTCACAGCTGCTGATTGTAGACATCAAAAATGTACCATGTACATAGAGAAATCAAGTGGGTCAAGGTGGGCTTATCCTGTGTAGCTGGGTACTGTCCTCAGCTGTCCTCCTGTCTCATGCTGCCTCCTGTCTGCCTCTACCTCACTGGTTATTCTACCTCTTGATGCTCTTAATGCTTTGTTGTCATGACTTGACAGTTTCTGGTAAGACCTCATGAAAGATGACACACATTTTTGATTGTAGGACAGAGAGAGTGGAAGAGTAAGGCTTTTAAAAAACAGGTTGTTAAATTTAAATCTATCACTCTTTATGATTTTAGATAGAAATTTAAACACACATGAAAAGAGCCATCAGTTCCATGTATTATAAGAAGAGTGAGGAAGATAGGATTATGTGTGTCATAAACAGTTGGTCAATGTGAATATATTCTATGTAAAGATATGTATAGCTTGAATGTTTTTTGGTTGTGTTTTTTTTTTTTTTTTTCCCCCCCAAATTCCAGAGATGTTGGAGGCTGTTGGTTTTCTGGGACTTTTTTGTTTGTTTGTTTGTTTGTTTGTTTGTTTGTTTTAACTTGGGACATCCAATTAATGTGTGATGAAGTAAATATGTCTGTTCATGCTCATTAGATATTTTGAAAATTACAGGACTATTAAAAACCCTTGAAGCCTTTGCTATGGATTATTATCTTACATTAGTGTACAGTGTCATTATTCAAAGAAGAGGGGTGGCCGAATGTGTGGCTCATTCTTTCATTGACATACTGAGCTTTTGGCTGCAAACTCAAAAAAGCTTTGTTTCTCTGATTTATGGAAATTACCTCTTACATATTAATTGTAATATTTTTGTATTGATTTTTAAGAAATTCTGTTCTTGATCAAGTTTTTTGAAACTTTGAAATCTTTGATATCTTTACTTTCAGAAAGCATTGATCCTAGGAAATGTTGACATTTGTTCCCTCCCAGACGGAGGTTTTCAGAACTTGATATCTCTCTGTAATTGATTTATGGATTACCAACTGTGTTGCAGATAAAGAATCTTCAGTGCTTGTCCTCTGCTCTGAGTTCTGAAAAGGTTGTTTTTAGTGTTAGTACCATTAATAACTTTATTGTTATGGGCACGTGTGCTCTTTTACATTATTAAATGGGTTGAAACAACTGAATGAATTTGTGAAAGTTAGTAATGAGCCATCATATATAAATGTAACTGATGCAGACTGTTATACTACATATGTAAACAAGGTGTATGAGCAACTCTGTGGATTATCAACAAGAAAAGAGCTCCAAAGCTCCAGTTGCGCTAACTGTTGTTATTCAGTTTTTCCTTCACGACTTCATATTGTGCTTTTGTGTCCTTATTCTTTGTGATGGTTCATGTTTTCTTAATTTATGGAGATATCAGTGAAACTGGCCAGACTGCTCCTCTGTTATGTAAAGAAGATGTAACTTCTTTGCTCCAAAATGTGAAAGGCTAGGAAGATAAGGACACATCTGTGTCCTATGAAGATAGTAGTATAGTTAGACCACAGTGTCTGGACGTGAGGTGCCTATTGCATTTATATAGCACTAATGAAGAACAGAAGTTGAAAATCAGGTATTTTTTGTGTCTTGGTTGTATTATTGTCCCAATTGCAAAATAGATAGGAGTGTGTTTGCTTTTCATTGCCAGCATTACCATACTTATTGTAAAAATATCTTTCTTCTGTGTCTTTGCCTACTTCTAGACATATATATTTTCTTCTCTCTCTACTGACTCTATGTTGTCTGTTTGAGGAACATCACAGAAAAAAAAACAGACTCCATTTTCCTTTACACATTTCAAAAGTTAAAATTCAGCTGTCATTCTTCACCCAGTGTCCTAGTTATTTAAATTCAAGTTCTCTCAGTCTGCCATGGATGTGACAAGATGTGAATTATGATGCAATAGAACACTTATTCTTATGAAGTATAAGGCTAGAAGTCAAGTATCATTAAATGCACAAACGTGTGAATGGTTGTCCCATAAGTCACTTAATAAAATGTTTTGTGATTCTAAGTTGGTCCAGTGCAATTCTTAAAATCGTAAAGAAAGTTCAGGAATAATTTATTTTAAATTATATTATATTTACTTTATTGAATACAAATTAAACAGATTAAAGTGGTGAAATATATGTTCTCTATTTTAGGTTAACACTAGAAAAGTCTATAAATGAGTTTAGTTGAAAGAGAGTGCAGCTGTGCATTTTCAAAGCTATTAGGTTTACTGTACTGTGCAGGATGAGGGTCACAGAATGGTTTGAGTTGGAAGGGACCCTAAAGATCATCTAATTTTAACTCCCCTGCCAGGGGCAGGGACACCTTCTGCTAGACCAGGATGCTCAGAGCCCTGTCCTGCATAGCCTTGGACTCTTCCAGGGTTGGGGCATCCACTACCTCCTAGGAAACCTGTTCCAGCATCACACCACCCTCACAGTGAAGAGTTTCTTCCTCATATCTAAATCCAAACCTACACTCTTTCAGTCTGAAGCCATTGTTCCTTGTCTTATTACTAAATTCCCATGTAAAAAGCCCCTCCTTGGCTTTCTTGAAGGTCCTCTTTACGTACTAGATGGTTTTTATAAGGTTTCCTGAAGCCTTCCTTAAATTCTTTCTAAATTACCCCCTTTTTTTCTCACAAGCAGGAGTATCTGAAGATTTTTAACATCCAGCCTGATATAAGTAGTAAAGACAATACATCCTGCAGTCTTTTTTTATGGTTACTTCTTGTACTGACTATTTAAAAGCTGACCAAAGTAACTTTGCACTAAAGAAGTATGTGGCAATTTTCTATCAGTTAAATCGTTACTGTAAAGCTCAATATTTAGAGCTGTGTAAGATCTAAACCAAGGTGGTTGTTTGTTTTTTTTTTTTTTTTTTTTTTTGTTTGTTTTCAATTCTCAAACGCTTTATGCTTAGATTAAATAGGAGAACTTGGACCCTTTTGATGTGTGATCCACGCATATGTGTGAAGCCAAAAAATGTTAACTTAATGCTGTTCTTAGAATGGGTGCACTTACAGTCACAGTGAATGTCTTTCAGCTGCTGACATTTGGTAGATGTTGGAAGCATGATTAAGAATCAAAAAACACCTTGTCCATCTGAAATAGAGAAATCTTTATTTTGACATTTTTTCCCTTTATCTTAGGGAAAAAAAAAATCAAAGTTTATTAAACTCTGTAAGCATGATATCCAAGCCTTGCTTTCATGAATATGCTCACTGAATTTTAAATATTTAAGTTCCATTTAAGTAGTATCATTCCCCTTCTGACATTTGGATTTAGATTAAGTTGTTTCCAAAGATTGTCCTGCAGCTGCTTTTCAAGTGCTCAGACTGTAGAAGTAAGGGAATATTGTCATATTACTTCTGGTTGTTCTGGTTTTGTCTGCCAGTCTGTGACAAGGCCAAAGCACAGCACAATTCTGTGTTACACAATACCGAGTTACAGTTAAAGTGAGATATAATAAATTTCTCAATAAAGTTGAGTGAATTTGAAACAAATGGAGAAAAGAGACTTCTCCCCCACCCTGGCCCCAGTTCTGGCAACGTAGACAATTGTTATTGCATTGTCCCCTCACTTGAGCCAAATTCTGAGAGAGGCCAAGCACTCAGTATTCCAAGATAATTTATTGTGTACTGGAAGTTTTCATTCAGATGTTTTTCATGTTTGTCTTGCTATGCTGGTCCATAGATTTTATCTGATGCCTGAGGTGTGAAGATATAGTTTCTTGTGGTGGGCTTTTAAATTATACAGTTCCACAACTGTTATCACTACTAACTTCTATCACCATGCCTTCAGTGTTGCAGATGTAATATACATATTGGGATGTTTCTTTTTTCCCTTTCCCTTTGCTTTTTTCTCTGGTGTTCTGAACATTCGCATTCATTTTGGAAAGGTATTGTGCTGGTACACCTGCTGAATTTTCACTGACTGCTCCTTGTATGTGTATAAATGCAATTACACTACCAGCTCAAAACCAAGCCACAGAAAAAAACAGCGTGAAGCTGGAAGTGGACAGATGTACTCAGGAACCTAGAGATGGAGATGGGATTTTAATGGTATTTTCAAAAAGGGTCTGAATTAGTTCAGGTCTTGGTTTTGAGACATTTAAAGGGAGTGAGGCTACTGGCCTGATAGGAGGTTAGTTATTTATAACATCCTCAAATTACATTTTGCAATGTGTGCAGTGTGACTATTGCCCTTTTTATCAGAGCGTGGACAACATGTTGGAAAACACTAGTGGAGGATGTTCTTCATCTCATGAAATTTTGGCATGTGGAACTTGCAGAACTTAATCACAAAATAAATAGTAAAATTGCTTCAAGCAGCTGAAGATACAGGGAATAGAGAAGCTACATACTTTACTTAAAAAAAAACAAGACAAAACTTTAATCTTTATGCCTTCTCTGACCATGTAGACACTGTTAAATTCTTGGTCCTGTCCCCGCCCCACTCCCCAATGCACTCCCACAAGGTGGTTCTGACCCAATAATAACTGATCTGATGTGTAACAGAAGCCTGTTATAGGAATAAGCATTAGTTAACCCAGCAAAAGCAGTAAATGGTATTTTTAATCTTTCAAATTATCTGCAGGTAATTCTTTTATTGCTTTCTCTGTCTTCCTACTTTCTAACACACCTGCAAACTGTTTAAACCAACTAAAGTTGTGATTGTAATAAACTGTGGTACATCAGTCAGTTCCAGATCTAATCTTGTATCTTCTAACAATGGCAGCTTGTGATAAACCTTGCTGTCTATGGGCTAAACCAAATTGGAAGAATGCATTCATCTGCTTCTTCAATATGGATTCCTCAGCGTGAGCCTTCTGTTCCTGCAGGTAATAAAGGATTCACTTGAAAAGCATGCAAAATTTATCTACAGGTAGAGTTAATGAGAATATTGCTTTTACCATCTATAGGAATAATGCTGAGAGCATCTTAAATTCTTTCCTGGTTTATAGACTTCAGATTGTTCTAGTTTTTCTCTTCTTTCAATTTCAGAATAACCTAAGATTAAAAAAAAATAAAATAAATCTGTCTCTACCTAGCCCAGTGTAAAATTTTCAGTGATTTCTTCTGAAGGCTACTGTTTACTGGAGCCCCTTAGAAAGGTAAAGTCACTTGAGGGAGATATATGAAGATGGGAATGGTGACGGTGTGCTCTACTTTGTGAGATATCTCTTGTTACAGCTATGTGCTAGCCCACTTGTCTCTCTTTTAGTCCAGTTTTTCTTGGCTGCCCAGAAAGGAGGATGATGATTATTCAATAGTGTTTGCTGAAATTACCAAATCAGTATTTAAAATAGATTGGTCTTGAATTAGTTATAAGGGCTGAATGTTGTAGTCTAGCAATTAGTTAATGTTTTTTTTAATGAAGCAAACTCTTTGTGGTGAACTAATTAACTGTTTCGCACACCATTCATATACTGTTTACGATACATTTTCATTCATATTCTGACAAGTAATTTTACTGGAACAGATTTTATTTAGGTCTTCCTTTCTTATGTAGTGAAACTATGAATTATTTTGAATGTTAGAATAATATTATTGCATTTTAAGGATATCCCACTTTAGCTGTTCAGAATAGGAGATAACAGCGGCAGACACTCATGATGTTTTAGCAACTATTGGTGCTTTCAACCCAACTTTAAAGTGTGTTTCTGCTTCTTTGGTATTGCATTTTTTCTTCAGCTGTAGGTTAGGGATGTTTAAATATAATACTCTGAGTTTGAAAAATAAGTAGATACTGTAGTTGGAAATTTTACTAAATTTATTCATTTCCGTGTCCTTAGTTTAGTGCCTACTTTTGTATCTGATTCGATGTGATATAAGATTAATCACAGGGAAAAAAATCAACAGTTTTTAGTTGAGTGCGTTCATAACTACCTTTGCTAAAGTGGTTCTGCAGGGGTCAAATTATAGCACACTGACATATCACACATTTCATTACTCAAAAATCTTGTTGTAAGGCTTGTTATTGATGTCAGGTGGCTGTGGTTGCTTGAATGCTTTTCCTAGGTAGACCACTATGTTACCAGAAAACCACTTCACCTTTGTTTCTAGTATAGCACAGATGTATTTCCAGTAGAGAGTTGGAATACTGTGTGAAAACCTGACTGACCACATTTAAGAACAGTGGATTAAAACTGATCCAGGTGCTAAACTGAGCAGGAGAAGGTAAAGGTAGTGCTGCTGTGGAAGGAGGTGAGAAAAATCTGGCTTGTATCTAGTGGAACAAAGGTGGAGAAAATATGTCAAATTCCCTGACTTGGTCAGTGCACCAAACACCGAGGAAGAAAAATTCCTTAGGAAAAATGGAAAACTTAGGAGATAAATGGACATAAATTAAGCATTAATACATTTTTAAGCTGAAAACAGGGAGTAGGAATATGGTTGTGAAATGAGAATAATAATTGTAGAAAAGTGAATTAAGTTTGAATATCTGAAATGCTTTCTACAATTCCATTGCAATGGGCGCTGGTATCACTTTACTGTTTTGAGCATCTGCAATTATAAGCTTTGCTGAGCAGTTCTCGTGTGTCTCTTCTTAACTCATACAGAACATTACACAGTAGGACACTAGTCTCTCTGGAGTCTTTGAGGTCCTGCAAATACTGGTGTGAGCAGAATCCCAATGATATACACAATTCCAGTAGGAATCACACACATCTTACATCTTGCTTTGTAATAACTTATGTATGACATCTAGAAACAAATTTAACAAAAAATAGCAAATAACATGAAAAAGATCACTACAAAGGAGCAAAATGCCATGGGAAAAATATTCAGCTGAATGAATGGATAAGCAAAAATTTTGCTGGTGAGTGAAAGATTTAGGTTATGAAATCACAAATAAAGTTTTCAAGGAGACCTGTTCCACTGCTTAGGCAGTGGCTAATTGGTTTTTCTCAAAGCAACAAATTTACAGCCTAGATTTATCTTAGTATTGATGTGGCTTCTTGCAAAGGAAGTTTGTCTTATGTGAGATAAATGGCATAGACTAAAAATGGTCTCCTTCTAAATGTAGTGTTCCACTAATTTAAAAATGATTGTGTATTTTGTCATGTGGGAGCAAGCAGAAGCATGGACTGTGGTGAGACATATTGATTGCTGCAGGAGTGAGTACTTCCTAAACAATTACATCAGAGAAAAAAAGAATCAATCAAAAATGTTGAGAATTTGGAAAGAAAAATGCAAGCTTTTTATTCAAAATATTAGCAAGTTTTGCCAGCTTTAAAAATGGCACATGCACACACAGATATTGCCTTTCATGCTGAGCATTTGGTGTAATATGGCTCTCTCTAATATAGTGCTACATAGCAATGACATTGACATCACGTATTACTGGATAGTTAAACATTCCTAAATATTTTCAGTCATAAGTCCTTTCATTTACCTCTTTAAAGGCATCAGAAAAGCCCCAAACTAAGTCTTCCCACTGTTTTACAGTGACTTAAGCTTTTATTTTTAAATACTTAGTTTTGATGCAGTCTGCCAATTGCAACCATTTACTTTACACTGCTAGATTAGGTGACTAGAAACTATGGATGCTGAGAACATTTGTTTCAAATTCAAATTATTCCCTTTTGGGTTTCATTCTCTCCTGTTACTTTAGAGCCCTCTTCTTCCTTTTGGCTTTTGCTTCCCTTTAAATTTTTTCCTACTGACTCTGAACTGGTGGGTTTTACTAATTTATTTTTTTTTATGTGTGTGTGTTATACACGGCCTCCTGACTGTACATTAATACTTTTAAAATTCATCTAACTTTCTTTCGGTGTTCATCTACTCTGTTCTTAATTTCATATTTCCTCTTTTGTAAGCTTCCTGGTACCTTCTCTGTTGCTTATGGTATCTCCTGATAGCATCTCTCTTTTATTGCCAATTCATGCTATCTTAACAATGTTGTGTACTGTTTTCCAAGTGAATAGCTTTATTTTGTAAAAAATGCAGTTTTAGTCAATATGAAACCTTTGCAACTGTTGTAAAATGGGGTGAATACTTTAGAACCTTTAATTTAAAAAGTGATTCTAAAATAACATTTGTTGAAATATATCCAAAGTATTTCTGAGTCTGGATTCACTGAGGATGTAGCAGCATTTATAAAACCAGCTGGAGAAAGTACCTGATTCTTTTCAAAATCTTGCTATGGTCACCATAATTACGAAGTAATCTTCCATGTCTAGCACGATGGATAAACTATGAACAAAGATACCTTTGAATGGATTTTTCTTGTTCTTTCCTGCTGAAATTGTTATATGTTAATAAATATATTCTTATAATTCAGTATATGACATGAGAATGGTTGTCTGCAGTTGGGAACATCTGGATTTCAGACACTATTCTGATGATTATTTAGATAGATGCCATAAGGTGAAACTGTTTAAAAGGAAATGGAAACAAGCCTGCACTGGAATATCTTACATTTTAAATCTGGGGAAAAGCTCTGAAGGTGCACAGTGGGGACTTTTAGCCTGCTCTCCAGAGGAATCGTGTAACCAGATGTTCAGAGAGTAGAGACAATGTTATAACTGTCTTTGGAAGTTTTAGGTGCAGCTCTTGAGTGTTCAACTAGTGTTCCACTTCAAACAAAAAACTTGAAAATATGATGAAATAGGTTTTCTCTAAACTTATCAAAACGTATGGTTTCAAATGCAAAGAATCATGCCAAATCTTACTTTTGACTGTGTCTGAAACACATTTTCAGTACTTTGACCATTAAATTATAAAAATCAGTCATGCACTGAGACATAATCTAAACCTGAAAGATCAGACCAGTCATCATCTTTGTCAAATTCTTCAAGTGAGTATGTCAGCAGCAGCTCTGTTGCCTTCATTAGAGCTTTAGCCATGTATTATATCAAACTAGAAAGAAAATTCATCTCCTTTAACAACAGCAATTGACTTTCAAATCTCTACCTGCACCTCTTGGTTGAGGGATTCCAGTGTTCATACAGTAAATCTAACATGATAATTTGTTTAGTGACTAATTTCATATTTTTCAGAGGGAATAACTTTGGAAAACTTTTTATTGCTATTAAGCTATGCTATGATATTCTCCTGCCTCCTGTTGTGAATATACAGAAACACTTTCTATAAAAATATATACAAGATTCTTAAATCTGTTTTCTTTCTCACTGAAAAAGAAAAAAATATTATTCACAGAACTTGGAGGAAACTGGATTTTCTAGGTAGGTTGTTGATGGCATAAGTCATAAACTAGAAAGCTGTGTGTTCATGGGTCAGTGATCACTACATGACTGGAGATGTATGAAAGTCTGCTGAGAGTGCACATCACGCCCTACTCTCATTCTAACATCATTCAGTTGTTTCTGAGAGGTGAGAGATTTCTATTCTGTTCCATATCATCACTTTTTATTATTTTTAACACCAGCTTTCTGAACATGCTTTCCACCCCACCCTGTCCTTGTTCTTTTATATTTGCAAGAACAGGTGACTGTGTGGAAGGAAAGATAAAAAAAATATGATAGTGACAGGATGTTGATACAGACAGTAGTTTAAAGAATGAGATGCTCTCACTGTCCTCTGGTCCTGTCTCCTGTGTGCTTTAATAACAGTGTATTATACAAACAGCTGCCCCCAAGTTACCTGGGGCATGGGATGGAATAAACCTCCCTCTCCCTCAGTAAAACTCAGGGAATTTCTCTTTACCACTACTATGATAGGGAGACCTTTGTTTATGTAGTCAGGTAAATTGAAATAACTGCCTTTATTCTGATATAATTAATTTAGTTACCGGAACGATCATATTTGAATTCATTTATATCTTATGGAATCATCCTAATTTACCCTCTAGATGCTTGATTTTTCTGTCACAAACCAATACTAATTGTGGTTGGTTTTGTTTTTTGTTGTAACATTGTAACAATTACAGAAGATGTGTTTTTTTTTCCCCCCCACCCTTTTCTGTTGTGTTTTAACATATTCCCGAACCACACAGAAGTAAGGTAATTACCTCTATAAAAGTAAAAGTTGCCAGTCTTCTCAAAAGAAAAATACAGAGTAGTTGTCATTGTTAGTATAATTATAGACTTTTATGTAGACATACTTCAATCACAAAAGCAATGAGAAACCCACATTTAATACTTAGATGAGCAAAATGCTAAACACTTGCACTTTTCTTTGTTAATTGCAAAAAGGTGGCGTTCTTATAAATTCTTTTAGTAAAGAAACAAACCAAGGAAGACAGACTTTGTGGTGGGTGGATGACACTAAGTCTGAGCCAGATGTGGCTGTTTCAGTATCATCAAAAATTTGCAAGGTGTGGATTTCAAAACCAGTGTGAGCCTTACTTTTCACACTGGAAACCTATTACATGTTATCTATTTGCTCACTAAGTGTTAGTTTAGTTAGGCTGACTTTGCTTTACTAGAGAAGAGTCATTATACGTGTCCTATTTAGAAGTTCTTATAAAGTAGAGTACATTAATAAATATTCTTAAACTAATTATACATCATCAAACACATGCACAGTTATTTGATAGAATGGACTGTGCTCATTGTCATCTGGGTCCAGACAGGCACAGAATGACACAGAATTTTTAGCCTTAGTATTTATTTTTAATTCTGAATAGTTAAGTCTCTAAAATATATCTGAAATATTTTATAGATTCTTTTTAATATTCTGAATGATGCTATGATCTTCTAATCAATGTCTCTGCTGACATCTGATTCTACATAAAATAAATTAACTTAAAAATTGCTCAGTTTCATTTTCATCATATAACTGACAGTTTCTGATGAAATATCTGTTGCCATGTTGCTCAGTTTGCCTTTTTAATTATTGTTGTTTAGTCTCTGTCAACAGGGGTTGTCAAATTATAGAAGCTGAGAATTAGTATACAAAGTAATTAGCAAGATGATACATTTTTATATTTTCATTTGATTATGGGTGCTTTTTAACCTGTGCATTCAATCTTCTTGCATCTTCCATGTTCACCCTCAGCTCCTTCCAGTTCTTCCCCTTCTTTTTTCCTTTGAATCCTCAGTGGGGGTTTCATTTCAACAAGTGGAATTTCTGTAAATTCTCCTTGCCTTAAGAGGGTTTTGGATCAAAGCTCCATGGAAGACCTAAGGGCTATTTCTTAGAAGGGATACCTAAATTGACACATTGAATTTCAGTGTCCCATTAGAAATATCCCAGACAGGTATAGTTTGGCACCTGAACCAGAGCATTTAAGAACTACTCTCTTGCACACTCTGTTCTGTATTTTAAGAATTTTACTTTCATGTTTACAGATGACAGTGCCACGTATATGCATTCAGCTCACATTCTGGAGAATGTTTTTTGGGCTGATTTGGTTTAGGTCTAATCTCTAGGCAAGATCCAAGCAATTAAAAATCTTAAATGAAAGATTTCTGCTTACTTTGGCCATTTTTTCAAATCCCTGAACTTTTCATGCTTGCAAATTTCTCTGATTCTTTGTATCTGTAGATTCTTAATGTAGCAAAAGTACTCAGAGCACTGTGAGGTTAATATTTATAATTTTTACTTTTAGATTTGACAATTTTTTGAAATACGTGTTTTTATTGCTCTCATCTGGACTGTCATAAAGATTTGAATTCAAGTAAGGTGTAAAGAGCTTGTTTAAAAAACTATGATTTATTTGGGAAAGAGGAGTAGTAGGCAGAAATGTTGCATTCTGTGACAATTGCTCTGAGTTGCAGGAAGAGGAAAGGTTTCCTTCCTTTGGGAAAGAGGATGGGGAAAATGAGAAAGAAGGCATATTTAGAGTTACTTATGAATGTGATGGGTATTTTTGCAGGCCTTCCCTGGTAATTGGGGTGAAAACAGAGGAAGTATTCCATCCCATCTCTTTACATAATCAGGTGTATAAAAGAGGGTGGAGGAGGTTTTCTCTCTCTCTCATTTCCTTCTCGGAGACAGATCTCGGTGTTTTGGTCTCACTTATCTGTGTGATCAAGGGCTGTCTGAGTGCTGTTGTCTGGGCTGGCACAGAAGCTGAACAATTTGTTTTTCCTAAGGGAAGTTTGGTGAGATTTTTATTGTGGTAGTTGTTTTAATGAGTTAGTTCCTGAGTGTTGATTGTGTTTATCTTTTGGTTTTTACCCTTTTTTTGCCCTTTTCCCTGTTGAGATTGGTTGGGATTGTTTGGGATTCCTGTTTGAATGTATATAGTGTTTAATTGTATATAAATGTAATATATGTAAATATATTTTTTTTCTACAATTTTCTTTTGCTACCTTTTTTTCCTCTTTTGGGAGGGGGGAAACTGACTGGCTGGAATTTGGGTTTGTTGGGGAGCCAAGCCAAACTTATACAATGAACCACTTAGCAAGGGAGACCAGAAAGCGATATTTCAGAGTCATTATGCAAAGCACAGAGTTTTGTAGTGATGGGGGACTTCAGCTAGAGTAGTAGCTGTGTGAAAAGGAGACAGTCTACAGCAAATTTTTGCAAGTTGTTGGTAACAGTTTTCTCATATGGAAGTGGGATAGTCTCCAAGCCCTTCTGTGATTGGCTAATTACCATTTTTAGGCTTACTCTTATATTTTCAAGTGGACAATCTGAAACTGTTTCTAGAAAATGAAGAACATTAAATAAATATATAAACCCACAGAAAAAAAATCCCAAACCCATAGTCTTAAAAACCACAATTTGAAAAAAATTTTAAAAAGTAATTTATCATCTGAGAAGCAAGCACGTGGATATCTGGAGTTCAGAGCATCTGACACTTCCCCAAAATATATAATGGTGCTAACTCTTGCACTCTAGAGTAAAGAAAAGGTAGTACACAGTAAGGGAAACTAGGTCAAGTTATAAACTACATAGATGAAGTAGGTACACAGAAACAAGCTCTGAAATGAATTTTAGAGAGGCTTGTTGCTAAACAGTAGGGGTCCATTCAATTCCACAGACCATTCATAGGACTGGTGCTATTTAATATTTTCATTTACAAGTTGCATATTGGAAAAGAGAACCTCTTTATTAAATGCACAGGTTATGCCTCTCAGAACAAAGTATGCTGGAAGAGAGCATAAGAATTCAAGGTGACATTGACAGTTTATGGAAATGTCTTAAAGTTATGATGAAATCCATCAATGTCAGCACAAAATTTCCTCCTAAAGCAGTAACAATCAACTGTGTAAATGTGGGATAGGTATGTAGTAGCTCTGCTGAAGTGGATGCAGGGAGTAGTGAATCAGAGCTGAATTGTGATTAAGGTGTTGCAGATACAGAAAGGAAAAAGCAAGACTGTATTGGGAAGTGCTAATAAGACTATTGTTTTCAGATACGTGAATCCATCCACCCAGTGCTTTTGCTGTCTGTAAAGCTACAGTTGCAGAACTGCTCTCAGTTTTGGGCTTTGCTGCACAGGGAAAGCATCTTGGGCTGTTGAACTAGAGACTTTTCACCACACACATGCATACATGAACACAAAGAAGCACAGAAACATGATGGTAGGCAAGGGAACTCCAGTAATCCAGCCAGAGGCATGAGTTTCTGCCTGGCCCTTCTCAGGCCTGTCAAAAAAAAACCATCAGCCCTTGTCCCAGGGTGAAACCCATAAAGATGAGTCAGTGTGGCAGGTTCTTATGAGCACCTTTTGGACTGAAGTGGGCTATTGCTGAGGAGGTATGGGACTTGTCATGAGATGCAAGGGGAAGGGCATCTCATCATTGAACATATCTTACTAAGGAACAAAAAGTGGGGAAAATGAAGGAATCTTCATGGTTTAGTGAGGAAGAAGCTTGTGAAAATTGAGAGAGAAGAGGATAATAAAATGAATCTGTTTATGTAAGCAAGTTGCTGGTTGGTGTGCTTGCCTAGCTGTGCCCTGAGCCTGATCAGTGCAATCTGTGCCATCTTTCCGTTCAGCACTGTTTTTAAATATTTTCCAGGGGAAAAAAACCAAACCAACCACCTGTCTATTTTCAGTGCACTTCTTTCTACAGAGGTCTAAGTGCCAGAGAATTAAATTGGACCATGAAGGGCCTGTGTGGTTTTGGTGCCAGTAGCTGAAGAGATCCAAGTGTGTCCATACTTGTGGATGTATATGTCAGTGTATAATCGCAAACAAACACCAAATTGAACTAGCTGTAGAGTAAGATGGAAGCTTGGAAGTCAGACTGGCATCAGTCTGGAGAGACTTGAGTGGTCTGTGAGCTGACTAGTGAATGGACCAGGACATCCAAGCCAGCTATTGAAGAGAGCATGGGCTCTGGGGTACAGCTTCAAAAGAAAGGTCATAAACCTGGGACAGCAACCAGAGAGACCTGGTTGCATATGTTTGCATCTGTGGGCGAGGCAGCAGGGAAGCCAAGCAATCAAAGACACAGGTACTAAACAGACTGAATGTCCAAGACCAGTTACTGGAGATATATATATATTATGTATGTGTGTCTATATATGTATGTATTTTCTGCTAATGGGATTTCATCCATGTAAGGGAACAAGACCAAGCCATTGGTGCTCTTTTTGTTCATGTGAGTGCTGAGTTCATGTATCTGTGTGGCCAGCCATATGTGCATCTATGAGCATTGTGTGTATGTCTATTCAGAGTACATACATCACCTGTGGCTGTGCCTGCTCTGCCTGTATTGATCCACTAGGTTCAGCAATTTGTGACAAGTACGTGTGGAGAATCCTGAGAGACAGACAATGAGAATCCTGAGAATTGTGAAGAAATGAGTTTTCTAGGTAAAAAGAGAAGTAAAGGAGAAAAGAGCATACTTTAGTATGTGAGAGGAAATACACAGGGGAGGGAAATAATCTGTAGTGCAGATTCAAGTACTTGCAGCAAAAGAGGTTTAGTTTAAACATTAGGCCAAACTACCAGATAGATAGGAAAGCTAAAGCTCATGTGCTTTGCATGGATAAGCTGTTGAACTTGTGTTGTGGAGGTTTTTTAAGAGTAGGTCCTACAGTCTTCAGTAAGGAATGTTATTGATCCTGCTTTTTGTCAGGTAACAGTTATAGTTTCCTTTGTGCTTTCATGTTTTAATCTTATTTCACTTATAAATTTCTGTTTCATGATACTGGATGTGCATCTGGTGATAGAAATTTGAACGATTCGTCCCGTTCAACCTCTAATGTTCTGCAGCAATGGATGAATTGCAAGTCCTTTTCAGATGAAAGGCTTAGCCTCAGATCCAAACTCTTAAAAGAAGTTTTTGGGGTCTCTGACCAATATTTGGTTCTAAGGGCTTTTTGTACAGAAAGCTAGAAGTCAGGGCCTGAAGACAGATTTTTGAAGCTGATCAGTCTTTTTTATTGACTCAGCTGCATTCCATATAAATATAATTAATTTTTTTCCCTTTTTCTGCATCTCTTTGCTTGGATGAACATACACTGCTTTGCAAGGTGCCCTTATTCTGTGCCCTAGACAGATGCTTCTTGCTCTTTGATGACAGATATTTAGAAGGCTGAGGGCTATCAAGGCAGGATTCTTCCAACATCATTGATACTTATCTGTCTCATCCGAGTAGCTGTGCTAGTGGTTCATGGTGCTCTGCTATATGGAGCGGTAATTATTTATTGATTTATTTCAGTGCTGAAAGCCTTCCACGTTCGTTCTGTGAGATAAAAAAAGGAGTCTCTAAACCACAGTGTCAGAGAAAATATCTGAATGATAACTCTAGTATAAGCCACAGCAAATGAGCCCTACTTCCAGCACTGGACAAAGGCTGAGGCAGTAGGATACTTTGAAATAATTTCCCTCAGTGGACTCCTTTAGAGTGGGGGAAGAAAAGGTAGTTTTGGTTCTTACGGGAGAGAAGTAACTGTGGAGCCTTTGCAGGATGAGGGCCAGGAAGTGAGGTGAGGGCAATCTGAAGGAGGAAGAGTGAACCGAGTTGGTGTTGGATCATGGTAGTCCTGTTGGAAGAAATGCAGCCCCAGAAGCACAGCTGGTCAAGGGCTCCAGGATGGGGAGGCCAGTGGCAGGGGGAAAATGAGGAACTGCTTAGCATGGTGTCAGTTGCTCCAGTACCTCATTAGAACACAACTGATGTGGCAACTGGCCTCTGAAGGGGAGTTTCTCTTTCTATAAAGTTTTGCTACTTTGTAGTAGCTTGGGCTGCACCTGTGTACCTGCCTTTGATTCTTCTGTGTCTGCTGGACACCTCCACCAGGACAGTCATCATTCCCATTTTCCCTCTGTGAAGGGCCTGAATGTAATTCCTCCTGAAGATGGAGTAACTTCTGGTTTGATAATAGAGATAGTACCTACAATCAGTGGTACATATGAATGAACTGGAAACAGTGACAGGAGCTGTAAGAGACACAAAGTTTAGATAGGGAGAGACAGTGGGCACCTGCAAAAGAACAGAAATTAGTTTCACATATGATTGTGTTTTCAGTCCCTACTGAGCATATCTGAAGTGGGAAAAAAGTGGTTACATATAGCCTAAGGCAGTGACATTGTCTGCAAAGGACACAGAATACAGCCTTTATATATGTCCCCAGTTTCTTGAGATATGTTTTTGCCATAATTAAAATAATGACATCAGACAGCCTGTTACTTTGCTGTTTTGGGAGTATCAAATCTCTGTGCTGCTTTGAGAACATGGCCTTGCTGGAATGGCTGGAACATGGGCCAAGAACTCATTGTCTAAAACAACTACAAGTAAGAGACAGCATCTTTTGCTGAGAAGACATTATGCATACATACATTAAAACAACTATGAACATTATAACGTCACTATACTGTTCCTGAGGGGTAGCTTGTCACACCACTTTCTCTTAACAGGCTAAGTAACATGCTGTTGCACACTGAGGATTCAAAGGTGGTCAGTGAAGCTGATATGGAAATCATTTAATAATCCTATATTGTGGTCTTTTAGGGAGAAAGCTGAGACAGGGTGAGACTCTTCTAACAGCACCACTGTATTGAGAAAGCAACACACTTAAGAAATTCCTGACACAAACCTCACTGATGGTTCCACATGAGAGTCCTTTGTGAAAGGACTGCTGCTTGATGTCAGTGAACAGTGCCTTGTTCAGTAAAGAACAAGGAGGCAGGAATACTTTGGCAGAGGAAGAAACTTTAGTGTTAGTCTTTGCTCATAAGTAATAAAGATATTATTGTGGATTATTGTGAGTGTGGATATTATTGTAGGTGCTGCAGCAGTAGAGAACAAAAGATCTCTAGTACTGAAGGTGAGCACTTGTCCTGGTGCTGCAATATAGGAAATAGCAAAAAACCAGTAAAAGGCACTATGGTGTGGGGTCAGGGAATAGAGATTCACTTAGTCAATCCTTCTTTGTTAATGTGCGCTGGGAGGCTTTCTTCTCCCAGCAATGCATCAGGAGGATTTTTCACATGTTTCTTGCCCATCAAGCAGTCCGTGTTTGGAATGTCTATTAAATCACTGCAGGTGGCTGTGGTCTGGCCTACAATAGTACGTATTGCCAGCCAGGGCATATAAAAAGCACTGAATTGCAACCAGACAGGAAGGAAAAAGAAGGAGATGCAAAGTATGAACGAGGTTTGTGTTGGTAAATGTCAGAAACCTAAGATGCAGAAAGAGCTCCAGATTCCTAATATCTTATAACATCTGTGTAGTGCTTTTCTTCTGTGTAAAATTAACAACTGGATTTTAATATTTATCATCTTCTGTGGACAGCAGGCTTATCTCCAAACACTGAATTAGCTTCGAAGCTGAGCTTTTTTTGGTAACTTGAACCTGTCACTTTAGGCTCCTCCACTGACTCTGAAAGCACTCAGTACTTTTCTATAATGTTCTATCTATGAAGTAACCCAGATGGAGCTGTTACCTCTTACTCCTCAGCAGTGCTTCAGCTCTCTGTTTCCTCTGTGCAGGCCACTAATTCACACTAACTCAGTATGTCAGAAGAAGATCTCTCTGGATGGAGGGTGGGAAAATTGGCCTTGGGAGCAAGTGTAGCATTGGAGTACAAAGCACAAAGGAATTCAAGACTAAAAGTCCAAAGCTGGTTCCTTGGTGTCTTTATAGATGAGTCCCCAAAACACTGATGTTCTGTCCTCATGGATGATAGATCTCCCTTTTTAGCATCAAATGAGACATTCTGAAATGGTTAAAATTATTCATTCTAGTCCTGCCTTAAACTTCCTTGTATTTTCTTTGAGGATAATGGTATGGACTTTTCTTTCTGACTTTTAATATCTTGAACAGTCTTCTTTTAGAGGCCATTCCTTCTCTCACATTATTGTTAATACTAAGGGTTGAAAAGATTTTCTTTTTCTTCTCTAAAATATCCACTCTCTTGAAAATATTTAACTTCAAGAGGTATCCTACTGGCTCCTCAAGATCTTCAGTTTCATAAGCAGAAAAATAGAAAACAGAAATGTAATAAAACCTATCAATTGGTTATTCTTAATGATTCACTTAAACAGCAGTCATGCTGGTTTTACCTAATTATTTTATATTACCCACTTTTGGCCAAAGGGGTCACACATGAATTCACATGGCTGGCTGGGAAGAGAATTTGTTTAAGTTCTTGTGAGGACTTACAGTGGTTTCAATACTTTATTTTCATTTTTCCCTCTGCTTTTCAAAAAGCAGTTTTGAAACCATATAGAGTCTACCAATTAGTTAGCAATGCAGCATTTCCATTCAATACTTACTCAAGTACTGCATCCTAATTAGAGATAAATTATGATTCTTATAAAGACAGGTGTGTCTTAGATTCACCATTTTGGAAATGCATGACTAGAGCAGTACTTTGAAAAAGATCTCACCCATAGTATCAGTGTTGGAAATCTCTGTGGATACACTACAGTTGTCTTATTTTACTGGTTTATGGTTGCATCACACTGGTAGGCCAAAGTCACATGGCTGAAGGGCTGATAAATTTATGCCTTGATGCTTCTTTATTATTGCCATCCGTTTCCGTGAGTGATCAAGTTGAAGAAGACGCTCTTCTAAGTTTTTTACAATATTGCAGTTATTCTCCTTTCTCATTGTTGATGCCACACATCTTCATTGGGTATCACGTCTACCTTTCTGGGCCTATGTCATTAATGAAAGTGTGGATCAAAATTTCCCCCAACATGATTCTTTTAGTACTCCACTAATGGCTTTTTGTTGTTCATTTTAATTGCTTAGTGTGGTCTAATCCAGTTTGATGTTTATATGTTTTCATTCCTGTCTTTCCTGACCTCTTATTCAGAGCTCTCCTTGGTGAACTTTCACATTTTTCATCCCATTTCCATGCTTCTACATTTATATTTCTGCATATTACAAATATTAGATATTCAAGTATTAAACTGGATATTTAGCTGACTGGGTTTATAGTCTAGGGCAATTTTTATTCCTTTTCTTTAGAGTTCAGATTTGAGAACTTCTGCAGCTTTAACTTAAAAGGGATTCCAGATCTGATTTCCACTGAAGTCCAACCTTTTAACTATCACCTTCAGTTTTGTAGCTTAATAGGATGGTGCTGTGGGTGAAGGTAAACAGATATTCTGAAAAATTAACCAGATTGCAGGTGTCTGTTGACCTTCGCAGGAGACCCAGTACCTTATCCTTCCTCTGATCAAGCAAAGGACCAAAGCATGTAACATGTCTATCTAGAAACCAGTGAGCTCACAGTTTTTCCAAAATTAGAAACAATCTTCTTCTTTTTCAATGAGATATAGTATCTCTGTCTTGATTTAATGAAATTTTATATATGATCTGCATATTTATTGATGCCAGACAGGCACTGTAGCAGCTGTCTAATTTCTTACGTGACTGTTTAGAATTTAACATAGGGGAACATCTTAGTAAAGTGCCCACTGAAGAGCTTTCCTGTTACTGCAATGTCTTTGAAAAAGACAAGTCACCACACTTTTCCATGAATTGCATGAAGATCCAAGGCAAAATCCTATGTATGTCTCTGTCCAGATTTTCCTGTGATTTGAACTGAATAACTATCTTTTAAATAAAAAGTTTATAACAGGGATGTGGCCATATGCAGTCTAGACTGTTGTGTTTAGGCTCAGGGAGCATGTGCATACTGCTCGAGAAGCATATAGAAACTAAATTTTCTTTAAACAAATCTGTAAATATATTCATACATTCATGTGGCATAAAAATGGCATATCTACATCAATGTGCAATGCATGTTTCTATCAGGTGAAAATCTCACACAATATATCCTCAGAGTAGCTTTATTTTTGCTCAAATTCAAAGCTTGAAAATTCAGCCTTTACTCTAAAGGCTCTGAGGGTCAGTGTCACGTGAGAGAAGGCAACTGACAGAAGCACAGTGGCCCCCTTGGAAAGTGTGTGTGCTTTTGTTCTGTTACCAAAGAAAATGCATCTTCCCTGAGACTAGCATCAGTGCTGGCAATCTCAAGGGAAAGGAAAAAGGTCTGATTTACACTTTTTTCCCTGAAGAAGGTCTCTCTGGCAGAGCAGGATGAAGAAACCACTCCTGCCATGACTTGCACTGTAGTTACTTTAAGGGGAGAACAGATGAGTTCAACATGCAGGTCGGCTCATCTTTGTGCTAAGGATCTCTAACCTTAGTAACACACATTCTGAGCTGTCTGGCAGTGTTGCTCTGCTGAGCACTGGTATGTTTGTTGACACCCGTGCTGAAAACAATAGCAGATTGTAGGGATTTGAAAATATTTATTTGCTGCCTTGCAATGCCTCAACATGTCAAGTTATATTCAAGGACTGTCAAATAGTGCGAGACATGACAACAACATAATAGGATCGATAGAACTCCTCTTGACAGGACACAAATGGATAGGTCAAAAGAGGATAGGATTTTTTTCCCCTTCACTTGCTGCTAAAGTTGTCCTGATTCTGGGGAAGGGAACTGCTTCTAGATTAAAATCAAAGAAAAGAAACAGATCTGAAAGTGTGATAAATACTTTGGACCATAAGAAAGATATTTTTTCTTTTTTTCTAGTAAGTAACATTAACTAATTTATTAAGTGAATATTTCACATAATCTTGGTAGAATATAAGCGCATTCTATGTATGCTATCAAGCTCATCTACCAAAATGAGTCTGTTTCTCTGCTGAAGAATGTGGCTTGAGGCTGGCCAACTTCTACTCTGCACCCTTGTCTTTGTGGTTTCAGAAAATAAATGCTGTTTGGTCATATAATTCCAATGAAAATTTTGCCTGGTGTTGGTCTGTTACCATAGAAAAAAATGCAACTCCTCTGTGACTAACATGGCTGATAGTCCCAAGGGAAAAAAAAGAAGGTCTGATTTACACTTTATTCCCTGAAAAAATCTGTCTGGGTAACCGTTGTATCAAACTAGCAGAGTGCAGGAGCCTCTCCAACTATGGCTTGTAGTGCCATCTATTTACTTATTACACTGGAATCCCTGTAAATTCACCATAAAATAGTATTCAAATAGCTTTTATGAAAAAAAAAATAAAGCAAGTCAAATAACTCTGGAAATTCCTAGAGCCTTCTGTTCCTTATGCATGAAGTTGGTAGTTGTTTTTAATCCCAAGAATGCTGCATCTTGTTGACTCATATTATTTAATACATGTTATAGTTCTTCTAGGGTGCTTATAATTGTCTGAGTAGTCTTTATGATTGCTTTTTATTACTTCATTTATGTGTAGAGTTGCATGCATTCTTACTGTCTGTCATCAAATCTGAGCTGGGAATTGCTGAACAAAATCCTCATACAAAAGTAGAATGAATATTGCAAATAAAACCAGATAATTAACTTCTCTGTTTTACAATCCTTTTTATTTGTGGTCATTCAGAAGAGTGACATTCTTCTTTTTTCCAGAAATAGTTTTTGAAAATCAGAGTTTTACCAGTAGGTATAAACATATTTCAGTGAGCACATTAACATCAGAAGTGCTATGGAGGCTTCTCATAAGTAGTCGTGCAGTATTTTAGCATCAACTCCATTTTGAGTGGAAATTCAGTGTTGAAAGGGCTTATTCTCAGAGATTTGAAACTAAATGCAAATTTTAGTGCTTTCTTGGATTGTCAGTGTGGCAAGATCTGGAAATGGGAACTTTGAACTATGACAGAAATATATAGATTATCATACTGATAATTTATTTAGTACTGGCTTGAACTGGCTGAGCAAAAAAGAACCCATTTATTATTTTGTAACCAAAACTAAAGAAACAATCAGTGAAAACCCCACACATCTTATTTATAAGCCAAATAATTACACTCATAGAAACTTTTGAGAACCTGTTCCAGAATTTTTCGTATGAATTTTTATTTTTCAGTGATTAGTAGATGTGCCTTATTTAGTTAGCCACTATTCTCCTGCCATGAAAGTAGCTCATGTACTGAGCAGTAGCACAGCTGTATCAGTTGGCAGGCCAGTTATACAACCCAAGCAATAGCAAAGCAGTGAATTTACAAATAAACATGAGATAAATGTTGCATGAAAACTCCAGAAGCAAAATAAATTTCTAGCAAATCTTCTGGTTATTTCCCTTCTCCTAGGCATTGTTTACACTTGCCAAGTACTTTTGGTATGTATGAATGATATTCTTTTTTCAGGAAACTGATTTGCAAATTTTTTTTTTAATCTTTCCCCCTCTTTTTTACTTCTTTTTAGTCCATCATGGTTTTCTGAAGAGGTAGAAGGCTTGGTTATTTTGCCAGCCTGCATTTGGACATGAGCCAAAATCAGTGAGAAGCTTTCCACTGAAATGGGCCATTCTTTTAAGAGTTGGATTTAATGATCCTTGTGGGTCCCTTCCAACTCAGAATATTCTGTGATTCTGTGAATTCTTTAAGTACTGAATCATGCCTCTAATTCTGTGAAGAGGACTGTAGCATAAGCAAAGAAATGTGTATAGTAAAAAAGATGTAGCTCACATCCGTTGATAGATTTTCAGTAAAGAATAATTCCATGTTCATCACAAAATCTATGGTTTAACCATACAGTGGTAAAGTACGAGTACAGTATTGTTCTGTCCATCTGAAAGGTGGGTTTACATCTGTTCATTCAGTACTAGAGTTCTGTGAGATAAGTGGATCACATGAAAATAGAAGGAAAAACAATACTGGAAGATAAAAAAGAAATACTTTACTGCAGCTGCTTGCATTGTTTTATGGGCAAGACTAACTAATATTTAAAGACTTACACCTTGAAATAAACTCAGTTATTTTATTGAGTGCTAAATGTTTCTAAAGACTTCAAAGGGGAAGTCTCCTTTAGTGGATACATCATAATCATTAAAACTGCTCTAGGTGAGTCTACCAAGTGGTGACTTGGAAAAGAATAGCTTGAATTTCTTCAGTCAGAGCCCTGTCTGAAGTTGTGTGATTGTCTGTGAGAAATAAATAGTACTCTGGGCACTAATGGGTTTGGTCCTGAAGAGTAATGCCTATTTAGTGGTCGAGAAATTAAGGCACTGTCTAGGAAATTCATCTCCCTTACTGACAGGCTTGCATAGATACAGAGGATTTTCAGAACAACCTGACAGAAGCCCCTGAGTGACAAGTTAGACAATGATTAAAGGATGAGGTCACATGAGGTCAAACTGTGCCCCTGATTATTCCCATGGGGATGTGCAAAGGCATCTCTGTGCAGGATTTTGTGGACAGAATAAAATTTGCACTGTGTTGTCAGATGCATCCAAGCTGATTCTACCTTAAAAGCTGTGAGACTGTGGGTTTAAGATGAGGTCTTAAGCCTGAGGTACAATCTGTTATTATTTGAGGCCTCAGAAGTATGTGGTGACTTTTGTTTTTTTTTATTGTTGCTGTTGCTCTTTCAATTGCCTACATCTGCTTAAGGCTGAAGTATTAAAAATAAAGCTTTTTGTCTCCCCATGTTACATCCCTGTATAATTGTAGACTACCACCTGGAAAGGCAAAATAAAATGAAAAGGGACAAAACTGAAACCCAAATCTTCCTACATTTCACACTAGTCTATGGCTAGCAGAAATAGGCATTCTTGTTCTTAAAAAGAAAAACAGCTACAACCACCACCACATGTGTATGTTTCACTGACTTTTGTTTCTAATTCTTACTGGCAGGACTTACCATAACATTACAAACACCTTACAAAGTAAGAAATGCTCATATTTACTCTGAAGTTATGCTTAGGGATGTGTTCCTGGAACAGCTACAAAAAGTCTGTGAGCAAAGTACAGCAAATCCCTAGACTATTTTACTTAAATTAATGCAAATTCAGAATTACTTATTCCTGATTAAAATATGTAAAGTGTTGAAGTATGTAAAATAAAGGGAAATTAAATAGGTAAGCTGTACTATGAATCCAATATGTAACTCTTATGTGTTGGTCAAGATCTGAGAGAAGTGTATGGTCCTGACAGATACTGTCCTTTGGCAACTTCTTAAACTGCGGTAGAAGATAAGCCTAAGACTAATTGAACAATATCCCTCAAGAGCTGAACACTGATTTTTCTTGAGTCATTATTTTAAAACAAAATGTTGCTAAGTTTCTATCAGCTTTTAGCAATGCCATTTCAAAATGAAAAAAACACTCCTTAATCTCAAAGTAAGGGTTGGGATGAGCAGTGACTTGGCTTTCAGTGAAGGAGTTTCTGTAATATTGGCAATGAAGGAAATACAATTCTCAATCACAGGATGTACATTAGAGCCTTCTGGTCCTGCATGTCTCCAGGTGAGAAGAAACAATGCAAATCGTTTGTGTAATCACCTATTTCCATGTAAGAGTGGGTTGGAGTTTTGTCATTTGAACATGTGGAGAGACATGAAAGCATAAAATGGGAGAGAAATGAAGGGGGGAGGCAGTAAAGATATGGTTTTAATGTTCAAGGTAACGAGGACTTTAAAGAGGTGATTTTCAGTGCCAGGTTCTTGCAACGGGTTCAGCAGCCACTGTTTCCCTTCAGATTCTCTGTTTCCTCTGTGCTGTCTGTTCTGTAAAGAGAGAATAATTATTGTGGCATCAATTAGTGACTATGTAGGAAGGAGGGAGAACTAGTGATAGAGATGGGACGGATTAAGAAGGATGAGATGAGTGAGCAGAGAAAAGTATGACACAGTTGTGAAAATTGGGCTGTGACAAAAAGTTTGGAATAGAGTGAGTGTTAATGGACTGTAAGGGTGAAAACCCAAGCAATTAGCACAAGAACTGAGAAAAAGCTGAGGAAGGAGAGACTGATGAGTAGGAATATTATTAATTGTAGAAAACCAAGGGTAATGATCAGGAAAAAACCATAGGAAAAACAGAAAATCAACAAAGAAATTTGAGTGAAAGTAATGAAATTTAGAATAAAACCCCCAATTAGTGTTAAATATTTTTATTTATAACTGCCTTTTGAACAGTAAAAACAGCAACATGTGGTATCCTTTATATGATGTGTGAAGTCCTTCAAAGTCATTATAATGAAGGCTTAAAATAATATAAGCTGGGCAGGACAGGAAGGATTCACACACCATCTGTCATCATAAAAATATGAGAAGTGAAAATAACTTCCCTGGATTTTCTAACCTACTTACATTTTTGTGTAGGTATATTGACTTTTGGTATCTATAAAATGTAAATCAGAATAATCAATTTTTGCCTTTGAGCACATTATCTTCCACCTGATCAGTATCTTAGTTGTCTTCTTGGAAACATGTAATTTGGGAAAATCAGCTGCAAATAGGATGTTGTCACTGAAATGAGTGGGATACATTTTATGTAATGATGAAAGATTCAGTGTTTCCGGGAAAATGAAAACTGAAAAACCGTGCAAAATGTTAGTGCTAAGTCTGACCACACCACTGAATGATATGATAATAACTGACTTTAGTATGTTTGAAAATAGGGTTATGATGTTGCTGGGACCAGGGACTTCTTAGTCTTGAAAAAATGTCCCACCTTCAAACTATCTTTGTCTAAATTCCTGTGGTATGCTTCTCATGGTTCATTGCATAACTAATATGTGAATAATTAGATAAAATATAACTTGTGATATTTCTGTGATATTATTTTGTGACTGAAGGATCCTCTCATGCTTCACAGTGAAGATGACATTCTTCAGTCGTTCTTCTCCGTCCTTTTTTTGCCAGTATTCAAGCTGTTTTCAGACCAGACCAGAAGTCACTTTTTTGTTTTTCAAGGTTTGTTTGCTTCTTCACAGATGCCTATTTATGTGATGACTTTCTGGATACCTGTCTAAGTATTTTTCTGCTCATGCAATCTATTTCTGACTATGGATTTCCATCTTAGCCCCATCATGTAGCTGTTTGGAGTACAGCCAGTTCTGCCTGTCAGTGGACAAGGTATTTTGAGAAGTATCAGCTGCACAGCTCTTGTATGAAATAACATCCCTTACAGAAAAAGACACTGACAAGTAAAACAAAATACATAGGAAGACTGCAAAAGTTTTTTTCTCTGAGTTGAAAAAGCATTTACCCTACACTCTCCCATATTTTTAAAAATGATGTAAATTCTACATTTTGGCAAACCTTTCTATGTGATGACACTATTAGCATGATGGCAGTGGGTCTGATTGTCTGGTAAATTTAGGCAAACAAATTTCTACAACTGTGCTCAAATCATTGTGACTCAATAAACAGATCTTACAGTTGACTCTCAGCATTGTTTTTAGGACAATTTTTGTCATCTTTACTCATATAGTGGACATTGAGGTCCATATTGTGCATGACTAGTGATTAACATATGTGCTTGCAAAGTATAATGTATTATAATTGAGATGAAAGAAAAGAGAAATCTCGGCCAAAATCAGAATACTTAGTGAGAAATGCAGTTGTTCAGCTCACGTTCCAGAAGAAAATATTTTGGATGAAGAGTATTAATTTAATTTTTACTCCTCTTTTTTTTTTTTTTTTTTTTTAAATCTCAAGCATTAGTGGAATGTCAGTGATTATACTGCAAAGATACAAACCATCCAACTGTAGATCTACCACTTCTTTAGTTAATTCATTCGAATAACAAATACACCTAATTGCTTCAATATTAGATTTGATATGGAACAGATGGTAGCTGCATGAATGTAAGGCATGGCATTAGATCTCCCTGTCTTTGTGGGTTAAGTATGGTAGCACAGTTATTACTAAAAATCAATTTATCTGTAACGGCATGGAGTTGGCATGTTAGCAAAGTTTTCAAGACTGCTTTAAAGGAGGTAATATATTAATTGAAAAGAATGGATTTACTTCTACACTTTCTTAAGCTTCTCTCCAGGCAACTGCCTGACAATTTAATAATGATGGGATATTTTGTGTTCTGCATTAGTATTTTTAGCACCAGCATTTCTAATGATTGCCTTTTGTAATCACTGTGTGAAGATTTTTCCTGAAATATCTGCCAGGTAATTAATTTTTTTTATTGTTTTCTCTCAAGATGGATTTTCATTCCTTTGTGGTTCAGAGTAGTTCACACAAACTAAATAGCTATTTTTACCTTCCAAAACAGCAGTTACATTTCTGCAATACTACCATGTGTTAGTCAGACCACTTTTACTTGAGAGTCACAAGGAAAAGTTTATTTTACTTTATTAATATTCTTGAAGAACCAATAGAGTTTTTATTTTTATCTTCCACATCAATTAATTCTATTCTTATGAATTTGAACAGGGTCATTCTCAGACCTGAATATTTTCCCTGTTTCTTCAGGAATTACTTCTTGCACAAATCTCCAGCAAAATCAGGTGATAAATGTTCTTTTTGCTCCCTGGATTCATGCAAGTATGTATTCCCAAGTCTTGCTTTACTTTTGGACCTGGAATAGCTGATGAATTGTTATGACCTCTGGCAAAAAGCACTGTTTTCAGATAACAAGGGATTCACACAGGGAGTCTGGATGAAACGTTAGCTATCTGTTCTGTGAAACCAATATTGCCTGAAATATTAGAAAAATCTCCCTAGCCAATACAACAATCCAGAGTGACCAGGAAGTCCATTTTCAGTGTGTGGCATGAGATTTAAGCTGTGTAAATCTCATTAGTATTAATGGAAGAAGTACAAGTCTCTTGTGTGCATTTTCCTGGAGCCTTGTCATCAGCTATTGTCATGGAGAGATAGAGCTGTAAAAAGAACACTTGTGTTTGCATTGCAATGTTGACTGACAACTTCCATCTTCTGAAGTCCACTTGCCAAGGTGACACATCCCCTTACCAGCAGCTGTGTTTGGTTCTTTCAACCACATTCAGAAGAACAGTGCTTCTAAGTGATACTGAAGGCCAGTTTTGACATGAAAATACAGTCAGACCTGCAACTCCATTGGTAAGTCAGTACAGTACTTCAGGGTTTTGGAAAGAAGAAATGATAGCAGAACGTCCACCTGAAAAGTGGCTGCATTATAAAGCTTTTCCAATTATTAGAGAGACATGAGGTTTTCAGATGTTATCAAAAATATGAATTTCAAGTGTGGGAACTTTGGTGATTTTTCCCTACCAATAATGCCTTCTAAAATACACTTGAATGTCTATGGTAACTCACATTTGAAATATTGTTCGTTTTCACTCTTTCTTTTTGGTTTGTTTTGTGTTGTTGGTTTGTTTTTGTTTGTGTTTGGTTTTGGTTTGTTTTGTTTTGTTTTCCTCTAGGAGGATTGGATCCTGCTTATTTTATATTCATTCATTCTCCATGTTTCCAAGACATGGTTCTTATTCAAGTAAGTTTTTACTGAAAAAAAAAAAAGGTATGTGGAAGAAGGAGACATGCCTATTGTAGCTTCACCAGTTTGCAATGGTGCAAAAGCCCAGATGATGATGTTAAAAGGAAGCCATGCACTTATAGCCCTTTTGTACTCTCTCACGTGTATAGGCTTGACCTCTGAGAAGCATCTGTCTAATCCAACATACTCAGTTTGTGCTTAATTTGCACTTCTGCCTTTACAAATTCTTTCCCTTCCTCTTTTTTTTTAATTTATTTTCTGATTGACCTCCAGCTGTGAGTTCAGAAAGCTCCCATAGTTCCTGTGTCGTATGGATTGGCCCCTTGTGGATATCTAATATAGAACAGTAGAACAGTTTGGATTGGGAGGGACCTTATAGACCATTGATATGATCCTCTAGATAAAGTGGTAACATATACTCTTGAGGGCAAACAAAAAAGCCTTCAGGATCTTGGGATTTCTGGTAAGAGAGTCTAGGGCAAAAGTTATATTCTCCAGTTGAAGGCAGCAACATTGGAAGAAAAACCGGAGCACATTTGCAGTCTTACAGAGATGAGCTAGGGACTCCTGAGGTAACAGAAGCCAACAGGAAAACATCAGAGAAATATTTCAAAGGAATTAAGAGGTGTTCCTCTAAGAAAGTGACAAGTCTGACAGCCCAGATGAGGTGCACACAGCATGGGCAACAAGCAGGAACAGTTGGAAGGTATTGTGCTGCTAGAAAGCTCTGACACAGTTTCCATTACTGAAACTTGGTGGGATGAATCCCATAACTGGAGTGCAGCTATTGACAGCTAAAGGCTGTTCAGAAGAGACTGGAGAGGAAGGAGAGGACAAGGGGTTACCTCTACATCAAGACGTGGATTGAGTGTGAGGATTTCTCTCTGAAGAACAGCCATGAGCAGGTTGAAAGCCTGTGGGTAAAAATCGGAGACCGAGGCAATGAAGGGAACCTAGTGGTCAGTGGAACCTTTGTCAAAGGGGAGCCTACTGACAAAGCCTTCTCACTTCAGCTACTGGAGGCACTGCATTCACAGGCTCTCATCTCGAGGACTTCAACTACCCAGACACCTACTGGGAAAGTGGCACAGAGACCTGTAGGTAATCCAGGAGACCCCTGGAATGCGTGGAGGATAACTATTTAAGTCAGGTAATAGCTCTAACAGAGGGAATGCAATACTGGATCTGATGGTCATCAAGGTAAGAGAATTACTTGGGGACATTGGGAAACATCAAGACTGAAGCTGCAGTGATCACACACTTGTGGAGTTAGCAGTCCTGAGAGATATGGGTCAGGTAAGGAGCAAAGTTAGGCCCCTGAACTTTCAGCTCTGCAAGGAGGTAGTCAGTAGGAGCCTGTTGGTCAAACTAAAGGGAGAGAAGAAAATGCACATGAATTTCAGTTGTGTAGGGATGGGGTGAGGAAGACCAAGGCAAAACTGGAACTGAACCTGGCAAGACATGCAAAGAATATCAAGAAGGGCTTCTACAGGTATGTTATGCAGAGAAGGAAAGTCAAAGGAGGTGTACTCCCTCTGAAAAACAATGCTGGAAAACCAGTAACAATGGATGGGGAGAAGACAGGTACTCAACAACTTTTTTGCCTCAGTCTTTAATGGCAACCTCTCTTCTCCCACCTCTTGAGTGAGTGGACAGCAGGATGCGGACTGGGGAAGCAAAGTGCTTCCCACAGCAGGATGTGGACTGGGGAAACAAAGTGCTTCCCACTGTAAGTAAAGATCAGGTTCAAAATCACCTGAGGAACCTGAATGTACATA
>JAWWEU010000081.1:84665750-84682989 GCA_035583155.1 Acropternis orthonyx | reverse complement strand
TTTTGCCTCAGTCTTTAATGGCAACCTCTCTTCTCCCACCTCTTGAGTGAGTGGACAGCAGGATGCGGACTGGGGAAACAAAGTGCTTCCCACTGTAAGTAAAGATCAGGTTCAAAATCACCTGAGGAACCTGAATGTACATAAGTCTATGGGACCTGATGAGATGCATCCCAGAATCCTGAAGGAATTGGTTGATGTAGTCACCAAGTCACTCTCCATGATATTTGAAAAGTCATGGCAGTTTGGTGAAGTCTCAGGTGACTGGAAAAAGGGAAACATTCTGCCCATGTTTAAAACGGGTAGAAAGGAGGACTTTGGGAACAAGTGAGCTGTCAAATGCTCCTCTGTGTCTGGGAAGTTCATGGAACAGCTGCTCTTAGAAGGTGTGCTAATGCACACAATGGTCTTTAAGGTCCCTTTCAATCCAAGCCATTCTATGTTTCTGTGATTATATGACAATCTAGTTTCATCCAACCTGGCCTTGAACACTTTCAGGTATGGGGTATCCACAGCTTCTCTGGGCAACACATTCCAATGCCTCACTGCCCTCACAGTAAAGAATTTATCCCTAATATCTAATCTAAACCCGCCCTCTTTCAGTTTAAAACCATTTCAGTTTGTCCTATCACTACATACCATTGTAAGAAGTGACTTTGTAAAAGCTATAACCTGGAGTATCTCAAATGTGAGAGATCTGTGCTTTGACACATCCTGTGCCCACTGTGACCTGGTTCTGAGAGTGCCATGTTTCACTTTTCCCAGCAGGTGCGGGTAACTGCAGTCTTTTAGGCTGCTTTCCGAAGAAGGAGAAATCAGTAATGTTGAGACTTGTTAATTTTTGAGTTTGAGCAAGTTTAATATATTGGAACAGCAAAGTTTACATATAGTGGGTTATTAGGCCACATTCCAAGTGAATACCTCTGTTAAGAACTGATTTGAATTAGACACAAGGAAAAGAGCACATTTTCCTGCTTCTGGATTAATGCTGTTTGTAATGATGACAAAGTGCTACATGGCTTATCCCTGTAAATACCTCTTAGCAACATGGATCATCTTCTCATCAGAGGAAAGAAAATCTCCAAATAGTAGCTTTTGGTGGTGCTTGTCATACAAAAAAAAAAAAAAAAAAGTCTCCCTCATCTCTTTTTCTGAACTGTTTTCCTACCTTCAATTTGTTTTCATTAGTCAGACATCTTTTACCTCATTACACTTGACCTTTCTAGATCTGCATTAAATCCTTTGTATAATAACATTTCCATGCATTTATCTGACCTCTTTTTTCTTCATGTTCTGGTAATTATGAAGGTTTAAAGATTATCTTGCAGGATTTCTCTTAATCTCTCACATTATTTTCATGTTGTCTCTCACATAATTTTTTTTCTTATACAGGCTAACCTTCATATAAGCCCATCTTTAAAGCCATTGTGCATAATACTGTGACAATTGAAAAATTCTCTTGTATATAAATTATTAACATTAAAAGACTATATTAGCTGAAAAAGACTGTAACTGTGCTGCTATGCTTTCAGCGTCTCCTAAGTTATTGCAATTCCTCAGTATGATCATTACAAGAGAACAAGTGAAAAGGAGCAAAAACTGAAAACCGACTGACTAAAATTAAACTCTAAATCTATACCTAAATATCTATAAAAATCTCCTAATTTTTAAAGCTGAGGAGTCATATTAGAAGTCACTGGAGCACAAAACTATCTCAAATTCATGCTTATTTGATCTAATGCTTTCTTATGAAAAAGTGAGCATATTAGGATTCCAGTTTTTATCTTCCTAAAATACTGATCTGTGCTTCTTCTGAAATATGTATCTATGTGGTATTAAGCAGATTTATAAAAAGAAAAATTGTCAAAAAAATGTCATTGAGCAATATTTTTGAAAGTGACACTTCAGCAGTCTTCACTGACACAAAACAAACAAGTATTTTGAGATTACTTACTCAGTAAATAATAAATAAACACTAGTGGCTGGCTATGGTTGTCAGGCAGGCACCTCCATGCATCAGGGAGTAGCATATTTGCTTTTATGTCTTGAGGCATATAAGATTTGGGCCCACAGATGTTGTCTGCCTTTTCAGCAAATGCCACTGAGATCTCTATAGTGAAGAATCAGAAATATTTTTTTTTTTTTGTTTTTATTTGTCTGGCACTGGACATCAGATGAGAGAGCAGCTGGACCATTCCTTTGCTATTGGTGTATGCCTGGATCTGTCAAAAAGCTGTATAGACACCAACTGCTGGTTACTTTCCATGGTTTCCATCTTGCCCTCGGTACTTCCATCTTATTGATCCATGATCATGAACTTATGTGAAATTGGTGCAGATGGCTCATGAGTTTAAACTCACTGATAGGCAGTGATATGTATCCCTATGTTCATATGTTCAATGCCTATGTCACGTGATGACTTGTCAGTGAATTATGTACAGTGTACTTATTGGTCATAAAGTGAAGGAAAAATAATGTGGAAACTGATACCACAGCTAATTTTCAAAATGCTCTCATGTTTGGAAGTTCATTAAAAAAGATTATCTGAACTTGCATGCTTTATTTAAGGAAGAAGTTGCTCCTTGGCAAAGTTGGATTTCTTTTCTTCAATTTTTTGATAAAATTGAAGGTGAAAGTAAGATAGATATTGAGATAAGAAGCAAGTTCTGTGCTTTAGGGAGCTCTTTATTCCCACACTGTATGCAGCAATGGAATTGCAGGAAGTTTATGAAAACACAAAGTAAATTAATAGTAAGTGTCAAAAATGGGAGGGTAGAAAATACTTTTCTTAATGAAAGAACTTAGCAGGGACCAAATAAGCTCTCTTCTTGAAGGCAGTTTATCTCATTATTCTATATCTACTTGAAGATGTCTGAGACTAGACTTTACATAAGTATGTTTTGCTTGCAGAAACTTAATAAAACCATGTGAGTTATAACTGGAATATTTTCACTATTCTCACAGCTTTTAAAATGCAATTTGGATAAAATTTCTTGCTTTAATTTAGCTGTAAATTGGGTTTTATTCTTCATAGGTTTAGTTCTTATACAACCTCCTGGACTGGGATTTAGACTATTTTAATCCTGTGCTGCAAGGAGTTCAAGTAAGAGTAAATGTCGTATTTATTTCTGGAGCACTCACCACTGTAGTAGTCAAATGCTCAAAATGTGTTTACAATGAATGAATGTACTCAAACTTCAATCTGATCAAAGCTACCAATAGAGTATCAGAAGTGCTCCATGTTTTTTTTACCCTACAACTTCTTTCTCCTGTTATGAGAAATTTGGGCCTCTTTGGGTAGGCCATAAAATAATTTTTCATCTAAGTTGCCTCAAAGGAAAATGTGCATTATTACATAGATTCAGTAAGCACAAATAACAGGTTGAAAGGGTCTAGGAGCTGCTCTAGTGCACCTCATATGCTCAGTCAAGTTGCTTAGGACTGTGTCCAGCTGGGTTTTGCATATCTCAAAGGATGGAGACTCCACAACCCTTTGGCAATCTATACCGTTGTTAAATCATGCTTACAGTAAAACAAGATTTTCCTTACGTTTAAATGTAATTTCTTGGGTTTTTTTTCCAATTTATGCTCAGAGGATCTTGTCATTGGCACCACAGAGGAGAGTCTAGCTTCATCTTTTTCACTGCCCACCATCAGGTATTTATAAACACTGATGAGATCTCTTGTGAACCTTCTTGTCCAGGTTAACCAATCCCAGCTCCGTCACCCTGGCCCCATGTGTCAGATGACCTGATGATTTTAATTCGTGGCACTTCCCTTGTTTCAGTCCACTAACACCAAGTTGTTTTCCTGGAATGACGTGGCATTTAGATGATCCTTCTGAAGTGATGTAATTCACTTTTTTTGTATACCTTTTGAAGAGTAGGGAACATGAAAGAAAAAAAAACACTGAAAGCAAACCATGCTGTGAGAGGAAAAGGTAACTTGCCCAAATAGGTTCTATTATGTTACTTGAGGTAAACACCAGTCACCAATTATAGTAAAAACCATTGTATGAGGAGGAGCATGTTGAATCTCCGTACCTTTCCTGGTCCCTGATATGTTAGTCATTTATCAAGACTTAGATCGTGCCAGGACTTATCATCTATGTGTATCTGGAGACTTGCTTTCAAAGCAGATGCACTGCTGATACATGCCTGTAAGTTTTTTTTCACCATGGAAAAAGTAAATCAAACCTTGCCATTTTTAAGGTGAATAGCAAAAGTCTTAGTGGACTGAAGGCAGCCAAGATTTTCCATTGTTTTCTCCTTTACTGAACCAGCTGTTTTCAGTAACCACTAGAAACACTGTTGCTTCCTTTCAATTCCCTGTCTGTCCATTTATATACTGCAATGTTTATTGCTGTTAACTGTTAACCATCCTTAAATTTGAGGTTACTTTTAATTTTTTTTCTGAATCACTGTCACCCCAGAGTTGTGCCACTAGAAGTTCTGGTCCATAGATAGGAAACTGGGAGGAAATTTTTGTCCTTTCCCAGAATATGCCAGATGGAAGCTTGGTAACTGGAGAGCCTATTAAGCTCGATGACAAAGCTGCTTAACTCCACAGTCAAGGGGGTGGTGGAATTGTAAGGCATCAGGAAATCATTTGTCTTATTTATATCAAAGCTTTTTATGGAGTCAGCATTGTGCTGTAGAGCATCCAGATACTGTAGAGTCAGCGTTCCAACAGAAGACTCGCCTAGTAAAAGATTTTCAGCTGAATCTACCACTTCATTGCATTAATATAGAATTATTACAGAAGTACATTTCATGAACTGTGCAGTTCATGAGCAATGAAATTTTAATCCAGATGTACGGTGATTTTGAGAACATGAGAATGCCGTCTTAACTGATAGCTCTGCCACCTTGAGTCCTGGTATATGCCTATGGAGAGAGAACAATTACATTTACTATTAGCTGATAGAGGACAATATGAGAATAAGAGGAACAAAGTTAGCTAATAGAGAAGTTTGGGGATTAAACTAAACCTTTCCAATGTTCTCATCCACTACTCTGTGAAAGAGAAAATGGTATATTGTGCACACAGCTTGAATACATAAATCAACAGTCTCCTGGGTGAGAATTGCACTAATGAAAATATATTTCAAGTGACACATTAGCTGGAAACATCACTGCGTGTGTCTAGGCCAGACAAATTCATTCAGAACTTGGGCAATGGGAACAAACATCAGCTGTATCTCCAGCCATGCATAAATAGCTAAATAAATAAAATGGTTTGCTAGGTTTATCTAAGGTGTTTGCAAACATCACCTGTTTTGATTCAAAGAATTAGTTGCCAAGTCATCATGTTCTCCAGATGACTTACCAAATACCAGCAGGTGCCCAAACCACATCCTCTCTGTGTTGTCATGGTCAGAATGACCATTCTTAACATACAGTGCACCGCATCAGTTTTTAAGATGAATCTGGAAACCTACCCAGATTATATATCTGTTTGTGTGCCTTCCATCTCAAAGGGAAAGTAAACAGCTTTTAAGACTAGTATGTGGATTTTAATTAAGTATATGCATTTATAGTCAATTATTGTAACTTTCTTTCTAGCTCTACAGTTCTCCTGAAATCCACCTTTCCACTTCCTTTATCGTGCTAAGGCAGGGTTCGGCTGAGGACTGGCTGACTGGTTTACAAGTGGAAGAGCCATCAACTGTCAATGCACTGAAAAACTGCAGGTCTGCTGACCCAGCTGTAGAACCAGCTGCTTGTTATAGGTAAGTAGAGACAAAGGGGAAAGCCTAAGGTTAGTTTTGCAGTTAATATATTGCTGCCTATTCATGCAGCCCAGCTTATGGTATTGTTCTGTCTGCTGTTTCAAATCTATCAGATTTTTTTTTTTTTTTTGCCTATTTTTTTGTCTTTTTTTTTTTTTTTTAACTTTTGAAAGCTGATATTTTTAGGAGTGGCTAATACATTTTGCCCAAGCCAGTTTTCATTCCTATCCTGAACCCAAGAGTGTTGGCAATGACAAGATTTTTGTTTGTGTTGTAGATAAAAATATAAGTGTAGAGTGTATGAGTAGGTCATCTTGTGGACACATTGACGATTATTGATGAGTTGTGATGGACTGCACCATGCAGATCCTGCCTCTTCCCTAAGTGTCTCCACATCTGCAAAAAATGCCCTTTAAAAGTGCCAATTTTAAGCCTTGCATCCCTTTCACTTCTAGATAAAAATGATGCTACTTTACAAGTTTGTGGGATGCTTCTCATATAATGGAGGTAGACAGATGGGAGGGGTGGGATTGCTATGATCATATCCAAAAGTGTTTCATTTGGATTTTTGGTGGAGAACCTAGAATTTATGTAGCAGTTTTGTATGCCCCTATAAATTTGATGTATGCAAGAATCCTTCTGTGCTTGTAGGATTATGGGCATTTGTGTGTGTGTGCTAAACAGATCCCAGTCAGGGCATATTTGAGCTTCTACTCAGCTGCCTAAAACTGGTCTACTGAATTAAGTTATCCTAAAGTATGGGGCAATGACCCTGTTCATGTAACCTGTTCTGGACTGACCCTGTCTGGATACCAGGTGCCCAGCAAAGCTGCTCTATCATTGCCCTCCTCAGCTGGACAGGGAAGAGAAAATTGTAATGGTATGCATACTTTTGTAATGTATAAACCCATCTTCTTTGCCCCTAAAAAGCAGAGTTTCTTTCATTCAATATCCTGTGTAGTTGCAGACTAGGAAATCCATGACATGGAAAGAGGAAAAATCTTACTTCTTTGAAACATTACATATCTCATAATCAGCATGAATCATGGAGTGTTGTCTGGAGCACCTTTCTTTAAAAATACGGATTACCTTGTCTTCTGGGGATTTGTCAATTCCTTTTTAAACCAATTTGTGTGCTTGGCCACCATATTCCATAGCAGTTTCCTTTCCACAGAAAAAAAATTCTCTTTATTTTTTTTAAACTTGCTGTGTAAGGATTTCATTGATCATTCACAGTCCTTGTCACACAAGAAACAGCAAAAATCATTCTTGGCTTAGTTTCTCCACATCTTTCAATGCTTTACTGACTACTAGCATATTCCTCTTTGTATTTCTTTCAAAACTAAACTATAAGTTTTCCACATATCTGATAATTCTTCTATTTTTTGCTGTTTACCATACCTTTTCTAGTTCTTTTGCACAGTTTTTGTATGGGGTAATCAGAATCAGGCATATTATGGTTTAAACAGTAGTAGAATGACAATGGTGATTGCTATTTCTTTTAAAATAATTGCAAATGTTTTATTTGTCCTTCTTTAGTGGAACTTTGAACTTTCAAAGGGCTTTTATCATTACATTATCTTTCAGCTCCATCGGTACTGTGAGACCCTTTACAACATTTTGCATTCGGCATATGTTTTGATGATCCTGAATAATTTCTGTCTTCACAAGTCTGCCCTTTTCCCAGATCATTTATAAAGATGTTGAGGTGAGCAGGTTCATATAAGGTCCTCCTGGTAACTGCCCTTCTTCCTCCACAGAGAGAAGCAGTCATATAATTCTGCAGTAGACTCCTTTCTTTTAATAAATTAAATTGAAAGAGACCTTTCCATTATCTCCAGGCAGCTAACATAGTAAGGAAACATTAGTGATTGGAATTTTAAAGCTTTATAAAATTCAAGTGCATGGTATCAGTAGATTGTTTATAAACTATGCTTAACGAAGTTTCCTCAGCACTGTACTTCAAAAGGGTACCTAGAATATACTTGGTGAATCCAATACTGGGCACCTGGATGTGTGTCCTAAAGAATTTGAAAACACTGCTTCTGTGGAAGAATCTCAGTTTTAGAGTATTGCTGAGCATTGAATCCTCAGTCCCTAGCACAACCCTTTACAAATTTAGGTATATTGGTGTACCTAAGTAGCTATCCATATAGATATAACTGAGGTTTTTGTTTGAATAAGTCCTGACTTACTTAGGTGTGTTATACAATGTAATTTGCTCTTCACTTTATTGACAACATGGTGCCCTGCCATGAGTCAAGCTCAAAACCCAACTTAGGACATGTAGGTGAAAATAATAAGTGAGGAATAACAATAGTTATGCCATCTATAAACCCTAACCTTTTGGAGTAGAACTGTGCTCTAGAGTCCTAGTTTAAAAATTACCAAGTACTTGTTTTTGTATATGGGATGCTTTGTGTGTAGGTGATATTCTTGGGGAAACAAAGGACTGTATTTTTGCATATGTGAGAGATGGATCATACTGCTTAATGCACTATCAGATCAAGATCAGACACTGGTGAGAGCAAGCTCTGGGAGCATTTTAATACTTTCTAAAGAAGATCAAGTTTTGCAACCAGAGGTTTCTGATCCATTGGCATTAGGTTACTCAAATAATGGCAATATTTTAACAGCATCAGTCATTGAACTGCTAAGACTTCGGTAGTAATGCAAGCATAATATAAGTTGGACACTCCTCAGGTACTCTCACCTGCTTACCTTTTAGGGAAGGGATAGTTTCTGTGGTTTTTTTAGCTCTATAGTATGATTTGTTGCTGATTAACATGCAATGAGAAAAAGTGGTGTGCAACTGGTACTACTTTTTACTTAACTGGGCTTCACAACTGTCCTGCAGTGCTAAGGAGCCAAGCATATGGCAGTCAACTACTAATTAAGCAAAGCACTTTGATAAATATATATAGTTTCCAATATGCTGCACAGCTTACTTGGTCTGTGCTAACTGCAACAATGGTGTTTATTCAAACATCTACTATTTCCACTGTCAGTTTTGCACCCTTGCAGCCTGATTCATGCATTAGAATTTTCTTTTGTGGTGGCAATTCTTCAGTGACAGCTGGGCTTGAAAGGTGCTACCTTTCCTTTATGTAAGTTCCTCTTAAATCTTGATTTAAATCTTGATGCTTCTGGTGAATAGGTAAGGAATTCACAGAGACCCACAGAACCCTCAGTATAAAAATCATATGTTCATTAAATCGACATTAGACACAATAAAAGAAAAATCCAAAAAGCAAAATAGCAACCCACCTCTAGATTTTCCTCATTTTGTTTTAGACACAGTGGAAATGTCCAAGATTGAAACTTAGTTACCATACATGCTCTGTGTAATTATTCAGTAGAGGGAGAATCACCTCACTCTTTGATGGTGTCTCAAATGTAAATGGGCGCACAATGATGTTGTGGGTTTCTTTGTCGAGCCAAAATATTGTTTGAAATTAGTATGATATTGGTCTTGCAGGGTATTATAACTTCTAACCTGTGACCTGCTGTCATGTAGATATTCTTAGAAGCCTGCTGTTTTAATACCTGACGATTAAGCTGAAACCCACTCAAGTCAATAGAAGCCTCACTTTTACATTTTTTTGATTTCACTTGTTAAGGTGCAAGTTCTCATAATTTTCAATTATAAAATTATGTCCATAACCTGCATTTCGGTTAGAGATTTCTTACACATTTTTGTTGAGTTTTGGTGTTTTGTCATTTAGCAAATAGTGTTGCTAAATGAAGTAAGTTGCTTTAAGAAACTATGCCTCCATTTCTTAGAAAGAATGCAGTTGCTCTAGTGAAAAATTACAGTTTTATTGTTTTTTTTATTTTATTTTTTTTACCTGTGGAAAACTCCAAAGAATATCTTGATTGGTCTCATTGCTTTTACCTGCACTTGGAAAGACATAGGGGAAAAAATGCAAACATCCCACTGAGCAAGACTGTGAATCGTGTTAAAAAGACAATTTAAGCTGGGAGGCTGACAAATGCCACACCTTCTCAAAATAAGCAGGCAGTCTTAACAAAAATATTAAACAAAATATTAAAATACATGAAAAAAAACCCAACTGAAAGAGACTAGTATAATAGCAGATAGGATATAAATATATATATATATATGTGTGTGTGTGCATATGACAATATATAATGATAAAGAAGCTTTTTAAATATCCAGGCTTAAACCATCATTAATGGATACGAAAGCATATGACAATATCTAGTCTTAATGAAACTTAGGAGTCAGTAGAGATCCCATTTTCTGTGGAGCCAAGTCTGTGTGTGTTTCTGTCATGTCCCTCATTTTGAGAACTGTAATGTTTTTGGTCCCAAATATTGTTAATTTTCTGCTGACCCTGGATTATTAATGCTAATCATTATTCCATAAAATGTCTGTACTTGGAGGGACAGCAGGTGAAAGTGATAGTATTAATTTGCAATGAGGAAATGGTATTTATACAGCAACCTTGGTAGGAATAATCTTTTGATTTTTTTCTCTGCCCTCCCTCATATTTGATAGCATACTTCAGACTGATGGCTGTTGAAAGAAATGGCACAGCCGATAAGACTATGATATAAGCATAAAATTTGATGATTTTCTTTTATCTCTTAAAAAAGCTATTAAAAAATAAAAGGAATACAGTGGTCACCATTTATTTTAATTTTTTTTTCCTCTGTTGAACTACTGGATACTATTTACCAAGTCAGTGTTGGATGTTTGCGGGTTGGTGCGATACCCCGCTGCTCCAAGTGCTTGTGAGAAGAGTGCATATATAGAATGCATAGTCTGAGTTTCATTTGATGGTATGTTGATATTCTGAAAGCAAGTTGAATACATTTAGGCTTGTTCTGAAGATTGTTGATGAGCAGATTGTTTCCCATGTGTCTAAAATAATTAATATGGGGCTTGGATTTGGATGTGTCCCACAACAAAAGCCAATGAAGAAGAGGATACCTTTTCCTTTTTTACATGAGGCACAACAATCTGAACTTAATAACTTTTAACTACAATTATATTAAAAGTGTGATTGTCAAGGTTGTAGAATTCTTCTAAATAAGCATTTATAGATGACATCATGTAGCAGGCATCTTTTAGTTTTGTGTCATATTATTGGCATGTGCTTTTTCCAACAGTGTTTAGGATTCTTTACTGTAGGTGAAGATCAGACTAGGTTATAATAATGTCTCTTTCTGTCCTTTAGATATATAAATCTGTCAATCCCTTTATGCTCTAGTCATATATGATCTAGGGTTTCTGAGTGAGTGGAAATGCTTAGAGCACAGCTGATGTGTTATGGATGATTTAAAGGAAAATGAGAAATCTCATCAGAAGCTGTCAAGGGACCTTTATGGCTTTGGTGCCACAGGATTGAATCGAGAGAACTTTCATACTTCTTGTGGGTGCCCTCAAAATCTTCTAATCTTTCAGGAAGCCTCTCAGCATTGTGTTTCCATTCAGACCTGGTATCTCAGAAACATAAACTCCTTTCTGTAGGCAGCGCAGTATATGGCCATCATGAATTGTGGAGATATGTTGTCAAGCACTTTCAGTGTTAAGAAAGTTTCTGTACGATCTGCTTGTTCCATGCTCAGCTTTCAGAGTCCTTTCTAGTTACTTGTCTGAAGCTCAAATTGAGATCAGTCACGGTGTGCATGCCCAGAGATCATTGAAGGCTAAGATTGCTAAAAAAAGTTTGTCCTGTTCATGAAGACAGCCCCCAGACACATTATTCCTGTGCATGTCTTTACATCAGAACTTTTTTTTTTTTGTATAACATGAATCAGTCTTGCAGCACTTTAAATCCATAATTCATTGTTCATAGGCAGAGAAAAGATTGTTCTGTTCTTTGCAGCTGCCTATTGTATTCAAAGCTGTAATCATTGTCCCCCTTTGGTGTTTTTTTTAGGCTAACCCCATTCTCTCAGGTTTTCTTTCCTAACTGCCTGTTTATACACCTGAGTAGGATATTTATCTTTTTTTCATGCTATTGTTGATTCTTTTCTGAAAGGCTGCTGTGCAAGTAGCTGATCCTAGTCCTGTAGTTTTGTGATTGATTATTGCTCTCTCAGTTAGGTACTCACCCTCCCTCATCCTAAAACAGATCTCAGAAAATCTGGTCAGTACATCTTTTAATTTTCACTGGCAAGCAGCCTCCGTGTGTTTACCACTGAGCTTTGCATCTACCCTGCAGTAGTTTCATCAGGATTACATTTCCCTAGCTAGCTTATGAGAATGCCAACCAAGAGCAGCCATAAAAATCCATTACTAGGTCAGCGACTGTGTGTCTTCCTTAGCCAAAAGTCATTATATTTTGTTCTAAGGGGAGATATCTTTGTTGCTTACTGTAGCTGTTGCTATTTCTGTTATAAAATGAACTGCAAAGCAGGGAGGCAAAAGGAAAAAAATAAGAAAAACGGAGAAAGAAGGGGTGGAGGTCTGGTTTGGTATTTTAAGGAAATGTGAAAATATCACATTCTTCCTTTGCTTTCTCAGTGAAGAAAGGTGATTTTGACACTGGCATGGATTTTAAGGCAAATTTCTTTCTCTTTTTTACTGCATTCTCTAAATTAGAAAGCAAATGAATGAAGCATGTGACTCATGTACGTATTTTAATACCAGCGAATTGCCTTTTCAGCAATTTTTTGGATAAATTTTTTTGGGTAATATACACACCTCTCCGACTTCTGCAATTTTCTTTCAGATAACATTAAGCAATAGCCCAGTTAAGAGTTCTCTAGGTATCATAACAAATAAACATCACAAAATTTAGTAATTTCAGCATGTTATGAGATTTCCCAACAGATGATGCCATTGTAAAGTGATCTGTATCACATCCTAGCTGGTTCAAGCAGTATTTGTATATTTTGTCTAAAGAAAAGAATAAAATAAACAAGCATAGCCCTAGCTAAACAGATTGGAATTCCAGTGTTAACACATATTTTCATATCCAAGTCATACTAATTAATTTCTGGAGGAATCAGTTTGAATATTTTTAATGCAGTAATTGAATAGAAAAATTTTTTTTTTCATTATGTGACACATTAGCTCTCTTATTTAGAAACAGAATAGCTTGACCAATACAAAACAACATGCAATATTAAGGTGATACTTTCATAGAGTCACTTCTTGCCTATTTACACAAGTTAAGCACAGAACATTAACTCTGAGATCTACTAAATCAGCTGAATGCTAAATTGAGTTTCCTCCAGCAGCTTTGACTCTGTGAACACAAGGTAGCTCATATGCTAAGGCCAGATTTTGTTGCTTTGGTTGACATAACTTTTGCTATAAAATAGTACCAAACTCCTAAACATGTTTATGTAGACAATATTCATGTCTTGAAGCTGCACGTTGCCCTGGTGCCCTTTGGCCTTAGCGAGCTTTAGATTCAGGCATTTCAAGAGTAGGTTTAAAAAATGTTTCTGTTGCAAAGAACAGTTCAAATACTGTTTTATCTCAGATAAATCTGATGCCACTACATTTTTTTCTTGAGTGCAACACTAAGAGGCTATTGACAGTCAAGTATATGACAAAATAGATATTTCAGTGACTACCACTGTGATTCAAAATAATGTGAGCAAAATTTTCCATGTAGGTCTACCTCATTTTCCTGAATGGATGACCAAATTAGTTAAACATCTTTTGATGCTCTCAGACTCCACATGAGAGGAACGTCAGCTCATTATGGCAATAGCATCAACACCAAGAATTAGTTATCCTAGAAACTCAGGAAGGGCAGGAATAGGCCTTCCATATATGCAATGCACATTATGCATCACACACTGTCTTTTCTTTGCCTGCAGGGCAACAGTGGACTTAAAAATGCATTTGTTGCAATACAGGGATTTGAAATACATGGCATAATTGCAGTGATTCAAGGAGTACAAGACTATTACAGCTATATTTCCTAGTAACTGGAAAGTATTAATTACAGTGACAGGGGTTTTTTTTCCCAAAGCAATATTTAACAATTTTACTAAATAACACTCACAAAAATATTCACATTTGCATTCTTACACACCAATTTGAAAGTATTTAGTAATGCATATGTGCAAAGCTCTTAAGATAGAGTTTAATTTTATTAAATATCCAATAGAATTAAAAATCTTTTCATGAAAAATTGAATGGGGAATACATCCTGGAAACTGATTGCAATATTTTAGTTAGAAGTTGTGTCAGGTTTAACTAAAATGACATTCTCTAATTCCCTTGTCAGCCACCACACTTTTTTTCTGCTTCTTCTCAGTGGTTTATAATGAAGATCACTTAAATATGTGTTACTGCCTCTGTTAAACTGACAGGGTGGAATAGTAAACACAGTATTTAGGGCATCTCAGTTTCTATGTCTCCTAAGAAATGAGCCACTGCCTTGTTGCTCTCCAGTGTTGATTCCTACTTGGCTTTTTAGAATGATACCATTCTTGTACAAATTTCATTACACCTCGGGTTTCTTTCAACTTGAAAGATCAGCTTTATCATTATTGCTATTCTAACTCATCTCTAGGTGAGTTTTTTTTGACTCTGAGTCTTTTGTAGCTAACACTAATCCCCTGAAGCTGGTAACTTAGTTTTCTTAATGTGACATGTTAATGCCAATATAATAACACTAGCAGTAGGAAGCTTAGATTCATGTTCTCATAGCAATTAACAAGGATTTAAAACACTTTTTTTCTTAAAAGAGATAATTATTACCATTTACAATGTTCTTTTAGATCTTAATTGTTTACCAAAGGACCTTACGTACCCTTGAGGCACCTCACAGTGTTTGTGATAAATCCTCTAAGTCAGACTTCATATGTAGTACCTCCAACCTCAAAAGAAACAAAACAAAATATGTTTCAGCTCTAGTAACCACCTCTTCACATCTCTCTGGCACAGTAGTTCCACAACCTGGAAGTGGGCATGATGTTCACTATACATTCTTGTTGGGCTGAACAAAGATACCAGTGCATGTGTCAGGGAACTTTTCTGATTTATTGAATAATTGTCTTAACTCCAGCAACTAACCCACTATTTAATCATAGAAGTGTTGGCTAGTAAGCTCTCAACTTTTACCACAAACTTTAACAAGTTCCCAACTCTGCAACAAAGTTCAGGTATGGGGTAAAGGGCAGAATATGGTTGCTACACTTGCTGAGATAAAATGATAGAGGAAAGAAATAAAGGCAGAAAAGAGAGAAAGAGAAGGAAAAAAATTACCAGTACTTAGATCCTGCATCTTTCCTGCTGTCTACAATGATCTGGATCTGGGGTTGACTAAAAGGAGACAGGGAGAGACTAAACCACTTCCTCTTACAGTTTCCCTGGTATCCTCCCCTTATATAAAAGAGATTTTTCATGACATATTATTTACAAGTGCACAGTCAGTCCCTTAGAGCCCTCCTGGAAAGTAAGTTAAGGGCAGTTGGTAGGTCTGTGGTGGTCCTGGAGACCTTTCTAGTGAGGTACCTGGGACTCATCCCTTCTCTTGACACAGGCACACTGAGCATGAGTGCTGAGGCAGACTTGCGAGCCTAGCAACTGGCAACGAAGTTGGCTCAGCACAGTGCTTTCCCACCTGCACAGGTCTCTCTCTTCCGTTCACAACCTTCCTGAACCAACAAAATATTTGAGGCAAAACTTGTTTATCCCTGGTCCCACAATTAACTAGGAAGTTAATAACCTGCACAGCTCCGATGTTAGCAGTATAAGTACATACCAGATCATTATTTATTTGTCCCAACCTCCATACTCCTTTCACTGTCAGACACCCTCTTTATGCTCATTTTCAGTCCTGTATGTGTAAGTTCACCCTCCTATTTTTAGGGTCGAGAGACGGTTCCTGTGAAGGTAAATACCTCTGTTTCAGAGGGATGTGTTAACTCACATCCATCAAATACATTTTCTTCCTCTGTCATTGCTCACAATGGATTTGCATTCAGACAAAGTCACTTTTTTCCTGCTACAGAAATTAAAATTTCTTTTCTTTTTTTTAGTGAAAGGCTTCTTACATGTCTTTCTACCCATTGAAGCCTTCCTCAATGGCACGAAGAGTGTGGGACAAAATGAGTGTGAAAGCATCCATTTTTGCCCAGTGGAAGGCAAATGTACACTAGTGTTTCATGCTAGATATGGACATGTTTTACTTCAGGTCCTCCTGAAGCCAAAGGAACTTACTCAAGAAGAGAGAAGGTACTGGTATATTTTGCTGACTCAGGGCCTTTTAGTGGGTATGTAACTGAATTGTTAACATTTGTTAAAGGAAAGAAGAGCCCTCCTGCCCAGGCTCTAGTGCCTTCTCTGGAGTGGCAGGCACCACAGAAATGCATGAAGAGAAAAAGTCAGTAATTCCTAAGGCTTGCTGGGTTCCAGGGTAGATTGCAAGTCAGTATATAGTCTGTCTACAGAAGGAGCTACATGTTTTATTTTTCTTGTAAATTGTCACATATAGGTTTATAATGGGTTGAGGACTGATTTATTTCACACATACAACTCATTTTTGAAATACATTGGAGTATTTGTAAGAAATTGTCATTTAAGTTACTCCTCAAAAACAAGATATATGATACAGCAAGTGCCAAACCCAAGATCTCAAAAAATATGGGGAAGGTTTAACACCCCCCCCCTCCCTGCCATCCCCCCGCCCCGTGCTTTGAGATTATTATAGTAAAAAGAATGATAAATCATTACTATTGAAGATTTTTTGAGTATTTTTTACAGGACACCTACTTCTTGCCTTAAAGTGTAGCATAAAGAACTGCTTTTGTTTGATGAAGGCACTTATATGTTTTATAAAATCATATCTCAGACTTGTCAGACAGTATATTTTGCACTGTTAATAGCTAAAAGAGATGAATTAAGTGTAAAGTCAATGATTTTTAAATTGTACTTTAGCCTGCTGTGTCCTGTCAAAAGGCATATGCTCTCTTGTCCGATTAAAACCTTATTAAAGTCTACATCAATGACATGAATACATCTGTATTATTGCTGGTTTCTTTGAAATCCCTAGTGGTTAGGGTGGTTAATAATAATTTTTTTTTTTGTTTGATTTTATTTAATTTTTGCCACAGCACTCCATTGTAGGGGTTTAGCTATCTCCTGACTGCAGTCCTGGCAATAAAACAAGGGAGCAAATGCCTGCCACTTATTAAAAAAAACATGTTTAGTAATAAATCACAATTGTCAGGCAATGACTCTTTTGAGATAATAGAGGAAAACTAATTGCCTGTAAGGTACGTTCTACAGATGAATCCTACTGGAAATCTACCTCATTCTGTGTTGTGCTAGTATATCATATGTATGTGTCTGTTAGTAACATGTTGTATCCTAAGTCACATGTAGCCTGATCCAGCTTCAAAAATACTTTTGCCTGATTTATATCCCTTGTTGATGGTCCATGCTTTTTCAGGAATGTGCAAGCATCTTCACATTACCACATTCCATGGACTTGTTAAAAAAAAGAAAAGAAAAGAAAAGAAAAGAAAAGAAAAGAAAAGAAAAGAAAAGAAAAGAAAAGAAAAGAAAAGAAA
>JAWWEU010000081.1:84653387-84664141 GCA_035583155.1 Acropternis orthonyx | reverse complement strand
GAAAAGAAAAGAAAAGAAAAGAAAAGAAAAGAAAAGAAAAGAAAAGAAAAGAAAAGAAAAGAAAAGAAAAGAAAAAGCAGGTCCATGAGACAAACTAACACAGTGATTTGTACAGCATAAATCCCACAACCCTTGTCAGATTTTTGAGAAACTTCTGAGCAAGTATTTTTTGCAGGCAGAGGTGCTTCATGATACTCAAAGCAGAAAAATATATATATTTTATACTGATACTGAAGATTTGGGGAATTTTTTTTGACCTGAGCATTCTGTAAAACTTAAGAGATTACTTAGTGTCAGTTATTTATATGTAAATATACATAAATAGGAATTCTATTGATCGTTGATATTGCCACAAGATTCTCATCCAGAGTATAGAGAAATTTAATCTTATTGCTGATATTGAGGTTTCTTAGACTTGTAGCAGAGCAGGTGAAAAGACCTCTCAAAGGTGCAATTTCTATCTAATCAAGGCCTTTGTTAATTTACTTAATGGAAATGGAATAGAACTATATCTGTGATGACTTTAATGCAGAATAAGGCATTAATTTAAAACACTAGGTGGTAAAGCAATAAAGCATGAGGGGATGCTAATTTCTAAGTCTGGAGTTCAGTAGATTTTTTTAGATTGGGAGATGAATACAAACTATTTTTGAGCTTGAAGTGTTTGAAATTTTATGCTGTTTATAAGAGCACTGGGGTTAAAACAATTTTCATACTCTAGGAAGATCGATGCAAATAAGTATAAGTTTAAAGAATGAAAAAAGGTACACATTTTTTTTTTTTTTCAGAAAATAGTGGCATATTTATTTGTAATTCATTATGTTTGTGAGATTCTATCTGTTCTGTAAGGCCACATTATTGAATATCCCTTGAACTTCTCATCAAGCCAGGTAAAGAGCTTTTAAATACAAAAGGAATAGTAACCTATCACCAGGCATTTATTTTGTAAGCATGCTTGTTTGATTATAGCAATAATGAATGTTAGCTTTCCCTTGTAATTTCTGCTCATCTAAATCTGTGATTAAAAAACCAAACAGAAATTAGTGCTAATGTTCAGAAAGAAACCTCAAAAAAAGTTTCAAAGGATTAAATCTAATCTCTGTCATGCCTGTGATCAGCAAGGAAGCCTGTGTGCACAGACTTACTTTTTTGCCCCAGTTCCTCTGGAATTTCTCCACTTTGGGGGAATACTCTGAATCCCATTCCCCTTTCAGATTCTTCTGAAACCACCAGCCCCTCTTAAGGCTTTATGTGACAGGCTTGTTGCTCCGAAGTATCCCTTTCAAGCTGCAGGGGCAAATTTTGTTGTTATTTGTAGTGACATTAAATGTAGAAACACTAAAATTGGTGTGAGTGGTGAAGGAAGGGGAATGTCAGGATGTGGAAGCAAGAGAAGGAAGGGAAGAAAGGCTTTCAGAGTGACAGGTATGTGATGCCTTAAAGACTGAGGAGAAAAAAACTCCAGGCAAATTTAGTAGGAGATAAGACAAGAAGAGCAGAAGCTTTAATGAACCTCCAGGCTCCAGGAATACATATTCACAGGATCCCCCCAAAGTTCCCAGGTTCCAAGATTTTATAATAATGTCCATCCAATCTCATTCTGTTATTCCCCCAGTCCTGCCCCATCCTACCCCCGGCACGCCCTGTCAGGAATTGAGTCTGGGGGTCTGGGACCCCTCTTTCATCCCCCTCGTCTTCCTCGCAGCACGTCAGGTCCTTGGAGGCCTTCCAAAGTTCTGGTTTTGGTGTCCTTCTGTCCATGTCTTTGTCTTCTGGTTCAGGCCTCATGGCGCTCCTCTGCAATTCTCTCTTGGAATGGGGACTAAACAACTACTGAAGTTTTGAGGGATTGATATAGGATGGGGTTGGTATGTGTAAGCATTAAGCTACTGAAGTTACTTTACTGTTACATTAAAACTACACCAACTTCTAAAATCTATAAAATTAAAAATCAAAAAGCTCTGAGGCATCATATGAGTGACACTAGGTTACCCATGTTATCAAGATCACAGCATATCAGCATGCAATTTCTCAGGGCACCCACTGTGGGAAACACCCACAGAAGAAACTAGGACAAAAGACAGCCTGCATCCAAGCAGAACAGCCTCAATCCATTAAGAAATAATGACAATAAAGACAAAAAGAAAGAGAACAGAATTGGAGACCTAACAGACCAGGAGACTAAACAAAATTCACAGAAGCTGAAGACCGCACAGATTTCTTAATCATTATTAGATCAAAACAAACACATGGTCTCCTTCCTAAGAAAAAAGAGCAAGTTGTAATGAAGACTCAATAGCCAGAGCCCCTTGCCTTCCTCTGTCATTACAAGAAATTCTGGCCAGACCACTGGGTACATATATCTTGTGCCTGTATGCTGAACAGCCTGCTTGAATGTAAGCATCTCACTGCATTTGAGGGCTTGCCTCTATGAGCTAAACTTGTTTCCTTTTACAATTAAATGATTTTCTCCTCCCAAAAACTGATTGTAATTAAAATTGCCATATGGTTGCATTAGTGTTGCAGCATGTTTTTCTTTGCCATGAAAGTGTTTTTTAACTCTTTTAATGCTTGTCAATATCATTGCTTGAAATAGAAAGTCAGCAGGAGAGAAATTGGAGGACTGGCTGGTGCTACATGCCTGTATGGATTGTTTTTCCTAACTCACCACATGAGGTGGATTCCACAAGACACGTGTGCAAGATGCTGGTTATGTTGAGGAGAAGATGAATTATTTGGAACGCATCTAAAGGAGTAAGCCAAGGAATTAACACTTGCTTATACCAACTGGGTAAGAAAAGTATGTAGATAAAAACAGCTATTCAGGGAATGAAGAAATGAATAATAAAATATGAGTGTTTTGAGGGAAAACGTGGGTTATAGGTTTTGGGGCAAGTTTAGAAAATACTCATATTCCAGCATTCCTTTAGCCAAACAGGTATAACATGAATCTTTACCTTAAGCTGATTGTGGAGGCTTCAATCATTAAATAAAACCCAGCTGTGAAGCCTAGTGCATGCTGGGTTTTTTTGTTTAGTTTGTGTTTTTTGGTGTTTTTTTTTTTTTTTTTTTTTTTTTTTGTGTGTGAATTTTCAAGGAGAAACCTGAATTTAAAAAAAGGAAAGAATGTTTTCTTTACAAGAAAGTGTGAATAAGAGAGCTATAACTCTATTATAGGAGGAGAGGAAAAAATACATTTGTTCCTCACACGAAAATAGTTTGCTCTCCCTGACCCCACAACTATAAGACCCCATTGTGAATAAAGAAAGTACAAATTCCTGTTACAGTGTGTCAGCCTGAGAGAATGTAGAGAAACTTTGTTCAGCATGTGTCATTAGAAGATGAGAGATGAAATGAGGCCCTAAAAAGGCAGGTTTTTTATGTGAATATCATCTATATCCTTCCACCACACACATCTACAATAAAGAGCTCCTAAATCATCAACAATTAGTGAAATTACCTGAATTGTCTCTTCACTTTATTTGTCTCACCTCTTTATCTATGTAGTTTAATGGGAAGACACTTAATGCAAATTTTTACAAACAGCCTTTCATTATGACACAACTGTCAGGGCTATGTTGGGTGGGTATTTTTAAAATCCAGGTAGGTTTTCCAAAATATGGAGACTTACTAGATTTTATAGAGCTGAGATTCTCTCTTCTATAAGCACCAATGTTCATGTTAAAAAATATTCTTTCATTCCATGAAAAGTGCATATGAATACATTTATGTTTAAACATTTAGAGTAATTTATATTTCAAATGAAGGGTATGTTGAAGTGTTTTTTTTTTTTTAGGTCTGAGACACATTGTAATCAAGCCAGGTACTACTTGTATTGCAATGATGACAAGAAGAGTATTAGAATTGGTACTGAACAACAGTCCTGTGAGCACTAGGACTAACAGCCTGATTTTCATCAGTTTCGTATATCGTGAATATGCAGAAATACCACACTGGGAATAAGCAGCAATACCAGATGACTTGTTACACATGCTGTGTTTACTATATGCATCTCAAAATTCACTTTTCCTCCCAAAGTATGTTCTCAGAAAAACAACTGACAGGTAAATTGAATTTTTTGATCGTAAGCAAAACAGTCATAACTACTCTATGAATGGGGTTTTCCTGTATCTCTCTAGATGCTGCTCTGTATATGGACAGAGGAAATAAAGAGCACACCATAAATTATTTCTGCAACAAGGAAGGACAAGAAAATGGTAATTCATAGAGAATAGAACTGCTGTGTCCTCCATGTGTGTATGCGTGTGTGTGTGTCTGTCTGTCTATCTATCTATCTATCTATGAGGTATCAAAAACCTGTTGTAGGTATACAGGCAGACAATACAACTGCTGTAAGCCTAGTTAATTTAGAGGAGTTTTTAAGATCTAGGCTGAGCATAGCTCAGGATGAGTTACTAAAGTCAGGTCTTTTATGTCAAGGAAACTTACTTTTTGAAGAGTGATACTCTGGTTGAGGAGAACATTCCTGGTAAGGAGAGAATCTAAAAGTATCACTAGAATAAGTTATATCCTCAAAGCCTTTCAAGATACTGAGACTGTTTTGCTGAATGCAGATGAAAATAATCATGAACCTTTGCGCTTTCTTAACCTGAGGCTTAAAGCCAAAAATGCTTTTTCACATTGCCAGTGAAACTTTTCTTAGAACATACACATGACTGGAATCTTCAGATTTATTTTGCTATCTCATGTTTTATAAGAAACAGTCCTTCATTTTCATGGTAAGTTCTAGAACTACTGGTGTGTGTATGGGCTGTACCTCTGCCTAAAACATCATTGTGGAAGAATTACACAGAGAAATGGTGGTGAATAGAGGTTAATGGCTACAAATGCTGATTAAGAATGGATATCTGTGACTGCTGTAACAATTTTATGTATCACTTTACCACACACTTGTTTCATTCATATAAATATTTGTGAGAAAATGAATGGATATTTATGAGAAACAATCTGAAGTTTCTTGTTGGCATTCAATAATAACCCTCAAACATCAATGTTGTCTTGATATAGGTAAAATGTGTTTATTTAACAACCCCTGTGGAAGCCTTTGACTCTTGGCTCACCTGGCCTAAAGCTTTGAACATTAAACTTCTGTGCTTTTACAACCCAGTCACAGTCTGCCAGAAATACAAGGAAAATGACCCCAGGCACCAGCACAGGGTGTAGGGGCCAACCTGCTGGAAAGCAGCACTAAGGAGAATGACCTGGGGCTCCTGGTGGACAACAAGCTGCCCATGAGCAGCAGTGTGCCCTGGTGGCCAAGAAGGCCAGTGGTATCCTGGGGTGCATTAGGAAGTGCATTGCCAGCAAATCAAGGGACCTGATCATGCCCCTCTACTCAGCCCTGACGAGGCCACATCTGGAGTGCTGTGTGCAGTGTTGGGCTCCTCAGGCCAAGAGAGCCATGGAACTCCTGGAGTTGGTCCAGCAGTGTGCTATGAAGATGATTAAGGGATGGGACCATCTCCTTTATGAGGGAAGGCAGAGGGAACTGGGCCTGTTCAGCCTTGTGAACAGACAACTGAGAGGGGACCTCATCAATTTCTGTAAATACGTGGAGGAAGGGGGGTAAGATGCTGAATCCAGGCTCTTCTCAGTGGTGCTGAGCAATAGGACAAGAGACTACAGGCAGAAACTGATACACAGGAAGTTCCACCTGCATTCTTCTCTGTATGACTGCTCCAAATACTCTTGTCTGTGCTCTGTACAACAATTTTAGAGCAGTACTTCACAGTCTGGCTAGATTACCTCAGGCAAAGAAGACACTATCCTTGAGCAGCAATATAAGGTAGCAGTACAATGAATCTCCTCTCCTATGTAGTAGAGAATAAAATGGAAGGTAGTTATGAGGATTTAATTCCCTTTTATATGTAAAGAGCTTTGAACTCTTCAGCAGGGAGCCCCATGGCTGTGCGATTTTCTATACTGATAGTAAATGAATAGAAAGAAAAAATTATAGGGCCCTGAAGTCCGTCTCCCTGAGTTATTAGGTTGTAGTGATGGCTGGGATACTAGGCAGCTTCACACTCAGAATGAGTGCAAAATGACTCCTACAGCTTGGTTTGTAGGATTATGAATTTCATTCAAGAGGTATGTGCTATATAAGATGCTATATAATGAGATAGTGTAGAATTTCTTAGTTCCTTCTTTTCTGAATCTGGGGTAAATACTGGCTACATGAACTCGCAGCTTAGTCTGAGGGCTTTCATTAGCTCCACTTCCTTTGATTTCGTTTCAGCTCTGACTTACTCCTCATTGGTCTTCCCTTGAAAGATATCCCTCCTGAGACCTGCAGCGTGTGAAAAGTGCCTATGTGAGATTACTGAAGTCAGAAGTCAGTGAATGTTTGCATATCAGGATATGAAGCCACCCAGGCCTGGACAAAGCCTGTAAAGATTTCATCACATAAAGAAAGGATGACAGAAAGCACAGCCTCCAGAGTAGCTCACAATAATGAGATACAAATTTCTATGTCCTTCATTCAGAGAATCTTCCTGTGACACCAGAGTATGGATTGTTCACTACTTTTTTCCTCTGTCAAGAAAGGGTTACTTTCACAGTCATGTGAGCCAATGCCAAAGATCCCTGTGTCTCATTGTGGCCAAAATGGCTGCAAAGTGGGTTTTGGTACCCACCATTGTTACTGTGATGGCAGTCAAGGGATTACTTTACTGTGTTTCACAGAGATAGCTGTCACACTTTGCTGGTTCCTGATGCTGAATTGCATTATGGAGCAATCAACAGGAAATCACTTCTAAGTCTTCAAGTTTGCTAGGATGCCTATAAAAATAGGAGGGGCATCTGATCTGTTATTCCCATTTCTTACTTGAATCTCTAGTGTCTCACTATTTGCTCTTGGCATTTTTATTTTTTTCCAGGATCTCACAGGTTTTAATTTTAAACTGTGGACTGTGCATCACATGTAAGACCTTTCTATTTATATATTTTCATTCTGCCTGTTCTGGGGAACACACACTTCTTGACTGAAAAAGAATAGTTGAACAGTTAAGGCTTGTGAGTACTATTGGAATACACATAAAGATTACTTTGCATTATTTCAGCAAATAAGAATTTGAATTTCTGTGAGTCCTTTACCTAGTATTTTATTTCACACTATGACAAATTTGAGAGACCCTAGTCTCTGATGTGTTTCATAGCAAATGATTACTTTATATTTCCTCTGTATTTCCATATATCTTTCTGTAATATGTACTGCCCATATGTAAAGATATATCCAAATATTATCACTGTCTCCAAATGCTGCTGGTTTTCTGTATTATTCATTCAGAAAAGATACATCTAAACTAGAAGTTTTTTTATTGAAGAAATTTGATCATTGCTTTTTTTCAACACTCATTGATTTTTTTAACAAAATGGTGGGGTGATACTACACTGCAGACAACTCGAGGCAGTTGGTTCAAATCCAAATCTGTTCCAGATTCATCCATAGATCATCTTAAACTGTTCTGGAATAATTTTCCCCTGAAATTCTTAACCTTCTTTTGCTTAAGGCTGTTGGTTGTTTATTTGTGTGGGTTTCTTTTTTTTTTTTTTTTTTTTGGTGTTTTTTTTTTTTTTTTAACATACTGTTTTTTAATTTTATTACTAGAAATAAGAGGAGAGTCAAAGGTGATTGCTCTAAAGAAAATCATTAATCTACTTGAGATATGAAATTCAAAGGAGTTTATTAAAATAGTCTGTTGGAATAAGTCCAGCTTTTTTATTGACAGCATCACATGAACTTTGACTTTCTTGTTGTTGCTATCCTCTGTTATTCTGCTTAAGCTTGACTCCTCAGGCTTTGGAGTGGTTTTTTTTTTTCCTTTGGCCAAAGAAATCATTCCATAATTTCCTATATGTTTGAAAATTCTTTCTGTTCCCTGTATGAAACATTTCCTATCTCTTAATTCAAATCCTTTTTGAAGGCAAGTCTTTATCCTGAGGGCCAGAAATTGTCAATCATTGTAAGCAGGTCATGACCACTGCGTAAACTAATAAATGTAAAACATAAGGTGAGATGAATTGATAGGATCTGGAGAAGCTTAGGGTTTGTCTCTTAAAAATGCAATTTCTTAGGTTAAAGTATATTTCCATTTAAATAACCTGTGCAATAAATAGGAGGCATTGCAGAATATTCTTCCATTCACATTACTGTGAACAAGTGAGTGTGAATGTCTGCACTGATTTTGGAAAATACTTTCACTTGTTTACTTCATATTAGTGGAATTTTGAGTGGTTGGAAGAATTTAGCTTTGCTTTTCCAGTGCAGGGAGGGAGGCAATGAATCTTGTTTGACATACAATTCGATTCTGGTAATGAATTCTGTTTTAAGGCTGACTTGGTGCACTGTCTCTTATTTGCATAAATATGTTTATAGAACATGGAAAGAGCTCAGTGCTGCATAAGTCCTGCAAGGAATTCTTGGTTACTTGAGCACTTTGAGTCAAACATTTTGTTTAGTTGCCTCCCTATCAATTTAAGAGCTTGATTTTAAGTGCTGAAGTCAGAAAACCTGCCTCTAAATTGTGACTAAATTAGGAATAGGGAAGGAGTAGTCTTAGGAGAATCTGATATGAATTTGAAGTCTTTGCCCCTAAAACTAAGGAGACAAAAGGACTTTGAAAATTAATTTGGTCTATTTATCACCCTAAGGCATATTTTTTTAAACCCACGTTATTTCTGACAAATGTGTCTGTTTTGAAAGACTTTCCAATTTTAAAAGACCCTCCAAGATGAGGTCAGCAAATTTTTCAATTGATATCCCAGTATTTTAAGTAAATAGTCAACCTTTAGCACTTGGATGTCTTATCTGGTTCCAAACCTGAATCTTTCCCAATTCAAATGTCTTACTGTTTGCAGTACTGATCATCTTGGACTGTCTGCAATATGTGCCAAAAAGAAGCTATTTAATTCTGTACCAAATATTGAATTATAACTAGTTGTGCATGTAGTTATTAATACAAAACACATGCATATTTTTCTTTTAAATTGAAAGCTATTTTCATTTCCCCATAGTCTTTCCTCCTGTAGGTTAATCCCACTTCTTTTCATTTTCTCCTCTTTTATACTCTGCTAGTCACTTGCTTTGTTCTTCACTACACCTCCTCCAGCCCTTCCTCCTGTGTCTGATGGTGTTCCTTAGGCATTTCTGAGGCTGAGCAGAAGGATCAAGCACTTAATTGGTCTGGCTACTTCTTCTCCTTGCAATATGTGTCAATGGAAAATGTTAATAAGAACTGAATGAAACTGAGCTGTACTGTATTATTTGTTCTTAATACATTATTCATTTCAATTATCAATAAATTCTGAGACCGGGAAATACTACTTCACACTGATACAACATAAGAAAAGCTGTGCAGTATGTGGTTACATATAATAACTTTCAATTTTTATCTATTTCTACCAAGTGAATTATGGCAAATTCAGTGTTATGTAGGAGGTGTCCATATTTAAGCAGCTTCATAAGGCAATATCTGATCAATAGCAGTAACTAATGGCCCCTAATTCTCTACTGGTGACAAGCAAGGCTGGTCATGGTTGGAAGGCATATGTTAGATATTAACATTTAAGACAGAGTTATACCACTTCAAATCGTAATAGAGAGTAATTACTGTCCCCTTTACTATGTCAGGATGGTAAATTTCTTTCAGGAAAATATAAGGTCAGCTTTTAAGTGTCAAATGTTTCTTTAGAGTCTGTAAATATAAAGTAAATAGGGAAATCATTCTAGCAGAAATATGCTCACAAAAATATTATATCCTTAGAAGAGTTTAGGGAATCTTTTGGCATAGCAAGTAATTTTGCAAATTTTGGTTGAATTTAGATCTGCAGATGAACCCAACCTAGCCTCTGTCAAAACTATTTTACATTTTTCTCATGATTTTATTGGGCAGGACACTAAAACATTAGTTTTTATCATATAGTTGGTCCTAGCTTAAAATCAAATACTTTTTAATTTGATCTGAGCTGATTTACCTGTTTTTATTTTAAAGGATATTGGGGAAAAAAAAGAAAATAAATGCAACTTTGCACACTGTCATTGAATGTCATGAAAATCTCATCACAGAAACAATGTGTGGAATTGTCCCATGATCTTGATTCAATCCCATACATGTAATTGATAATGTGATGGGTTTTTATTTAAGTGATCACATGTATGGTGTAGTCATTATAACTAGAATTTTATAAAGTTGCTCTCAGGACAAGGCATATGTGCCACAATATTTTGAGAGATTTCAGCTCTTATAGAAAGGATTTTGGCTATTATCAAGCAATAAGAATATAACTTCCTTGGTCCTTGCTCAGGGGACCTCTGCTGTTCTATCCACCACTCTGACCGGTCTGCTCGAAGTTACATCTGGATCTTAGGTTTTATCACACAGAAAGTATGAGGTATATGAAAATTCTCTGGTTTCATTAAGTGGAGTTGTGAAAACATATAGAAAGAGAAAAGTGTATTGATTTTGGCCAGGAAATGGAATGTGCACTAGGAGGAACTTGTACTTAAAATAATTACCTGAATGTGTTCAAGGCCAGGTTGGATGGGGCTCTGAGCAACCTGGTCTAGTGGAAGGTGTCCCTGCCCATGGCAGGGGAGGTGGAATTAGAGGATCCTTAAGAGCCCTTCCAGCCAAATCATTACATGATTCTTGGTTAGATTCACCAAAAAAACCAAAAAAACAAAAAAAAACCCCAAAAAACCCCAAACAAACAAAAACCAACCAACCAACCAACCA
>JAWWEU010000081.1:84641629-84653287 GCA_035583155.1 Acropternis orthonyx | reverse complement strand
AACCCACACCAAAACAAAAAACCAAACAAACATAAAAAATCAAACAAAAACCCCTAAACAAAAACCAGAAAGGATTTAAATCAAACAGATAATATCCACTGGGCATGGGATTGGTTAATACCATACTGAGAGGATATAAGTAAGGAGCTGCATTTTTTTAAAACTGGAAGAGAATTATATTTCCACAATGTTTCCTTCTAGTTCTTACACAATTTAATATCATTTCCCCTGAAAAGCATGTGGATGCTCCTTAAAATATATAGTTCAATAAAATGTAGAAATATCTAATGAAGATACTAATTTTGTAGGAGTTTGTGAGTTAGCAACAGAAACATCTCTTATTCTAAAAGAAGAATGTGCATGCGTTTAAAATGCAAAGTACCACAGACAAAACATAAATCATTCTTTTTCTTTACCTTGAATGTTAGCCAGCCCTGAAATAAGATTCTTAAAGAAATTTGATTGTTGTTATTGTTGTTGTTGTGCAATAAAGTGGCTGAAGTGCCACTGAACTGGCAGTTTTGAAATATTTCCATATCATTTTTACAGAGTTGGAGGAAACAGTATTTCTGATTATCAGTTTAAATTTTCAGAAATGTCTCTTGATTATATGCAAGTTTATGACACTGTGGAAATTCCCCATCACTGACTAGTGCCTTTAGAACTTTCAGTAATTTTGGAAAAGAACTCTTGATAGGCTGTTCTTTTATTTCACTCTCCTTTTTTAAATGTTCTTTACATCAGTGTTTACATCTGGGAATTGTTACCCTTTGAAAATGTCTTTCTCAGTAGCTTCGAATCATCCTTATCTCACCATTTAGGGCCAGAAAGACATCCCCCGCAATGTCTTTCTACTATAAAATCATACTTGTTTGGAAGACGTTTAGAATTATATAAGAACAAGCTAAATTTAGACTTACTGTACTAAATGAGCTCAATTAAAATTTTACATAAATATCCCTCTTTATTTTTATGCCCTACTGATGTTTTTATTTCTGCGTATACTGTTTTTCATACAATCTGGTTAGTCAAATGTTAAAAAATATTATTTTGATTGCATTTGTTCTCCTTTTTGTACTGAAGCTCATGTTAACTAGTCATAATCGTTCCACTGGATTTAACATTTGCAGCACCATAACTGATAGTCTCATCACTAATTAAATCTCTTTTTCCTAACAAGCGGTATTTCTCATTCTTGATTGTTGTTTTTTAATTTTTTTCTTTTTTTTTTCCCCCCAATTAATTAAAATCTTAAAAAATGCCAGCCTTGTCTGAGAATAAATCTTATTGGCAATTGAAAGTTTAAAGATAGACCAATTTAAAAAAAAAAAAAAATCAACTATTTACTTGTTGTCTTTTTCATCTTCTATTCTTTTTAAAAATATGTGGATAAAAAATTTGTTTCATAAAGTAGTTTATGCCTCTTGTCAAAAAGGTAAATATTCGATTATGATTCAGGACAATACCCAATCATCTTAATGTATTTCATAGAAAGAGTCAGCATAATTCCTGCCAATAGAGGGTAATTAATGCGCTCATGAACATCCATTCATGTACATTATAGGTTCTTTTACTGCTCCCTGTTGCTGGCTTCCAGCTATCTAATTAATTTGGTAATGTAAGACTTGACAGGTGGTTTTAATTTTCTGGACCACTGAGAGGGAGACATGAGATTACAGTCAGGGAATACAAATATCACCACCATATTTATTTTAATATGAATGTTTTGGTTGGTTTTCTTGCAAATGTGTAAGGGTATTTTACTGGCTGGGAATAAACAGGGACAAGGGATTTAGGCTGTTCATAGGGTCAGGCTGTCTGATTAGTAGGACAAGAATGTGATTTCCAAAAAAACCAATTTTCCTGTGCACTTTACCTGTCTTACAATTTTTGATGTGAAAATATTTTTAGTGGACAAATATCATGCTATATTAGTTTTTGATGAAATAGCAAGAGTTTTGCAAGTTGGAAACCTTATTTTAGTAGACATTTCTCTGAAAAAGGCACTTAAGGACTTTAAAAATTGTACCTAAATAGTACAACAGTAACAGAAATGCTAATAGCTGGTTAAAAGAAATGCTATTCTCTTTCCTATCCATGATAGTGTCATAATTTTTGTCTAAATGTCTTTGAATGTGTTACAGTGCTGGAATGAATAACTGGATAGTTATACCTGTTCTGCTCTCACTGCTGCAATAGTGGATTGCTTTGCAATTCTGGTTGAGTTGTAAAGAAAATGTGTGTGAGAGGCAAGGAAGAATTTCTTACTCACTTACAGAAAATTGAGACATGGCATAGATCAAGAGGCATTCTTACAAAATGTAAATGCTGAGGATAATAGAGGCAGTTTTAGTTGAAAGGCTGTTAAAATCAGATCTTTTGATTTCTGATGTATTTCACTACTCACTAAACCTTCTTTCTTTCCACAGTGTATCCCTTTTAAGACAGAACTGGAGAACAATAGATTTTATTCAATTTTATATTACTCACAGAAGCCTAGATTCAGAATTACTTGATAAGCAAACTTTTCTGAATCAGTCTTATCCATATTTCAGTCTCCTGTAAAGCTCACATGTGGCAAACTCTGTAGCTTCTGAATAAAGTAAAAAGAATTAGGAGAGATACATTATTTGTACAAAGCAGCAAAGCATTAAAAAGGAAATGAATGACAGAAACATTCATATAAGGTTTGAGTTCATCAGTCTTGCCCCTTGATTTGTGACCTGGTTGCTTACCTGCTCCATATAGTCATTTGAGTATCCCAGCCTCAGATAACCTTCATTATTCTTGGCCAGTCCTACACCTGGAAGAGAGGGAGACAACAGTCCTGGAGCAAATTATTTCTTACAACCACTTATGGGCTCAGGTAGAGAAGTGGGGCCTTGCTACGCACTGCCTCAAGAAAATACAGTGGAAGTTCATTCTCAAAATTTCAGTTTCTATGTACAGAAATAGTCTGGGAATATAAAAGACTATTTAGAGAATAATCTTTAGAGAATATTCAGCTTTTTTTCTGAGGGGTTCCTTGAATGGAAGTTCCAGATCCTTCAGCTGATTCTTAGTGAAAAGATGATTATGCGGTGGTGACCCCTGGAAGTCCAGAGATGCTTGCATTGGGATCAAGACACCACTCCTCACATGGCAGAAACATCAGAGCAAGGAGATTGTGTTTAAAGTGATCATAAAATCCTCTAGAATCACACAATAATTTAGGTTGAAAAAGACCCCTAAGGTCATCAAGTACAACCATTAACCTATCATGGCCAAGTCCACCACTAAAACATGTACCTCAGCACCACAACTACAGGTCCTTTAAATACCTTCAGAGGTGGTGATTCAACCACTTCCCTGGGCAGCCTTTTCCAATGTCTGGCTACTCTTTCCATGAATAAATTTTTCCTAATTGCAATCTAAATCTCCCATGATGTAACTCGAGGCTGATTCCTTTTGTCCTGATGCTTTTGTTTATTGCTTGGGAAAAGGGACCAACCCCCACCTTACTACAATGTCCTTTCAGGTGGTTGTAGATAAGTGATAAGATCACCCCTCAGCCTCTTTTCCAGACTGAAAAATCTTAGTTCCATCAACCTCTCAGACCTTTTCTGTAGATCCTTCACCAGCTTTGTTGCTCTTCTTTGGACACACTCCAGCACCCAGCATCTTTCTTGTAGTAAGGAGCCCAAAACTGAACACAGGATTCAAGGTATGGCTTCACTGTTGCATCTGTTGTAGTTTGGCTGAAGAGACAAGGGAAGCTTTTTTTCCATTCACCCACATTCAGTACTATTGATGGTAAAATACATTCTTATCTGATAGCATATTAAATCTGGTATGACCATACTGACCTAAGCTGTTTTCCCAAATTAAAAATTCTTTGCTTCTTCCTTGCATGTTGGTTTTGGTTATGGAATAGCTCTACCAGTGCAATGATTGTGAGCAGCATAGTGAGGGTATCACCTAGAAAAGCATTAAGGTGAACACTTAGAGTGAGTGACTGTGAATTACAAAGAGGATATGATGAAGAAAAAAACTATGTCAAGAAATCAGTCAAAAACTTCTTCAAGCAAGTCCTATGAATATTTTAGCAATTTGGTCTTGTTACTTGTGTGCTTATAGCCTCTAAATGCTTCATCTTTTTCTTAGGAAATAACTCTTAAGTCTCTTATTTATGTCTCTATAGAAGTAATATCCTAGGAATTATCTTCTTGTACCATTCAAAATGGAATTCAGAGGGGTTTTAAGCCTACAAAGGGTAGTGTTTTATTGGAAATAGTTTTTTGCACACTGAAACTTATTTGGGTAAAAGATACTAGAATTCCTATATAGGGTAATAAAGCCAGAAAAATATCTAATATTATTTTGGTGAATGAAAGAAAAATTAATGCAGACAACAAACTGGAACATAGATAAATGAAGAGCTTTTCCAAGGTATGAAAAACAAATATGTTCTAGAGGGATTTGGTTTGCTTTCAGAGAAAAAAAAAGGGTTTTTTTAATGAAATACCAGCTCATTTAAGTCAAACCTTTGTTTGGGTAACTTTAATTTAAACAATTGTTTTCAGTTTAGAACATGGCTGTTCTGATAATTTTAGAGCTGTTCCTAAGTCATTATTCAATTTAAATTCTCTTTTCACTTCACAACAGACAATTAAAAAAATCTAGAAATCAAAACAAACCACTTCAGAATGGCCACTAGTAAATACTTGTATTACCCTGAGTAATTTCACATTTGTAATTTTGGTTCATGGTAATTTTTGATATTTCATCTTTTTCCCACCTTCTTTGGTAGGGAAAAAGAAAACTTAAACTCAGTGAGCTTGTGAAAAAATGTGTCTCTGAATTCTGTCTTTATATTTTAAAAATATTTATTTCAATATATGCTTTGAAGGGGCCTCAGTAGGGTTTTTTCTCAGTATTATGAAATTATTTCTTGTAGCTAAAGCTGTGAAGGCTTTGTATTTTTTAAAATCACATTCTATCTGGAGTGTCTAATTGATTTGAATGAATTAGAATGATATGAATGAAATAAAGAATTGAAGTCTAGGTGGTCAGATTTGAAAATTGCCTGCATACTGACCAAATGGGTAACCATTTCTGCCACAAGCTGCAAAAAAGGAAAGAGAATATAAAAGAATGAAGTACATCAGATATTTAGTGAAACCTTATGGCATTCCATCCATACAAGTTCTCTGTTCATGAGTTTGTCATAGATTAAAAAAACCCAAAAGCTTTATAAAAAATGTCACCAGCACATCAAGTCATAATCAACTTTTTACTGTGCTCAGGACAGAACTGCTACTTCATCATTTGTGACTTTACCCTGTATTTGAATTCCAGCAGCACACACAAAATGGTAGAGGGACCCAGGAACTCACCTGCAAAATAAGAGAAAGGATGCTGTTTCCATAATATAATTTTTAAATGGACATGATTCTGTTTGTCATATTACCTATTGCCATAGGTGTTTTGGGTAATCTATTATTAAATATCAATCCAGAGCAAAATGACATACTGAATCACACATTTGATCAGTGATCTGCATACACGGCCATTTAATCATGTTTGAATGCACGTTCAGCTTTTAACAGTTCACTGTCAGCTTCATGTCCATTGTCACATCGTTTCATTCCCCTGTGTTTTCTAAAGAAGTGGCTTTGTGAAAATACTTGATGACAGTCTTCCTTTTTAAAGGTCCTGACTGGTCTTGAATTACAATCTTCGGTATTTTGACTTTCTGTCTTGAGAGCTTGGACAAGATTCCAGTCACTGTTTATCTGTGGCATAACTCTGCAACGTCAGATGTGAATTAATCCGTTTAAGGTAGTATTCTTTAGGAGAAGTTAAACGGCTGTCTTTATAAACTGAAGGCTCTGCGTCTTTCTAACCTTAAAAATCCCAGAATAACTAAATTGCTTGCAAGACAGATAGAGGACACGACCAAGAATGACTGACCTGCAAGTAAGTAGAAGAGAAAAGGCCTCAGGAATTTCAAGAGTCTAAGGGGATCTAGTTCAGAAATAAAAACCTAAGGAAAATCAGTATGTCTTGGAGCTCTTCCTTTCTGAGCTATAGTGAGTAACAGATAGAAAGAACACTGAGAGACATGCAAGATTAGGCAGCTGGCTGTAAAAAGGGCTGCATGCATAAACTGCAGCAGACATTCCTATGCTGGAACAAGTTTGGATAGAAATAAGTTTTCTTTCTTCTTTTGAGAGGCAGCAATGAAAATACATGGAAAATGAAACTAGTAAAGAGTTCTGAAATTTGCTAAATGTATACCTGGCAAAGAAGTCAATGGGATTATATTTGTTTGGGCCATCTGCTCTTGGACAAATAAAAATAGTTAATTAGAAACCAGCACTGGATAATTATTTGCAAAAGGCATCTCAAGTAAGATTCTGGCTCCCCTAAGTTTTCTAAAAGCAGAGATTCTTAGGGAAAATTATGTCATACACCTTTCCAGGGTAAAAGTCTGGTGGTTCTTTTGTATTCAGGGTATCTAGACTGCTACAGTCTGTGAATATTAATGTTTAAAAAAAATAAAAAAAAAAATGTTTAAACAGTACCAAATATAACTTGACAATTCTGCCAAATAGCAGGTTTGACAAGTAAACAGAATGTGATTAATCAATATAATTTCTTGACATGAACATTAAATGGATTTTCGTATTGCACAAATCTTATTAGTAGACTGGCAAAAGATCTATTTGCAATACTGGGCTATCTTAAGTGAAAAATTAACACCAAGAATGCAGAACTAGGAGAGTGCATGGGACACTAGAGTAAGGAAATTTACAATGTCTTCTATCCAGAAATGAAAATGTTTGATACATTAATATAAATTAGGGATGTTTGATATGGTAATATAAGCTAGGGATAACTGGAAAAAATATAGTTATTGCAAACCAAGCACTGGAAAAAATCAGTAATAGTTTCTGATATTAATGTAGCTCACAACTGTTGTGTTCTCCCCTTGGGAGAGGTTTTTTTACTTCCGTCCACACGAAAATGACGAGGAATCTCTGTAGGGCTCTACTTGTCTATCCAAAACTGAAAAGAGAAAAAATAAGAACACAGGATTGCTTACATACCACCATTCTCTGTCTCCCCCCTCAGATGACCAGACAGTATACTTGTGTGGTGTAGAGCAATGCGGTCTGTGAGAAGCTTTCTTCTGGAGACATGTGATTTCCTCATGGCAGTTTATCCCAGTGTCTGTTTTACATAGGTATTAGTTTCTTCTCCACTACCTTAAAGGGTTAAGAAAGAGAAGCTAAGATGAGAATTTACTAACAGAATAATGTCTGAGCAGTGTGTTATACCTGCTTTTAAAAATGGGGTATATGGTAATGTGGCTGACATGTCTGGTTCAATGGGGGCAGTAGGGCACCAAGGAGTCCTGGAGTGAATGTGGAAAGAGTACAGGAGGTGACACCCCTGTCATTGCTTAGCTTTATAGTAGAATTTCTTGAACTGCTTTTTATGTTTTATTTTGAAAGTTTTTAATTTCCTTCATTTTTTCTCCCAAGGGATTTAGTACCTTTAATGCTACTTTTCTTGTTTGAAATCTTTCACTCAGTCATAAGCTTTTCCTATGAAAAGAACAAGTTTTTTTATGCTGTATTATCGCATGTTGCAAGAAGCACAGAGGCAATGAAGTCCCACCTATTCCTTCTTTTTGTCCTGTCTCTTCCTAAGACCTCCCAATGCAGTAGGAGTGGACCTCTAATCATTCCACTCCTCTGGTCAAATCAATAAAAAATGGTTCAATATGGGTGTATTTGCAGTTTGAATTATCTCTAACTCTGCAATGAGTCATGTCCTCTTATCTCAGGGACAAGGAGGCAAATGCAGTTTTCTCTAAACAGACACATTAATTTTACAGCTTTCTAATTGGGATGATCTTGGTAATGTTGTGTTGTCTGTTTTTACTGTAATGATAACATCCCCTTTGAAAATTTTAAAATGTCAGTAAGCTGCTACATTGGGAAGACTAGCATTCTCTCCCTAGCATGACTAAAGGCTGTATAAGGGATCTTTCTCCAGTGGTTTTATAAGTGTCACTCAGCAAATATGCAAATTGAGATCTGATACTCCTGGATGGATCATGCAATCCATTGCAGCACATGCATCTTGCTCAGAATAGTGTAGCAGGTACTGATGTTAGTCTTGTAGGTACAAGGTTCTTGTTGTGGATTCTTATTTCACTGTTGCCATTCATTATGAGCTGGAGGAATTCTGAAAGTAAATTAAGTGTCCATTTTTCTGTGGTGATGTATGAGAAACTAGCTCATGGTACTCTTTGTCAAGACACAGCTTAGCATTTCTGGAAAACAAAAAGATCGTAATGTAGAGAGGTCAAATATGCCAAGAGGACAGAATAGCTGTGCTTCAAAAGCAGCCTTGAGGAGACATGAGGAATTCATATCCATACTAGTATGTCCAAGGATCACTGTGTGATGTTCTAATGCATGAGATATGACTGAGCCAGGTAATCTCCTTCTTCTAGTCATTGATTCCTCCCACTCACTTTTTTTCCTAGCATCCTGGACTCTCACTGCCTATCCTGTGGTTAAAGCTAAATCAGCATCTTTGTTTTGTAGTGCTATATAAATGAAAGCTTAAAACAATATGGAAGATAAAGGTTCTAATTCTCAATTTTACAGTGACCAGTAAATGAACATTAGGAAAAAGAGTAAAGAAGACTGGGAAAAAAAAAAAGAAATTACAGAGAATTCATATGTTCAAATTTCCAGGCTATCTTGTAAGTGTCGTCTAGTGCTCCATTTCTGTTGGTAAACAGATATAGGAGAGGAAAAACTTGCAGCAATTTAAAATGTGAACAGCACATATACTTAATGAGTATGTAAATCCTATTGCATGATGAATATGGTAAATGACCACTAATTATAAAAATATATTTCTGATTTTTATTAATTAACAAGTATATAAATAGTATTTTAATTTTGAGACAGTATTGACTTGGTAACCTCTCTCTACAAACTTAAGTTGTAAAATGGATACATATTACAGAAGCATGATTTTCACTGAACTCTTACTTTATTTGATCTTTTAATGGAGTAGTAGTTAATTAAGCAGTCTTGAAAAGGCTTCTTTTAAACTAAAAATATTGAAAAAAGGAGAATGTTATACATTTATAAAGATAAATAATAGTAGATTATACCTTCCATTGAATTCTAAAAAAAACCCCCAAGCCCTATTTAAAATATATCTTTGTTTCATAGATATTTCTAAACTGGATGACATCCAATTAAAGAGACCTGAATTACAAAGAAACAAAATAAAACTATAAAAGAACAGTCTAATTGGGTTATAAATTTGCTTAAAGTCTGGTTGGTCTTTTCTTGCCCCATCCCCAACAAAATAAACAGACATTTATTTTCCCAGTGAAGTGTATATACAGAGAATCAACAAAGCTAAAACTGTTCAGTTCATTTTCATCTGTTTCTTCATATGGATGTTAATAGATACATTATTTTAATGGTTCATCTAAGCAAAATAATGTGAATTTCTGATTTTGACTGGTGACAATCCATTCACTTCTTTTGTGAGAGAATTATACTGCGGATGTCAGGGCAACATCTTTAATTTGAATTGTGTGTATGTGGCTTGACAACATAAAGCAAAATTGCAGTCTATTATAGTGAAAGCTGTAAAATAAAACAATCTTATTAAAGCAGCCTCTTGTCTTCAAGTAAGCAGCCTCAAACTGAAACAAGAATACTCCTTTACCTTCATAGAAAACGTGCCTCCATTTTTGCATTTGCAACAGGAAGGTTTGAGGAGTTGTTTGTTCTCCTTCTGCCTTTCTTTTGGAGCATGTACTCAGAAAGTCTGAAGTTTTGGTTCAGGAAGTATTTTCTGCTGTCTGGATTTCTGCAAGAATATCGTAAATTGAGGTTTTTCTGTAGAATCAGGAAAGTCATGCTGGGTGGCTTTCATCAATAGCTCTCACAGTGTTGTATAAAGGACATCAGGGTTGTTTTTCACAAAGTGAGGCACAGAGAAAATGAGGTTACCAGAAAGGCCAGAAGCAGAAACAAAATTGAATTTAGGGTCCTGGTTCTGCTTTATGTTCACTTGAAAATTCAGAAACAGATAAGACCCTTCAACTTGGGTTTCTACTTGCTCTCTGCCTGCATTGACTGACCACAGTAACAGGCTTCCCAAACTGCCTGTGTTGTGGAGTTGGCTCTTTTGCCACCTGGAATGGCAGATATTTTGTTTCACCAGTATGGTGAGGCAGCTCTGGAAGAACAGTAACAAAAGAGGTTGGAGCAGAAATATTAACTTCTGCTAGACAAGTGCATATCAATAGAGCAACAAACCAGATGCCGTGTAGTGACTTCTTTGTATCCAAAACAGAAGCAGCCAATGTAAAGTGAAATCCAGCTTTTCTGTCACTACCCAGATTTGTTGGCTTGTAGAATAGCTCCAAGATACAATCCTCAGGAGGTAATTTTAGCTAGATTTAGATTGAGCAGTTAGCAAACATAACTACCTTTCCTGCTATCTTAATTCCCTAGTCAACCCTAACCTCCAGCAATAAGTTGGAGTTCTCCTGTGGGAATTGAGGCAGGGGATGAAGGACAGCCCTGGTCAGGCCTCCCACCTCAGGGAGCTGTAGTGCTGCTGGAAGGCATGCCTGGCAGCAGTGTTTGGAAGCATGCCAAAGCCCTGGAGTGTCTTGGGTCTTATTTCACAATTATCCTTTGCAGGAGGAGACAAATCCACCTGCAAGGCAGGGTGCACCTGGTAGATGCTGTGTTGGTACACTTCTTGTGAGTTCAGAGAGAAGCAATAGTGGGCCAGGGAGCAGAAACTGGAGCTTCTGTCTTGTGCCTCTGTGTTTACAGCTTGTTATTTCTGCAGGGTGCACAGGCTGTTCCTGCCATGCTTCAGCATATGACATTCTTCTCTCTCTAAAACAGCAAATTGAAGTGCATTTTTGAATGCCTTGATACAGGCTTCCAGCACCACTTCAAACAGCCTGACATATCTTTTCTGACCTACAGATGGTTTCTCCTAAGGGGTACAGGTCTCTTGTAGGTTCTGATGACTACAAGCCCCGTGTGGATGTCTTTAAGTGCTGGGGATGTGTTTGATGTCATTTAACATCCATACTTATATACCAGACTTGGTCTGTGTCTGTATTGCTAAAGGGACCATTTTCTTATTTGGAGTTTAAAGCCAAACAATTCAGTTCAAATATGAACCCACTACTGTGAAGCTTGTTTAAGAGCATTGAACCAGGGCTCTTAAGCAATCACCCCTGCACAGGGTATCACCTGGTAAGAACTAAATGGTTTTGTGGGTGATTATGCAAGTCCATCCTGACTGAACTAAGAGACACTATCTATTTTTACAGACAGTAGTTATGACATTTGGAGGCTAATAATTTTTTTAAACAATATATCTAAGAAGGTCAGTCTGTTTCCCTTTGTATTGGTTTCTTATTTTTGTAGATATGAGTACTGAAGAAATCGAGACAAATTTTATTCTACAGTTTACCTGTGGGTTGACTTATGTTATTTGCTCTTTCTTATTTGGGCTTTGTGCTTGTGTCCTGGTTATAGTGACCAGGACCAGTTTGTCACTGTGTGGGTGTGGCTAAGACTGTGTATTCTACACCCTCTA